>CM041779.1:26946696-27546696 GCA_023374045.1 Limonium bicolor | reverse complement strand
CATCAGAGCGGTACTCCGCTCTGATACCACTTTTGTAACACCCCTCTCGATAAACACGTAATAATCCCTCACGTAGCAATAAATAAAACGTCTTACAGCGGAAGATAAATAACAACATCAATACTCACTCGGGTGTCACCTGCCATTACTCGCCCATGTGAGTAACGAAGCAGAACTATATCCAACAACCATAATAAACAACACTACTAAACCGCTGTGATAACGAGATAAATCCTATACATCATACTAAGTCCATAATCATAACCGTCGACAAGTGAGCGTCTACCCAATCCCGAATATATACAACCATACCATTATACAAACCACGAACTGATATTGTTATACAAATGAATTCCATGTGCGGTAATTAAAGTAAACCCTAACTACCCTGATCCCGCGCTTCGGCTTCGACGATGATCAGCAACCTGCACAATGAGTGTAGTCTCAGCGATAAACGCTGAGTATGCCAGGCCTGGACCCTATTGGTCACTTAGTCATTTTAACCATCTTATTATTAGATTGGTTTCATGCTTTACCATTTTACAGATATAATCAATACTGTAATAAACATGCATAAAAACATAACCATCCACCCAATCAATACAATCATTACATATCACAAACAACAGTTGTATAAACGAACGTATCGAATTATAGTACTGTATAAACGCCGTAGCGAACACCTTCCTTAATTAATTTAATTTGGCCTTCCAGGCCCCATCCATCCAAACCATGTTTAATTAATTACCAGTTGGGCGTCATGTAGGGACAACCCGATAACCTTACCAATTGACAGTTGTCCTCCCGTACACACAAAGGTGCTCATTTCACCAGAGGTCCGGAGGCCCCTGACTATTCACTTTGCCTCGTAAGGCGTCCATATAAAGGCTGTGGCCACCTGACCCACGATCCAATTAGGGCTCGTTGGGTAAATTCCTAGAGCGGAACCCGATCGGGTATCCCTCAGTGATCACAAATGCGCAACAAAGTAGTTCGTAAACTACCGGGATTCCTCCCCTCAACTCATACCAATTCTCTCATAATGTTTAAGATAAACTCTTAGTTTATGGAGAATACAATTCATTAATTAGCTGCCCAGTGGGTCTCACGCATACCTTGAAGTAATCTAGGTTATATTCATGTTCGAGATCCATGCTCTAGAGACCGACAATGTCGTGTCTCGTACCTAAGTGTTTTACTTAGGTTACCATATACTTAATATTAATACTAAGGGTATTATATTAAGTAACCATCATGTCATCACATTAAACGCATATGTATCTTTATATAAGTCGATCTATAGTCGACGTAGTGTTAGTCCCGTAGGACGCTCATGCATAAATAATTAATCATACACGTATCCACACACATAACACACAAGTTATATACCTACTAAATCCGAGCTCAAGGAATTCCTCAAGACAACCCGGATCAAACCCCTTTACATACCGTACACCTCAGACCTAGGATGCGCAGTGTAGTCCACTAAACTCGTCAGACGCCTTTGTCTGAAATATGATCTAAACTGTAATAAAAATATAAGTCAGTCTCCATGACTAACTAGATCCGGTATTTCCGAATAACGGTAACCCCGACAGTTCATCCCCGGATTTCAACAGTTAATTGTTACGGGTTCCTCTAAACCAGTCGGCTTTGTTACTTAGACTCGTAGGTCGTAATATTTCGACTGCTGAGTTTAATTCATTATATTTCTCTAATCTTGTCCATTATTGAACTTAGGTATATAACCTATAGTTGCATGTATACATGCATGATTTATTATATAGTATTCTTTTCTCACCATCATTATAATACATTAATCTTTTAGTAAACTATATTTGAATTTAAAAACTTATAACTTACAGTTTATAACTATTTTCATATAATAACCTCCACCATTATATTATATGGTTTCCAACCATAATATATATCCATCCTTATATACATTATTCTAGCATATGTATATATTTACCAATATAGGTAAGTTTCATGAGTTGTAAAACTCTTATATTATATGTTACATTTTTATCATCTTATATGAGATGATCATTCCCATTAATTGTATTATATTATACAACTTATATTAAGATCCTTATCCTAATATTTGTAACATTTTATGTTGTATATATACAACCCCTAAGGTTTATTCAATATATACCTTATTTTATAAATCTTATTTATTTATAGTTTGTCACATTATTTAATGTGAATACCTTTACTTATATTAATTCCATTTAAACCACATTAATAACATATAATTGTTATAACATTTATAACATTGTAGACCATAGTCTAAAATTCATTTTCCAACCTTAATATTTTCGGTACAGCACTATACTTCCCTTTAATTTCATTTTTAACCCCATAATATTATGTAATGTTATACCATATACTAATATCATATATTATGATATTTTTATTTCTTTTAACTTATAACCTATAGTTTTTATACAAAACTATTTTTAATGCCGCATAGGCACAAACTTATACTTTAATTTCATTAACTTCCATGTCTTTATGTTTATTACAATATCACCCCATAATTTATACCATGTAATATATACCATATAATATAACATTTTTAACTTTATAAAAAGGTATAACCTATAATTATTTTATTAAAATAACCGAACAGACCCTTGTCTGTTTTAAACTGATTTCCAACCCCTTTAACTTTCCAAATTTACAATTTGACCCCATGTATAATGTTATGTTATATATAAATATCATATATTATAACATTTTAAACCTTAATATTAATATAACCTATGGTTATATTATTTTAAATTTCCAAACAGACCCCAAATCTGTTCTAAATTATTTTTCAACCTACCAACTTCCTATAATTACAATTTGACCCAATTGATAACATATAGTTTTATAATATCATTAAAACTATATATTATACACTTATTTTATTTAATACTCTTATATAATTCCAAAATTCACCAAACTTCACCCAAGGGTTATAAATATCATTCCTAACCCCTAAACTCTCGGCCTATATTTCCACCCCACTTATTTATCCAAAGTGTAACAACGACATAATAACTATATATTATACATATATATTTTTTAAATTCCAAATCCAACCCAATAAATTCCTAAAAATTCCTAATAGTCCATGGGTGTTTAAAATACCATTTTACACCCTTAACTTTCGGTAATCACCATACATACCCCATATGTTAGAAAAATGTAACAATTAAATACTTAACTTATTATATAACCATAATAGATTATTAAACTTATCTAATTTGGTCAAAACCTACCATATGGTCAAGGTTGACCTCCTTAATATTGTCTTGACCATTACTTTCCCTTATTTATGGTTTATTCCCATAATTTTCCAGAAATTACCATTTAACCCCAAAACTTTATAAAACCTTATAATTTTTATTTTAAATCCTTTTAACACCTAATTTTCGGCTTTATTATTATATAGCCCCTAATTTTATTTTACTTATGGTTTTACCCCTTATACCTTGCGGTAATATATATTTGTTACCTAAAATCTAATTTAAACTTAATATACATAAATAAAATGGCCTAAAGGACATGGCCTTATTACAAACATTAGCTTATAAAATAAATTACACATAAATGATCAAAAATACATTAAACTCTCGGCCTCACCTAGTATTTTCCATTAATTACCAATCTTCCAGATAAAGTCTTAATTTGACCTTTATGTTACTTAATTACTTATATAAATTTACTAACTCATTCCTTAACCACCTAAGGTCAAAATATGACCTTATAAACCATATTCACTCACGACAATTATATATACATAAGATTAACATATGTTAATATACCAAAGTATAGGTTTAAGTGATTTATACCTTATTTTAGCCAAGATAAGGCCTTGTTTGGCCACAGTAATTTAGAGGAAAATTCCCACAGCTTCTTAGATGTGTTCTAACAGCAATATAATGATATGGTTAGGTCCCAAACTTGAACTAACCATAAGAGTAATTTAAGTCATGAAAAACATGAACTTTTACCTTGAAATCTCAAAACTATACTTCGGTATATTATGTATAACAGCCAATGATCTAGGTAGAAGAAAGCTAGGGTTTACCTTGATTAAAATGGCTTAAATGGAGTTTAAGCTTGAAATCAGCCGCCAAATGATGTGGTCGCAATTGCTACTGATCAAGCATGATAAGTGGAAGATTATAAGCCAAGAGAATCAAGTTTTCCAATCAGTAATGAAGGGAATGAAGAGATATGTGCTTAAAGCACATTTTTACCTTAAAAGATCAAGATTAGAACTTCCCTCCTTCTTCCCTTGTTACAGCCGAGAATCCCTCTTCTTTTAACCTCCAAAATACACTAGAAACATGGATGGAAATGGCTGATGTTTAGCTCCATGGAAAGAGGAAAGAAAAGTGAAGAGAATGAACATAAAATGGCTTTATAAGCTTACCTAGATCAATTTGTGTTCTTCTCTGAATTTGGTTTCTTTCTACGGTCAAGGAGGAACAAAAAAGAGAATGGAGGCAGTTTTCACGGCTGGGAAGGAGGTAATGAGAGGAAAGAGAAAGAAATGAGCTTATAAGGTAAAGTTTGGTTAGTTTATGGAATAGTCTTAGATGACTCATTAGTAGATATTTTAGGTTGCTTAATGGATGAGGATTACAGCCATATGGGGCGGAAATGGATGGTTAGGTCAAAGGATGACATTTGACCATGGTTTAAGTTAAGTAATTAAATGTTATTTTGGGTACAATTCACCCAAAATCACCCATTTTGATTTTATTTTTAAACTTTGATTTAGACTTTATAATATAGTCTATCATGTCACATTAATTTTATAAAGAATGTAATCTAGGTCTTAAAGTGACAAAAAGTCAATATCTTAGAGCTCATACACAAAAACGTGTTTTTAAGGTGTTTTAGTGCACATTTTGTGTCCCAAGGTGTTTCTGAGTTTGGTTTTCTTTGAGAACGGTTTTATTACATTCATTACATGATAATTGAACTTAGGAATCCAAATTTATATCAAATTGAGGTCATAAGACCTTTAAGGGTTCTCAGAGCACATTTTTTCCCTAAGTGACTTTTAAGCATGTAAATGCTTGTTCTTTGTGTTGGAGTGTTGTCCAATAATTGTAGTACGTTCATTTATGTGTTATAGTGCTTAGGACAAAATTTGAGGTCCTAAGGAGTTCATTTGGGTATGTATTTACCCTAAACGGTCAAAGGGTGCAATTCTTGCTTTGTGTTGACCATTGTTGTTCTCAATTAACTTTTAAGGTATGTTTAGCCCTTAAGTAATTTGATTAGATGTTTAATCAATGTTTTATTAGTTTGGGGTATTTCATTATTCATTATGGCTTGGGGTGAGAATTCCGACATTGATTGGATAGTGAACAGATCATTTGTCTCTGTACGGGCCTCTATACAACATTGATATTGTTGTTTTGTTCTCCTTCATTATCGCAACTCTCTGGATTACATTTTCTGTTTTCCCAAGCCTAAGCCTTTTTAACTGCCCATTGGTCCACGTGCTCCTATTTGTCAAAGTCATCCAGCCATAATCTAATTGATTATTGTCTATGGACCCCACCTGGGGGATATTAATTATCCCAGGTTAATAACTTTACCTGCCCAAGCTTTGGTCCTTCCCAAGTTTCCACTTAATCCATTACTTTTGCCGCCAATGCATGAGTCGTTTGTGACAGTTGGCTCTTCGTATACTATTACTGGTGGTTCAACATTTCTTTTATTGTTCGAACTCTAATCACCGTATCGTTGCCTGCCGAGATCTCCGATGAACCGCCATGGGTATTATTGAGTTTGCCGGTCTGAATTTTCACTACACCCACCATTGTTGTTTTGCCGTTGAAGAGAACCTCTACTTCATCATTTATGATTTCAAAAATTTATGTTTCCACAGTTAAGAACACTTCTAAATTCTGCGGCAATTTCTCTATCTCTAGCACGATGTTGATAATGTTGCCAAACCTTCCCACAATCTCTCAAACCGATCTTTCGCACCAGGCCTGTGGGGGAATCCTCCTAATCGTGATGCTAGCAAAACATTTCTGTTGGGGTTCTTCCTTGCTCCAGGGAGTAACTTTCCATTCGTCCTTGTTCCATTTTTGACGATCTAGAAATATTTCTTTCTCATTTACATGCTTGATTAGTATCGGATGCTCATAAGGGGACACATATATGAAATGTGCCATTTCTTCATTTAAACTCATGCCAAACCTGATCCTATTAATAGTTGTTCTCTTTATAGACAGTACACATACACTTTTGTTTTGACTCGGAATGAGGATATGTGACGGGTAGATCTTTATAGGCGTTGACTGCCTTTGGAGGTTGTCCCCTGGTTTTCCATGATCATCCTTGTTTGTCTGTTGGTGCTTGCTTGTGGCTTTAGCGGTTCTGCCGGTGTTGATCTCCTCCTTCGCTCCAAAAACCAGTAAGCGCTTCTGACGCATCCCCAACGTGCCGTGGACTCTTTGAATTGTTTGAGTGGGCCTTTGGAGTTCATAGACTTGGACTCAGTAGGTTAGCCCAAGACCGTGTTACGTTTACGTTGTGTAATTAAACCCTTAAGTTATCGTTGACTATTTTATTACACACCGATTAAAATCATAAAGTTTAATATATATATATATATTCTTCTTATTATATTCCCACAAGAAATGTGATTTCCTTCATCTATTTTTAATGTATATATATATATATATATATATATATATATATATATATATATATATATATATATATATATATATATATATATATATATATATATCTTATGTATTAAGATTTATCCAGAACATTTTTCAGAATTTTTATTGTATTTAATTATAGTTAATATCTTTTAGGCATATCCACAACTGATATATATATGGTTTATAAAATAAAGTATTTTCCTTTATTTAGTTAATATATATATATATATGCTTGTACCTGTATTAGAATTTATTTAAGTCATCCCTTATGTAGCTTATTGTATTTAAATTATCTTTATTAACTTCAACATTTATCTGCACTCCATATATGTTTAATAAAGTATTTCTTTTGCTACATCTTAGAATATTAGCTTCTATAATATTTAGTTAATATAAGTTTTGATTTATTTAGCTCCCTGTTTTAACCCAAGTTACTATTTAATTCCCTTTTTATATATGTGTAAATATATATATATATATATATATATATATATATATATATATTCCTTAGTTTTAATTAAGAATGTTGACTTCCATATTACATAATAATGAAATGTAGATTAGTTTAGTTCCTTGATTTAACATCAGTTTCTATTTTTATTCCTCTCCTATAAGTATATATATAATTATATATATGTAAATAATTTTTTTACTTCACTTAAAAGTTAATTCCCAAAATATTTATAAACATACTGTTACTAAATGTTAGTTTAATCTTTTCATTATTTCCCAACCTAAAAGTTTATTAGTAAACTATGCTTTAATTTTTGTTACATTAAAAACCATATATTATAAGTTATTCTTATGAAAGATTCATAAACACAATTTAAAACCCATTTACCATTGTTCAAAAATTCCCAAATTAAGTATATAGTAGCTATAACATTTTAGACATATTATAAAATTTTTATTTCATAAAAATATCTTTTTTATTTAACCAAATAATTCCATAATACCCATAACTTGCAAAAATCATAACTTACGTTTAAAAACTCCAAAACCATATTAATTTACATCAAAATAAACTAGATTTTATAAGGAAACTATGGTTAAAATTTCAAGTCAAAATAAATTCGCGAAGGTATTTTAATTAATTCAACAAGTTAGGGTTTAATTTTGGAAATATTAAAACTGAAAACTACTAAATCTATCCACGTTTTAATCTCGGCCGTCCGTTTCTAAAACCTACGATCGGACGACCGAGTCTCGAGTTCTTCAGTAAATCGAAACCGATACCCGAGTACTAATCCCTCAATATCTCTCAATCTACAGAACGAAATTCGATGATTCTTGTTTCATTGGATTCGAAATTGAATTCCGGTTCTAATGGTACCGATTTCGCTAGCTATAATGCAGTGTACATCAAATACAATTCTGGCATAGAAAGTTAGGTTTTTACGGTTTACTCGAATTCGGATTGACAAATTCTCTTAATCTAGCACGTAATAGATGAAATTGAGACATGGTTTTGACCGGTAATGTGATTAGGAATGACAATAACGGAGCAATTTGATCGGAAACTCACCGGAATTGCGGGAACGAGGAAATTCGAGTTCAGGTTCTGGAAAAACTCAACCTTTACGAGCTGATTGAGTAGCCAACTTTGCAACACTATAAGTTTTAGTACAGATCGAGTTAGGCTTTGTTCTTGGGCTTAATCTAAAGAGGAAACATAGCTCTACACATTGATAGCAAGAACTCACTCTAACTTGCACTACACAGAAAGAAATCTAAGCCGAAAGTTACGAGTTTATACCTGCGGTTTCTGTATGATTTTATGTGGGTGACATGGCAGTAACTTTAGACGCCTCGTTCCTCCAAATGGTTGGGATTTAGCCTTAGTTGTAAACATAATAATTGTAGACGGGTTAGAGATCTACACAACGAGCTAAAGAAATCAAATTTTGGATGAGCGATGAAGAAGTTATGATCGAACGAAAGTGCCTTACCGATAACGTTTTTCTGCGAATCTGGGTTACAGCTTTGCAAGGAGGAACCTTTGGATCAATTTTCCGGTGGATGTAGGAAGGGTTAGGTTATGTGTGAGCTATGGTTGTAAAGAGGAGATTAAGGAGAAGAGAATGAAGAAGACGACACTGGAAAATTTGAAAGGATGAGTGAGATATCGGTGTTTAAAGTTAGGGCAAAAACACTGATGGAGGTTAGAATACTCAGCGAATTTTATGCTAAGTACCGGCGAGCTGTGTGAGCTTGACATGTGGCAGTTTTCAAATTTTTGATTCAAAACTTTATTCTATCATAACTTTGGCTAGGATGATCCGTTTTTGACGTTCTTTTTATCAATCTTCTTGGTTTTCCATAACCTTTTTATTGGTATAGGTTTCATGGGCTGGTTTGACCATTCTCAAAAAGTCAACCCTAGCAAGGCTTAATAAGCTTTATGGTTTCCATGATTTTATATTGACTTTTATGATTCAAATTAATGTTCCAACTCTTTCTAAATTCTTTATAATATACTTGGAGTGTTTAGAAATTTTTCCAAGATTTATTGACTTGTAAATCTTATTATTAAATTCATAATACTATATAATAATATATAGTAATCTAATATTTATTAGTATTCTTTAGGGTTAAATAGAAGAAATCCCCTAATTTAATTTCCATAAGTCCATATAGTAATATAATACTTTATTATTCATCATTCCGTACCATAATTTAATAATTAATAGTATTATTTATGGTTTAATAAAAGAAATCCCCTAAATTAATTTAGGGGTATTTCATTATATCCCCCTTAAAAGAAACTTCACCTTGAAGTTTAAAAATCAACTTGAGACGATAATAATTCTGACAAATTTCCTTACCAATCCAATCCTTAATTTCCATCCACTCTATTTCAACATTCCACTCGAGATTACTCAGAATCAAACTGAATCAAAATATACCAAGATATATTAAATCAAAAGTCACATACTACTGTGCCATAACGTAAAACTACGTACATACATACACCTCTCACTCTACTTATAATGTTCTCACTCAACTAATAATGCAACAGGGCATAATCCGGATGAGGTAACGAAGGAGGAGTATGCCAGTATATCCCCCTTAAAAGAGCTAAGGTACGCCCTCGTACCGCTACTAACGTGAGCTACAGAGGGATAGGAAAACATCATGCGAATAGATGTGGGTACTTCACTCTCATAGAGTCCTCAGTCTTCTAAGTAGCTTTCTCAACCCCATGATGCTCCCAAAGAACTTTCACTAGTTTGACTGATCTGCCTCTCGTTTCTCGGACCTTCGTGTCCAAGATCCGAATAGGAGTCTCCTCATACCTCAATGTAGGCTCAATCTCCAATCTCTCTGGCTGCAGTATGTGAGAAGGGTCAGGCATATACTTCTTCAGCTGAGATACATGAAACACGTCGTGTACCTTCCCCAACTCCGCTGGTAGCTCTAGTCTGTAAGCAGCTGGGCCCACTCGCTCCTTAATCCTGTACGGACCGACATACTTAGGGCTTAGTTTCCCCCTCATCCGAAATCTGAATATCCCTCTCATCGGAGACACCCGTAAGAAAACCATGTCTCCCAACTGAAACTCGAGCTCTCTGGTGCGCTGATCCCCATAGGATTTTTGTGTAGACTGCGTTGCCCTCATGTGCTGCTGAATAACCCTGACGTCATCTTGCAGTGTCTGAACGTACTCGGGCCCAATCATGACTGCCTCGGTAGGGTCACTCCATGATAAGGGAGTCCGGCACGGCCTGCCATACAGAGCCTGGAACGGTGCCATGCCGATAGATGAGTGGTAGGAGTTATTGTAGGAGAACTCCACCAGGTGTAGACGCTCTACCCAACTCCCCTGATAATCTAGAGCGACCGCTCGCAGCATATCCACCAGCGTTTGAATCGTCCTCTCCGTCTGCCCATCAGTCTGAGGGTGAAAGGCTGTGCTAAGGCGAAGCTGAGTACCAAACGCCTCCTGCACCTGACGCCAAAATCTGCTGAGGAAACGTGTGTCACGATCGGAGACGATCGTCTTCGGTACCCCATGGTACCGGATGTGCTCCGTGGTGAACACCTCAGCCAGCTTGGGCACCTTCCATGTGTCCATGATAGGTATAAATCTGGCTGTCTTGGTCAACCTATCGACTATCACCCAAATAGAATTCAGTCCACCTCTAGCTGGAGGGAGACCGACCACAAAGTCCATGCTGATGTCGTCAAATTTCCAACACGGTACTGGTAATGACTGAATCTAGCCTCCTGGTCGGCGATGCTCAAACTTCACCTTCCGACAGATGAGGCATCAGGAGACGAAATCTGCTACATCCCTCTTCATCCCGCTCCACCAGAATAACTGCTTCAAATCCTTGTACATCTTGGTGGCTCCAGGGTGAAATGATAATGTAGAGGAATGAGCCTCAGAGAGAATCCTGGTCTGAAGTTCTGTCGCATCTGTGGAACGCAAAGTCTGCCTCTGATTCGAAGGTGTCCCTCGCTGTCTAGCTCGTACTCATACTTCAGACCATCAGTCAAACCGTCTGTTAACTTCTGCCTGACGCCATGTAGGTATACATCACTGTCCAGGGCTGTGTATATCTCCTCAGCTATCGTGGTCGTCTCTATCAAGGCTAGGAGTGAGTATGCTCTCCTGCTCAGAGCGTCTGCCACGACATTCCTTTTACCTTCAGTGTACTGAAGGTTGATGTCATAATCAGCCAGTAGCTCGACCCATCGTCGCTGTCTCAAGTTCAGCTCCTTCTAGGTCCAGATGTTATGCCCCAGTTTTTTTTTTAATTTCGTTCTACTCTTATTTCGTTTCGGTTCCGTAAAGGGAGGATAATAATATTCCTTCTTTTCGTTCTAGTGGGATTATGTCATTTATGGCTGATTATCCAAAGTTGGAGGGAAGGTCCTTTTTATTTTTGCTATTAATTAAATAAGTCGAATTAAACTTCCTTTGTAATATACCTCATTCTTATTTTCCTTCCCCCTTCATTTAGTTTCACGATCTTTCCCTCACGTCAGTTTCTAACATTCCCCTCTCAACTCCCGCTCTGCGTGCATATCCCTTCTCCTTCCCTTTGCTTGTTCCTCTCAATTCTTCCTCTCTGTAAATCGATCAACTAGAGTGCTGGCAGCGTCGTTGGTGATTCGAGTCCGTCAATCTCGAGTTAGGAATTCCGAGTGGGGGTTTCTGTTTCTCGTTCAAGTTCCTTGCTCCTCCTTCCGGTGTTGGTTCTTTTCGATGTGTTCGAGTGTTCGTGATTCTGAGTGAGGATTCGAGTGAAGCAGATTGTAGAGTCTACGGAGATGGCTTAGCGTCGGATGAGATGTAAGTGGGGGATGGAATCGGGGTTGTTTACTCACCCTCGGGGATGGTTTTATTCTAGCGTTTCTGATTTACAATTGTGTTGTGATTGTGTGCTTTCATCTCGTTTTGCGTTGTTTATCGATCGGCTAAACCCCCGAGGGTACTGTTTTGCGATTCTGTGGATTTGGTGTGAGTTTGTGATGATTTATGGCTGGATTCTGCTCGTTTGTTCGTTCTGAATTTTGACAGTTTCGCTTTGTCCGAACGTCTGTCCGAACTTGTAAGTTCGGACAGGTCATCGGGCGCGTTTTGTTTTTGAAGGTTTTGAAGTGTCCGAACATCGGTCCGGACATGTAAGTTCGGACCTGACGCGAGGACGAATTTTCGTAAAAGTTTCGACGTGTGTCCGAACTTGCAAGGTCGGACGCAAGTTCGGACACGATGGAAGTTTTGGTTTCTGACTCTCGGCCTCTGTCCGAACTTGCAAGGTCGGACGCAAGTTCGGACATGCCACTGTTTTGAGCATAACTTCTCTGTTTTAGCTCCGTTTTGAGTTCCGTTTGCGGGGTTGGATTCCCCTATCTGTGTACAAGCTTCTTATGCTGTTTATATGCATTTCCATGCACTTAAGATCTGTTTTGTGAGCTTTTGGTTTTGGGACCTAGTTACTTTGCTTCTGAGCCTTGGATAGTCGGGTCGGGCTGTCCCGTAGCATGCTGCGCAGGAATTCCTTCTGTTTATACTCCTTAGGGTCTCCCTTAGGACGTTATTTGACCGACGGGTCTGTTAGCTGTCTCTACGGCTTCTGTTGTGGGATCCTCGGATCCATAGGACCTGTGAGTCCTTCTGTTGTGTTAGCTTGTTTCTAGTGTCCCACTCTTCTGTATCCGTTTCTGAAAGTCCGACTATGATTTGAAGTGACGTTCTGCTCTGCTTCTGTTTTGTGCTTCCTTTCTGTCTGATTATATTGACTCCGCCTTCTTCTCTGTTTATAAACTATTCTTCTACTTCTGTTTTGAGTGGGCTTCCTTGAGGAAGTCTTCTGCTTGCTGGGCTGTTTAGCTCACCCCTTTACTTTGTTGCAGATTGAGCTCGTGGGATCTTCTCTCTCTTGTCCCTTGCTGGACCTTCATTTGTTTACGTTTTGTTGACTTTGTTTACTTTGCGCGTTGGACGCTTTAGAGTTTGTGTAGCCTTCGGGCCTCTCTTTGTATTTGACTTATAAGTATTTAGATCTTGTAAACTCTTTTGGTATTTATACAAGTTTTTATTTGGTTTTGGGATTCGTTTTGCTTAGAGCCTTGCGACGTTAGGTAGTAGACTCGCGGCGTGTAACGGCCCTAACTCCTAGGCCGGTTTTGGGGTCGTTACATTTAGTGGTATCAGAGCCAGGTTTGGTTTTCGTTGGGATTTGTGGGTGTTTGCCTATCTACGCTTCCGTGTCTTTGCCTGCTATTGCTATGTGCTAACTGCTGCGTGATTGTGATTGCTATCTGTTCTGTAATGTGTGCCTGCTCTGTGGTTGTCTGCTATCAGAGTAGCACAGCGGAAGCGTAGTGTCTGATTGTCTATGTGCTTTCTATGCTTTGAGTCTGAATCTGAGGGAGTCGGGTCCTTTGGGAAAGGATGACCGAATGCAAGTTTCAGTTGTGAGCTTCGTGGTGTGTTTTGTTGTGAGGGTCTTTGTGTGCTGTGTCAGTCGATTTTTTGGGTTTGTGGCATGTGGAATTGGATAGTTTGGATGGTGTGAGAACTAAATTGTGAGTTTGTGTTTTCGTTGTGTGTCTGATGGGCAGTGTGCTGTGGAGTCACGTGTGTGAGTTCTGGTGAGGTAGATTGTGTGATAAGTTGTGACGTGGTTCAGAGGTTTCAGTTGTGATCCGGCTAGGTGTGTGCTTTAGCTCTTGGTTGGATGTGCTGTGAGTATGGGCTACGAGTTGAGTAAGGTGATGCGTTGTGATGTAAGTTCGGGTGTGCGCTTGGTCTATATGTTCTGTGTTTAGGTGTGGGTTTGGATTACGAGGTCTGAGTTGTGTGATGGGTTAGGAGTGCTTCAGCGTGTGTTCCGGAGTGTAGGTTGTGCTTTAGTTCTGAGTGGGTTATGGTGTGAGCTTAGACTGTGAAGTGAAGTTCTCGTTTGGGTGAGAATCTTGGCTGAGAGTTTTAAGTTGTGTGATGTGAGCCAATGGGTGCCTCAGTGTGTGTGTTCCAGAGTGTGTTGTGCTTTGGTTCTGAGTGGCTTGTGGGTGAGTTCGAGAGATTGTTTGTTGGTCCTTTGGAAGGACATCTTCTGAGAGAGTTGAGTGTTTCTGTGTCTCTAGGCTGAGCTTTAGTAATCTTCTGCTATGTCCCCTTAGTTTGTCAGTCAGCAGCTGGTGCGAGTACTGCCCTAATCCTTTAAGCTTTGCCTTCTGTGATCTTGTGTTTCGCTCATTCTGATAGTGAATCTGCCTGTAAGGTTGTGTGTTAGCTCGAGCGGGGTAGAGCTTTTGGGACGAGTGGTCACCTTTTCTATGCTTCCTGAGCCTTCATGCTTAGCCTTCAGTAATCATCTATTTCGCTTCTTTTGCCAGTGAGCCAGCCAGTAAACTCTGAGTGCTAGCTCTTTGAGGATTAGAGCCTCTAAAATGGGTGAGTGTTCTTCCTGCGCCTTGGGGCTAATCTTCTGTTGAGTTCCTCTGTTAGCCTGTCAGTAGTGAGTTTCAGTGTTGTGCATATGCTTCGAGTGTAACCTTCTGTAACTATCTGCTTTGCTCCTTCTGTTAGTAAATCAGTCTGAGAGGTCTGTGTGATAGCTCGTGCAAGGTTAGAGCTTCTGGAAGTGTAAGAGTTCTTTCCATGCCTTTGTGTTGAGCTTTTTAGTGATTTCTGTTTTGGTTCCTTCCGTCAATGAGACAGTCAGTGATTCGATAGGCTGGCCCGTGTAAATGGAGTTTTGAGATTGTGAGTGTTCCTTCGGTGCCCTAAGGCTAAGTTAATCTCTTGCTTTGTTCCTTCTATTAGTGAGTCTGCTAGTATGCTTTGTAAGGCGGGTTTCTAAAGTGTGTGGGTGCTTCTCTTGTGCTTTGAGACTAAGTGTTGGAGACCTTCTAGTGTGCTCTTCTGTCAGTCAGTTAGTAGTGAGATGATAATGTTCCAGTTCCTTCAGGCCTAGCCTTCAGTAACCTTCTACTTCGTTCTTTTGTTAGCGTTAGAGCCAGTTGGTTCGGTGTGTTAGCCTGGGTATGGTTAGCGATGTGGAGGGTGTTTCCTGTGCCTTAGTCTGAGATTGTGGGGATCTTCTGGTATGTTCCATGTCTGTTAGTCAGTGGTAAGTTTGGGTGTGGCTCCTGTGCTTTCAGGGTTAGTTCTTAGTTGCCCTTGCTTCGTTCCTTCGGTCAGCAAGTCAGTTGTCAAGTTGGAGTGTTAGCCCTGGGAGATGTAAGTGTTTCCTTCTGTGCTCTAAGGTTTTGTGTCAGTAATATTCTGCTGCTTGTCCTTCTGTCAGTCTATCAGTTATAGGTTATGTTCTGAGTGTCAGCTCCCTGTGTGGTTGACCTTTCGATCTGTGAGTTTCTTTTTGCATGCCTTAGTGATTGTAGTATTCCTGCACTTGAAGTGCATCTGCTCGTATTCCGGGTTTCGTCGAATTTCGAGGACGAAATTCTTTTTAAGGGGGGTATAATGTTATGCCCCAGTTTTTTTTTTAATTTCGTTCTACTCTTATTTCGTTTCGGTTCCGTAAAGGGAGGATAATAATATTCCTTCTTTTCGTTCTAGTGGGATTATGTCATTTATGGCTGATTATCCAAAGTTGGAGGGAAGGTCCTTTTTATTTTTGCTATTAATTAAATAAGTCGAATTAAACTTCCTTTGTAATATACCTCATTCTTATTTTCCTTCCCCCTTCATTTAGTTTCACGATCTTTCCCTCACGTCAGTTTCTAACATTCCCCTCTCAACTCCCGCTCTGCGTGCATATCCCTTCTCCTTCCCTTTGCTTGTTCCTCTCAATTCTTCCTCTCTGTAAATCGATCAACTAGAGTGCTGGCAGCGTCGTTGGTGATTCGAGTCCGTCAATCTCGAGTTAGGAATTCTGAGTGGGGGTTTCTGTTTCTCGTTCAAGTTCCTTGCTCCTCCTTCCGGTGTTGGTTCTTTTCGATGTGTTCGAGTGTTCGTGATTCTGAGCGAGGATTCGAGTGAAGCAGATTGTAGAGTCTACGGAGATGGCTTAGCGTCGGATGAGATGTAAGTGGGGGATGGAATCGGGGTTCTTTACTCACCCACGGGGATGGTTTTATTCTAGCGTTTCTGATTTACAATTGTGTTGTGATTGTGTGCTTTCATCTCGTTTTGCGTTGTTTATCGATCGGCTAAACCCCCGAGGGTACTGTTTTGCGATTCTGTGGATTTGGTGTGAGTTTGTGATGATTTATAGCTGGATTCTGCTCGTTTGTTCGTTCTGAATTTCAATAGTTTCGCTCTGTCTGAACGTCTGTCCGAACTTGTAAGTTCGGACAGGTCATCGGGCGCGTTTTGTTTTTGAAGGTTTTGAAGTGTCCAAACATCAGTCCGGACATGTAAGTTCGGACCTGACGCGAGGACGAATTTTCGTAAAAGTTTCGACGTGTGTCCGAACTTGCAAGGTCGGACGCAAGTTCGGACACGATGGAAGTTTTGGTTTCTGACTCTCGGCCTCTGTCCGAACTTGCAAGGTCGGACGCAAGTTCGGACATGCCACTGTTTTGAGCATAACTTCTCTGTTTTAGCTCCGTTTTGAGTTCCGTTTGCGGGGTTGGATTCCCCTATCTGTGTACAAGCTTCTTATGCTGTTTATATGCATTTCCATGCACTTAAGATCTGTTTTGTGAGCTTTTGGTTTTGGGACCTAGTTACTTTGCTTCTGAGCCTTGGATAGTCGGGTCGGGCTGTCCTGTAGCATGCTGCGCAGGAATTCCTTCTGTTTATACTCCTTAGGGTCTCCCTTAGGACGTTATTTGACCGACGGGTCTGTTAGCTGTCTCTACGGCTTCTGTTGTGGGATCCTCGGATCCATAGGACCTTATGTGAGTCCTTCTGTTGTGTTAGCTTGTTTCTAGTGTCCCACTCTTCTGTATCCGTTTCTGAAAGTCCGACTATGATTTGAAGTGACGTTCTGCTCTGCTTCTGTTTTGTTCTTCCTTTCTGTCTGATTATATTGACTCCGCCTTCTTCTCTGTTTATAAACTATTCTTCTACTTCTGTTTTGAGTGGGCTTCCTTGAGGAAGTCTTCTGCCTGCTGGGCTGTTTAGCTCACCCCATTACTTTGTTGCAGATTGAGCTCGTGGGATCTTCTCTCTCTTGTCCCTTGCTGGAGCTTCGTTTGTTTACGTTTTGTTGACTTTGTTTACTTTGCGCGTTGGACGCTTTAGAGTTTGTGTAGCCTTCGGGCCTCTCTTTGTATTTGACTTATAAGTATTTAGATCTTGTAAACTCTTTTGGTATTTATGCAAGTTTATTATTTGGTTTTGGGATTCGTTTTGCTTAGAGCCTTGCGACGTTAGGTAGTAGACTCACGGCGTGTAACGGCCCTAACTCCTAGGCCGGTTTTGGGGTCGTTACATCAGATGTACTTCAGACTCTTATGGTCCGTCATAATCCGGACTGTGGCTCCATACAAGTAATGTCGCCAGATCTTTAAGGTGAAGACTATGGCGTGGAGCTCAAGGTCGTGTGTGGGGTAATTTTCTTCGTGCTTCTTCAGCTATCAAGAAGCATACGCTACCACTCTGCCATTCTGCATCAGTACCCCACCAATCCCTCTGCCTGAAGCATCACAATACACTTTGTATCCCTCGTTCCCTTCAGGGATCACTAATACTGGAGCTGTGGTCAGGGCGTCCTTCAGCGCCTGAAAGGAGACCTCACAAGCCTCTGTCCATACAAACGGGCTGTCCTTCTTCATCAGAGAGGTCAAGGGCTTGGCTAGCCTGGAGAAGTCCTTCACAAAGCGTCTATAGTAGCCAGCCAACCCAAGGAAACTCCTAATCTCTGTCACAGTGCGAGGTCTATGCCAGCTCTTCACCGCGTCAATCTTAGCTGGGTCTACTGAAACTCCCTCAGCTGAGATCACATGTCCAAGAAATGACACCTTGTACAGCCAGAATTCACACTTGCTGAACTTGGCATATAGTTTCTTCTCTCTCAGAGTCTCCAAGGCTGTCCTCAAATGCTGCTCGTGTTCCTCCCGACTCTTGGAGAAGATCAAGATGTCATCTATGAACACGACCACTGACTTATCTAAATGGGCTTGGAAGACTCTCTGCATCAGATCCATGAATTTCGCTGGGGCATTGGTCAGTCCGAACGGCATCACGGTGAACTCGTAGTGGCCGTATCTAGTCCGGAAGGCTGTCTTCTCTATATCTGACTCAGCTACAGCTATCTAATGATATCCAGAACGCAGGTCAATCTTGGAGAACACCTTAGCTCCCCTCAGCTGGTCGAACAAGTCATCGATCCTAAGCAGTGGGTACTTGTTCTTGATCGTGACATTGTTCAGCTCCCTGTAGTCGATGCAGAGTCTCATGCTCCGGTCCTTCTTCTTGACGAAAAGCACTTGAGCACCCCAAGGTGAGACACTGGGTCTGATGAAACCCTTATCTAGTAGCTCTTGCAGCTGCTTCTTCAACTCAACCATCTCTGCAGGGCCCATCCGGTAGGGAGCCTTAGCAATCGGTCCCGTGCCAGGTATGAGGTCGATGTTGAATTCAACCTCTCTCAGCGGTGGTAATCCAGGTAGCTCCACTGGAAAAACGTCGGGGTACTCCGACACAATGGGAACATCGCTCTGGAACTTCGGATCCGTCCTCAGATCCTGGGCATAACAGTAGTAGGCGGTAGCGCCCTTGGACACCTCCTTCATCAGGGATAAAGCCGATACAACCTTCACAGTCGGCTGCTTAGGCTGCATTCGGTATGACACAGTGATCCCTGTAGCTGACTTCAGGAGGAGACGATGCTCTGCACAGTATAGTGTGCCTCGGTACCGCTGTAGCGTGTCCATGCCCACAATTATGTCGAATCCCATGCCAGGAAAGACTATGGCATCAAGAAGGAAGTCTGCTCCCTTGATGTGTATGCTCAAATTCTTGCACTGCTTGATCAGCTCTCTGGATGGCAGCAAGACTGAGCAGTCATGGATATCCTCTGTGGGAGCATTGATCTTAGCATGAAACGCTTGTGATATGAAGGAATGGGAGGCTCCGGAATTGAACAAGATGGTGGCCTCCACTCCATTAATTAGGAACGTGCCTAAAATTTATAGGATAAATTTTTAAGATTCTGGGCAAATGTTCCAAGGTAATTACCCTGGGTTAATATTTATACCTGTGATGACCATTCCATTGCTCTTTGCTTGACCCTGGTTCAACACATTCAATCTGATCCCTGAGTTTCCAACCCCTACAATGAAGCAATAAAATTCTTAGAATTTCCATTCTTATTGAGAGCTTCATGAGCAACTTAAAATTTACAACACTGAAATTGTAAAGTACAAGGCTAGGTCTGTCTAAAGGTTAGGTTTAGACGGCTCGGTTTCATGTGGGTCTGGTTAATAATGGGTGTGGGGGCTGTGTTGGGCTTGATTCTCTTCACCCCATGGTAGATGAGTCTAGCTGCCCCACCAAAAATCAGTACATCACCCGACTTCAGGAGGATCTTGGTAGCAAGGTCCATCCTCCTTTGATCACCAAATAGGAACTCCGCGTCGTCTCCAAGTGATATGGACACCACTGGAACTCCTCTGGTGACGGACTCTGGCGATTCGTCCTTGTCTTGGTGCATCCCTAGCTTACCCTCCTTTCCATAGAAGTTGATGATGCACACGTCGGAGGTTAGGTCTGGGACGGGCTCATCCTCCAATTCTTGTGCTGCCTTAACTGCAGCTCTAATGATGGTCTACAGTTCCTCCGGGATTGGTGTCACCTCCACCTCTTCATAGCTCTTGGTGGTGTGGTTCCACTTCTTACCTAGGCACATGATCTTCATCTTCATGGTTGAACCATTCTTGAAGGTAGGGGTGTAAAAATTTCCTTCCTTCACACCTAACTCCCTGATCTTGAGGATCAATGCATACTGGACTGTTGGGGTCAAGTACTCTCGTAGTAAGATCATCCCGGGTCTCAAGACCTCACACTTCTCTGGTGGGTGTGGTTTGGCTTCAAAAGGGATGTTGGGTGTGGAAAATGGAAAAATAGGAAAGAAAATATCGAAAGCTGAACAACAATTGCCATTTAAATAAATAAGTCAAGGTTCACAACTGGTAATGAAAGGTTCAAAACAAAACAAAATAAAGGGTTTATAGTTCATCCCTTTTACATTGACAAGGGAAAAACTAGCCAATGGAATGTAAAGAAAGTAAAAGTCTAAGCCTCTTCGTGAGGGAAGTAGTCCTCACCAGGTGAACTCGGGTCATCACTCCCTGCCTCGACGTGGTCCACCAGGTTAAGGATCGGTGCCTTGCCCGGCCTCTGGGGGTAGTTCTGTCCCGGCCTCTGTGGATGGCTCTAGGCAGGGCGGCTAGTAGATGGTCCAGCACCTCCTGTGCCACCTCGACCTCCTCCAGTAATAGTAGCAGCTGGGGCTCTAGCAGTGGTCCCGGTGGCGGGCTTGTAGTTCCAAGAATACGGGTTCTTGTGGCATTCGAATCCCTTATGCCCCTTCTTACCACAGTAGTTGCATTCCACCAGATTTCCTTTACAATCCTTGCCCGGGTGATCCTTCTTGTACCCCTTGTAGAAGTATCTTCTTACTGGTCCATTTCCTGTTTTAGTCCAGTGTTAGTACGTAATAGCTCAGTGTAACTACAACATAAGTTCTAATATATCTCACCCTTAGGTGGCTGGGAGCGGAGTGGCTCAACATCAGTATATGAGGGGACCATGGCCTTCTCGTTCCTCCCCTTATAGAACTTTCCCTTCCTCTCGTAGTTCTGGGAAAAGTTCCTTCCATTTCCTCTTCCTCCATCCCCCTTCCTCTTGCCTAGCATAGAGTCCTGGTAGGCAATGGTGGTCTCGCAGTCATTCGCGTCATCCGCTAGCTCCTATGGTGACAATATGTGTTAGTGGGGAAATTTTTGCGTACCAGAAATTCTAAATCATGTTCCATACCTATAGGGTCATCCCTCTGGTGGAACCGATCATAGTTATGATCCTGAAGTTCAAGCCGGTGTGGAATTTATCCACCAGATACCTCGAAGCGTAAGCTCCCTCTCCAATAACAGCGAGCAGCTCCACAAATTTATTATAGTACTCAGCAACAGAGGAAGTTCCTTGCTTCAGTTGCTCGAACTCACTCCTTATCCTCTTCTGTAGGTAGGATGGATAGAACTTGGCTCTTAGGGCCACTAAGAAGGCTGGGAAGCCGAAGTCCGCCTGGGCAGTCAGCTCAGCTCTGGCGGTCTGCCACCATCGATGCATGGGTCCCTGGAGGAAGTAGGCCGCTATGTCCACCTGGCGACCCGCTGGAACGTGCAGAGAGGTGAAGGCCTTCTACATCTTGTCGATGTATCTCTCTAAGGTCTTCGGTTCTGGCTGGCCTTCGTAGACTGAAGAGCGTAGATCGTTTACCGCCTTCAGCCAGTTGAACTCCCAAGGACCGTTAGGTGGTGGCGGTGTTGGCTGTGGGATCTGAGCCTGCTGCTGAGCTAATGCAGCCGTCACAATCTGCGCTATGACCTCTAGGGTGACAGCGTCGGGTCCATAGCCTCCTGAGGGACCAGCTCCTCTTCCTCCTCTTCGAGACATTTAGCTGATATTGACGGTTTTGTTACTCATAAGGTGTTTTGTTAAGTCTAAATATCTATGCAGTAAAGTATGTAATATTTATAACGTCCTAAGGATTGTTCGTAGATACGTGAAGTAAAACGTAAGTAGTAAAGTAAGTATGGGGTAAGGGTCACGCGCCTTTCTGGAATTCTCACTTCCCAGTTCTACCCCAGTTCCCCAGTTTTAAGTGCACCTATAATCTAAGTATTTCACTCGGCTTGTTTTCTCGGGTTCAGAGCGTAACTACGCTCTAATACCAATTTCTGTAATGCCCATATTTAACATATTTATAGCGGAATTAAAACACTAAAGGCGAAACAGACCATCGGGTTCCAAACACCCGGTACCAAACCTCACCAATTACAACTTAAAAGATTACAACAGTAACGGTCTGAACCTCAAGAAAACTTAATATAAACATAACAGTAATAAAATGCGTTAACTCTCCACAAAACCCGAGTCCCATCCCAATCACTCGTTCTCTTCGTGGCCACCTGTATAATAGTTCGTACCTACAAGATAAAACCAAGCAGCCCACCCCGGGAGGGGTGAGTCCTTCCCCTGAATGGAACTAGTACGATTCTCCAAAACAAAACCTTTTAACATATCTCATAAATAACTTGAAGTCAACAACTTAAAACAAAACAGAGGAATAAGGCACTTAAAAATCACCAAGTCAAAGACAACAGAACAAGGTTAGAGGCAAGGTAAAGTTAGTCAATCAAAGGTCACACCATGAGTTATGAACTCCAAACTTAGTAAAACCAATTCCAGTAGGAGTAGGGAGACCAAGTAGTCACAAGGACTAGGAATGAAAGAAGAGATCCAAGAACCAAACAACTCAAGAGTGGAATAACACCAATTGGGAGAGATGGCCCCCACCGCCAGATATAAATGTCCGTATGGACGAGGGATATACAGCCCCCTGCTGTCAGATTTAAATGTCCTGGTGGACAGGGATATACAGCCCCCTGCTGTCAAATAAAATGTCCTTGTGGACGAGGGATATACAGCCCCCTGCTGTTACCAATGAAGACGCGCGCACGTCACAACAAAAGACTCAGCTCACGGACGAAACAATATCCAGAACCAAAGGAAGAATTACCAAGATTGTCCTTTTCCATATTTCCACTAGATCACTAACTACACTAGAGCAATACCAAAACACTCAGTCCTACAGAGTGCAGAAGCGTGAACCCTAGACAGTTAATGTTGAAACAACCAAACAGAAGGAACCCATAACCACGAAAGTTTCACATTCAAGGCTCAGTTAGTCACAACAAGCTGAGTTAGCCACACAACAGTTTCCTTTTGAAATTCCTTTAAACTCAGTTAGCATTTTTCGAAAATGTCTCATAAGTCAGTCAGTAAGAGCATCGGAGTACAAGAAATCGTACCTGGTATGTGAAGAACAATAATTAACTCGAATGAGTGATCCCCCAATAGTAACCTATAATTAAGGTGTTCCAAGTGTCGATTAGTTAAGGAACTCATAAACCAAACAACCTTCTATTCTTACTGATTTATAGTTCTAGGTTTACCATTATTCTCTCACAAGGATTTGGGCTTGATTTTGTTAGTTAAATCCTTTGTTAGGCCCATTTCGTTTAATTTGGAATGATTTAGGATTTATCCCTGAGAGTGGCCCAAACTCTCTTTGAATTGTTTAAGTGGGCCTTTGGAGTTCATAGACTTGGACTCAGTAGGTTAGCCCAAGACCGTGTTACGTTTACGTTGTGTAATTAAACCCTTAAGTTATCGTTGACTATTTTATTACACACCGATTAAAATCCTAAAGTTTAATATATATATATATATATTCTTCTTATTATATTCCCACAAGAAATGTGATTTCCTTCATCTATTTTTAATGTATATATATATATCTTTATGTATTAAGATTTATCCAGAACATTTTTCAGAATTTTATTGTATTTAATTATAGTTAATAACTTTTAGACATATCCAACTGATATATATATGGTTTATAAAATAAAGTATTTTCCTTTATTTAGTTATATATATATATATATATATATTATCTTGTACCTGTATTAGAATTTATTTAAGTCATCCCTTATGTAGCTTATTGTATTTAAATTATCTTTATTAACTTCAACATTTATCTGCACTCCATGTATGTTTAATAAAGTATATTTTTTGCTACATCTTAGAATATTAGCTTCTATAATTTAGTTATATAAGTGTTGATTTATTTAGCTCCCTGTTTTAACTTAAGTTACTATTAATTCCCTTTTTATATATGTGTAAATATATATTTTTCCTTAGTTTTAATTAAGAATGTTGACTTCCATATTACATAATAATGAAATATAGATTAGTTTAGTTCCTTGATTTAACATCAGTTTCTATTTTTATTCCTCTCATATAAGTATATATATAATTATATATATGTAAATAATTTTTTTACTTCACTTAAAAGTTAATTCCCAAAATATTTATAAACATACTGTTACTAAATGTTAGTTTAATCTTTTCATTATTTCCCAACCTAAAAGTTTATTAGTAAACTATGCTTTAATTTTTGTTACACTAAAAACCATATATTATAAGTTATTCTTATGAAAGATTCATAAACATAATTTTAAAACCCATTTACCATTGTCCAAAATTTCCCAAATTAAGTATATAGTAGCTATAACATTTTAGACATATTAAAATTTTTTTTCATAAAAATATCTTTTTTTTAACCAAATAATTCCATAATACCCGTAACTTGCAAAAATCACAACTTACGTTTAAAAACTCCAAAACCATATTAATGTACATCAAAATAAACTAGATTTTATAAGGAATCTATGGTTACAATTTCAAGTCAAAATACATTCGGGGAGGTATTTAAATTAATTCAACAAGTTAGGATTTAATTCTGGAAATATTAAAACTGAAAACTACTAAATCTATCCAGGTTTTAATCTCGGCCGTCCGTTTCTAAAATCTACGATCGGACAACCACTGAGTCTCAAGTTCTTCAGCAAATCGAAACCGATACCCGAGTACTAATCCCTCAATATCTCTCAATCTACAGAACGAAATTCGATGATTCTTGTTTCATTGGATTTGAAATTGAATTCCGGTTCTAATGGTACCGATTTCGCTAGCTATAACGCAGTGTACATCAAATACGATTCTGGCATCCAAAGTTAGGTTTTTACGGTTTACTCGAATTCGAATTGACAAATTCTCTTAATCTAACATGTAATAGATGAAATTGAGACATGGTTTTGACCGGTAATGTGATTAGGAATGACAATAATGGAGCAATTTGATCGAAAACTCACCGGAATTGCGGGAACGAGGAAATTCAAGTTCGGATTCTGGAAAAACTCAACCTTTACGAGCTGATTGAGTAGCCAACTTTGCAACACTATTAGTTTCAGTACAGATCGAGTTAGGCTTTGTTCTTGGGCTTAATCTAAAGAGGAAACATAGCTCTACACATTGATAGCAAGATTTCACTCTAACTTGCACTACACAGAAAGAAATCTAAGCCGAAAGTTACGAGTTTATACCTGCGGTTTCTATATGATTTTATGTGGGTGACAAGGCAGTAACTTTAGACGCCTCATTCTTCCAAATGGTTGGGATTTAGCCTTAGTTGTAAACATAAGAATTGTAGACGGGTTAGAGATCTACACAACGAGCTAAAGAAATCAAATTTTGAATGAGAGACGAAGAAGT
This sequence comes from Limonium bicolor, assembly GCA_023374045.1. Taxonomy (NCBI): domain Eukaryota; kingdom Viridiplantae; phylum Streptophyta; class Magnoliopsida; order Caryophyllales; family Plumbaginaceae; genus Limonium; species Limonium bicolor. The sequence goes on along the minus strand of CM041779.1, from coordinate 27,521,232 downwards.
TATGATCGAACGAAAGTGCCTTACCGATAACGTTTTTCTGTGAATCTGGGTTACAGCTTTGCAAGGAGGCAACTTTGGATCAACTTTCTGGTGGATGTAGGAAGGGTTAGGTTATGTGTGATCTATGGTTGTAAAGAGGAGATTAAGGAGAAGAGAATGAAGAAGACGACACTGGAAAATTTGAAAGGATGAGTGAGATATCGGTGTTTAAAGTTAGGGCAAAAATATTGATGGAGGTTAGAATACTCAGCGAATTTTATGCTAAGTACCGGCGAGCTGTGTGAGCTAGACACGTGGCAGTTTTCAAATTTTTGATTCAAAACTTCATTCTATCATAACTTTGGCTAGGATGATCCGATTTTTGACGTTCTTTTTATCAATCTTCTTGGTTTTCCATAACCTTTTTATTGGTATAGGTTTCATGGGCTGGTTTGACCATTCTCAAAAGGTCAACCCTAGCAAGGCTTAATAAGCTTTATGGTTTCCATGATTTTATATTGACTTTTATGATTCAAATTAATGTTCCAACTCTTTCTAAAATCTTATAATATACTTGGAGTGTTTAGAAATTTTTCCAAGATTTATGACTATAATCTTATTATTAAATTCATAATACTATATAATATATATAGTAATCTAATATTTATTTGTATTCTTTAGGGTTAAATAGAAGAAATCCCCTAATTTAATTTCCATAAGTCCATATAGTAATATAATACTTTATTATTCATCATTCCATACCATAATTTAATAATTAATAGTATTATTTATGGTTTAATAAAAGAAATCCCCTAAATTAATTTAAATTAATTTAAGGGTATTTCATAAGGTGTCGAGTCTGGTTGTTTCATGGATGTTGTTGATGAATCATATGGGATTCAGGATTTTGGGGGCTAGTGGACTCAGCCATGTGGTACCATAGATAGACAAGTTGTCGCCATCGTATTAGCTTGGTTTACTGTCTGACATGGATATCTATATATGTATTACTTGAACATTACATTAGAGAAACAAATAACGATTTACTGTCTGGCATGGAAATTTTTATATATATTACTCTGATGTAATGTTGAAGTAATGAAAATGTTAGTTGGTTTTCAACAAAAAATTATCAAAAAACAAATACTTTGATGAGGATCTCACTTTAAATTCATATTGTTATGAACTCAATGGTCATGGAGGCCGGTAAGAGCAACAAATCTACTACTGTAGCGAGACCCAGCAGTGGCCCAAGTGGAGAACCCTCCAAAGACCTCCAATAGGAAGGGAGCCACTAGCGCTTAAGAACCACTACCAAGCCCCACCCACTCCCAATGTGGGAGTGTTACATTCCTTCCCCTTTGAGTCCCAACGCCCTCGTTGGCCCACTCTGGCTGCCCACTCCGAGCGGCTTTCATCATAGGCGGCTTCACTCTGCTTCTCAGGTAGCCATTTCCTAGGTAGCCCTTTCCCAGGTCGCTCCTTTCCAGGTCGCCCCTTCCGGCGAGCATTGGTACTCTCAATGAAAGCACCAATGTGCGAGACCACAGCAGTGGCCCAAGTGGAGAACCCTCCCAAAAGACCAGTCCAATAGGAAGGAGAGCCACTAGCGCTTAAAGAACCACTACCAAGCCCCACCCACTCCCATGTGGGAGTGTTACAACTACCTTGTTGGGGAATTCATTTGAGTTACTACATTTTTCACAGCAACTTTGTCAACCTCAACTTATTCTTTGTACTTGTAAGAGTTTTCACTTCGTCCCCGTCAATCAACAATTTAATTACAAAATTTTTTTGGATCATGCATGAAAGTGCAAGTAAACTAATAATATTAAGCCTCAATGTTTTAAGGAAGTCTAGCCCCTCCATAACATTTTCTACGTCTTTAGCGTAGCTTCATCTCATTTATTCAGGATTTCAACCACTTCATTGTCCATAACAATGATTTGACAATTTTTAATGGTATTGTTCTCAATAATTTGACAAATTTTAATATAAGTAGTCTTAATGTTTTTCTAACATAAGTTGCTACCTTTTAGATGTATGAATTGTGCAGTAAGTTACTTCGTCGAACTAGCAGTTTATAATAATGGGGTCACTATGCTTACTAGAGTTTCCAATTCTTATGGTCAGAAAATAATTATCTTGTCCTTCCTTAAAAATGTTTTCAAAAATTGCAATATCTACCTAAAACATGTGACATATTACAAGACACTCATTCAAAGATATTTTTATACATTGGCAGAACTTTATAATTAAATTTGGGTAAGAAAAACAGAACCAAAAATGAAAAATAGTTAAAAACGCAAAAAAAAAAAAAAAACATAACAAATTTTACCCCGGGATGCAGGTGTTGACGCCAACAAATCAGGGTGCACATCAACATGTAGCTGGTGACGGCCGTCGAGGAGAGCAGGCATCGACGGTGACAACAATGGGTGGGTGATGGGGCGCGCGAGGACACACTGGTGACGGCCACCGAGGAGAGAAAGCGTCTACAGTGGCAACAATGGGTGGGCACTGGGGCGTGGAACGAGCCGTGAGCGTTGACACCAACTGAATCGGTCGGTTCAGCTGGTTTTGAGAATTTTGGGTGGTTCTTGTTCATTTTTTACCACATTTTGACCTTTATTTGATTGGGTTTGACCTCTTATTGATCCGTTTTGACCTTTTTTGAACCGGTTCTGTTTAGAGATTTTCCCACCAGTTTATGTTACATCTGTTTGACACGCTTGTCAGTTATTTTGAAATTACAAATGCAATGTTATTTTTGTACAATCTCTGAATTCAAACAATAATTTGGGATTCCTTCAACGTCGAAATCACTGAGATTGATATCTAAATCATCAGCTTCCGCAACCTCATCTTCAAAAAATTGCAGAACTAAACTATGGCCTTTTGTATGAGAATGTATATCTCATCCTACTTTGTGTTCTTATAGTTCTTGTCAGTTAACTTAAATAGCTTCTTTGTACGTAGACCTTATACCTTATGAACAAATGTGATGTTATTTGTATACAAGCAGAGGCGGATCCAAGGGGGCACCGGCCCCCTTCCCCCGAAACTTTTGAAAATTTATCAAATGCTCTTATAAATTTTAAAAAAGTATTAAATGATATAATATTTAAAAGAGGGACAGTGTCAAATTTTTTTTATCCCTGTAACAAAGCTTCTGGATCTAATACTGTATACAAGTTGACGTGACTTTAAAGAAATTTATTTTCTTATCTATTTTATTTTTATACTATGACCTATTTTTTTTTTAAACTTTAGTTCAACAACTAGATAGATATGACTGCTAACACAAACATAGCTGACCACAAATGGAAGAAATTAAAATTGTTTTGTTTTTCTGTTTTTGAAAACTGAAAGCATACTCCAATCTTTCTATGTGACTTGGAAAAGAAAAACGTGGCCGAAGTGTGTGATCAAAACAACAACAGGTCTATCCAAATTACACGGTGGCCGGGCCGGTATGTGTGCGTAATCTCTGTTTCTCGTAGGTTAAAACAATTCCCCCCTGGCCCTGATATATCGTTCTTGTAGTCCACTGCATGTTGTTCTTCGTACAAACACATCTTAATTTTATGGAAATCTTAACTCACACTTTCCACCCACCCATCCATCACCTCTTTCCTCCTTTCACCATAAGTTTGTCGCCCCTAGATCAGTCGCTATCTTCGTCCTCTCTTTGCGATTGCACTGCTATCCAGCCCCACAACAACGTGCTCGACCAAATCCCCTTGTGCCTTTTGGGTGTTTTTTTTTTCATTTTCAAAATAAATAACTGGGTAGTTAGTTATATTGATTTAAAAGGTAATAAGGATTATAAAGCTAAAATAGTATACATAATAACAACAGTATTTAATACTAGGGTGCACCTAATTGGCTCATTAATTACATATTTGAGATCATGTATTTGTGTCTTCACTTATATATATTCCTTCGGTATGGTTTACTCTTTGGCTTTATATTTAATATATAAAATAAGATAATTTTAAAATTTTAAGTTTTATAAATAATTTTTACATGATAAATTATATATTATAAAGTTTAATTTCAAGAAATTATCTTATTTTATATATTTAATATTAATATATACTCCCTCCGTCCTGTTTACTATTTGGATATGTCGTTTGACTTCAATTTTTAACATATAAGATAAATTAATTTTGAAAATTTAAATTTTGCATATGATTCCTTACATGCTAAACTATATATTACAAAATTTAGTTTTATAAAATTATTTTATCTTATAGGCTAAATATTGAAGTGGAAAAACGTGTCATAAAGCAAACAGGACGGCCAATTCAGAACCGAGGGAGTAAAACATGTCATAAAACAAGAAGATTAATCAATTCAATTAATTCAGGAGGGATTGAGTATAAACTACTACTTTAATCTATCGTTCCCAAGAAAGCGAGAGTTTGACAAATTGAAAGAATAACAATATAATCAGGCTAATAATAACTTTCCATATCTAGGCAGTCAATGATGTGTGCTTGTCCTTTTGTAGAATGGACCCACTTGTGAAAAATTATGTGTACATGTACCTTTTTATTTCAATAACGATACATATAGATATGATTAGTCAAGAATAGTAGTAGTATTATTTTACATACATCAACAAGGAATTGCATGTATAATCAAATACTCCAAAGTATTGATTGATTCATCATTTGAATGAAACATGACTAATCATGTTTTCTTCTATATTTTACAATGCATGAAATTAGGATACAATAAATCTGCAAAAAAAAGCAGGCTTCATATACATTATACATACAAAAAGAAACAAAGGAGGGTTAACGTACTACTAATCGGCTGGTGGGATATCATATCATTCAACAAAATCTTAATTCACTTGATTCATTAATTAATTCATTCAAAGTAGATGATCATCAGATAGATACTAGAAGAGGGTTAGCTTCTTCATCCAACTCATGGGAAGCAGGTAAGTTTGGTCCTACTACTCTTCCAGCCTCAATATCATCCTCAACACATACAAGTACAATATTCTTGTTCACTTCCTGCTTACTAGTAGTACTAGTTGCCTTTTCCCCAGCAGCAGTAGTAGTAGTATGCAGCAGATCCGGCCCACCACCAGCAGAAGCAGTAATCTGTTTAGCTCTCACCACCAACACCTTCCAATCCGTGTTCCACAACACACTCATCATCAACACCGCACAAGTAAGTTGAGCCGCCAATAAGCCAACCCACAACCCACCAAACCCAAACCTAAACCAAAACCCTAACACCACCGCAACCGGCATCCCAACCAAATAAAACGACCCTAAATTAATATTGGCACCCACAGTCGGCCTCGCACTTCCTCTCAAAACCCCACACCCAGTTGTCTGTGGACAATTCCCTAACTCACAAACACCAACAATCGGTAAAGCTAACGCCGTTAATCTCAATATCTCATCATCATTCGTAAACAACTTACCCCATTTATCCCTCATAACACCCGTAAAAATCATCGCACAGAATCCCATCCCAAACGCCACTAAAACTGATACAATCATCGACCTTCTTGCTCTCGCTGGACGATTCGCACCGAGCTCATTCCCCACACGTGTCGACACACCTAAACTCAACGAAGAAGGGAAAACATAAACTAACGACGTCGTCTGTATCAATATCCCCATTGAAGCAACCGTCGCTCTCGGATTATTAGGTAATAATCCACATAACATAATCATCAACTCATACCACCACCATTCTAAACAAACTGATACACAAGTCGGTACCGCTAAACCAACTAGCGTTGACCATCCTTTCACACAGTCTATCGATGGCGCTATCCATGAATCCTTATACACACCAGAGAAGTAAACGAATGTTGACAGAAACAGACATGAGTTAAGATTAGTCAACACCGTCGCCATCGCAACACCCGGAATACCCATTTTAAAGTAACTCACTAACAACAAATTCAATGGCAGATGTAGTAGAACTGATAACGCTGTGCAGTAAGTTAACGGTAGTGTAATCCCTTGTGTCCTTAGATAGATACGTAATGGATGGAGTATAGAGAGTAGAAACAGATCAGGTATAGAGAAGAGAATGAATTCATGAGCTGCGTTTGAGATTTCACTATCTTGACCTGACCATAGAAGGATGTGTTTCATGTTAACCCATATGAATGAGATTGGGATTGATACTGTTAACAGAAGGAGAACTGTGCGTTGTAGTGTGAGTCCTAGTAGTTTCATTTGACGTGCACCGTAGGATTGACCGCAAATGGGTTCCATACCCATTGCTAATCCGGATATGATTGAGTAACCTGTGATGTTTGCGAACCCGATTGATAAGGAACCGCCGGCGAGTGCAAGTTCACTGAGATGCCCCAGGAATAGCATTGAGATCATTGAACGTGTGTAGAGTAATAAGCCTGTTATTGCTGTTGGACCGGAGATTTTACCGATGGCGATGATTTCTGTAATGGCCTGCAGTATTTTTATACTAATAAGTACTTACTTAACAACGTACGCCAGAAGAAATATTACTTTCTTTGAGTTGTAGAAATTACTAAATTCTTACTTCTTTAGTGGTTGGCCATCTTTGAAGCTCTTCTTCTTCTTCTTCTTCTTCTGTTGCATGATGATCCATTTCCTTGATGACTCCAGGGTGGGTTTTTTAGCTGGTACACATGAAAACTTCTGGCTGCACATTTTGTATTTTCTAAAGTTTTCCCCTTTCTATATACTTGTGTTGTGTTACTTTCCTCTGCTTCTTTATTTATTGGAGAGAAACAACACAGCCAAAGAAAGAAATTAAGAAAGCTAGCTACTATGCAACTAGCTAGTTAGGAAGGTTGTTCTTAATAGTAATTTTGATTGCATAAATGGGTATTGGTTTATAGTAGTAATTCAAGATAGTTGAGTAAGGAGGATGGGAAGAACGGGAAGTAACTAGCACAGATGATGTTGAAGATGATGATGCGAAAAAACAGAGGAACTGGTGTTTAGTATTTATACTTGCGGCTTTGCGCTTTGTATGGTTAATGGTTCAACACATCCATCCATCAATCCAAAGGGTCGGGGTTGGGTTTATATAGGGTCCCACTTCTCTTTGGTTCCCCGAAAACGTGTCAAACCAAAAGCCCCCGCTTTTCTTTGTTTGTTTTATCTCTATCTATAGCCTACTACTACTACTACTGCCGGCCTGCTCCCACCACCACACCGCCAACGCCACACCTCTTCTTCTCCCGCTGCTCCCAGTGATTTCTTACCGGACGCATAGAGGGAGAGAAGAAGGAACTGTAGCTTGCCTAGCTAGCATCTAGCATCAATGACAGAATTAAGCACAACCAACCTCAAAAAGATACCTACCTACCAAGCTACTTAATATAAAGTTTGTCACATAACAATATTCTATTTCGTTTTCCTTCTCTTTCTCCTATTTGATGATAACTTGATTTGGTAACATTGAAAAAGCAGCTACTACTAGTAATTCAGATTCTAAATTCTAATTTCATCTCCACCGTCTATTACAGTATATATTATATTCCTTCGGTGTGTTTGCTTTTCCGTATATACAACACAATGGCAGCCTCTGTTTGCTGCTTCTTTGTTTTTTTATAAAACATTAATTATTTAAAACTAAGTAATTAAATTAAGGGTTGATATTGACGAGACCACAATGCATGCATCATTTAATTAATTAGGTTTATTCTTCTCTAAAAAAAAAAACGTTTCGAATAGAGACGTGGGCAAGCAAGTGACAAGGGGAATCAATTTTGGAATATGTACTTTCTCTAGATTTGGTAACATGATAGAGTTGGCCTTTCAATTTGGCTAATAATAATAACCTACCAATGATATTCTCATCTCATGCACCCCTTTTTCGAAAAAAAAAAAACCTACCAATGATATTCTCATCTCATGTTGTTGGTTGCTATGGTAACCAGAATGTCTCTGTAGCTGTGAGCAAGAAATGTCTGATATCTACCCTACTACTACTACACAACTACAAATTGTGCTCAACTTCTATATGTAGTATATTGAAATCCTCAATTTGCATGCAGATGATGATGATGATGATGTGCATTATTAATAATCGAACACCCATGTGAGCGTGTGAAGTGTCTGAAAACTGAGCTTGAAGAGGCATGCAGTTCATTCAGACATGATGACTTAATTAATTTAGTTTTAGTAGTAGTACACACTAATTTCAGCTAGTGAACAAAAACTTTTCTGTCTTTTTACGTATATATAATCGCCCGCCGTCCCCTGATGATAATAACAGCAATTGAACCTGTTGCTTCATCAATCAATTTCCCACTCAGTCGATCGACCAGTACATTCCCCATCCTAGCTCTTCCAAAATTATTTTGTTTCTCACCACTTTTCATATTCATTTTTTTTATAAGTTAGGCTTAGAGCCATTTTATTAATAATGAAAACATAGTTGTGTGGTAAACCATGTGAATGGGTATAATTTGGGTTTCATTAAAATCTCCTTAAGTAAAACCCAATGGGAAAAAACATAGCAAAGAAAAAGAGTACCCACCACATTCTATTACAATTACAATTCAAGTAACATTAAGAGGTTCTGCTCTAAATATCATGTTGTTTCGATGCAGCCAGATGTAATAGATGTCGTAGCACAGCGATGATTTCCTGACCCTCTTCGCATTGCTGCCTATCGGGAATGAGAACCAGTCTTGGTAAATTTCAAGTGCTGTATCTTTGAAGGTGAATGGTAGATTCCACCAACGTAGGATGAGCTCCCACACTCCTATTATTTTCAGGCATAAAAACAGCACATGCTCCACTTCTTCATGACCTTCTTGCACTACGGACAAAGATTCCGGCCGATCGGGACAACATTTCTCTCAAATAGGAGTTTTCGGGTTGTTAGCCTTCTGATGAGTGTAAACCATAGCGTCATCTCTACTCTAGGTTCACACAACCCTTTCCAGATGTGTTTCAGATCAGATTAGTTCAGTTCATTCGCTGCACTTCTATTTAAGCATTTAGTGAACTAGTGATGTCTTTAGTGATAGACCACTTACCACTATCACCCAGTTGCTCTCGCCAGGTTGATGAGGGGATGAAGGTGTCATTGTTTGGACCTCATTTAGATCAGGTACCATCTATTCTTTATACTCAATAGACTCCGGCCCCATTGGAGGTTCCAAGTCCAGACTCCATTATTCCACTCCCCCATGTTTACTATCGAATGCTCTTGTTGTAGGCTAAGTTGAAATAGCCTTAGGAACCTTTTCTTTAGAATCCCTGCTTGGGTCCACTTATCCAGCCAAAACATTGTATCTTGCCCATTTCTTACAGTCACTTGTACTCGTTCTTCGATTAGATCCCGCAAGGCTTCATTATCATATGTGGCCTTAATGATAGAATGTCGCACTCCCCTGTGCTTGTTTGTATCATCATTAGCCTCTACAATATGAAGACCTCTCCTAGTTTTATAGATAGACTGGACGATCGTCTTCCATAAAGGGTTGTGGCTGCATGCAAAGTTGTACCTCCATGTTGCTAGGAAATCTAGGTTCTTAACTTGTAAGTTTGAGAAGCCAAGACCTCTACCTTCCTTTGATTGCGTCATCCTTGCCCACGAGACTGTGGTTAGGAATTTATTCCTATTCTTACCCCAGAAGAATTGCCTTTGTAAGGAAACAAGCCTTTTTCCTTACCTTAACCGGAATAACAAACAAACTAGCATAGTAGAGGGGTTTTGAAATACCCCAAATCTAATTAACATTATAAAACTATTATTTAATGGAAAATAATTCAAATATAAATCATTTCACGTACGCATGCAAACCCATGCATGAGAACGTTACATAAAAATAGTCGTTTCTCCATAAACGCTAAAACGCCTTAGAAACATATGGTCAAGCATGACCTTGTATGACCTTCTAAACTTAAACCAAATGGTCATACAGTTATTATATGAATATATAAACATATTCCCTAGGCTATATCCAGTCAAAAACGCAAAACGCTCGGGAGTGCTCACGCACGCCCCTTAAAGCACGAAAAGCCCAGAGGAGTGCCGAGGTGGCACGAACTCCTATAAAATTAATTCCTAGAGTTCCTAACATCATTATTAACCATTCTAAAGAGAACCCATGAAGTGGTTTCTCAAAATTCAACAAAAACCACAGGAGGATTTCTTAGCGCTCCTTTTTGCCCGGGAGTGTCCCGATGGCCCGTAAATTATGACATGGGTTAATGTAACCCCATATAACTCAATGTAACATCTTAATATATGTTTATTTACTATAATAAGTGTTTATAAACACTTGGAACTCATCAAGACAATTTATTTCCCAAAATTTCCTTAGAGCACAAAAACACACCTTCGGGTGTCACTAAAACGCGTTTTACGCAATTACCTTGTAGTTTTTGACATGCCACGAATTAAGAATCTTAAATAGGGTTAAAATGACCTTCTAAATCAGTTGGAGGCAGTGTCAAACCAGGTGCTCTATAGGGGCCGATTTTATGCCCAAAAACTAGTATAAAACTTACATTAAAAATTTATAAAAGACATAAAACATGGTGACTCACCTTCCCATGTGTTATAATACTTAATAGCAAAGAAATATAGGTCTCATATGACCTCCATGCTGTCGAAATTATGCAAGGGAACAAGGCCATGTTGGCTAGACAAAAACAAAATGAAAAAGGCAAAAAATAGATCTAGATTCCACCTTTTTGCTTTCTTAAAATTCAAGTGACTTCCTTTGCTCTTCCTTGGCTCTTCATTACCGATTGAGACCCTCCATTTGAGCTTTGAATTCGGTCACCTACAAGAGAAGAAGAAGACAAGCAAGACTTAGAAAAATCAAAAGAACAAACCTTACTTTTCTTACCTTGTCATTTAGCTCACCATTATTTCCCTCCACATTGCCTTGTCTTGCATTATGGCCGAACACATGCTGGAAAGATGGACATTTATTGAGCCAATAACTCATTGAATAAACTAAAGAAAAGAATGGTCAATTGACATTAAAATTAACAAAACAAAAATCAAATTCCAAATTGCATTCTCTTCTTACGTGAGCTTAGTCTCATTCTCTCCTTTGCACTCATCATTTCCGAATTGGTAAGGATCCCTCCTCTCTCTTCTTGCTTCATCTTCTTCCTTTGAAGCTCTTAAGTCCATTAATGGAGTTTTAACTTCTATCTTCATCTTTAAGGTAATTTCCTAGCATTTCTTGTCAAGCCTTGAAGCAAAACTCCTCCTAGTACACCTTAGAATTTTGGCATCAACTAATGCTCCAAGAAGGTTGTCCAAACCAACATTAAACCAAGGAGCATCTCAAGGTTATCTTAAGGTAGTTTTAATGCTTGTAAATCCTTAAAGCACATTTTTATGTGTAACCAAATTCTACTTCTTCTAAGGCTCTTTTCTTCTTCATTTTCATGAAGGAAAGTTTGATCTTCAATTACCTTTGGTGAGCCAAAATTATAAAGAGAAAAAGCTTAAGGTAAATTCTTGAAAAACTACTTACAAATCTACTTAAGATCTTTATTGAAGATCTAACTCCTAAACTCCTTCACCACTTACATATAACCGAAGTGGAGCATCAAGATTACCTTGGAGAAAGCTTGGAGATTCAAGGAGAGTTCAAGCACTTAACCACCTTTGTTGAAGTAAGTTTACTAAGCTAATATTTATGTTTTAAGCTTGGTTAAGCTTCTAAAAATTATACAAAATTTATGTACATCTCCTAGGTTAATTAAAACCGAAACTATATGGTATTGTATGCCAAAAATACAATCTATAACATATATGGAAAATATTTACCTTAAGACACATTTTTGTGTCACAAAATTTATTTATGTTACATATCAATTCAAGCCGAGATGTCAAGGGCAAAAATACTTCATTTTGAGCTAAGAATCAATATAAGACATTACAATAATTTTTACATGAGTTAAATGACTCATATGACTTTATGTATATTTATTATGACATATAAATCCACTTTTATACTATATGGTAGCTATTTAATTATGGCCGAATTGTCTAAGTGAAAAATAGATTTTTATGAGCTACTTATGTATATAAACTTATACTACAAAGTTTGGTGAGTTAAAAATATTTATTAGTGCTTAAATGGCTAACTAATTAAGTTATGTGGCTAAAATGTAATTTTTACAAAGTTTGGTGTATTTATTGTGAAAGCCGAGAGTTAAAGGTATGTTTGGTGTAATTATGATATAATATAAGGTTAGGAATTAAGTTTATGAATTTTAGATAATTTAAACAAGTGTTAAAATAACACTTTATAAAGTTTTGGGTTATTATGTAATTTACAAAAATTGTTATGAAAGTTTGGAACATAAAATGGGGTGAATTCATAATTAAGAGATTTATTAGGTTCACCTTCGAAATTTTGAGGAATTAAATATTTAAACTATAGTTTATAAGTTATTAAGTAACTATTATTAAGTTTTGGGGTGAAAATGTAATTAATAGAAGAACATGACCAAAGCCGAATTACTTTGGGTTAGTTTGGTAATTTAAGAATTTATATATATATATATTCGGCATTTATGGAGAGTTAAAATTAAAACTATAGTTTATAAGGCATTATGTAAAGGTTATAAGATTTTGTGGCTAAATTGCAATTATAGGAAATATATATATATAGGCCGAGAAATTGGAGGGACTAAGATGTAATTTTCGAAAGTTATGATATTTAAAAGTTATATCCAAAAATATTAGTGGTAGCTTTGTAATATAATTAAATAAGGAGTTAAAACTATATTATATAAAGAGATTAGAATTTAAAAATAAAGTTTATGAATTAATATGGTTGTTTTGTAAATAACCGAAATAAAAGGGTAATAATTTAGATTTAAATAAATATAGGTCCTATATGGATATTTGGAGGAATTAGAAGAAAGAATTTTGATTAAAGGAATTATGGATTAGAACTATGGCTTATATAGTTATAAGGAATTTAAAGCTAATCAATAAATATTATTTATGGCTAAAAGGAGAATAATAAGATTATAAGAATAATATGTCCATGTATGGCATATAAATATAATTGAGAAATTATAAATTATTATGTCACCTAGACAATTAAAAATAAATAACAAATATAGTACATGAATAAATAAATACATATATGTACATTAAAGGATTTATAAATAAATCAAAAGGAATAACAAATGAGTTATACATTAAATCATGAGGCAATTAAAAGAAATAAACCTCACATGAAATAACAAATGCGAAATCTGTTGAAAGATCCAATAAAATTATTATATAAGGGTAACATAAATTAACCCTCTCAGTTAATCCTATTCTAGGACTTTGTTTGACTAGACGTTGACCAGGGTATAATAAACTGCAACCTACGGTGAACGGTATGGAATTCTTGCAACCTGTTTGCTACCGGATTACACCGGCTTGTGTGCTATCCGTTGTTTGAATTAACGACCAAGATAATTAATGTAAAATGTTGTTTTACTCTTGTGCACTACTGTGTTATTTTATATGCGTGAATGTTGCTAACTACGACGTGTATGTCCCACGCATACAACACTACAATACCAGTGGATTAAATACCTATGTTTTATTTATACCGAGAACTTGTACTCAAGTCTCTCACTAACTTCACTTTATAACAAACGTCGTTATCTTAAAAGTGATAATCGACAATACACATTGTGTTCTTGTTTAACGTCCTTATATGACTCCTAACAATTCTATATTACGAGAACGAGGAGCCCAGTTAGATCTGGCATGCATGCTACAGGAGTTGTACCTGTCTCAGGTCGTCTCCTATTCAGTCTACGTCGCGACGGAACATTTCAGTGGAGAGGAAGACTTTATTCCTCTCGAGGGTTCAATTCCCAACAGTTCAGTGGAGAGGAAGACTTCATTCCTCTCGAGGGTTCGATTCCCACATTTCTCAGTACAAGAGTTAACTACGTAATCTTCTGAGGGTCTAGTTACCCAACCTTTCAACCTTTCAATCTTAACGAGGTCACTATACTTTCACTATTTGAGATATACATTTATACCTGTCAGTCCCATTGTGTGGACTCGACTATCATTAAAGGATTACAGTTCATCTAACTTGACCTTCTGCAGTCTTGTTCTATGTGACATTATTGTCCTTGTGTGGATGCTTGATATTATCATGACATGCTTATTTACAGCTTTATAAATGAACTGTATGTATTCGACAATTAGTTGGTGTGGCCCTGTAGCCGATGGGCTGCACGTTTTTCATACCGGCAATTATTTTGCTGAGCCATTTCATGGCTGAACAATTCCAGGTACCTGAAGTTGAGAAGATCACCACACTGAGTGTAGGTGGGGTAGACCAAGCTATATGAGTCTACTACTAGTTATTTGTCTTACTTATTTATTGTACCTTTGAGTTTGATTCCTAGTATCTCGGGTTGTATTCGTATTCAGACCGTGACTTTTGAGATTGTATTTGGAGTTAGCCTTGTTGGTCACAAGGGTGGCCAACGGCATTGTAATACCGCCCGTTTGTTGTATTTTATTCCGCTGTAGTTTATGTATTATTGGGAGTGATCATCGCACAGGTTATTGGATTTCGGGTTGGGGTGTTACAGGTTTGAGTCCAAAACTGATTGAATAAGAACAACACGGCCAGCCTTGGATAGGCTTGTTGCCTTCCAGGTTGCAAGTTTCAATTCTACCTTGTGTATGACTTGTTCCCAAGTTGCTGATTTTCTTTTGTGCACCTAAAGGGCGCCCTAGATAGGTGGTTTGTAAAGTTCCTACCCGGCATCTGAACATATCTTCCATCATTTGAATCTCATCGTCATTTGAATTGATGCAAAATTCTATAGATTTCTCTATGTTTAGCCGTAGAGCACTTATCTCAGCAAACACAATGAGAATTCTACGTAATTGTATTAGCTCATCCTTACTCACCTCAACGAATAGCATCACATCATTGGCAAATTATAGATGGGTCACTCTCAGTTGTCTGACTCCTATCTTTAATCCCGGGAATTTGCCTTGCTTAACTATTCCCTGGATTAGCCAATGTAATATTTCAACAATAATAACAAATAGAGTTGGGGACAAGGGATCACCGTGGCGTTGCCCGCAACTTGGAGAAAATGGTTTTGTAGGTGAGCCATTCACTAAGATCGAGACCCTTGATGTCGTGACACATTCTTTCATCCAACCTCTCCGCCTATGGCCAAATCTCATGTGTTCTTATATAATATCTAGGAATTCACATGAAACACAATCATATGTCTCCTTCAAGTTGATCTTTAGCAACAATCATTTCTTTCTATTCTTCTTTAGCTACGTTATGATCTCATTTGCAATGAAGGGTCCCTCAAGGATATTCCTTCTTTTGATAAAACTTGAATGTGTCTCACCCACAAGCTTAGGCATAAGTGGTCTTAGTTGATTGCTTAGCAATTTTGAAACTACCGTATACATGCATCCTATAATGCTTATAGGGCAGTAATCCTCTAGATGTAAGGCTGCTGGTTTCTTTGGGATAAAAGCTATCCAAGTGGTATTAGCTCCTCGTTCAAGTCTTGATGTGATGAAAAAGTATTGAACATCTCTGCCAAATCCTATTCAAATCACATGCCACATCTTTTATATGAATTTCATGTTGTATACATCAAAGCCTGGGGTCTTGGAGCTATCACATTGCAGCAGCGTTTGTCTAATCTCTACCAATGTGGGGGTGGTCTCTAGTTGGGCTACTTCTTTAACCGATAGGGTAGGATGATTTACTTGAGGTGGCCTTATTCCCGATGAGTTCTATGCTTGGTATATGCTTCTATAGAAGTCAACAATATGAGCTTTAATTGATGTCGGATTGTCAAGCACGCGTTCATTTGGTTACCAAACATGTGATGAGCTTCTTCCGGTGGTTAAATGTTGCTCTTCTATGGTAGTATATATTTTGTGTTATTGTCTACTCTTTTATCCATTTGTCTTGGGAGAGTTGTTTCCAATAGATTTCATGATCCCTCTCAGCCTTATCCAATTTCATCATAGCTAGCAATATATCATTCTCAGTTTGAGGAGATTCTTCACCTTCTTCAGTCATCTTCTCCATTTCCCTTAGATCATTCTTAAGACCAAGAATCCTTTGGTTAATTTCTCCAAAGAATTTTTTGTTCCATCTCCTTAAGGGTCCTTTTAGTCTCTTCAATTTGTTCAATTTTTACCCATACTTCATGCTTCCACATTCCTTTCTTAAAACCCCGGGGGTGCTCCAACCATGAATCCATACACTTGAACGGCTTAGGATCCCAATTAATCTTACCCGTGTTCATCACTATAAGTCTATGATCAGAAATTGACCACTTACTTGATCGAAGTCTCACATCCGATTATTGTGCCAACCATTCATAAGTTGCAAACATTCGATCAAGCTTGCTAAGTGACCCTCCTCCTCTCCATGTAAACCTAGCATCTTGTAGTTGGATCTCAATCAGTTGTATGTCATTCACCCATGCTTGGAATTCCCTCATGCCTTTGGTGTAACGTGTTGTATTTGTAGGCATTCTTTCCTTTGGTTGTAAGACTTTGTTGAAGTCTCCCATGAACATCATCTCTGGCTGCCAATTGTCTTTGATTTGGACGAGCTCATCAAACATGATTTTTCTCTCTTTGATGTTGCATGGTGCATAGATGACAATTACCGTGCTTAGGATTCCTTTTTCCCGTGTCTTGATGCCAATCATTAACCATCTTATTCCCTTTTCTATCTGCCGAGCCTTTATCTCTTCTTCATCCCACAAGACAACTATTCCTCAGGATCTTTCTTGACTTAGGATTTCCTCCCATGCTAGGCTGACTTTTTTCCTACCCTGGAAGCTTGGATTTTTTTTGTGTTGTTGTTCCATTGTGTTGAGTTTCTACAAGGTCTAAGATTGAGATCCACAAGTTGTGTACCTCCTCCCTTATCTTTTTTTTTCTTTACTTTGGAGCCTATTCCCTTTGTATTTTGGAGCCCTATTGTCACCATCCGATGCTTCTTACTTGTTTAGCTGAGGTTGGAGTTGACTCAGGATGTTTCGTGTGTGTTGGATTCACAACTTGGCACCCCAATTGCATTAGTAAATCGATACACTCGTTAGCCTCTAGCTCCTTTTTTTATGATTTTCCCTTTCTTATTTTGTTGCTGGGGTTACTTTCCTTGCCTGGGTAGTTGGTGGAGTGTTGTGAAATAACTAAAAAAAATAAGCTTATTCTCTTTTTACCTTCTAGGGATTTTCTCTTTGATGTGTGCATTTGGCTGCTAGGAGTTGAGTTATTCGCCAGCCCTACTTGTTTGGCCCCTTCCGTTTCTAATTCTTCATTTTTGTCCTGATCATAAAACTCCTCTGTTGCCCGTACAAAATACTGCAATTAGGGTTATGCATGTTTTGCATGGGGTATAACTGTGCCTCAGGACCCACATTGTCTCTCTTTCTTTCCAGCAACGTCTGTTGCTTTTCGATTGTCTCGGGAAGAGTCACGTCCTCCTTATCCATCACTTCCTGAATTTGTCCTTATATAAATAGGTTATTTTGAGTTTCAGGAGTTGAGCCTCTCTCTTCTCCCGTTTTTTCTTTTTTTTTTGTTTTGTCCCTCCGCCTCATGTCTTTTGGGGATCGGTGTTAGTACCCCTTTATTGGCGTTGTTTCCGGGCAAAATGATTTTGTCTCTGTTGTTTTCTGTTTCCACCTCTTCAGACTTATTATTCTTTCTTGGGATTCTTACTGCCTCTCACTGGCAGACCTAGTTGCACTCCCTTGGGATTCCTCTTGGCCTTTCATCTGACTTTCCCCATTGGTTGCTAACTGGTCAACATGTTTGTTTTGTTGACTCAGGGCATTATCTCCGTCAACTATTGCTATCTGGACAATACTATCGGAGATGTCTGGACTCTTGTGTTTAGTCATCTGATTATTGACCTCTACTATATTCACAGGGAAGTTTTGACCATATATGTAACACCCCAAATTTTAGACTAACTAAAACTCAATATGATGTAGTGAAAGACTAACTAAACTATCTAGGATGCTACCGCTATGCTCACCCATGTGAGTGCTAAGGCTAAGTCTACCAACTACTCCACATACGAAAGTTAGTTAGCCTTTTAACACATTATAACCAAAACTAACTACAACTTTCATAAGATCCATCCACTAACATCTTCTATTAAAACCAGCCAACTACTTCCTCCAACATTACTAAGCTAGCTTACACCAAAAACACAAAAGATGTTCTCAACACATTACATACAAATTCTATGAAACTAACTACATCACCTTCTAACTTCTGACTCTAGTCCCCTTTAGCTCCACACTCTTAAGAAACTTCATGACTAGGGAGAAGCACCATCATTTCCTGTATCTGTGATCAATCATACAATCACAGAGAAAAGATCACAGAACATAAAGCCAAAATCAACAAAGCTGAGTAACTCCCACCACTACATATAAAATACATTTTATCTTTGTAAAACTTCAAGAATATAATACCATATACCATGGCAACACAGAAATTCATAAACATAGCACAATCATGATAAGGCTAGCAAATATTGCACATAAAACTCACAAATTAGTAAAGCTTGTTACTTACTACCTCACAAGGCTAATAGATGTTCACATGATTAAAATTCCATATCAAACAGCAAGTTTCGTGAAAAATACCAATTTCCACCACAAGTACAACATCCATCACCATGGTACAATTTCTACGTGCCATCAGGCACACCGGTCTTTCGACAAAGAGCATAGAGACTCCCGGCCCCTCGGATAATCCACCTAACCCCATGATCTTACGTGTGCACACCCCCTAAGGTAAACTATTACCGTAGATTTGATCATGATGGATTAGCTCCAATATATTGGCAGGAGCAATAATAAACCCCAATACATTGGTAGGGGCAACAACCAACTCTAATACTTTGGTAGGAGTAACAATTCATGAATAAACTTGCCAACCTTGGCTTAAATATTTCGTTGTCTCTTTCCACACTTCCATTTACATGAAACATATGTTATCTCACCACACATAATCAAGATAATCAAACAAATAAGTTGTTGGACAGAACCGACACAAGAACATACATGTACAATTTAAAGCAATAATCATATTTTCCATTGCACACCCATTGCACACCTTTGTATATCTAGGTTATTTCACCAAATTTACTTAATATACATGTTCATCTATATTTATATAGTTATTTTGAGCTTTGATGACCTTTTAAACACCAGAAAATCAACTATTATCGGTACTTCCTCAACTGGTTACACAAGAACAACAATTATGAACAATCAAGTGTACATCCAAGTTACCTTACTATTTTGTTAAGGAAAAATTAACATTCTTCCTTTCTTCTCGACCTGACCAACCAATCATATTAATCACATCTTTTCAAGAGCAGATTATGTTAGAAAAATAGAAGAACTTAATCAGTACACAAGTATAAGATTTCAGTTGCACAAATACACCTTAAAGCACATTTTTCATTCTGTAAGTTGCTCTTTACTTACCTAGCTTACCACCAGTCTAACACCCACGAATTATACATAATAAATAGGAGAATATAACCTCCAAGCTTGCTATAACTCAGATCAACAATCAAATAAAGAATAGCAAGAGGTTAGTACAACTTGAAACCAAAAACAACAACTAGGGGAAATTAGTTCTTAACACCTTGGTTGTACATGAGAGTTACCTGGTTTCTTATTACCATTTCTCCTAATTTCTCTTCTGGTTTTTACAGCTATAACCTCCCCAATTGCTCTAAGAAAAGCTACATAATTTTTCCTGCACAACACCTTGCTCCCTTGGACAATTTCTCCCACTTTCTCTCGGTTAGAACAACACTTGGTTCTGGTCTTGTTTTCTCTCTTTTTCAGGTTGTTACTTATTCTTCTTGGACTCTTTTCTATCTTAGGAAGGAAGAGGTGGAAGATTCAGCAACTGGATGAAGAGAGGTGTTGGCCGATGGGCTTACTTATAACCCAGGAAAGCAAGTTTCCTTAATGATAAGGAAAGTTCATAAGAATGACACTTAACCACTTAGGTGTCTAACTCCTATTGCTCTTGGTTGCTGGCAGAACAAAAATAAGACAACTAACCCATGACTAATCTAGTAAATCGGCAGCACAAGCTGATAAATATTACTATAAAAGTAGTAATGACAATAAGAAGACAAACTAGGTCATGTTAAGTAGTATGCCACCGTAACAACATGTAACATGCACTAGTAAAAATCAGATTTTTTTTACAGAGGTTTTGGTAACGATTTGAAATCGTTACCATAGTTGTTATTAATAACAAGTATTTTGTTACCAAAGATAGTATTAAAGATTTAAAAAAATTGGAGACTACAGTAACGATATATTCGTTACAAAATCATATTTTTAGTAACGTTATAATTTGTAGTAACGAATAAAAGTCGTTACAATAAATAAATTGATCTTTAGTTACACCATCACGTGTAACGACTTTTGTCGTTACAATAACTTAAATTAGTAACGATTTAGATTTTTGGTAACAATTTTTTGTTGTTACCAAAAAACTACATTCTACTAGTGATGGAGCTGGTTGGTAATTGTTTGCTTCATAATATTAGTACGACTAAGACCATTCCTAAGCAAAAGAAATTGACAGTACAAGGCTGATAGATATTAGTGTAAGGTTTTTAATGATTACATAAGACAAAGTTTTTAATTAGATAACATGTATATGTCGGTCTGATAAGGCTGAACATATTAGCTTTATTCTTGTACATGGATGTGTAATCTTGGCAAGGGAAGTCGGTTACTTTGCAATAAATATCACTGCAAGTGTTAAGATGGGTAATCATTACCAAGCACAAAATTGCTAATTAACTTGTAACAAGTATAACCAATGGTGTTACTTAGCTGAAAACATATCACATTGGCGGTAATGCTAGGCTGCAATACAAGGCTATGTCTGGCATTGTTTTTGCTGGAAAATGAAGGTTACCTAAGGGTGAAGAAAGTTATTATCTTTGCTGTATACTTTAAGTTCATTTGTGGTCTAGTAAAAGTAACATGTTACATTAGGTAATATTCTAGTTAAATACCTTAGGTTATACTAGGAATAAGAAGGACAAAACTAGTTAGTCTTTTCATGCACAATCTAGCGCCTATTGTACATTGTACATGTTAGGAATTTAATAGCTTCTATGGAAGATGACATGATTACTATAATGTCTAGGTGCCCTTTAACCGCATATATATATATAGAAGGGAGCAAGGTCGGTGAAGATATTGAAGAGAATCGAAAATAACAATTAATATATGTAAATAACAGGTATTGAAGAACAAATATTGAATAACTTGAATTGAAAGCGCATAAATTAAATAAATAACTTGAACTTAAAGGAACATAAATGAATAAACATAAGATATTGAATCTTGAAACTCACTTAAGAGTTAATCTTGAATTGATATATTGATACAACTTAGACTGGAATTTGAGAGAGTAATGAGAGAGAGAGAGAGAGAGCAAGAGCGTTTTCACATTCGAAACTGCCTCTGCCCCTCAGTCCTATGCTAAGTCTCCTTTTATAGAGAAGGAGCCCTTTTTGTCCGTACATAAAAGAGACTGTGAGCTACAGTCTATTCTTGAGTAACTGTGGCCGAAAGGGCCAATAGTAAATTTGTCGGCTACACGTGCCGAGTAATAAATTGCTACAGTAAAAAAGTCACTATTCACTGTAGCTACAGTGCTATTTTTGAAAATATTTTGAAAATTCTTGAGTCTGCTTCATTCGTAGCTGTCGAAATCTGCAAACTGATCTTGATTTTCTTCGATGTGGAGTCCATAATGAATGTTGTAGATTAATTCTTGCACCCCTAGATCAACTTCAATTTTTCTTTGGAACCATTCATAGTCCACCTGGCGGGGTGATTGGGTCTCTGGATCAATAATGGTTATGGGCTAAGATCGAGTACAATACTCAACCATTTGTTGCATGATTTGTTCTCTAGTGTTGAATTCCGGTGGTTCCTTTCCGCCGGCGACGATAAGGCTTTGTTGTAGATGTTTCAAGGGACACCAAACATGTAACTTTTGATATATAGGGCGGTAAATTGAGTAGTATAGATGGTCATATGGTTGGACACAGAGAAAGGTTTGATTTCGTCTACCGTCATATGGCTCATAATGGACAGGCGGTGGATTTGATTTTTTTGTGGTGCGATCTCTGTAAACCCATTGGGGTCCTTGTTTGGGGGCGTTTGGAAGAAATTTGAATTCAATTGGGATGTGCTGAGATGTTGCTTTGGACATATTGTGTTTGAGTATTTTGTGAAGTAAGGTGGTGTGTGGATTTTGTTTTTGGATTTTGGTCTTGAGTTTGGCAAATGCCTTTTGCCATTTTGGAAGTTGTTGTAGTTGAGTTGATGGAGCCATGCTAAGTACCTGCAAATAATAAATTATTGATATATATTATTATTATTATATTATTATTATTATTATTATTATTATTATTATTATTATTATTTTACATATAATCCTCGTAAGGATCTTGAGCTAGAGGTCCTCCCATTGGATCATAGGAGGTGGATCCTTCAGAAGATGGATCGTCATGGTCATCGGCCCATACTGGGATATTGGGCTGTTGGTTGATAATATATTGGGAATATTTGTAACACCCCTAAAACCGGCCTAAGAGTTAAGGGTATTACACGCCGCGTATTACTACCTAATAACGCAAGGCTCTAAAACACTCATATGCAATAAAGGCCCAAAACAGAGTTTCCATAAACATTATAAACCAGAGTACTCAAATACTGCGGAGGTAATACAAAATCCCGAATACATGTTCCAAACAGAAACAGTGGTCTAAACAGAGTAAGGCCCGAAGGCTACAAGTCTGAGTAGGTATATCAAATAACAAATGAGCTAAGACATAAACTAAGCTCCAGAAACTGAATAAGTGATCCTTGCTGATCAATCTGCAAAAATGTTAAAAGTAGGGGAGTGAGCACACAACTATGCCCAGTAAGCAGCAACCGTCATCAGTAAGGTCGCTCAAAACAGTTGAATTCAGAAGGAGGATAAGATAAACATTATATCCACAATTCCCAAACAATCCGAAGCTTCTAGAATCAGAAATAGAGACAGAGGGGAACACAAGAGTTCCCAATTTCGAAACAATCAGAGTTCTTAAACAGAAAGGGACAAGACACAATGCACACACTCAGAAGGGTCGAAGACCCATAGACCATAACAGGTCTCTCAACAACGCAGAAATGACTCTAATGAGCCAAAGGGTTCGTCAACCCCACAGAACAGAAAGGGAATGACCCACACTCAGAACGACGTCTACATGGTATACCACGGAATAGCTCGACCCAGCCATTCACGGCTCAGAAACAAAGTGTAATGTCCCAAAACAGAAGGATTGCATAAACAGAAGCAAAATTGCATTTAGATATGCCAAAACACTCATAAATCAGTAGTACAGTTCATAGGGAACCCAACGCCGCAGACGGCACTCAAATCGGGTTCAAACGAAGAAG
The DNA here is from genome assembly GCA_023374045.1 of Limonium bicolor. Lineage (NCBI taxonomy): Eukaryota > Viridiplantae > Streptophyta > Magnoliopsida > Caryophyllales > Plumbaginaceae > Limonium > Limonium bicolor. The sequence goes on along the minus strand of CM041779.1, from coordinate 27,497,737 downwards.
TTATGCTGAAAACAGGGAGGTGTCCGAACTTGGGTCCAGACGTCAAAGTTCGGACGCAAGTCGAGACTCAGAAACTAGAATAGCCAAATGTCCGAACTTGTGTCCGGACATCAATGTTCGGACACAAGTCGATTTGAAATCAGACAGGAAATTTCAGACCGTCCGAACATCAATGTTCGGACTGATGTTCGGACAGGTTTTACGAGAAAAATCACGTGGAAGGTCCGACTTTGTGTCCGGACGTCGAAGTTCGGACACAGGTCGAACTAAAATCAGAAGAGAAACTAAGGGTGTGTCCGAACATCTAAGTTCAGCCAGATGTTCGGACATACCCCGAACTTAGAAAATCAGAAAGGCAAAAACGCACTGTCCAAACTTCAAAGCTCGGACGGAAGTTCGGACAGTGCGAAAACTGTAGATTTCAGAAGACGAACAGAGCAGAAAAACAACGCGATTCGACACCACGAATCGCCAATTCAGAACACACACCAAAACAGTCATAAATACAGGAGACCATAGGGGTTTAGCCATTCAGAAACGCAATTTAAACAGCCAACAACAATCGCAATCCGCACACAAATCAAGCGACAAAACCTTGCAAACCCCATGGCTGAACTTCCAAACCGAATCGAGTAACCACCTACCTCGATTAGCAGAACTATCGATCACACTTTAAGCAAAATGCAGCCCGGAACGCTCTCCAACCAGACACGAACACAATCACTGATCAACACAAATCGACAACCCACAATCAGAAGTCAGACAAGAAACCTAGATTAACAACATTCTTAAATTCTGCAACCCGAACCTGATTACGAGGACGCAGAGGAATCCAATAGACTGCAACAGCGTAGCCTTAACAATCCGAATTTCAACGCAGAGTCGTCGCCGCTGAATCAACATATCCGGAGTCCCCAAAATCTGAAACTGAGGTGGAGAAAATCAATAACGTAATCCAGAATTATCGCAACACCAACCTGATTGAAGACGAGAAACGCCGCAGCAACGAGGACTTCAATCTGATCACAACAGTCGCACCAGAATTCACAGCAGAGGAGGAACTATAGAGAGAGAGAAAAAGAGAACGACGCTCGTTCTGACCACGATGAGAGGCGCTCCTCACGAACTGACGTGATTACCAATGATCAGAAAATATAAAGGAAAAATAAGGAACCCTTTTCCTTATAATCAGAATAATCAATTACCATAATTAATTAGCCGAAAGACTTCTTTGTCCCTGGCAATTAATAGAATGTCATCAGTGTCCTAACTGACATAAGTAATGTAATTCAACATAGAATAATATTGTAATGGATATAATATAAGGTATGAACTGTGGGTTATAACATCACCTCCCCCTTAAAAGAATTTTGTCCTCGAAATTGACTAACCTTACTGCTCGAATAGGGAGGGAAACTTGGCACGTAGCTCATCCTCGAGCTCCCAAGTCGCTTCACTCTCTGACTGATCAGACCATTGGACCTTAACCATAGGCAAGGTCTTACTACGAAGCCGACAGACGTCTCTGGCTAAAATGCGGGTAGGCACCGCCTCGAAACTGCAGTCCTCCCTCAACTGAAGCTGGCTATAGTCGATCACGTGGGACGGATCATGCAGGTACTTCCTCAACATCGAAACATGAAAAACGTTGTGCACAGCTGACAAGGATGGGGGCAATGCTAAACGGTAAGCCATAGGGCCAATCCTCTCTAGAATCTCAAATGGTCCAACAAACCTTGGGCTAAGCTTCCCACGCTTCCCAAACCGGACTATGCCTCTGACCGGCGACACTCGTAGATAGACGTGATCACCAACATCAAACTCAAGCGGCCTGCGCCTCTGGTCTGCATAACACTTCTGCCTACTCTGAGCAACAAGCAAACGCTCCCGAATCATCCTGATTTTCTCTACTGCACCCTGCACCAGCTCGGGCCCAACCAAGACCCTCTCCTTCAGGTCATCCCAACAGATGGGAGACCTGCACCTCCTGCCATACAATGCTTCAAACGGAGCCATACCAATGCTCGCCTGAAAGCTGTTGTTGTAGGTGAACTCAATCAGAGTCACATGCTGATCCCAGCTACCTCCAAAATCTAGGACACATATGCGAAGCATGTCCTCCAGGACCTGATTAGTCCTCTCTGTCTGGCCATCTGACTGCGGATGGTAGGCTGAACTGAACGCTAAACTCGTACCCAAGGCCTTATGCAAACTGCGCCAAAACCTCGAAACAAAGCGCGGGTCACGATCAGAAACTATAGAAGCAGGCACCCCGTGCAGCCTCACTATCTCATCGAGATACAGACAAGCCAAACGCCCCAAACTGAAAGTCTTCTTCACTGGCAGGTAATGGGCAGACTTAGTCAGTCGATCAACTATCACCCACACCGTCACAGCCTGAAGGAGTCTTGGGCAAACCCATGACAAAGTCTATCCCTACACTCTCCCACTTCCACTCAGGAATGGGAAGGGGCTAAGCAAACCCGCTGGCCTCTGGTGTTCAGCCTTCACTTGCTGACAGGTCTGGCACTTCGAAACAAACTCAGAGATGTCACGCTTCATCCCAGACCACCAGAACGATTCTCTGAGATCTCGATACATCTTCACCCCTCCTGGGTGAAACTGAATATGGCGCTCCATACAGATAATGCCTCCAAATCTTCAGCGCGAAAACCACAACTGCCAACTCCAGTCGTGGGTAGGGTAGTTCTTCTCATAAGGCTTAAGCTGCCGAGAGCCATAAGCCACTACCTTACCCTCTGCTGCATCAAAACACATCCTAGTCCCTTGTGGGACACATCGCAGAAGACCTCGAAGCCCTCTGTCCCAGAAGGCAAGGTCAGGATCGGTGCGGTCGTCAGCCTCTTCTTAATCTCCTGGAAGCTCTGCTCGCAAGCCTCGCTCCACTCATACTTGATCTCCTTCCTCAACAGACGGGTCAGTGGGGATACAATCTTAGAGAATCCCTCAACGAACTTCCTGTAATACCCAGCTAACCCAAGGAAACTACGGATCTCAGCAACATTCGTGGGCCTCGCCCACTCCATCACAACTCTAATCTTCTTAGGGTCTACTGAGATACCGTCCTTCGAGACCACATGTCCCAAAAACACTACACGATTGAGCCAGGAGTCACACTTCTTCAGTTTAGCATACAGCTCACGATCCTTCAACGTCTGCAGAACAATCCTCAGATGCTCCTCGTGCTCCTCTACACTCTTGGAATACACCAAGATGTCGTCTATGAGGACCACTACAAACTGATCCAGATAGGGTTTGAAAACCCGGTTCATCATATCCATGAAGACTGAGGAGAGCATTAGTCAAACCAAACGACATGACCAGGAACTCGTAATGACCATAACGAGTCCTAAAAGCGGACTTAGGCACATCTTCGGCCTTAATCCTCAACTGATGGTAGCCTGAATGAAGGTCGATCTTCGAGAACACTGTGGCGCCCGCCAACTGGTCAAACAAATCATCAATACGCGGAAGGGGATAGCGGTTCTTGATGGTCACCTTATTCAGCTCTCTGAAAGTCCCATCCTTCTTCTTCACAAATAGCACTGGCGCTCCCCAAGGCGAAACGCTAGGGCGAATGAAGCCCTTATCCAGCAACTCCTGAAGCTGGACCTCCAGCTCCTTCAATTCCGCCGGACTCATACGGTATGGGTCCCTAGAGATGGGCTGAGTCTCTGGCGCTAAGTCAATCGTGAACTCCACCTCCCTCACTAGTGGAAGTCCGGGCACGTCATCCTGGAAGACCTCAGGAAACTCTTTGACGATCGGGATGCTCTCCAAGCTAGATCCCTCACGCACCTCTGGCATAACACAAGAATCCCTAACAGCCCTTCCTCAAGAAGCTGGCTGCCTGCATCGCTGACACAACTACAGGTGCACATGGAACTGCATTCCCAGAGAAAGCAAAGCGAGTACCGTCTGGCAGGTCGAATGTCACCCTCCTAGCTGCACAGTCTATATGAGCATGGTGCTCTGCTAGCCAGTCCATGCCCAAGATCACATCAAAATAGGCCATCCGCATCGGGGAGGTCAGCAAAAAGTCTTGTCCCTAACGGCTATGGGACAAGTCTTACACACAAAATTCAGCACAAAGGGGCAACCCCACCTACTGGAAACTCACAACAGGTTACCTCACTAGGCATAGCAGTCAGTCCAAGGTCACCCAACAAATCAGAACAGATAAAAGGAGGTGCGTTAGCTCCGGAGTCAAACAGGCAAAACACATCCTGAGAATGGATATGGAGAAACTGAGACGATGCGATTACACCAGCTCGATCACGCTCTCCTACCAATAGCATACACTCGAGCCTGAGTCTGAGCTTCTTCGGGTCGGACTCGCCCGGTCTGAGCCGGTGCCTTATCTCCTGAGCTCTGCCGGATGCTGAGGACACTAAGCAATCCGGTGCTCATCGACCCGCTTAAGCAGGCACCGGTTTTCTTGTAGCACTCCCTACCAGGAGGGAGTGACCACAAGACCCCCACACTTCGCCGCACAGCTGACGAAGAGACGAAGCTCCCCAACGATCTCCATAGGACTGCTTCTTCTAAGGCGGGAGCAACCTCCTTCTTTTGAGTCTCTTCAGCACGCCTCTGTCCCCTTGTGGTCCTTGCCAGCTGTCCCCTGCCGAGGGCGGCCTTTACCAGCAGAGCGACATCTGCACATCCTGAAGGTCCGGGCGAAGGGGTTCCTGTCACAGCGACCTGATGTATGGTCTGAGCCCACTCTCACAAACTTACGGCCTTCCTATGCTCACTCATCGCTCTAGGGCATACTTTTAGAGTCAAAAACTTCCTCACGTACTCCTCGACTGTCATATCTCTCCCTGGCGCAGCCGGTTATACTCGTTGATCTTTGATCCTTGTAGAATCCGGATAGAACTGCTTGTTGAACTCCAAGCAGAACTGATCCAGGTCCAAGGCTGGGGGTGTCTACCCATCACCATGCGCCACCACTCCTTCGCCTCCCCCTTAAAGAGGAACGTGGCGAAGTCGACCTTCTGGTCATCCTCTGAGCCCATCACTCTGAGCAGGTCCTCCACCTCAGTAATCCAGTGGCTCGCCTCCTAAGGGTCACCACAGCCGTCGAAGGAAGGTGGCTTCAGCTTCATAAACTCCTGAAGGGCTCTAACTCGGCCTCCCACAGCATTCACCCCTGTTGGGCCTGCTCCACCAGCTCCTCCACCAGCTCCCCCAGCTGCTGCAGCCACCGTCTGCATCAACTACGTCACAAACTGCTGCACTGCATCCGCAACATCTCCCTGAGGGGTCACTGGTGTCCTACGAGGAGGCATTCTGAGATTCACAAATCCAAACTCGTCAGAACTGACTCAGACTTCAAACAACTGCCACAACGGAATCTCACACAAGCAAACACAGCCACAAACCCTAAAGAAAGCCAAACCTAGCTCTGATACCACTAAATGTAACACCCCTAAAACCGGCCTAAGAGTTAAGGGTATTACACGCCGCGTATTACTACCTAATAACGCAAGCTCTAAAACACTCATATGCAATAAAGGCCCAAAACAGAGTTTCCATAAACATTATAAACCAGAGTACTCAAATACTGTGGAGGTAATACAAAATCCCGAATACATGTTCCAAACAGAAACAGTGGTCTAAACAGAGTAAGGCCCGAAGGCTACAAGTCTGAGTAGGTATATCAAATAACAAATGAGCTAAGACATAAACTAAGCTCCAGAAACTGAATAAGTGATCCTTGCTGATCAATCTACAAAAATGTTAAAATTAGGGGAGTGAGCACACAACTATGCCCAGTAAGCAGCGACCGTCATCAGTAAGGTCGCTCAAAACAGTTGAAATCAGAAGGAGGAGAAGATAAACATTATATCCACAATTCCCAAACAATCCGAAGCTTCCAGAATCAGAAACAGAGACAGAGGGGAACACAAGAGTTCCCAATTTCGAAACAATCAGAGTTCTTAAACAGAAAGGGACAAGACACAATGCACACACTCAGAAGGGTCGAAGACCCATAGACCATAACAGGTCTCTCGACAATACAGAAATGACTCTAATGAGCCAAAGGGTTCGTCAACCCCACAGAACAGAAAGGGAATGACCCACACTCAGAACGACGTCTACATGGTATACCATGGAATAGCTCGACCCAGCCATTCACGGCTCAGAAACAAAGTGTAATGTCCCAAAACAGAAGGATTGCATAAACAGAAGCAAAATTGCATTTAGATATGCCAAAACACTCATAAATCAGTAGTACAGTTCATAGGGAACCCAACGCCGCAGACGACACTCAAATCGGAGTTCAAATGAAGAAGTTATGCTGAAAACAAGGAGGTGTCCGAACTTGGGTCCGAACGTCGAAGTTCGGACGCAAGTCGAGACTCAGAAACCAGAATAACCAAATGTCCGAACTTGTGTCTGGACATCAATGTTCGGACACAAGTCGATTTGAAATCAGACAGGAAATTTCAGACCGTCCGAACATCAATGTTCGGACTGATGTTCGGACAGGTTTTACGAGAAAAATCACGTGGAAGGTCCGACCTTGTGTTCGGACGTCGAAGTTCGGACAGATGTTCGGACATACCCCGAACTTAGAAAATCAGAAAGGCAAAAATGCACTGTCCGAACTTCAAAGCTCGGACGGAAGTTCGGACAGTGCGAAAACTATAATCCAGAATTATCGCAACACCAACCTGATTGAAGACGAGAAACGCCGCAGCAACGAGGACTTCAATCTGATCACAACAGTCGCACCAGAATTCACAGTAGAGGAGGAACTATAGAGAGAGAGAGAAAAAGAGAAGGACGCTCGTTCTGACCACGATGAGAGGCGCTCCTCACGAACTGACGTGATTACCAATGATCAGAAAATATAAAGGAAAAATAAGGAACCCTTTTCCTTATAATTAGAATAATCAATTACCTTATTTAATTAGCCAAAAGACTTCCTTGTCCCTGGCAATTAATAGAATGTCGTCGGTGTCCTAACTGACATAAGTAATGTAATTCAACATAGAATAATATTGTAACGGATATAATATAAGGTATGAACTGTGGATTATAACAATATTGGAGTTTTAATTCTGGATTTTCATCCAAAAACTTTTGAAATTGTAGATCCGTTTGTGGTGTTTTGGGTGGCGGCGTTTGTGGACATATGGCCTATGGTTTGGGGCTTTGGATTGTGATGGTGCTTGGGCCTGGAAGGGCCAATGGTATAGATGGATCTGGGAGAGCCTTTTTGGAGTTTTGGAAATCCTTGTAGGTTATTGTTTTTTGGCCTGTAGTGGTGTAGGCTTTGACATTTTCACAGGAGCAAAGTTTGCTCCAGTATTTAGGCCACCATTTAACCCGAAAGTCTCGGACTAAATAGAGTGGATATGGATTTGGAAGATACTGCTGAATGGTATAGGTCCAGCAGAAAATCCAGGGGATACAGAATATTGCAAAGAATTGCAATTCCTTGATTATTGTTGCCCTCTTGAATGTTGGAGCCAGTAGGCATGCTGGGTGGGCTTCTTTTGGTAGGATGTCTGATCTCCTCCAAAGTAACGCCACCAATGGTAGAACCATATGGGGAATTCTTTGTCACAATATTCATGGAAATTGATAAACCATGAGTGTTGTCCTGGTCGTAGGAGTAGGATTCTGTACCAGGCATTTTGGTAATCAGCATACGTGAAAGTTTGAGGAATATGGGTTATGGTAAAAGAACGTGGTTGATGAATGGATCCCCATTCTTTTGGGGAGATGACTTTCTTTATGAAGCATTTTGAGTAGTCTGTCTGGGTGGAATTTGCGTTTGAATTGTGGGTAAGTTCAATGGATTTTGTGTCTATGAGGACAAGCTCGTAGAATTTGAGGGTTTTCATCATATTGTCTGTGTGCCAATGGATTCCTGGAGGGAAAATTCTCTTAGCGATACTGTCGGCTATTGCCTGTTCTAGTTTGTCAGTGTATCTGGTAAGGGTAATGTATTCTTGAAGGGGTTTTATATGGTAAGTGTTGGCTGTTGTTTGTTTTGAGGAGCTGGCTTTGGCTGGCACTTTTACGGGGGTTTGAGCTGCCTGTAAGAAAGATGCAGGTGGGAAATTTCGGGAAAGTGGTGTGTAAGGATTTGGTGAGGTGATATTTTGAGAATTAACTACTGATGTTTTTGTAGAAGGATGTGGCTGGGAAGCCATCTGGTAATATTGTGATGTCTGGGATTTCTCCTTTTGACTTGTTTGCCTTTACTCTTGTCACTCATTTTCCTGAGAAGAAAGATCTTGATTAATCTTGATAATCTTGTTATTTCTTCCTTGCAAAAATTTGCGAGAAAGAAAATCTGGTGAGGAGTTATTCTCTCCTTTGATGAATTCGATTTGAAAATCAAAAACAGAAAGGATAGCTTGCCATCTGGCAAATATTTGTTTTGATACTAAAATTTTAACATCCTTCTGTAAAACATCTTTTGCGGATTTGCAGTCGATGCGAAGTAAAAAGGTCTTATTGTATAAATCATCTTGAAATTTTGAAATGCATAGAACAATGGAAAGAATTTCTTTTCTGATAGTAGAATAATTGATTTGTGGTCCGATCCATATACCAGAATGGAATCGAACAAAGTGTTCTCTGGTCTGGCCTTGAGGTTTTTGTTTTAGAATCCCTCCATAGCCAATGTTGGATGCGTCTATTTCGACAATTAAGAAGGCCTGGGGATGTGGAATTGTAAGACATGGTAAGGAATAGGTATATTGTTTTAGGGATTGCACAACCTTGGTGTGCTCTAGAGTCCAAGGTGAAGGATTCTTTTGTAATCTGGAATAAAGAAGCTTACAATGTTGACGAAGTTTAGGAAAGAAATCAGAAAGATAATTGAGGCATCCTAAAAATATTTGTAGCTGATTCTTATCCTTAATTTCATCAGGAAATTTAGATGTAAACTCTAAACTGCGTTGAATAGGAGTAATGGTATTCTGAAAAATGTTGTGTCCAAGGAAACGTATGTTTACTTGAAACAACTTCATCTTGGGCTTAGAAATGACTAAGCCATTAGTCTTGATGACCGAATGGAAGGTTCTGAGATGCTTGAAGTGTTGTACTATGGAATCTGAGAAAATTAAGACATCATCAATATAAACAATGATGAATGTCGAATAAGGTGTGAGGATGTCATTCATGACATTCTGGAATTCTGATGGAGCATTTTTGAGGCCAAATGGCATTACATTCCATTCGTAATGACCAAATGGGACAACAAATGCAGTCTTGTATCGATCTGATTCAGAAATCTGAATTTGCCAGAATCCCGACTTCATGTCAAACTTGGAGAAAATCTTGGCCTTGTAAAGACGGCCTAATAGATCTCTTTTGTTAGGGATTGGATATCTAATCCATTGAAGAACCTTATTTAATGGTTTGTAGTTTATAACGAGTCGTGGAACTCGACGTTCCTTTTCTGCAGCATTCATGACGTAGAATGCACTGCAACTCCATGGTGATTTGGATGGTCGAATCAAACCTTTATCCAAAAGAGTTTGAATCTCTTTCTTGCAAATCTCTAAATGTTAGCTATTCATTTGAATAGGTCGAGCCTTGGTTGGAATATTGCGTTCATCAAAATCCTTTTCGTAAGGAAGATGAAGGATATGACACTTTCTACTCCAAAATGCATTGGGTAGATCTGCGCAAACATCTTCAAAGGTTTTCTCCATTTGAGAAACTTCCTTTTGAATTCTGGGATCTTGAAGTCGCTCAGCTGTTCGAATATGAGCGAGTTGGTTTTTAGAAAACTGAAGCTGGCTTTCTTTTCAGGTAATTGAATTGATCTGCTGGTAAAGAGTATTGGATTGAAGAACATTAAGTTCCTTTTGGATTATGGGCTCGGTAAAGAGAAAAGAATGCTTTTCTTTATTGATCTTGACATGTAATCCCTTATGATCAACAAAAAAGGGATATAACTGGATAATAAAAGGAGAGCCAAGGATAATGTCTTGGCTAATATTCTTGATGACTACAAATTGTAGTTTAACAAGGAGATTCTTGTTTTGGACAGAAAGTTTGGATGTTTTGGCAATGATTTTGAGTGGATCATTTCCTGCACCTACTAATCGTTCTCGAGTAGGAGAACAATAATTGTGAGGAACTAATCCCTCTCGGATACAGTTTCGGTCTGCTCCTGAATCAATAAGAGCAACCATTGTTATCCTGAAGTCGGTACCTTCGACTACAAGGGTGATGTTGGAATACCATTTTTGGAAGTGAAATCTTTCAATGATATTTATGGCCTGGGTTTCTGGAAGAGGGTCTCGAGATGTTATTGAAATCATACCCAAGTCTGACGGCAGGTTATGCTCTGGAGAAGGATCTTCAGATGTATCTTTTGTAGTAGAAGCTTTAGCTGCTTCTAAAAGACAAATTCGAGCTTGCACACCTAATCCATCGAATTTGATTTGATGGAGCTCGGCTTTGAGCGCCTGAATTTCTTGCTTGAGGATCTTAATATCCTTTTGTAATTCTTGAGTCGGAACCTAGCCGAACAGATTACTGCTTGATGCTATTGGATATTTGTCAAGAGTTTTGGAGATACTAAATGGTTCAGGGAGCGTCTTTTTTGAATCTTGTGAGGCAAGCAACTTGGCTAATTGTTGTAGATATTGCCTTTTCTCATCTGGGTTAGAAATCTTGTTTATGAGTTCATACAGAAGTTTTGCTGAATCTATGTCATTGGTTATGACATTGATAGATCCGGAAGAATCATCTGTAGATTCATAACTGGAACTTGAAGCATCATGATCTATCTGGTGAATGTAATTCTCATCTTCTGGAGAACTGGGACCATCTTGTAGCAAAATCTTGGAGAGCTTTTCTTGTAGATCTTTGTCGTCTGCAAAGATTTCATTAATCTTCTGTTTAACACGACACTGCTCTGCCTTGTGACCCTTGTGACCACATTTCCAACATGTGATCTGAGACATATTCTTGGAGGCAAACTTTGTAGTTTTGTGGTTTGACCTATACTTTTGGCGATAAGGTTTATAGGGCTTACGGTATTGTGGTTTGGATCGATAAGGTTGTTTGGATTTGGAGGAGAAACGTTTATGGACTATTTGTTTTTTGGATGGAGGAGTGATTTTCTCTATTCCAAACATCTTGCAGAAAGAGCCCATTTCTCTTCGTGCCTGGGCCTTTTCATTGCCATATTTGGACTGGATTTTGAGATCCTGACATAGGTTCAGGGCCTCCTTTTTGACAAAGGCAAACAGTTGACCATAGGCTATTGCTTCCCAAGGTATGGTCTCTTGACTAATTTCTTGCTGGAGTTTGGTGATAATCCGTTGTGCGAATAATGTAGGCAATCCTGAAACGAATCTTTCTTTCTAGAAATTAGCCATACAGTCTTCGCATTGTAGGACTTGTGTAAGGTACATGTCCTTGTACCATCTGTAATCAGATAATGTTGGACATCGGAGGTTAGTGAGAATAATCTTATTGGAATTCAATTCTTCTCTTGGATTTCCAACAAAGTGGAGGCTTATGGTAATAATCAAAAAATCACACGCATCATCTTTCATGGAAGATCTATCTTCTCCATCAAAGACTTCCACTTGATGGTTCATGATTTCTTGTTTATTTTTGAGGGTAAGGGCATGATCCCACCATTGCCTTAATTGGCCTGTAAATCCAGAAACGATGGTAATGGCAGCTTGTTTTTCAGTCAGCTTTCGCATCTTGTAGGCATTCTTTGCCATGCCCATTTCTTGTAAGGTGTTCAGAATTTCGTATTCTGATTTCCATCTATGTTCCATTCATAGACAAAAGCACCATCATACTGGGCTGAAGTAAATTTGGAGCGTTCTTCATATTGGATATTTGGAGGAGTAGGACAAGGATAATAATTTTTGGTAGTATGGAAATAAGAATCCATGGGTTTGTTCCGTTTGAAGGAACGTTTTGGGTTTCTGGTAGTGATTCTGGAGATTGTATTTGGTTCTGGATCAGTAAATTGATTTTCAATATGGGATAGTTGTAATGATGATGCGGAAGAATCATCATCACTTGATTGGCACTGACAAGTGTCAAGGGTATTGACACTGTTATTGTTGGTTGGAGGTTGTTGATTATTGGTTGTGGAAGAAAGAAGAAGGTAGTAATTGTAGGGTTTCTGTTGGGAGAAAGTATATCAGTCTCTGGATGAACGAAACTGGTAATGGATGGTTGAAAATGAGGCCGAGAAATGTTAGAAGGAAATCTGACCCGCTTCTCTACTGGTACGGTTGAGTGGAGGCTAATGGAGATACGATCTAATTGAGAAGCTATTATGGCTAAGGTTTGGTTAGTCTAGTTTTGTTGATGATGAACCTTTTGGAGGTCACTAGCTTACACCGGAGCATTAGTGTTGCTTCCTTTCTTCAGGGGTGTAGCTATGACATCTCTGACTAGTTTAATGGTATTGAACGGAGGATGAATTGAGCTTATTGTCTCATCATTAGCTTCTAATGTCCATTTCTTGTATAGACTGGTTTGGACATTAATTGAGGGGATTTCAAAGGGATCTGGTTGAGAAAGTTGAACGGAAGTATATGAAGGCAACCAATCGTAAATTGTCATGTTACAACGTAACCTGTGACAATCTTTGCGCCAATATTGACGAAGATTTTGTTGACAATCTGGAGATAGATCTGCGAACCATTTCCTTTGTGGTTCGTATTCTGGTTCTGATTCTCTTTCAGAGATATATTCTTCTCTGAGCTCAAAATCTGTGAAATGGATAACGTTGATATTACCCATAAGATCTTCGGTGTTGATGGATTCATTGTCCTCAGGGACGTATGTTGGTAAGGGTGTTTGAAAATCCTCCCGAATTTCTGGTTGAGATGGTTGTTGGCTTCTTGGTGTGGAGGGTACTCCGGAAAAGGAAGACCTTGCATCTATGAAGCTCCTGTTGGAAAAAGAACTTGGGCGTTCTCTGAAGGAATTTAAACGAAGGAGAATAGTTCCATCGTTTTGTTCGATTATATCATCTACCGTAGTACGGGAGATGTTTCTTGGAACTTGTGGAATAGCAATTTGAAAATGATCTGGTATGGTGATTTCATCCCATCTTAAACTTCGAGGGACAAAAACTGTTGGTCTTTCAGCATCAATCTGTAAAAGGACAGTCTCATCTCGAATAGGGATCAAAGTCCTATTGAGCCTTGGGTTTAATTGAGAAGACATGAGTCTATAATAGACTCGAAAGATAATAGTGAAATTTTTTGAAAGTTCTTCAAATTCATCTCCTTGAAGATGAACATCAAGAACTAAGGAATCTTGAATCAGAGGATCTGAGAGATCCACTGAGAAATTGGGACAGCAGTTGAAGAATATTGGACCATTACAGACGTTAGTCCGAATCATGGCCAAAAGAGAGGATTTGTAGCATTTGAGATGTTTGTCTCGAAGTGCCATGAATATTAGGGCATCTATACCTTGTCTGAATAATGGTTTGACAGCTACATGAATCATTCCATAGTGGGCATATCTATACCCTTGCTGCAAATATCGAAATATTGAAGATATTGAAAGAAGAGGTATTGTTTGGTATTGTTGTTGAATACTTAAAGTTTCCTCATGAGTCTTGACAGACATAGCTGTCTTGAAATCAAGAGGACCCATTTGGTATATATGTTGAACATCTTGAGAAGGTATTGTCCAGTTTGAATAATCAACTGGTTGAATAATTTATTGTGATGTTACTATTGATTCTCTCCCAGATCTTGATCGATCTAGCCAACTTCGAAGTCTCGAAGCCATTATTGGTGCATATCAGGTTAGACTATATAAATTAAGGATAGATTAATTAATCGGACCAACCCACAACGGGACCACGGTCTTACGTTCTTTCTGCCGCTGACCAACGTTACCAGGGTCTGACCAATGCTTAATTAATTTTCACCCTAATTTGGATAGCTTTCACCCGGTATGAACCGTATTTGGCTCTATATATATGTAACACCCCTACTGGTAAGCACACCATTATCTCCTAACCCATCTCAATTACCAACAACAATGAAGCGGAAATTCAAACTACAACCGGTGGGTGATACTTGCCGTTAGTCACCCACGTGACTAACAAGGCCAAATCCAAACCAAACAAACAAATCAAATACAATATCGGTCTGATGGGTCATTATACCGAGTGCTACAAACCAACTATACAAATACCTTTCCATTCTGTAACCAATTCAACAACAATACAATTACAACCCTTATTCAATTCTATACCGAGTATCTACAATTCCCAAGGCTTTTGATGACCATTCGGTCTTACAAATCCATAAGACAACAATACAATTATATAACAACTTCCCACGCTTAATTACTACCCCATCCTACTCTCGAACGGTTGATCGGCTTCCATGTACCTGGCAAATAAAAACAGCGCCCCAAGGGGCACAGCAAAATTGCTGCATATGACTTCCGCATACCCCGCGTACTAGCGAGGGTACGCAACTATTTGGTCGAGAGCATGCGGTTCATTTTTATTCAAACAACATGCAAGATAACAATACATTATATATGTATGTCAACACCATCAAAGTTCAAGGAAGAACACAAACACTAACACACACATCAAAGGGTTAGTTTAATATGTTCTTTAATTAGGCTTGAGGGTTTCTACCTTACTATGCCTTACTCCATTACCCATTGTCTTACCCACTCTCTTGGGTACTCTTACTCACAATCTCAACAAGTTTTACAATACTCAATTAAATTCTCCACTCAACTCAAATTCTCAAGTCTCTCAAGTCATAACTCACTTCTCAATACTCGCATACTCAATTCAATACTCAAATACTCAAGTCCTCAATCAATACTCAATACTCAAAGCATCTTTTAAGTCTTAGCCACGACCTCCGGGCAGAGTCATACACAAGACCCACCACCGGGCTTACAAATACAAAAGGAGCTATGCATTTAGCTCCTCAAGTTCACCAATGTCCAGTTCTTTGCCGGACTACTCAAATTCCCAAAACTCCACTCTCGGAGTCAATTCACAATCTCAAGGATTAGCCTAGAAGTATCTCTCTCGATAACATCTATTAGCTTAGGGAATTCCTCAATGTCTAGTATTCTAAGATTTAAGGTTTTACCCAACTTATCGAATACTCTCATGTTAGGGACATTATTCATTTAGTCGGTTCCTCTCATTGGGGTTCGACTATGTTTCTAAGGGGTTTGGTGATCCCTTACAATTCATTACTTTACTCAAGGTTCATAATTTTAACAATTATCAATCCTCTAGGTAGAGGTTACTCAATTACTTCCACTATTAATTATTGTGTTGATTAAATCGATTCGGTTCTCTAATCGTTATCGGGAGTTTACTACTCCCGTATTCTTTCTCACGTTCTAGTGAGTTCATTGGTTTATGTTATCGTGTATTGGTTCGATAGTTGTAGAGTGTTTCCACATTTTTATTAGTTCACAACTTGACTCTTTCTACGAGTCTCTACCAAACAAGACTCAACTATGAGTCGTACTACCATACACAATCACAATCAAGCAATTCATTCACAAACACCCATTTCATGAATTATACAAACTTCAGTTTGAATTACACTCCAACAGACAACAATACAATACAAGCACTAATAAGTGCAAACAATCCGATTCGTGCATTTATCTTGTTAGGTGATCACACAATCAAACAAGCACACAAATCGGGGTAACCAAGTTAGGATACAGAGCATGAGGAAATCATACCTTTCACCGGGGTTAACTTTACCGGGTGTTCTCACATTCCTTGATTCACACTCGTTCCTCGTGTCTTACTCTTGAACCACTATTTGCATATCAAATGGTTCAATTAATGTTAAGGCGTTACGGTAGGCACATAATTGCTACTCCCGTACTTACCCCGTTATCCCGTTATTCTGGTTTTACTTTGTGTACTTAAACTCACAACTTTCTCAATCACTTCCAACCTTTGTTTATACTTCTTAGGACCTTTAAAGGTCACCAAACAACTCCTAAACATCACCTACAACCAATACCATTCAATCCCCCATGTTTAGAAGGCTTTAAAACACTTTATGTTGAGTTTTTATAGGGGTCCGGGTTTGTGTCTGGGTTTACAAACCCGGACCAAACTCTGAAATACGTGTAACACCCCTACCGTTAATCCTATACTTACCTTCTAATCGTCCTGTTGATCTTACTACGTCGCAGCGGAAATACTACTACTACGGCGGGTGATACAACGCCGCTAACCGCCCATACGGCTAGCTAGGCTACTACTACTTACAATGACAGTCTGATGCCTAAGTATACCGAGCTACTACATTGCATACCGAATACAAAAGATAACATTCTTACATTACCGGATCACCGAGTATTTAAAGTATTTAATTACATCCTTTCCAATTTTCCCAAAAGAATGAGTTTCTACCAACTACTCATCTATACCAATCCTCCATCCTTTCAATATCCAAAAGGGTGTACCCCATGGTACACTGGCTAAATAAAAAGGCTCCTAGCCATGTACAACTTAGTACACCATTCAAGTCTATTAATTACATCAAAGGAGTCATCAAAATCCCAACCAAGTCTTCACCCTTCTCGTGCACCTAAAATATTAAAAATGGTGCCCCAAGGGGCTCAGCAAAAAGCTGCTTTTTTATTCCGCATATACCGAGTGTTAACAAGGGTACGCCGATTATTTAAGGTCGACTGTACATGCGGTTCATTAATTTCATACATACATGCTTTACATACATCATACAATCATGCTCAATTCAATACATCATCCACGACAACAATACAATAGTATACACATTCCTTACCTTCACAAGGGTTTGCCAAATTACGCATCCGGGTTAATCGGAATGCTTTTTACTCTTTTACACATTACACATTACTTACTCTTACTTACACTTACTTACTTTTCCATACTTATTACTCATCCTTACTTACTTACTTTTACTCATGTTAAGTCGGTATGACCTCCGGCCCGGGGACTACACCAACCCACTACCGGGATTTACTTGACTCACCAATCCGGGATGCTACCCATTTAGGGGGTTTGGGCCGCGGACCAGTTTAAGAGTCAGGACTTGGATCCAACCTCTTGTGTCTCCGCATCCTCACGCGTGGCCGAAACTATATCGGACTTCTACTCATTCCAATTTAATTACCAATTTAAGTTAGATCGGTTAGCTTGTTAGGAATCAGTTAGAAGTCCAATCACAAACACGTTCAGTCACAGTACAATACATCATACATACACATACTCATATTCATCCATACATTTCATGAACTATACAAACTATGATTTAAAGAAAATATGCAACAAGGAAAAATGTTATGATATTCACAAGTAAGCATAATATATCCGATTCGTGCGTTTATCTTATTTGGTGATCAATTAGCACACAACACACAAATCAGAGTAACCAAGGTAGCATACGGGGCATGAGGAATTCATACCGTTCACCGTTGTACTCGTAACCGACTTTCCTCCGGTGTTCACAGATCAAGTCCTATGACATGCATACAATCGAGTGATTAATCTAACTATCATTAACTAAACCCGATTACTCTTACGTTTCCTAACTCATACTAACTACTTCTTTACAATTCTTATACTTACACATGGTTTACTTACTCTTTATTACTTTTAACACTTGTTTATACTCTTAATGACCATTAAACATCCTTAATTAAATCCTAATTATCTTATACTATCATTACCATTCACTTCCTTACCTTAATACCCATTTAGTGCACTTAATTTTACAATTTTTGGTTGGTCTGGGACCTTGTCCGGGTCTTAAGTCCCGGACCAACACATGGTCTCAACTCTCAGCTGTTTTAATTGCATGGTCCGGGTCCTCATACAGGACTTGAGTCCCGGACCAGAAGTAACTCAACTCTTGGATGGATTTTCTCACATGGTCCGGGTCCTTATCCTTAAGGTAAGTCCCGGACCTCAAACTTACAAACTTACGGCATGTTTTATTAGGGTGGTCCGGGTCCTTGTATGGGACTTAAGTCCCGGACCACCACCTTACTTCACTCTCGGATACAAAATGCAGTACGGTCCGGGTCTTTGTCCATGGACTAAATCCCGGACCAGCCCCTGTACATAGCAAATTTTAACATTTTCTTAATCTGTTACAAACCAAACTTTGCCTAATTAGTTCCCCATTGTTCCTACACTTAATCCCACATATTTAAGCACCTAATTAAGCTCCTAAACATGTTAAAATCCATTACCAACCTATCAAACCTTTTATACCAATTCACTCACATATTTTCTAAGTTTCTCATTTCAGCACTTACCTTATCCTCCTTTAGTTGCATTATGCTACAGATTTTAACTCTCACTTTCCCCATCTTTAGCTCCCTCTTATAATGTCATTTCTAGAGCTTACAATACACTAGCTATCTCTCCTAACCTACCAACTAAACAGCTCATATTAAAATCTGTTACAAGGACATACTTTTACCTAGTTTTCTAGTTGTTAAGTGTTCTAGTTCTAGGTAAATTTTGACATTGAAATACCCCAAAACTTGATATGTTGTTTAAATATTAAACTATGGTATTTAAAGGCTAAGAAGTGCCTTAGAAACATCAGTTTACAATTTAAACCATAGTAAAAACACAATAAAACACTAAGTCACAGTTTGAGCAAAAACATGCTCTAAGCTTGGAGTGAACTTGGTTAGGACCCAAAGAGCCTACCAAGACTTTATAACATTCAATTATGATTTAATAAGGCTAATTAAGTCCTTAGGAAACGTTGGTAGACAACTAAACCAAACAGAACACAAATAAATACCTTAAAGCCAATATTGGCAAAAATGTCCTCTAAGCTTGGGATAAGTTTGGTTAAGACCTAATAAGCTTACCAAGACCTTATTTGTATGTTAATGAACATATTATACCAATTACTAAAGAAAACCAAGCTTGAAAATAAGTTAAAACACAAAATGTGCTTTAAGGAGTCTTAAAGCACGTTTTTGAAAAATTGTCTTGTAAATGGGTTTTGAGTGGCTAAATGTCCATCATTACTCTTTAATTAACATGTGTACTACTTATTATCACATTAGGAAGTCTAAATCAATGGGAAATCAAAAATTTCACAATTATGTGCCTTGTTTTGTGAATAGTAACTAAATTAAGGTAGTTTAAGTTATAAGTCAACATAATTTGTTTAATTGGTCAACAAAGGCCATTATATGCCCTTCTATATAAAGGGGGCTGGTTTTCCAAGTGTGACTCACCACACTCAACTAATGAATTAAAGGAGAAAGGAAAAAACAAGTAAATTCACTATTTACTTTACAACTTATAATATCTTCAAAGTATACTCTCTCACCTCATTCTCTTCTTTCCTCCTTGGTTCCCACCGTCTCCAACCTCCTCCATCCTTCTCCATCGGTTTTGCTACAGCAAGTAGCCATTCTCCAACTTCCATTGCTTGTAACTTCTAGCTCCATGGTCCAAATTCAATTTCAAGACTACCATCCTTCTAGTTAGACCAAGCTCTACACTTTTATCTTTTCAAATCTTCTAGAATTCAATTTTGGTGCCATTGATATTCACCATTGAAGGAGCTTGAGCTCATTTTTTCATGCCTTGTCATCCTCCTTTCCTTCAAGGTAAGGAAAAACCAAAGAAAACTCCATTTCCTCCATGTTTTGATGTTGACCGAAAAACACCATTAATGGTGTCTTTCTATTGCCTTGTTCTAGCTTCATTTCAACCTCCAAAGGGCTTGGTGGAGTCTTCTCTTGCTACCTACCCAAACTCTCTTTCATTGCCAAGGTAAAACAACTATCCTAATGTGTCAAGACAATATATATAACCTAGGGTTTACAAATGAGTTTAAGCATGAAGCTTGAATGCTCATTGGCTTTACTTGTGTATTGATTAGAACATTGACAAGTAACCAAGCCCTCTTGCCAATTTCCAAACAAGGAAGAACAAGAGTGTTCAAGTAAAAATCTTGAAGAAAAGAGGTAAACAAACTATCTCAATGTAGTTTAAATGCCTTAGGAAAAATGAGCTTGATTTGCTTAATAAAATACCTAAGGAGCCAATGGCAAAAGAGCTAGAGAATTATCCTTAAAGGAATTATTAAAAGGCATATGTGATGTTGAGTGTATTTGCAGGTCAAAGGCAATATATATGTGGGAAATTCAGTGTTTAAGGTTTATGCAATTTAAGGGCCTAAGAGCCATGTTTGTTTATGCACTATATTGTGATGTAGTGTAGTTTAAAGGTTTAGTAGTGTGTAAAGAGCATTACTTGTGAAGATGAATGTCTTGGATGGTTTAAGGATGAAAAGCAATATGTTTGTGTATAAGGAATGTGTATTAAGTGTTAAAGTGTTCTTGGTTGTTAAAGGGTGAAAACCTAAGTGTTTGGGTGTGAGAATATACAAGAGAAGCTATGGCAAAGTTTATTTGGTAAACAAAGGAAGTATAATACCTTGAGAAGGATTAAGTGTGAACTTGATGAGAGATGTCAAGAAGTTTGTATAAAGGGAAGGTGGATGATAAATAATGCTTTGGAGTAGTTGAAAGAGTGATGAGAATGCATTTTGGGATAGTTGTTATCATAGGTATGGAACACCACTTGGAAACCTAAGGAAAAACACAACAAGTGTTAGGTATTTTGTGAGAAAATGAGTAAGTGTTTAAGGAGTTAGAAGTAAGTTAGAAGATGAGTTCTATGGATGTTATATGGGGATCTAAAGGTGCCAAATAATGTTAA
This sequence comes from Limonium bicolor, assembly GCA_023374045.1. Lineage (NCBI taxonomy): Eukaryota > Viridiplantae > Streptophyta > Magnoliopsida > Caryophyllales > Plumbaginaceae > Limonium > Limonium bicolor. The sequence continues at coordinate 27,476,982 of CM041779.1, read as the reverse complement.
AACACATTAGGAGGCTTGAGGAAAAGTTTGGAGAAGATTTGACAAGTTTTGGACATTTTCTGTTGTGGGCCGACCCAAGGGACCGACCCAAGGTTGGGTCGGTCAGCCTCTGTAAGTCACCTGTGAATGGTTCTGGAACGGTCCGACCCAGGGGACTTGGGTCGGACATGGGTCAGTCGGGTGAGTTTCAAAAGACGGAGAAGTTTCTGGCATGGTCCGACCCAGAGGACTTGGGTCGGATGTGGGTCGAACGAAGTGAGATTTTCAAATCCGAGAAATACTGGAAGGGACCGACCCAGTTGGTTGGTCGGTCGGTGGGTCGGTCTGACCCAAAACATGTAAAAAAAAACAAACAAAGTGTGACTTATGTAGTAAACCCTAGTGGGTATAACAAGGATAATCAAATGTGAATCAAGTAAGGAAACATGACATATAATCATGTAAAAACACTTAGTTATTCAAAAGTTAAATAAGTTAATTAACCGACATTACTAATCATGTTTAGGAACTACGTTTGGCGGGACTCGTATGCAGCAAGGGCCAAGGTATGGTTTTCTTGCAACCTGTGTCCTACCGGATTACACCGGCTTGTATGCCAATGTGTTTTTCTGTATGTTTGCCACGTTATAAGATCAAAACATGTAATGAGTTTACAGTAATTCGTTTATGTGGCGAGTTTAGTTCCGATACTGTTTAACCTCAAATATGTGTTAAACTTAACTAACCGACTCTAGGATCACATAAGAGATCGGTATTTGGATTTAACAACCCAAACCATGGGAACGTTCTAACCACTGCTATGCGTGAGTTAGTTGTGTGTTGTTTGTGCGTGTATGTACATTACCTCCCTTGCGTGTCTAACCCGGTTGTAATACCTTATGGTGTGTGTATGTGATAAGTTCCATAAAGGAGCTCTTAACTATATGAATGTATTATGGGGGGTGAGGAATCCGGTTGTTCCGGTCGCGCGTTGTTTGGGAGTGGATATCCATATTTGCTTTACCTTCCTCTCTGTTATGTTATGGTTGATTTCCTTCTTGGTCTTCAATCACCCCCTAGCTTAATCCAAAGCTTACCTATTCTGACTGATGATCGGTCTAGGGGGAATCATGTGTAAAGTTTGTTTGGGAGTTGATGTCTATATTCGCTTCGACTCCCACTCTGTTATGGTTGTTTTTCCTTCTTGGATTTCAATCACCCACAAGCCTATGATTAATGGCTTTCCTACCCGATTGTTGTTCGGGCTAGGGGGTTATGTATAAGAAGTAATTGGGTCACTATATCCGACACTTCTAAATAAGTTGTGATGTATGGTGTGTTTGGTTCTATATAAAGACCGACACCTCTAAATAAAATAATGGTGAGATGGTAATCGGTTCTATACTAAGTCCAACACATTTAATTATGTTATCTTGTAACGAGCTTAACATGAGACTGAAATTGTTCGCTAGGCCCACTAAGTTGGCTAACTAATGCTTGGTTCGTTGCCCTCAAAGGACTCGTTCCTAATGTGTATGTGTGTTGTTCGTTGCTATGCTTGTATGTGTTGTTCGTTGCTATGCTTGTGTGTGTTGTATGTTTGTGAATGTGTTATGTGTTTATGGTTACATGCATGATTTAAATATAATCAACCGCATGCCCAGACGATAATTAGTTGTGCATGGCCCGGTAGCATGCGGGCTGCGGGATTACCATACCAGCAAAGGTGCTGAGCCCCTTGGGGGCCACCATTTTCTTTTCTTTCCTATTTCAGGTACAAGGAGCTAGAAGCCGTTCGAGAGTAGGACGGGGTACTGTATATACATGGGTAGCCGTCTAAATTGTGTATGTATTGTAGGTGTAGTAAGACCGAAATTGTTATTGGCGTTAGTTTGTAAATACTCGGTACAGTTGGAGTGTATATGTATGTTGTTGTTGTTAATGGACGGGATAGTAATGTGTAGTCGCTCGGGAATCTAGTCCATCAGACCGATACAATGTAAATGTATTAGCCTTGTTAGCCACGTGGGTAGTTAACGGCGTGTAACACCATTGGGTTAAGTAATGTGATGAGTTAAGTTTTCCGCTGCAATGTGTTGTTAAGTGTATGGTTGTAGTTGGGGTGTTATAGACATGACCTCCCCTAAAATCTCTACATTCTCACCACATCATTTACTCACATTTTGTTACCCAATTCACCTGTTTTCAATAACAGCAATACACATCGCTTCTCATACACAAATACCAAACACTAAACACTCCTAAAAATTCCTGCACACTACATTCAATTCCCATCTAGGTTTTGACAGTTTTTAAATTCTTTTAAGCTTCCCAAAACAGTTTAGCTCTTCCTCCTCATTACACTACTACTCATTACCATTTTACAATACACATTTAAAGCTTTTAAAATCTGTTACATAAGCATTCACAAGACTACAAATGTGAGAATCATTTACCTTGTTGTTCTTCTTGTTTTCTTTTCTTCTTCTTTCTTCTTCCTTCTTCCTTTCTTTCTTTCCTCTTTTCCCAACAGCTATGAAGATTCAAGCTCTACACTACAACCCATTACACAACACCATTCAATTCTAGTAGCCCTAGATTATATTAATGCTTTAAGGTAAATTTTCTAGGGTTTAGGAATTCATTACCTTGAAAGGGAGTAGATGAAGCTTAGAGGAGCTCAAGAACAATATTTCTACTTCTTCAAAGATGCCAAAATCGGCTGGGAACAAAAGGAGCAAGGAGTTCAAAACTTGAAATCTTTATTTTGCAAGTGAGAGCAAGAAAAAGAAGTGTTTTTGGATTTCTTTTTACCTTAAACCAAAGAGGAGAAGAAGGGCCTTCTAATGGTGGTCTTGAAGCTCCAAGGCAAGAATACCCATGGAGATGAAAATGTTGGTTTTCGAATTTTGAAAGGAGGAATATGTTCTCCTTGATGAGAGGATTCCAATGGTATAATTTTTGTAATATTTGGTGGAGGTTCAAAGGGTTAACAAAAGGAGAGAAGATGAGATTGGTGTGGGTTCTCTCATTTTCTCCATTGATGTCGCCTGCTTGGGGAAGAAGAAGAGAATAGAGAAAGAGAGGGGTGTGGGTGTTCTGTACGTGAGTGAAGAGAATGAGGGTAGGAGAGAGAGTGTGAGGTAGAGTAGTAAAGTATAGTTACTTTTTGTTTTTTAATTCTTTTTGTCTTTTGCAAATAAGGAGAGTTAAGATAGTGTGTGAGAGAGGGATAAATCGGCTGACACACACAGCCCACATGGGTTTTAAAATTTTATTTGCAATAGTAGACACACTAGTTTGAGTTATTTATGCTTTTACCCCACAACTTCCTGTTTTTGACAGTTTTTACTATTTTCTCGTTTTATTGATTTTGTTGGTTCTAACCTTCACTAATGTTTATTAATGACTATTTGGTTGACCAAAATTGTTACGAGTCTATTTGACCCGCTTAAAGTCACGTTTTCCTGGTTACCTCGAAAAACGCGCTTTAAGGTTCGTTAGTGTTTTTAATCCGTTTTAAGGATCCGTTATCTTCGGCATTTGTTCCCTCATGATTATTTAGACTTAATCAAGCTTCTAAAATACTTATTAGCCTAATTAATCGCTATTTTTAATTATGGGGTATTTCAATACGTTTCTGGTGCATTTTACATGTGGTCCGGGTTTGTGTCCGGGTTTAAAAACCCGGACCACCCCTGGGATGATCTTCTGCCGTGTTTTTGATGTGGTCTGGGTTTACGTACCAATTTGTAAACCCGGACCACCCCTAGAACTGTCAAAATTTACAGTTTTTGATCAGTTTTCAACCCTAATTCACCTCTAATCATTTCCTAATCTTTCCACACATTTCCTACATGTTTAAACACCCTAAAACATGCTCTAAACCTCTTCTACCCATTTGTTAAATCCCTACTCAAATCCTTGCTCAATTTCCACAATTTTTTCTTCCTTACTATAACAGGTTGCTCACTTGTGCACTTCCAACCTTCTGTTAATGGTTTACAATCCTCTATCACCTTACCCAATCCTTTATTGACCATTACTACTCATTCCTAGACAATGCATTAACTATACCCAAGTTCAACTCCCATTTGCCTAAGTCTTGCACCTTAGTTCTTTTCGAGTTTTTCTACATATCCTTATATGTTGTTTGCTACAGATTTTTACATCCTTCCCTCTAGTTCTCTAAATTCCATTTCAAGGCTATCACTCAACTCTGAACAATACTATAAACACTTAGGTTCCCCAATTCACTAAGTCATCTTTAAACACTTGTTTTTCTTCCAAAATTTTGCCTTAACCTCCCCATAAACCTAACAAGTCCAAATACATCAACTCACATCAATTTACATTCCTAAACTAGCCACACCCATAAGGGTCCTACCAGCACATAATATGTCCTCAAAATTATCCAAACAACAATATAGCTCCAAATTCAAATGCATTGGCACTTAGGCCCTTAAATCAACAGAAACTCACAATTATCTCTAAAATCAACTATACACATTCTCCCACATAGATTTCAATTCATAATTTGGGTTCATTAATTTAATTACCCATCCCAAATCCTAAAAAAATTTAAACAAGGTTTAAGGTAGATTTTTACCTTAATCTCTTCCAAGCCTCCTTTCAATTCTCCTCCTCCTCTTCTCCTTCTCCAATTCGGTCAAATGGGCAATGGAGTTGCCAAACTCCATTCCCAACATTCAAGAGGCACTAAATGAATATAATCAAACCTCTAACCCTTAGAAAAATTCTAATTCAAAGAAAGAGCTTAAACACCACAAGTTAGGGTTTACCTTTGGAGTGTTCAAGAGGGGTTTCCACCCATGAATAAAAGGGAGACTCCCACCACCATTGGAGGGTTGAAATTAAGCTTAAAAAGGAGAGAAAAACAAGGCATTACCAAAGGGGAAAATCGGCTAACACATGAAGATGGGGAAAATGAGTTTTCTCATGAATCTTTTTACCTTAGGAGAGAGAGGAGACTCCAAGCTTCCATTTGATGCCCTTTCCTCTTCGAATGGGGAAACCCCATGGAGATGAACTTCTCTATTTTGGAATTTTGAAAAGAGAGATAGGCAGAGCTTGATGAGAGGATGAAGGATATGCATTTATTTTTGGGATTTGAGCTCTTATGGAGCTTGGGCAAAGCAAACAAGGCTTGAGTAGCCATGGGAGAAGGGGGCTGTCGCAAGGAAGAAGAAGGGAGGGGAAGAAATCAGCTTGGAGGAAGAAAGAGAGGAAAGAGAAGAAAGAGAGGAGGGAAAAGAAAATAAAGGAGGAGAGAGAGTGTGTTTTGCTTTTGTATTTTTCCTTCCTTTCTTTCTTTTTCCTTCTTTATTTACTTTGTGTGTGTGAGGGGGCTGCTCTCTTAATAAAACTGGCCCCATACAGTACATAATCTGGGAGCGTTTTTCGTTTTCTACATAAAACGCTCGTTATTTTACCCGGTTAAGCACCATTCACTAACTGGGCTCGTTTTCCGGAATTTTCTCATTTCTTTAATTTTAATGGTTATTAAGCTCCCATTAATGTTTATTTATAGTTATTTGATGAACTATAATTTTTACGGGTTCATTTGACCAATTAAGTCATGTTTTCGGGTTTTCTCGAAAAACGTGCGCTAAAGCTTTATTAGCGTTTTAATACATTATTTGGATCCGTTTTCTTCGGGAATTGTTCCCATATAATATTTAGGCCTTATTAAGCCTTTCAAATCCATTTAATACTCTTGTCGAGGTTGTATTCCTCTTAGGGTCACTTAACACTCAATTTAGCATTTTTCGCTTTTTAAGCGTTTTTCTTGTTTCTTTTGGATTTATTCTTTTTACCAAAATTCATTAGGCACTAATAGGCCCTCAATATCGTATTACAGTAATTTAATCACCCTAATTAAGTCCGGGGTATTTCAATATATATATTCCTAACACTCTTGGTCACAACTAATTTCTAATGTACTAATTTATGCTAATTCCAAGTAAATGAGAAGTATAAAAACAACAACTATGATGACAATGGAAAGATGTACTTTTGGAGCTAGGGTTTTATAGGGTGTTTCAATCTACTTTGACAATAATCATACAGTTGATCATTTTAAGAGTGGACGTTTCTATTTAGATTTGAATTTCAGCATTTTCCACAAAATTATTTTCTTCATCTTCTATCTAAATGAACTCAGCCACTGTTTGTGCAATCTTTCGCACATTCGTCTTATTCCACGCATGTAAGGGAATCCTATGTATGACTACCCACGTTCTCCGTTTTTCCACTTGATCATCTATGATCCAACAACGTATCTCTACTCCTCCATGTTCCTTGACCTTTGTTTGTGGCCGACCTACTACATCTTCATCTTAATGAATTTTGTTAAAGACCATGAGGAATTTTTTCCTCAAAAATGCCAGTAGACCTGCCAAATTTGGCCATAGGCTATGTAGGAACTCATTGCCTCCTTTGTAGACTGTTCTTCTTGGAAGGTGATGACAACACATTTTGTCAAGGCATGCTTTCATTCCATCCTCAAATTTGACACTTAGTGATAGCCTGGACGTAGCATGACTTTTTTTTCCAGATCCAACTCTTGGTCTGCTTGGATTGCATTGGTTTTTGCTTCTTGATTCTTCCCTATTTTCTGTGTATGGCGTGTTAGTTCTTGCTGTTATACCCCAGATTTTTTTTATTTCCTTTCTGATTCGCAAAGGGAGTTGTGCTATTTTGTAATCTTATATTAGATTGTCTATGACATTCTCCTAATGTCATATGTTAGCTTGAGGAAGGAGGGTTATATTGGTCTTCTTCCTTTTTGGTTATTTATTATTTTCTTAAGAGAGAGATTTCCTAAACTATTTTATTTCCTCATTCTCTCTTATTCTAATTCACGTTTAATTAGTCCCTCTCCTTCATCTCTCTCATTGACGGTTCTTCCTCGCTCTTCTCCTCCCTTTGCTCTTCTCCCTTCTTTCAATCGCCTTCCTGTAAAATTGATTGCTAGAGATCCGCCAGTGGAATTTTGTTCGTCTATCAGTCGTCTATCAGGTTTGGTTTGTAGATTGGTTCTCTTCTCCATTAAGGCTTCCTCTTCTCTTTTCTAATTCTGATTTTGTATTTTGGGAGCGGTTCAATGCGGGGGATTGTCATTCGATTGGAGATTCTAGAAGGCGATGCGTAGAGTCCGCAGAGATGGCTTAGCTACGGATGTGAGGTAGGTGGTAGATGGATTCGGTTGTGTGCGTTCACCCACGGGGGTTTTGGTTCCGTTGTTTTCCGTATATGTTTGTGTGGCTTATGATTTGTGTAACTTTGTGTGTGTTCCGGATTTGCGTTTTGATGTGTTACAACCCCGTGGGATTTGTATTTGTTTTGCGTATTTTGATATGTAAGTATACTTTGACAATGGTGAATCTACCTCTATGGGTCCCTTCTGTTTTGTGAACTTTGAGTGCTTCTGATTTGAGAGTTTGGATTGTTTAATCGCCCTATGTTTGGTGATCGATCTCTGTCTGATTTGTCTTGGTTTTGACCTTCTAAAACTGCCATGGTTATGGTTTAAAGACTTTGGTTTCGTACTGCATTTTTGACATTGTTTTGAGGACTCTGTTCGCATCTGATTTCGTTCTGGAAATTGAACTTTTCGGCGCGTCTGAACTTCCGTCCGAACTTGGAAGTTCGGACACGCTCTGTTGCGTCTGGATTATCTGAGAGTTTCACTGTGTCCGAATGTGGAAGTTCGGACACACCTCGTTTTGCGCCTCTGATTTTCTCTTCGACATGTGTCCGAACTTTGAAGCTCGGACACATGTTCGGACTTCCCTCGAGTTGTTTTCCAAAGACGTCCGAACATCCGTCCGAACTTGGATGTTCGGACACCTTGGAATTTTCTGCGGATTTGAGTTCGACTTGCGTCCGAACTTTGACGTCCGGACACAAGTTCGGACTGCTCACTGTTTTGACCATAACTTGTTCGTTTGAGCTGTTTTGAGTGCCGTTTGCGGCGTTGGATTCCTCTTTTCGAGTACTATCTGTTTTCATGTGTTTTAGCATGTGTTTAAGTGTTTTCTGATTTTAAGGTCTCCGTCAATCTTTTGAACTCTATTTTGCTCTGAAAATATGATTCAACCTCTGACTTCAGTTTTGCTTTTGTATTTACTAGTCGGGTTGCGACTTCTGTTTTGCTAAGGCTTTCTGTTAGTAAGCTCTGTTCTGATTTCGCTAAGCTTCTACTTTCTGCTCTGATCTGACAAGGACTTCTATCTTGTTCTGTATAAAGCTTTGATCTGTTCTGAGAGCTTCTGTTTTGGGACCTAGTCTTCTCTGTATCTGAACCTTTGGATGGCTGGTCTCGCTGTCTCGTAGCGCGCTATGTAGGATCCTTCTGTTTCACGGGTGATGTTCCCCGTTCTGTTCACGGGTGTTTCACCTGTTCTGTTTACGAGTGAGGTTTCCTCGTTCTGTTCACGAGTTGTTTACTCGTTCTGTCTGTATGCTCTAATTGCTAGTGTCCCACTTCTGTTTGTGTTCTGTTCAGCTTCTGTCTGTTTTCACTGCTCTGGTATTTGACAGACTGCTGTGTGCTTTCTGTCCTTTGAACGCCTCTGTTTGTTTTGTACTGCTTCCGCCTGCTCTGTCTGTTTACAAACTCAGATAGGCTGCTGTGTGCTTCCTGTCTGTTGAGGATTTCTGATTTGTAAAGTGCTCTACTTCGTCTGCTCTCTATCTGTATTTGGTTTGAGACGGTCTGTTGTGTGCTTACTGTCTTCTGCTAAGTTCTGGATTTTGCTAAGCTTCTGATTTTGCTAAGCTTCTGATTTCGTTTAAGCTTTTTGAGTTTGTTAAGCTTCTGATTTCGTCGAGCTTTCAGCTTCAGCTTACCTTCTGCTTTTGAGTATGTTTTGACCACCGCTTAGCTCCTTCTGCTTTAGACTTCTGTCTATTTGAAAGGCTTCTTCTTTGTCTCTGATTTCGCTCTGGATAAGCGCTTTGGTATACGTATATATATGTATGTTCAGTATCTGTTTTGAGCGTGCTCAGCTGATGAAGTTTATCACCTGCTGAGCAATAGTTTTGCTCACCCCTATCTCCGTCTGATTTGCAGGTTTTAGTTCGTGCTTGGAGATTCAGTTTCAACTTTTGTCTTGGCTTTTGAGCTCTGTATTTCAGCTTGTTTGGTCATGGTGCCCAGTTGTAATTAGATTATGCTTTGTATTTCAGTTTGGCTTCCACCTGTGTATTGTAAAGACATGTTGTGATCTTTTATTTGGTAATATATGAGTTTCAGTTCTGTTTTGGGAGTTCGCTAGTGTAGCCTTGCGTTGTCTTAGGTAATAAGCGCGCGGCGTGTAACGGTCTCTCAACCAGGGTGGTTTTGGGGTCATTACACTTGCCCTCTTACTTTGTGTCCTTGGAACTTCATCCTCACACAGAGTCTACTCCCGTTGGTATTCCAGCCCTTGATACCCTCAATCACTCTTTTAGTATCTTTTATGTGTGCTACATCAACAAAAGTGCAACCGTCCTGGCTTGTTTTCCTAATCTTTTTGCTGATATAGCGGCTAGTCCAGTTGGCGAACCTTCTTACTAGTCTTCCTAGTTGGTATTCTGACACACCTTTATTGATGTTATCAATGAATATCGTAGTCGGATATTTTCTTAGGTTCTGCTTGTACTTCGTTGTGGCCACTCCTTCTATCTTCCTCCTCTTTTTGGTAGTATTCTTGTGTTTGACAGGCTTGGATCGCTATATGTTGGCTTATAGTATCATTGTCCATGTTTGTCTTTGTTCTTGCTACGCCTCTCTTTCCATCTTGGTTTTCTGCCTATCTTCCTTGTATTTTGGGTGTTTATGGCCTCTCCACAACGATTGCCTTCTTTCTCTCCTCATCATGCTGGTGTGTTTGGGTCATGAGTTTTTTGGGTTTTTGAATTTATGTTTTTTGGGTGGTTTTGGTGCTTTGAAGATTTTATGGTGGTTACATATCGTTTTGTGATGGTTGTATGAGGTAGGTAGGTGGGTGGACGGGTTCTTAGTAGTCGAGGTAAGGTGGTTGATGTGGAGGAGGGGTTAGGACGATGTGGGGTTGGGAGGGGGAGGGGGGGTGGAGAGAAAGAGAGAAGAGAGGAGAGAGTATACAATATGCTTCATATTCATTATTTTTTTTAATTTGGGATTAAAGCCATTTTATTAATAAAAAGTGGTATATATTGGGTCTCATTAAAACCTTCCTAGGAAAAACCCATTGGGAAAAAGCCCAGAGAGGAAAAAGAGTACCCACCACTAGAAATTACATCCTAACGTCGAAACTAGAGATTTCAACAAGATATCAACAAATCTTGACTAAAGTGCCCAGATACAAATCGAGATTACCTATGTCACCCTACCATTCCAATCCTTGTCACCTCACACATCACCCTCCAAAAGCGTAACACCAATAAAAACACTTGCAATTAATGGGAATGCCTTTCACCACTCCTATGTCTATTCTTCATCCTTCTTAACACCTCTCCCTCCAGATCTTCCTTGACTTGGTACTTCTTTCCATGGTAGACTTGATTTCACTATGTTGAGTCTCAAAAAACCTAATATTGAGCTCTTTAGGTTTTGAATTCCTCCCTTATCTTCCATTGTTTTCTCTAGAACCAATTCCCTTATGTTTTGTAGACCAATTGTCCCCTTCTACCTTACGTTAACTGCTTGTCTGAGATTGGATTTACTCGGTGATGTTTGACTTCGTGAGGTCTGGATTTAGCACTTGGCACCCCAGTGGCAACATTAGGTCAATGCAATTTTCTGCTTCTAGTTCTGCATCGAAGATTTTCCCTTCCTTGAAATAGTGGTGGGATGTTATGAATTAAATCAACAAACAGGCTAATCCCTTCCTTTTATCCTTCATATTCATTATTGAATGAAGTTAATTTATTATATATGAAAGTAGTTGTTATTAGCTAGAAAACTCTAATCCCCTTATTAGCTGATTTAATCTAGCTACACAAGTCAACAAATTCCTTTACCACTTGTTAAAAAGGTCCAACGATAAAACTCAAATTCAGGAACTGTACTAAACACATATTTATATACTTAGACCATGTTTGTGATCCGTTTTTATTTAGAGCTGATCGTTGATTATTGACTAATGTTGTTGCAAGCTAGGAGCTTTTGTAGAGCACTATTCCTTATTGATTTAATTTTTAGGAACTTTTGATATTATTTTAGTACCTACGTTTTCAAATTTGATTATATATATATATAAATGGTATGAGTTTGGCATAAATAAAAATGACCATTTGAGAGTGATTGATAACGATTATTTGAGACCTTAGTAGCTAAGAGGGTTGTACATATATGTTGTCAGCGATTAAAAAGTATTAGAAATCATGAAATAAGTCGAAAGATAGTTGGGAGAAAAAATGACTTACCAAAACTTTAGGTCTTTAATATACCTCGTTATAAAATTACAGATTTGTAATAGTCAAACTGGTAAATTATTCTCTACATCTAATTTAACACCACCACGATCAGAATCTATAAATATTAGCAAACAAGACTTTGATTAAAAAATTAATCAGTAAAATAACCATCTCATTTATATATTTTATTCAATGAGCTTCCATATGATATATACTACTCACATGTCATATGAGCACCTGGGAAAAAGGTATATCCTTCTATTTATATATACCATGTTCAGTAATTATTCTGTGCGCACGTGGTTGTGTAGATCAGATATATATGGTCATTTACGTGCTACGTGTTACAACATGTATGATCTCTGATAATTAAGATATATAAGTCCCTATACTGCTAGCCTAATTAATGTATACAATTAATTACAAAGGTGTATATTAATATTAATGCTAGGAGAAGTAAGTGGCCGTTAGGAATAAGAAACATACACATATTAAATATCATATAATATAATATATACGTGAGGTGTTGATATCATCATCGCTCGTCAACGAACTTTTATGGATAGAGTATACAGGGTCTTTATGTATTTGATGTTCACAGATTCAAGATTATGTTATCAACATGGACAACATATCTGCCTCACGATTCCCTGTGAACACAATTATTGTTAGGTGTTCCCGTTACTTGCAATGTTGAGTAGATTAGGCATGAAGATTATATATTCTCATAACTTCCTAGAAAGTATGTCACATGGCAGCGAGTCATTCAACAAGTGGAATCGAAACTTGCTAAATGGAAAGCCACTAGTCTTTCAAAGGCCGGTAGAGCAACGTTCATTAAGTTGGTTTTGCAATCTGTTCCCTTTTATTATGCCAGCAAGTTTGTGGTCCCAAAGAAAGTATATGTAACATCCTGGATTTTGTCTTAAATGAAAACTTATGAAAATACGAGTCTAACGGGGCAAACAGAATTGAAAACGGACTTCAAACGAGTCCTAAGAGTGCAAAACAAAACTGGTCCGAACTTGTGTCCGGACGTCTAAGTTCGGACACTGATAGACTATGGGCTAGCCCTATAATATTGGGCCTTGTTTAGTACAGTCTTTTATAGTCCATTTACATTCTGTAGATATTTACTGCACTCTATATAAACCTCCGAATTCAACATTCAATACAGACAAGATATTTTCATCATACTGTTACTTTCGTATGGTATCATTTGCCTTGTAGGGTTAACACCCATCTCTCCATCTTTCCTTCAATGGCGGACCATCGCTCCTCCCCGCATACTCCTGGATCTGGCGAAATTGTTGATGGATCTCATGCTGGCGAATCCATCAAGACCTCTGTCGTTGTCAATAACACCACGCCATCCTATTCAATTCTCTCCGCTGCCTCTCACTTGATCAAACTCAGATCGGACAACTTCCCAACCTGGAAGAACCTGATTCAGACATTCCTTCGAGGTACCGATCTCTTCAAGTATATTGATGGATCTTTTTCCTGTCCTCCTGCACAAATTGAGGGGAAATCGAATGAGGATTACATTAAATGGAAAGTTCAGGATCAATTGGTCATGAGTGTTCTATTATCTTCTATTAGTGAATCTCTGGTGAATCACACCTGTAGATGCACATCTTCATCAGAGATGTGGGAAACTCTCACTAATATGTTTGCTGCACAATCTGAGGCTAATGTTGGTCAGTTTTACTTCCAACTTGCGAGTATTAAGAAAAAAGGAACTGAGACTATTACAGAGTATTTTAATCGGGCTCAGGGTTTAGTCTCTTCTCTTGCTTCTGCTGGAGACTCTATTTCTGATCGGGATTTCAAGACCTTCCTCCTTAAAGGTCTACCTACTGACTATGATTCCATAGTTACCTACCTAATGACTCAACCCCTAGCCCTCACTCCTCACCAGATTTATGGTCATCTTCTCACTCAAGAAGCTCGTATCTCAGAACACCAACAGTCCATTACCTCTACTGTCTCCCTCAATAACACCACCAAAACTCCACAGAAATCCTACAATGACCGAAACAAAAACAATAACAACAGATCCAGGGGACGTGGATCTTTCTAGTCCAACCGATCAAACACTAAAAACTATCAATCCTCTTCCACAAACCCCACTACCTTTGCAGGACACCCAGACACCAGACCTCAATGTCAGATCTGTGATAAGAGGGGTCATACTGCCCGACAGTGCTATCACAGATTCAATCAGTCCTACCAAGCCCCTCCCCCAAAGTCCTTTCAGGCCAATCTCACTACTGGACAGTCTACTGTTGGACAAGGGTCTTGGATTGCAGATTCAGGTGCTACACATCACTTCACCAACGATTTTCAGAAGATGAACCTTGGTGCCCATGAATACTCTGGATCTGACACTATCAATATTGGTGATGGTAAATCTCTGTCTATTACTCACCATGGTTCAGGCACTTTACATACTCCCTCTGGTCCCTATATCCTATCTAGCATCTATCGAGCCCCTGATCTAGTGAACAATCTTATTTCAGTCAGGAAGTTCACTAGTGATAATGATGTTTCTATTGAATTTCTTCCTGATTGTTTCCTTGTGAAGGATCGCTTAACTGGGAAGACTCTTCTCCAAGGACCAGTTAAGGATGGTTTATACACCTTTCCTCCTTCACTTCATGCTCTTCACACTACTGTTCAGACAGGGGTCCGTGTTTCACCAGATGTTTGGCACTCTCGGCTGGGTCACCCTTCTCTAGCACAGACAAAGTTTACAATAAACAAATTCAGTTTACCTATTACTAAGTCTAGCAGTTTATCTTTTTGCACCTCTTGCTGTAAAGGGAAGGCTCATGCCCTCCCTCACCCTCTTACTGCTGCTAGATCTTTAATACCTTTTGGCTTGTTATATATGGATTTATGGGGACCAGCACATCAGACTTCTGTTGATGGTTATTCCTATTATTGTCTAATTGTGGATGATTCTACCAGATATATATGGTGTTTTCCTATTGTTAAGAAATCAGATGTGTCTATCTTGTTTCCTAAGTTTGTGGCTATGATAGAAACTCAGTTCTCTACAGGCATAAAATCTGTCCAGACTGACAATGGGGGTGAGTTTCTTGCCCTAAAGAAATTTTTCAGTGACAGGGAATTCATCATCGGCTTACCTGCCCCTACTCTCATGCCCAGAATGGTATGGTTGAGTGCAGACACAGGCTAATCATGGATAAAGCACTCTGTCTACTTGCTCATGCTTTGGTGCCTTTGACATTTTGGTCTTATGCTGTTAAGACTGCTGCCTTTCTGATTAATAGAACCCCTTCTCCCTCTTTACATGATCAATCTCCCTTTCAATTGCTATTTCACAAAGCTCCAGACTACAATAAATTCAGGGTTTTTGGGTCCTCTTGTTGGCCTAACCTGAGGCCTAGAAACACACATAAACTTTCCTTTCGATCAAGGGAGTTTATATTTCTTGGGTATTCTGATTCACACACTGGATATCTATGCTATGATCCAGTATCTGAGAAAACCTTGTTTCTAGGGATGTTCTGTTTCATGAAGGTCACTACCCCTTTGCCACTCTTCACAATACTCCCTCCGTCCTACCTATTACCCCGATATCCCCTGCCTCCTTTGACCCTATCAATCCCACACAAATTGATATTTCTACTTCTTGTACCCCTACAGAACAGTCCCCACCTACCCCTCCTCTCTCTGCACCTCTACCTACCTCCCCTGATCCTCCTCCTCTCAGATCCTCTACCCCTGACCAAGACCCACCAAACATCCATCACATGGTCACTCGCTCCAAAACCAACACCCTCCAACCCAAAGTCTACACAGATGGGTCGATTATCTGGCCCAAACTTCATCATACAATGACTATTGCTGGGGATGTCCCAGAGGAGCCTACTTTTAAGCAGGCACAAAACTATCCAGCCTGGCAGGAAGCTATACAGAAGGAGTATGATGCTCTAATGAAAACAGGAACATGGCAACTTGTTCCATTTCATCCCACTATGAACATTTTGGGGACAAAATTGATTTTAAAAACCAAAAGAAACAAAGATGGCACAATACAAAGGAGGAAGGCAAGACTTGTTGCACAAGGTTACAATCAATCTTTTGGACAGGACTACACTGAAACTTACAGCCCTGTGGTGAAAACTTCCACAATCAGAATTGTTTTGTCCATTGCAGTTTGCCTCAGCTGGCCTATTTATCAAGCAGATATTCAAAATGATTTTCTCCATGGAGATTTGGAGGAAAAGGTTTACATTAAACAACCACAAGGGTATGTTGATTCTCAGTTCCCTAGTCATGTATGTCTCCTAAAGAAATCTCTCTATGGATTGAAGCAATCCCCTAGAGCTTGGTTCTCTAAACTCAGCTCCTTCCTTATAGACATTGGGTTCCACTCCTCTGTCTCAGATTCATCCCTGTTTGTCTACAAACATGGATCTCAGGTTATGTATGTCTTGGTTTACGTGGATGATATCCTATTTGCTGCATCCTCTATATCCCTAATACATGCCTTTACCCACTCCCTATCTCAACATTTTCCTGTCTCAGCCACTGGGGAACTATCCTATTTCTTGGGTGTCTCGGTCACTCGTGATTCCAATGGCCTCTCTCTCTCTCAGGCAAAATATGTCACAGATCTCCTCACAAAAACAGCTATGCTACATGCTAAACCTAGCCCCACTCCCATTTCTTCTACAACTGAACTCGACACCCTAAACTCCCCGGACTATGAGAATCCCACTCACTACCGTAGTGTTGTGGGGAGCCTGCAGTATCTAGCTCTCACCCGCCCTGATTTATCATATGCTGTCAACCGAGTTTGCCAATACATGCATAAACCCAAACAAATTCACTGGAGTGCGGTTAAAAGGATCTTGCGTTACCTTGTTGGTACCAAAAGACTGAGTCTTTATTTTCCACGCTCCTCCATCGGACCTTTACGGGTCTTCTCTGATGCAGACTGGGGTGGATCTCCGGTCGACCGCCGTTCTACTGCAGCCTTCCTTGTCTTCTTCGGCACCCATCTCGTCTCTTGGAGTAGCCGGAAGCAGAAAACGGTGGCTCGATCGTCGACTGAGGCAGAGTACAAATCTGCAGCGAACGCAACCGCAGAAGCGACTTGGATTCAGATTCTCCTCTCTGAGTTGGGGATCTCTCTCTCACAACCATCTCAACTTTACTGCGATAATCTCGGGGCAACGTTTTTGGCTTCGAATCCCTCGATCCACAGTCGGATTAAGCATGTTTCTCTCGATTTTTTCTTCGTCAGAGAGAAGGTTCAAAATGGAACCCTAAAAATCTCGCATGTTCCCACTCAGGACCAAGTTGCTGACATATTGACTAAGGCGACTTCCACGTCAACATTCCATCGATTACGAGCCAAACTTCCGTTAGTCACTACATAGTTGGGCTCGCGGGGGGATGATAGTCTATGGGCTAGCCCTATAATATTGGGCCTTGTTTAGTACAGTCTTTTATAGTCCATTTACATTCTGTAGATATTTACTGTACTCTATATAAACCTCCGAATTCAACTTTCAATACAGACAAGATATTTTCATCATACTGTTACTTTCGTAGACACAAGCCGAGAAGAAAACGTTGAGAAAATACAATTGTCCGAATTTGTGTCCCGACATTGATGTTTGGACACAAATCAGAGTTGAAAAACCAGAAAACAAAGGCGTCCGAACTTGTGTCCCGACATTGAAGTTCGGACACAAGTCGAGTTTCGAAGTTCTGAAAAATTTCTTACATGGTCCGAACATTGGTCCGAACTTGTAAGTTCGGACATAAGTTGAGACTTACAAGCTGAAAACGTCCTCGCATGTTGTCCGAACATTGATGTTCAGACAGATGTTCAGACAAACTTAATTATGTGAAATCATGTTAAACTCTCGGGGCCTGTCCGAATATTGATGTCCGGACGGACGTTCGGACAGGTTCTGGAATGCGATTTCAAGTACGAATCCAAAGCCAAAATCACACCCAAATGTTGTAAAACTAATGTCAACAGATAAGAAATGTTCTAGTAAGGGTAAACATCATTAGATATCAGATAAACACATGAAACCTTACCAATTCAATTAACATACAAAAACCTTAACACCCTTTCATAAACTTCAAGAGAATTTCTCCGAACAAATCATCCAAAGTTAAATCATTAGCAGCGGAAATATAAAAACTACCAGGGCGTTACTGCCACACTCAAATCACTGAGTGCTCAGACTTAACCCAACCAAAACAAATCCAAAATATTTCCAAAACATTATAAAGTAAAATGTATTTCAAACAACAACTCAACTTAACAATCTGAAAAGTAGTTCGTTCGTCCTAAACTATGTGGTAGCGTGTCCACAATTCCCCAATTCAGCCATAGACACCTACGATTAGAAAACAACAATAGAAAACATGAAGGGATCGCGCAAATCAGCAAAACTGAATAAACATTATCTTAACACGTAAAATACGTTTTGAAACTCATTTTACATTGCAAAATAATAACTCACGCAATAATGAAACGTTTCCAAAATCACCATCAGCAAAAGTATTTCGTGGGAGAACTTTCAACAGAATACAATTATCAGTATACACGGACGACGCCCAAATTGGGGTCGCAACAATAATTCCCACCTCAACCTAAGTCCTTAAGTGTGCACATCCCCCAGAATGTACTTTTGACCCAAAGGAGTAGATCATAGAGCTTAATTGCAAGTAATGTCTGCAGGCAAAATTATATAAGCATTCACGGAGTACAAAGTACCAACAATTCCATGGAGTACCACAAGGTACCATCAATATACACGGAGCACCATAAGGTACCATCAATCCAACAATTAATTCAGTGAAAGTCTTCGGAAAACATTTATCCAATACCGATTGTAAAACCATAGCATCCAGATCACACGGGGGAAAATAAATCCCGAACCCAATAACACTAAAACAGAGTTTAATCAAAACCATTGGTATTTCGCAAAACACACGAGATAGAAGATGATGAGCATAATGTTTACCTGGATACGCTCACCACAACGATGATAACCCAGCCAAATCAAGAAGCGCTTGTCAGAGAACTCGGGGTCTAGAATGGCCAAATAGAGATTCAATCAGAGACTTACCAATTCATCATAGAAATAATTCTAGAACCTTACCAATCTATTACCCTTACTCTTCTACCTAATCTGGCGCCAGGGAAGCACTTGACAACATCATAATTGAAAGAGCGAGAGTTTAAGAATTTGGGAGTTTGAGGAGAGAGAGGAGCGTGACGGTAATACGGAAAAGGTGAAGATAATTGTGAAGAAGAACGTGATTATAAATAGGAAATAAATAAAATAAGGAAGGGATTATAATAATTAATTAATGAATGTAATTAATTTATAGAAGGAAGAATAACAACCAATGTTGTAAGAAATTTGGACGATGAGTTTAACAAGTAATATAATTATAATTTGAAAGTTGAGTGCGAGATTAACGTTGTAATCCTCTTGAGAAGAATCTAGATTCAACGAGTTAGAAAGACAAGGTGATATTCCTTAATTAGAAAATAAAATAAGAAAAAGAGTTGTTGACCATTGAGAGAAGATAAGGATGAATAAATATCTTTTAAGGAGAGAGATTTGTTTAGAACAAATAAATAGTTATTAAAAAGTTAACTATGAGATGAGTGGAGATCGTGAAGAGTGGGGAAATGTATTTGATATTAAATATAATTTTAGGAAAGAGAATGTGAGAAAATATGTTGGAATTTATAATCATCTAGGAGGAAGTAAAGTTAAAATTGAATTCTATTAATTAATAATAACATTTTATTATAAGCAGCAAAATATAATTTGAACTCTTAGGATTGGATGACGTTATAACGTCTACATAAGGTTTGTAATAAATATATGTATATAATATCGGTAGGAATGAGAGGATGGTAAACATTATAATTATTTTAAGAAGGAACTTCCTGGACCTTTATTAATACTACTCCCGACTACCATATAATATCTCATTTGTCTCTACTATATATTATTTATATCCTATGTCATAATTAGAGGGGTATTTCATCTCATCCCCCTTAAAAGAAAACTACGCCCTTGAAGCTAAACCTAACCACCTCTTGCAGTAAAACTGATCCTGAAATGTTGAACCCAAATTGAACTTGACTGAATTCTTACGCTGTTTAATTGCCTGTTCGAATAATTGAGGATGCTTCTTCTTCATTTCCTCTTTGACCTCCCATGTTGCTTCCTCAGTCCCATGATTTGACCATAGCGCCTTGACCATTTGAGTGGACTTTGATCGAGTCTCTCTGATCTTAGTGTCTAACACTTTGATGGGATATTCCTTGTATGATAAGTTCTGCTCCAATTCCAACACCTCTGGCTGTAGGACATGGGACGGGTTGGGAACATACCTCTTCAACTGAGAGACACGGAAGACATTATGGACTCTCTCTAGCTCACCAGGAAGAGCCAGTTTGTAGGCCACTTCCCCAATTCTCTCCAAAATCTCGTAGGGTCCCACGAACTTAGGGCTTAGCTTCCATTTCTTCCCGAATCTAGTTACCCCTCTGATAGGAGACACCTTTAGAAAGACTCTATCCCCTACCTTGAACTCAACCGGTCTCCTCTTCAAGTCATTTTAGGACTTCTTCCTATCTTGAGCTGCTTTCATTTGGCTCTGCATGATTCGGACTTGCTCCATGGTCTCCTCTATCAGCTGAGGTCCCAATACCACTGTCTCACTGATGTTGCTCCAACACAAGGGGTTTCTGCACTTCCTCTCGTACAAAGCCTCATAAGAAGCCATCTTAATACTGGCATGATAGCTGTTATTATATGAGAACTCTATTAGATGTAGCCTGTCTGCCCACACCTTGGAAATCCATGATACATGCACGAAGCATGTCCTTCAAGGTCTAGATGGTCCTCTCTATCTGCCCATCTGTAGCTGAATGGAAAGCGGTGCTCAACTTCAATTTAGTACCCATGGCCTTCTGAAACTGCTACCAGAAATACGCCAAGAATCTCGAGTCGCGATCGGATATAATAGTCTACGGTACTCCATGATATCGTACCACATTCTTAATGTACGCATCTACCAACTAACTCATAGACCCAGTGCTCTTCATAGGTATGAACTGAGCAGACTTGGTGAGTCGATCCATGATCACCCAAATCTGGTTGACTCCACCCCTCACTGGCGGTAGTCTAACCATGAAGTCCATAAAGATGGAGTCCCACTTCCATTTGGGCACCTCCAAAGGCTACAACAGTCCTCCCATCCTCTTATGCTCGAATTTTATCTTCTGGCAGGTGAGGCATCTAGACACAAACTCTGCTACCTCTCGCTTCATCTTCGGCCACCAGAACTGCTTCTTCAGATTCTTGTATAACTTGTCTCCACCTGGATGGAATGAATAGGGAGTATTGTGAGCCTCCTTCATCAGTCTCTCCTTCTCGTCTGCACAATCCTGAGGAACACACCAACGACCTCTAAACCTGAGATTGCCATCACCGTGGATCTCAAAACCCTCTGCTTTACCTTCCTTCATCTTCTCCCGTATTCGTTCCAAATTTAAATCGCCGGGCTGTCCCATGAGTATCTCCCCATAGATGTCAGAGTAGACACTCATATGGAACAACTTCACCTCCCGGTCGACACCTGCTGACTTTATTCCTTCCAAGCTCAGCTTCTGGAAGTCACGAAGCAATTCATCTGGAAGGACCCACATCAAGTTCACTGAGTGACTCCTCTTTCGGCTCAAAGCATCTGCCACCAAGTTGGACTTCCCCTCATGGTATAGAATCTCCAGAACATAATCTTTAATCAGCTCCAACCACCTCTCTACCTCATATTCAATTCCTTCTAAGTGAAAATGTACTTGAGGCTCTTGCGGTCGGTGTAGATCTTGCATGAGACACCATAGAGATAGTGTCTCCAAATCTTCAGTGCAAAAACTACAACCACCTACTCCAAGTCATGCGTCGGGTATCGGGTATCATACTTCTTTAGCTGCCTCGACGCATAGGCTATGATTTTCCTGTGCTGCATCATACACTTCCCAATCCATACTTGGATGCATCGCTGAACACCTCGAACCCCTCGGCCCCTGAAGGCAAGGTCAGCACTGGAGCTGTGGTCAACCTCTCCTTCAGCATCTGGAATGCTTTCTCGTAGTCATCGTCCTACTGAAACTTAACCACCTTCTTCATAAGGTTGGTGAGCGGCCTCGCTATCTTAGAGAAGTCCTTTACAAACCGTAGGAAAATTTGTAGGGAAAACTATATACAAAATGAATAAAATACTAAACTAAACCTACAACTCTACTACGGGTACCAAATAATTCCCGGTTGGAGTATAGTGTAAGTATATTACGACCGAGAGTATCGAACCCAAGGGACTTATAGAAAACTAGTCCTAATCCGGGCAAAAGCCTATTCTAAAACAAGGGGGGGAAAAGTAAAGGTGATTCTAAACTAAATAAGTAAATAAATAAACTAACTTTGATTCGAGAAGATGTCAATGCAAAAGTAACATAAGACCAATAATCAAGGGTGGCAAGTCTCAAAGAGGATTTGGTCTCGCAAAATGCATATGTCGGGTGACATGCCGGACCTCCGCTACCCGGCATAGTCAAGGCCTCTGAATGTGCCGGAAAACTTCCATCCGGCACTACATCTGGCATCGTATATTCCGTAAATAACACTTCCAGAATCGGGTCTGAATAAAGGAACTCATTATCCATCCTTGCATCGTGCATAGCTATTGCGGCGAATACAACCAGAATAATGGGAAATAAGATATTAACCCTAAACCTTAGGTCTTGATGCCCTCTTTTAAGAACAACAAACTTAAAGATTACCAAAATCCTAATCTATCATACTCTTGCCTGGGAAAGCCTTAAATAGGACTTAGAGATAAGAGAATAAATAGCTACTTCATTCTACTTTGCATGAAGACTAGAACTCGGGTTAAGAAACTTGAAAATTCCATAAATGGTCATAAGAGTTTTACAAGGAAATCTTCCCTAACCAAAAATCTAACAAGGATTCTGCATCACCATCCACACAACTACAAGAAGAGAATACAAAGGGGGAGAAGGAAATGTTCATAGCCTTAACCCGACAAGGTCTTCTTCTTCTCTTGCGTGGATGGATCTGCAGACGTTCCTTGAACACCAACAATGGAGTGGAGTGGAAATAGAGATGTGTATGGAGTGTATAATGATGTTGAAGTGTATCAAATGATGTAGACTCACAGCCTATTTATAGGGCTTCAAAATGTCTCTTGCCGGGCATCGTGCCGGATCATCAATAGCCGGCACACGTGGGAAATGTGTCCAACTGTTAACGGTGAAAACTGCCAATTCCACGTGAAACAGTGCATATGCTGGGTAGGAGATACCCGGCATCACACCCGGCACTAGCTAAATCTCCAACGGTCAATAACTGCTAACGCTTGGTCAACCGTGGCGACTCTCTACCTATGCCGGATGGGATCTACCCGGCATCGTATCCGGCAAAGCCTCTTTTCCCATCTATGCTCGTGTCGTGCAGGATTTATCCGGCATGGAGTCCGGCATCATTTAAACTTTTGCCTAGAAAATAATTCCTTGCATAGAAAACACATAAAACATAGGACTGAACAAATAATACACTTAATTACATAATATAACATAAATAACATATATATAACCTTATTTAGATAAATATAATACTAAATCTAGCACATAAAATATGATAAGTCTGCGGCTTATCAAGGCCCTACACTTACCTTTTGCTAGTCCTCGAGCAAAATTAGATTAGAAAAGGAATAAATACTTATGCACAAAACAGATAGACTTTAGAATGACCATAAGATAAATATTCTCAACTCTCTAACTCTATTTCACAAGTATCACTTAATCTACCTTATCCATCAAAACATACTAATGGGTATAAAATAAAGAATCTCAAAACCGATCAAAAACCTTTGGGCTATTTTGCATAAAGGATTTTTGTAAACTCTCATTTTTCCAGTTTCCATCATTCAGCTCTATTTTTCAAGAGTTTCTGAATGTGGCCAAGACACTCATCAATGGCTTCTATTGTTCAGCACTATTTTGCAAGGGTTTCTGAATCAACCATGATTTTTTTTGCATTGAAGAACGTGAAATTTAGGAGAAAAATAAAATGAAAAACTCTCGTATCTTGCTTTTATTCTGAGGCATTTTTGCAACCTCAAGGAAAATAATGCTTTTCCTTTGGAAGAAGATTTTTCTCTTTTTTCTTTCTTTTCTTCTTCTTTCTTTTGTCACAAAAAAACCTATTTAAAATTTTCACCCAAAAGATTTTTCACAATTTGAAAAAGAAAAGAAAATAATACCCAAAAGTACATGAAAGAAAGAATTAGGAGAGAGATCATGTACTCATGTTAAATAAAAAGAATCAAGAAGTTAAAAACATGAATCTACAAATCATTAGAGAGCTTACCTCTTGAGAGAACAAGCATTTATTCATTCCTATTCTCATCTCAATCAAAAACATGCAAAAAGTTAGTAAAACATTGATAAAACTCACAACTTATGCATATTATAAATAAAAACTTATTTTTTAAGGGGGATCCCTGCCTTACACTTGGCAGGAACACTGTCCCCAGTGTTCAAAAGAAACAATAAAATTGATTTTTTTAACAAACTTAAAATAACTATTTTGAAAGTACTAACAAAAACAAATCATAAAAAATAAAAGTGTAACACCCCGTCCAAAGCCAATCGTGGTTATCACAAAACTTAACACTTAATCGAATTCGTCGCAGCGGAAATAACAAACACCGGGACCTTGCTACGGTCTGATCGTTAGAATATACCGGCCTTATCAATTTACAACACTTAATCCAAAGTAAACAACCGACCAAAACATCACCATCTAAATACCACCAACCAACCGAGTTTAAGTATCTAAGTCATAGCCATAAACTTACATCAGTTTCAATATAAACAGACAGGAGCACAAGCGCAACCCGTACTCAAAATAAACAACCCATCCTAAGTCTAACCGCTCCTACTCTCGTGGAGTGACTTCATGGGCCTCTTACCTGCAAGTGTAAAAAC
This sequence comes from Limonium bicolor, assembly GCA_023374045.1. Classification (NCBI taxonomy): domain Eukaryota; kingdom Viridiplantae; phylum Streptophyta; class Magnoliopsida; order Caryophyllales; family Plumbaginaceae; genus Limonium; species Limonium bicolor. Next base: position 27,452,501 of record CM041779.1, on the reverse strand, counting down.
AGCCCCCAAAGGGGGTCAGCACGAATGCTGGTACTCCCTCTCATGGCCCCCAAGCAAACGGGGCTACGACGACTAATTGTCGATAGCATGGAAATTGATTAAGTACACAAGCATGATATGAAGTGCTATAAACAACAATCCACAGATGAACATACATGGTTCACACACAATGAAAGACACAAGCGTTGCCTTATCAAGCGGGTTGTAGCTTAATCTCAAACCTAGGATTCAGGTGATCCTACCACACCATGTTAATGCCACCTACCTTGGACGGGAGTCCAGTGTAGCTGAGCCGGCAACCGACCCTAGGCAACAAGTCCGAAGACAAGTCCTTAAGCGGAGGGCGGATCTGATTCAGATACCGTCCCCCTTTCCTTAGCATGCATGACCAGAGTCAGTCCCGGGTTCCTCACTCAAGTTCCAGTTAGTAAAGATCTTACCCACCATGTGTTAGTTAAACCTTAACGGGTATTAACCAACAATCACCAATACTTAACTCTTATCCTTAACTCAGTAAGTACTAAACTTAGTTAGTAACAATCTCAAGTCTCGTGGGTTAGTGTAAAGAAAACACATTCACAACGAGAACAAATATAACGGGTTGCATGCTTTATCTTGTCTTAGTCATAGCAATTAAACAGATAGCACATAAGCTGAGGGACACCTCGTTAGCAAGCAGGTCACAAGAAAGATTGTACCGTTCACCGTCGACTGTTGTTTGTTTAACCTGCTTCGGGGTCCCAATTCACAAACCTAAAACATTCATTCATTTTTAGGTCATTAGTTATTTGCACCTTACTTAACTCACTTAGTCCCTAAAGATTCCCATCCAATACCCTCTTAAGTCTTTGCCACTTAACCCTATAAACTTAACTTTAAACATTAAGGTTTATACTTAACCTAACTCAATTCCTTAGGTTCTTAGGTTCTTAATCATTATTACCCTAATGGCATATCTTATTACCAACTAACATCTTTAGAATTTAAAATTTATCTTTTTTTTTGTTTTTGGCTTGACCGAACTTACCGACCGACCTTACCCAAGGTCGGTCCATTCCAGGACATATTTCCGTTTGAAAATTCTACCCCGACCGACCTTGCAAGTCCGGTCCCCAAGGTCGGTCCATTCCCGGGAGTTTTCCCCGTGGGAAATTTAAGCCCGACCGAACTTGCCAAGTCCGGTCCCAAGTTTGGTCGATTCCAGAGACCAATTCCCATACAAAATTCTAGGCATGACCGACCTTGCAAGTCCGGTCCCCAAGGTCGGTCCATTCCAGAGACTTAATTCGTACACAAAATTCAAGCCCGACTGAACTTGTAAGTCCGGTCCCCAAGTTCGGTCGGTTCCAGAAACTCTTTCCGGTAGCGTAAACTGAGCTCGACCGACCTTGCAGGTCCGGTCCCTAAGGTCGGTCGGCTCCAGAACCTTGTTTCTAAATTCCCATTTGACTCCAAACTTCACCTCATATATCCTAGTATGTTCTAACCTCATTTGGGCACCTCAAATACACCTTAAGCCTTCCACTAAACACATTAAATCACTCACCAACATCCATCTTAGTCATTATGCATTTTTCCTTGTAGTCATACCAACACTTGTAATATTTTTCACTAGGTTTCTAGGTGGTGGTTCATACCTAATGTAACCACTATGCCAAATGCTTCCTCCCACTATAACATCATCTCCCAAGCATCTTTCACCATCTAAAACTCTTTTATGCAACTACTTAAGGTTTCTTCACAAGCTTATGCCTCCATCCATCATCACCTTATTTTCTTCTACTTGTTTACCAATGTTTGCCTAAGTCCTAAATACACTAGTACATTCTTTTGATTCCTAGATCCTCCATGGTGATGCCTAAGTCATTACAACTCATTAAAACACCTTAAACTCACCCTTTTTTCATCAAGACAACCTCTAAAACTTCCTAGTACTTCCTTAGTCATGAAACCTCCTTAGAACATCTTAAACACTTAGGTTCTTCACTAAATTTCACCATGGGTTCTCTAGTATATTGTTACACCCAAACACTTGGTTTTTCACCATCAAACAACCAAGATCACTCAAATTCTCATTACAACATCTTAACACACAATTTACACCAAAACTACACCACATCATCATATAGTGTATAAACTTAAAATTCTTGGCACTTAGGCCCTTAAATGACAATAATCTTAATCACTGAATTTCCACATATATTTGCCTTTAACCTGCAAATACACACAACAAGGCTCCGATTGAAATAAAATGCTTCTTGTAATTCATCTCAACATTGTTTGACTATCTCTTTTCTCATTTGCTCCTTAGTCACAAGTTCACAAGTATAGTCATTGTTCTTCCTAGGTTTTATAGTTCTTTCCCAATGTGAAATCTACACTAAACTCATCACCTATCTAAATCCCTTCCCCTAAAACAATAAACACCTTAAGGTAAGTAATTTACCTTGTTCTTTCACAAGCTCACAAACTTTCCTCCTTAGCCTTTTTCCTTGGACAATCTCGGTCACCACTTAAACTCTTCTTGCCAATGTTCTAACCAATATTCAATGACTCTAATGAGTGCTAGGTAATACATTAACCCTAAGGAACAAACCCTAGGTTAAAAATGTGCTTTAAGGTATTAAGGTGGTTGTTTTACCTTGGTTTCTCAAGAAAAGCGTGGATATGAAGCAAGAAGGACCTCCTTTATCCTTTGGAGAGTAGAAAACAAGCTAGAACAAGGCATAAACATGGAGTCCCATGAGTACAAATTTTTGGACAAGGGAAGAAATGATGGAAACCTAGATTTTCTTACATATTCCTTACCTTAAGAGAATGGAGAAGCCAATGAACTCTCCAAACTTGGATTTCCTCCTCTAATGGCGATTTTCCTTGGATCCAAAATGAGGCTCTTGAAGTTTTGAAAAGATAGAAAGAAGGAGCTTGAGCTAACTAAGAAGAATATGTGTTTTATTTTGGTTTTGGAGCTAAAATGAGTGAGCTATGGCCAACGCAAGGTGGAGCTAGCATGGTGGTTGAGTTTCACGTAGAAGAAGAAGAGAGGAGCAGCTCAAAACCGGTGGGAACAAGAGAGAATGAATAGGTGAGGAGAGAGGTAAGTAAAGGTGAGATATTTATGTTAAAAGCAAATAGTAGTTTTTACTTTATCTTATAATTTCCTTTCTTATTTGCTCATGTGGTGAATCATCACCTTAAAAATCGGCCACCCCCTTTTAATTAAGCTAGTCATGGTCTTGTTTGACCAACTAACTAAACTAAATTGACTAAAAACTAAACTAGGCACTATTTGATTACTATTCACAAACTAGTGCACATAATTGTGAAATTCTTGATTTCCCATTGATTTAGACTTCCTAATGTGATACTAATTAGCACACATGTTAATTAAAGAGTAATGATGGACATTTAGCCACTCAAAACCCATTTACAAGACAAATTTTCAAAAATGTGCTTTAAGAGTCCTTAAAGCACAATTTGTGTTTTAACTTGTTTTTGAGCTTGGTTTTCTTTGGTAATTGGTTTAAAATGACCTTTAGGATATTAATAAGGTCTTAGAACAATATTTGGGTGCTCACCCAAGTCTCTCCAAGCTTAGAGCACGTTTTTGGCTTAACTGCTCTTTTGGTGTTTCCTTATGTTTTCTTTGATTAAAATGGTTTCTTAATGTTTCTAAGGCGTTATTTAGCCTCCTTATAACTTAGTTTATCACTTAAACACCATATCTAAGTTTGGGGTATTTCAATCTACCCCCCTTAAAAGAACTTTGTCCTCAAAGTTCACATATATGCTTAACCATTCACGGTACTCAATTCTCTTAATCTTAATACCACATCTTATATTCTCATTCATACATCTCAAGACTCAAAGGTCAATCACAAATACAATACATAAGTATTATACATAACTCAAACTTATCACCAAAGTGTAGCAACTTACACAAAATCACCTCTTACACAACCAAACAAACGACAAACATGCTCGTTTCCTAACTCAAAAGCGAGGAAGCTCTACCCCCCTTAAAAAGGGGTACGCCCCGTACCCTATACAGACGATCTAGTCAGTAAACAAAGAAGGGTACTTCGCCCTCATCTTATCCTCTAATTCCCACGTGGCCTCTTCGACATCCTGGTTAGACCAGAGAACCTTCACCAGTTGCACTGACTTATGGCGAGTGTCCCTAGTCTTACTATCCAAGATTCTCTGAGGAGTCTCCACGGATCTCATATTCGGTTCTAAGGTCAATCTCTTAGGTTATAACACATGGGAGAGGTGGTGCATGTATTTCTTTAGCTGTGAAACATGAAAAATATCATGCACTTTACCCAGTTCAGCAGGTAAATTCAACCTGTAAGCAACCGGGCCCACCCGCTCCGTAATCTCATAAGGACCAACAAACTTCGGGCTTAATTTGCCCTTCTGCCCAAATCTGAATACACCCTTCATCGGTGAAACTCGCAGAAATACCCGGTCGCCCATTGCGAACTCCAGGTTTCGTCGTCGAACATCAGCATACAACTTCTGCCTATCTTGAGCACCTTTCATGTTCTCCCTGATTTGCTGAACTTCAGCCTTAACTTGTTCTAAATATTCTGGTCCTATAATGACCGTCTCACTCGACTCATCCCAGCTGAGCGGTGTACGACATGGTCTACCGTACAACGCTTGAAAAGGTGCCATCTTGATCGAAGCGTGATAGCTGTTGTTGTATGAAAACTCTATCAGATGCAATTTGTCAATCCAACTGCCCTGGAAGTCTAAGGCACATGCCCTCAGCATGTCCTCGAGTGTCTGAATCGTATGCTCAGTCTGACCATCTGTCTGAGGATGGAACGCGGTACTCAGCTTGAGTTCTGTACCCAACGCTTCTCTAGTAGCTCTCCAGTACCTCGAAAGGAATTTGGTATCTCTATCTGACACTATAGTCTTTGGTATCTCGTGATGTCTCATTATTTCTTTCTCAAACAACTCAGCTAATTTGGTCACCTTCCAAGTATCCTTCATCGGTATGAATCGGGCTACTTTGGTAAGGCGATCCACCACCACCCATATCATGTTGAGACCTCCCCTAGCAAGTGGGAGTCCAACTACAAAGTCCATGGAGATATCATGGAACTTTCACTCCGGAACTGGCATCGACTGTACCATTCCGCCCGGTCATCGGTGCTCGAATTTTACCTTCTGGCATGTGAGACACCTCAAGACGAACTCGGTAACATCTGTCTTCATCCCCGACCACCAGAAGTATCTCTTCATGTCTTTATACATCTTAGAGGCTCCCGGATGGATGGAAACTGAAGAACAATGTGATTCTCTAAGTATACGGTCTTTCAGATCCGTGTTGCCCCGTGGTATGCATAACCGGCCCTTAAGTCTGATCAGATCATCGTTGTGAAGTCTGAAGTCATATTTCTGACTCTCAAAAGTACCATCTGTCAGCTTCTGTCTGACCTCTCTCATATACTCATCTATCCTCTGAGCCTCTCGCACCTCATCAACCAAGCTGGAGAAAGAAACTAGCGAATGGAGTGAGTGTGCTCGACGGCTCAGGGCGTCCGCTACAACATTGGCCTTTCCCTCTTTATATTGGAGGTCAATGTCATAGTCTTTCAAAAATTCCAACCATCTCCTCTGTCTGAGATTCAACTCCTTCTGAGTAAATATGTATCTTAAGCTCTTATGATCGGTGTAGATCGTCACACTAACCCCGTATAAGTAGTGGCGCCATATCTTCAAAGCGAAGACTACAGCTCCCAGCTCCAAATCATGTGTGGGGTAGTTCTCCTCATGTTTCTTCAACTGGCGTGAGGCATATGCCACCACCTTGCCATTTTGCATGAGCACGCAACCCAGCCCTCTGCCGGATGCATCACAATAAACCTCAAATCCCGCTGTACCGTCTGGAATGGTCAGAACCGGTGCAGTGGTCAGTGAGTCTTTCAAACTTTGAAATGATCTCTCACAGTCAGCCGTCCATAAGAACGGTGCATCTTTCTTCATCAGACTGGTCATCGGTTTCGCGACCTTGCTGAAATCCCTAACGAACCTCCGGTAATAACCTGCCAGACCGAGAAAGCTCCGGATGTCGGTAACAGTCTTTGGTCTTGGCCAAGAACGCACGGCATCAATCTTTGTTGGATCCACTGAGATCCTAGCATCTGAGATGACATGACCTAGGAAAGAGACCTGGTCAAGCCAAAACTCACACTTGGAGAACTTAGCATATAGCTGGTTCTCCCTCAATATCTCCAATACTCTCCTCAAGTGCTCCTCATGCTCAGTCTTCGATTTCGAATATATCAAAATATCGTCAATAAACACCACAACCGACTTGTCCAGCTGTTCCCGGAACAAGCGGTTCATCAGATCCATAAACTTTGCCGGTGCGTTCGACAAACCGAACGGCATCACCGTAAACTCATAGTGGCCGTATCGTGTCCGGAATGCCGTCTTCTCAATATCTCCCTCCTTAATGGCTATCTGATGATACCCCGATCTGAGATCAATCTTGGAAAACACAGATGCTCCCTTCAACTGATCAAACATATCGTCAATGCGGGTAGTGGATACTTATTCTTCACTGTCACTGCATTCAACTCTTTGTAGTCGATGCAGAGGCGGAGACTACCATCCTTCTTCTTCACGAAGAGAACTGGCGCTCCCCATGGTGATACACTTTGTCTAACAAATCCCTTATCCAACAAATCTTTCAACTGTTCCTCTAATTCATTCATTTCTGCCGGAGCCATACAGTATGGTGCCTTGGCTATCGGTCCGGTACCAGGTAGCAGTTCGATGGTGAACTCTACCTCCCGAGTGGGTGGCATGCCGGGCAGTTCCCGTGGAAATAGGTCAGGGAACTCCGACACTACCGGTAAGTAGGGGTCGAACTCGGGGTCTCTCTCTATGTCTTGTACATAGCAGAGGTACACTTCTTCCTTTCTCCTCAACTCCTTATACATTGCCATGGCGGTGATGATCTTAGTCGAAGGCTCTCTGGGCCTCTGGCGGTATGATATTGTTACCCAGATGGGCTCCTGAGTAGCAATCTATGCTCGGCGCAGAGGATACGACCCTTGTGCCGCACCAACCAGTTCATCCCGAAGATAACATCAAATCCCAACTCCCTGAACTCAATAAAACTGACTGGGAAGTCTTCCCCCTTAATTCTGACAATGGCTCCTCGGTAGTAGCGAGTGCAACGAACCTTCTCCTTAGACGGGAGCGTAACCGTGAAGTCGGGTAGCTCATCAGCGTCTAGCCCCAACCTTCTCGCAAAAGATGCCGAGACAAAGGTATGCGAGGCCCCTGAGTCGAAGAGAACTGATGCCTCAATTCCATTAATCGGAAAGGTGCCAGTGAGGATAGTACCGCTGGCGTCGGCCTGTGCCTCTGTAAGTATACTTAGCGCACCTTCCGTACCGAGTCCATGACCTAATTGTGTTCACAAGCTTCATGAGTATTGATGGTATAACAAGAGTCGTAACAATTTATATGAACAACACTGTTATTTTATTCATAACCATCATGTTTACAACATGTGCTTAAATCTTACATCTCATTCATCATCTCATTCTAACATTACATGTCTAATATTGTCTAAAGGTTAGGTTTAATCTCCCTGGTTTCATATGTGTCGCATTAATCACTACTGACGGTGCTGTATTCAGCTTGATTCTCTTAATCCCATGGTATAACATCCTTGACTCTCCTCCCATAACTAATACATCCCCTGACTTAAGTATCAACTTATTAGCACGGTCCGCACGCTTCTGCTCGCCGTACAAAAATTCAGCGTCATCCCCTATGGACTAAGACACTACGGGTATCCCTCGTTCGAGAGACTCCGTTGTCTCGTCCTTATCCTGATGTAGTCCGAGTCGCCCATCTTTCTCGTAGAAGTTTACAATGCAAATGTCCGCTTGTATGTCTGGAATCGGTTCAGCCTCCAACTGCTGAGCGACTTCCATGACTTGTGTAATAATCGGATGGAACTCTTCGGGTATTCCTGGTGGTGAGACTCCATCCTGCATCCTCGTGGTTTGGTAGTTCTTGGCATACGGATTCCAATCCTTGCCTAAGCTCATCATCTTTAATTTCATCCTTGCTCCTCCTGGGTACTCCGGTGTATAAAAACCTCCCGGTCCCATTCTTAGTTGATTGCATTTCCTAATGATGGTTATTCGCGCTTCGGGTGTCAGGTATCCCCTTAATAAAATCATACCTGGGCGGATAACCTGACTTTGTTCGGTTGGAAAGTCTATGGTTTCGATGTCGGTGTACTCCGGGATAGGTGTAGAAGGCATTGTATAGCAGATGTTGAAGTTTCCTAAGGTGGTAGTAGGTTATATCTTACTTAAGTTCTAATCTCATCTCTTTCTCACTTAACTCAATTATTCACCGAACATGCATGATAATGCGGTAAGCAGGTAGTTTTATTACTAAGTGGTCATAGCGGTACCTGGCCTCGATGAGGGTTCAGGCTCATCATCCCGGTCCACCATGTGTAGTGTGGGTCCCGACTTCTGGGTCACCCGTGGGTTCTTGTCTGTAGCTTGCTGCACCCTCCTCTGACTGTCAGATCCTGCTCCCTGATCAGTCTTGCCCTTGCCCCTAGTCTCGGGTCTATAGGCTCTGCTAGCGGGGTTCCGGAAGCACTCGTATGCTCGGTGTCCGTATACCCCACAATAATTGCACTCCACTTTGTTCCCCTTGCAATCGAGCCCGGGGTGGTCCTTGTGACACCACCTACAGATGTAGCGTCGTTGGTAGCCACCACCGGCTCCCTTCTCAGTCTCAGATCCTGATCATTCGCAATATCAGTATACATATCTCAAACGGTTACTACTTGTCTCTTAACTCACTCAATATCAATCCCTTACCCTTTAGCGCCCTTGAGCGCAGGGGTGTAGCTGCGTATGCGTACGTCAACTTCAATGGCTCCTCTGGAGCCTTCTCCTTTTCCTCCTTCCCCTTTTGGTTCTGATTTTTCTAGGCCTGAGGCTGGTACTTCTGTTTCTTGTACCCACCTTGCCCTTGGTTCTCCGTGCTCTTACCGACACTCTTCCTCTTAGCATTCTCCTCGTCCCTCAGCTGGACGGTTATCTCAACGTTAGCAGCAGCATGATACACTCCTGCTTTCCACAGTATTAGTCACTCTTATTTTCCATAATCTAAATCTTACTCATTTACTTACTCAAATCTCAACCATTCTTATTACCTGCAAGGTAGTGTAACTCGTCGGCCCTATGCCGTAGCGGAGTCGATGGCTAAGCCCGCCATAGAAGCGGTCCACCAGGATCTGGTCTGAATATCCAAGACCTGGCAGAAGACGGAGCAAGGCGGTGAACTCTGAGTAATACTCGTCCACCGTCATCTTGTCGGTCTGCTTAAGCGCATCCAACTGCAAGCGCTTCTTCGTCTGGACATGGGCGGGGTAGTACTTTGCTCGTAGCAATGCGGTGTACTGCTCCCAGCTGAACTCTGGATTGGCCACATGCTCGGCCCTCACCAGCTTCCACCAATCGCCTGCTGCCCCCTTCAGGTAGAACGCAGCTAGACGCACCTTGATCCCAGTAGGGACGTCAAGGGTCTCGAAGGCGGTCTCCAGCTCGGAGATGTACGCCTCAAGCTTGGTGGGATCGGTCTCCCCCTTAAAATGTGCGGGTCGAAGGTCTGCAAGGCTCTTCACCCAATTCGGTTCCCGGGGTTGTGGCGGTGGAGGTGGTGCACCCACACCAGGCTGATAGCCCATGTGCCCTAAGGCGGCAGCTACGATCTCTGCGATCGTTTGCCCTTCCGGTATCTCAGTCTCGTCGCCTCGACCACGGCCTCGGCCTCTCCTTCCTGACATCTGAACAACCACAACTCACATTAGTTTCGTATCTACCACTGTTTCGGTTAACGATTTTATAACGTCCGTAGGCGGTAAAGACGATCCATACTTATTAGTGGTCATCTAACTCTACTCACACTAACAGCTCACACCCTTAACCCGTCACTTATTTCTTAACTTATATTCTAACTCGGTGGTTACTCATGTCCGGTATTTCTTGATCAGAGCGTAACTACGCTCTGATACCACTTTTGTAACACCCCGTCCAAAGCCAATCGTGGTTATCGCAAAACCTAACACTTAATCGAATTCGTCGCAGCGGAAATAACAAACACCGGGACCTTGCCACGGTCTGATCGTTAGAATATACCGGCCTTATCAATTTACAACACTTAATCCAAAGTAAACAACCGACCAAAACATCACCATCTAAATACCACCAACTAACCGAGTTTAAGTATCTAAGTCATAGCCATAAAATTACATCAGTTTCAATATAAACAGACAGGAGCACAAGCGCAACCCGTACTCAAAATAAACAACCCATCCTAAGTCTAACCGCTCCTACTCTTGTGGAGTGACTTCATGGGCCTCTTACCTGCAAGTGTAAAAACAACCCCCAAAGGGGGTCAGCACGAATGCTGGTACTCCCTCTCAAGGCCCCCAAGCTAACAGGGCTACGACGACTAATTGTTGATAGCATGGAAATTGATTAAGTACACAAGCATGATATGAAGTGCTATAAAAAACAATCCACAGATGAACATACATGGTTCACACACAATGAAAGACACAAGAGTTCCCTTATCAAGCGGGTTAGTAACCCCCTCCTTAGTCCTAATTTCCTTAACCTCAGTTCCTTATCTTACCTCAGTCTTAACCTTATCTTAATCTCAGTATACAAACCGTTCCAAGAAAGGAAATGGTTGTAGCTTAATCTCAAACCTAGGATTCAGGTGATCCTACCGCACCATCTTAATGCCACCTACCTTGGACGGGAGTCCAGTGTAGCTGAGCTGGCAACCGACCCTAGGCAACAAGTCCGAAGACAAGTCCTTAAGCGGAGGGCAGATCTGATTCAGATACCGTCCCCCTTTCCTTAGCATGCATGACCGGATCAGTCAGTCCCGAGTTCCTCACTCAAGTTCAAGTTAGTAAAGATCTTACCCACCATGTGTTAGTTAAACCTTAACGGGTATTAACCAACAATCACCAATACTTAACGCTTATCCTTAACTCAGTAAGTACTAAACTTAGTTAGTAACAATCTCAAGTCTCGTGGGTTAGTGTAAAGAAAACACATTCACAACGAGAACAATTATAACCGGTTGCATGCTTTATCTTGTCTTAGTCATAGCAATTAAACAGATAGCACACAAGCCGAGGGACACCTCGTTAGCAAGCAGGTCACAAGAAAGATTGTACTGTTCACCGTCGACTGTTGTTTGTTTAACCTTCTTCGGGGTCCCAATTCACAAACCTAAAACATTCATTCATTTTTAGGTCATTAGTTATTTGCACCTTACTTAACTCACTTAGTCCCTAAAGATTCCCATCCAATACCCTCTTAAGTCTTTGCCACTTAACCTTATAAACTTAACTTTAAACATTAAGGTTTATACTTAACCTAACTCAATTCCATAGGTTCTTAGGTTCTTAATCATTATTACCCTACCAATGGCATATCTTATTACCAACTAACATCTTTAGAATTTAAAATTTCTCTTTTTTTTTGTTTTTGGCACGACCGAACTTACCGACCGACCTTACCAAAGGTCAGTCCATTCCAGGACATATTTCCGTTTGAAAATTCTACCCCGACCAACCTTGCAAGTTCGGTCCCCAAGGTCGGTCCATTCCCGAGAGTTTTCCCCATGGGAAATTTAAGCCCGACCGAACTTGCCAAGTCCGGTCCCAAGTTCGGTCGATTCCAGAGACCAATTCCCGTACAAAATTCTAGGCATGACCGACCTTGCAAGTCCGGTCCCCAAGGTCGGTCCATTCCAGAGACTTAATTCGTACACAAAATTCAAGCCTGACCGAACTTGTAAGTCCGGTCCCCAAGTTCGGTCGGTTCCAGAAACTCTTTCCGGTAGTGTAAACTGAGCTCGACCGACCTTGCAGGTCCAGTCCCTAAGGTCGGTCGGCTCCAGAACCTTGTTTATAAATTCCCATTTGACTCCAAACTTAACCTCATATATCCTAGTATGTTCTAACCTCATTTGGGCACCTCAAATACACCTTAAGCCTTCCACTAAACACATTAAATCACTCACCAACATCCATCTTAGTCATTATGCATTTTTCCTTGTAGTCATGCCAACACTTGTAATATTTTTCACTAGGTTTCTAGGTGGTGGTTCATACCTAATGTAACCACTATGCCAAATGCTTCCTCACCACTATAACATCATCTCCCAAGCATCTTTCACCATCTAAAACTCTTTTATGCAACTACTTAAGGTTTCTTCACAAGCTTATGCCTCCATCCATCATCACCTTATTTTCTTCTACTTGTTTACCAATGTTTGCCTATGTCCTAAATACACTAGTGCATTCTTTTGATTCCTAGATCCTCCATGGTGATGCCTAAGTCATCACAACTCATTAAACACCTTAAAATCACCCTTTTTTCATCAAGACAACCTCTAAAACTTCCTAGTACTTCCTTAGTCATGAAACCTCCTTAGAACATCTTAAACACTTAGGTTCATCACTAAATTTCGCCATGGGTTCTCTAGTATATTGTTACACCCAAACACTTGGTTTTTCACCATCAAACAACCAAGATCACTCAAATTCTCATTACAACATCTTAACACACAATTTACACCAAAACTACACCACATCACCATATAGTGTATAAACTTAAAATGCTTGGCACTTAGGCCCTTAAATGACAATATTCTTAACCACTGAATTTCCACATATATTTGCCTTTAACCTGCAAATACACACAACAAGGCTCCCATTGAAATAAAATGCTTCTTGTAATTCATCTCAACATTGATTGACTATCTCTTTTCTCATTTGCTCTTTAGTCACAAGTTCACAAGTATAGTCATTGTTCTTCCTAGGTTTTATAGTTCTTTCCCAATGTAAACTCGACACTAAACTCATCACCTATCTAAATCCCATCCCCTTAAACAATAAACACCTTAAGGTAAGTAATTTACCTTGTTCTTTCACAGGCTCACAAACTTTCCTCCTTAGCCTTTTTCCTTGGACAATCTCGGTCACCACTTAAACTCTCCCTGCCAATGTTCTAACCAATATTCAATGACTCCAATGAGTGCTAGGTAATACATTAACCCTAAGGAACAAACCCTAGGATAAAAATGTGCTTTAAGGTATTAAGGTGGTTGTTTTACCTTGGTTTCTCAAGACAAGCTTGGATATGAAGCAAGAAGGACCTCCTTTATCCTTTGGAGAGTAGAAAACAAGCTAGAACAAGGCATAAACATGGAGTCCCATGAGTACAAATTTTCGGACAAGGGAAGAAATGATGGAAACCTAGATTTTCTTACATATTCCTTACCTTAAGAGAATAGAGAAGCCAATGAAATCTCCAAACTTGGATTTCCTCCTCTAATGGAGATTTTCCTTGGCTCCAAAATGAGGCTCTTGAAGTTTTGAAAAGATAGAAAGAAGGAGCTTGAGCTAACTAAGAAGAATATGTGTTTTGTTTTAGTTTTGGAGCTTAAATGAGTGAGCTATGGCCAAAGCAAGGTGGAGCTAGCATGGAGGTTGAGTTTCGCGTAGAAGAAGAAGAGAGGAGCAGCTCAAAACAGGTGGGAACAAGAGAGAATGAAGAGGTGACGAGAGAGGTAAGTAAAGGTGAGATATTTATGTTAAAAGCAAATAGTAGTTTTTACTTTATCTTATAATTTCCTTTCTTATTTGCTCATGTGGTGAATCATCACCTTAAAAACTGGCCACCCCCTTTTAATTAAGCTAGTCATGGTCTTGTTTGACCAACTAACTAAACTAAATTGACTAAAAACTAAACTAGGCACTATTTGATTACTATTCACAAACTAGTGCACATAATTGTGAAATTTTTGATTTCCCATTGATTTAGACTTCCTAATGTGATACTAATTAGCACACTTGTTAACTAAAGAGTAATGATGGACATTTAGCCACTCAAAACCCATTTATAAGACAATTTTTCAAAAATGTGCTTTAAGAGTCCTTAAAGCACAATTTGTGTTTTAACTTGTTTTTGAGCTTGGTTTTCTTTGGTAATTGGCTTAAAATGACCTTTAGGATATTACTAAGGTCTTAGAACAATATTTGGGTGCTCACCCAAGTCTCTCCAAGCTTAGAGCATGTTTTTGGCTTAACTGCTCTTTTGGTGTTTCCTTATGTTTTCTTTGATTAAAATGGTTTCTTAATGTTTCTAAGGCATTATTTAGCCTCCTTATAACTTAGTTTATCACTTAAACACCATATCTAAGTTTGGGGTATTTCAAAAAGAGAGAAAAATCAAATGGTAAGAAAGGCTCCCCTGGTTGATATCGAAGGTGTGAGGAGGACCCACCCTACACTTAGCCTTTTAGGCTATTTGACATTATCTGAGATCCTGGGCAGGATACTGACCGAATTCGCATGCTCCCGTGGATTTGTTTGCGTTTGGGATGGGAGCTGACCTTGTTGTCGTGGTTGCGTCAGAAGTTGCTGTAATTGCAACTGCAACGACTTATGCTCTTTGTGAATGGTCGAGATCTCATTGTGAGTGTCCTGGGTCTGGTTCATCAGGGCTGACATCATGTCACGAAGTTCAGCCATTTCAGCCTCTGATGATAATGCAGGATGGGATGGTCTGTATTGCTTTGGACCTTCCTGGTAGCCGGCTTGACTCTGAAAGTGTTGAGGGGGTTGGTTCCCCTATTGCCATGGCTGCCGATACGCTTGGTTACTCACATAATTGACTTCCTCAACTTTCTGAAAGTCAGGCATGTCAGGGCTTGGAGCGTGTGGTCGTGCACTAACCACGTTCGCCTGTTGAGGAAGTTTGTTCATGGCTATTTGCTCCACCACCTTCTGTAGAGCGCTAACCTTTGTGGATGTTTGAGCATTGCTCTCCAACAAGTGCTCATGACTTTGCATCAATTTTGCAAATTTGGAGTCGCCCTCATCCACCTGATATAAACCAGCGGTACCACCCCTGGTTCCACCGGTGGCCCAATCTCTTATCTCTTCACAAAGAGATTCAATTCCACTAAGGAATTGATCTCCAGGCTTCTTCAATATGTCTGCACCAAGGGAGGATAGGATCATCGTCTTGCATTGATTGACCCATCCTTTGTAAAACAACTGAGATAGTTGTTCCTTGGTGAGGCCGTGGTGTGGACATGTGCGCAGCAACCCCTTGAATCTGTCCCAAGCCTCACAAATGTTCTCCGAGCTGGGCTGTCTGAAGTTGTATATCTCGGCGATCATCTCCAGGGTGGGACTTGGAGGCATGAATTTGTCATAAAACTTGGTTGCCATGTCCTCCCAAGTGGTGATGGTACTGGGGGCCAGACTGTGGTACCACTTGTTGGCGTTCCCCGTAAGGCTATAGGGGAAGAGGGAAAGTCTAGCGTATTGGAGGACATTATTAGTGGAGGTTAGGTTGTTTGTATGCTGCAAGAATTTGGTGACGTGGAGCAAGGCATCATCCGGATTCGTACCATCAAACATTCCCAACTCCTTGATGCACCGGATCAGATGATATGGCTTGAGTTTTTGCCATTCATCATATTCGTTTTGTGCAAGGTGGGGGAGGTAGATTGCTGGCTTTTGGCCTTGGTTGGAAGGCCTATTGATGTTGCGGACGGTTGGTGCTGCCATTGGTATAGGAGGTAGGTAATGTTGGGTTCTTTGTTGACGAATGGAGCGAAGAAGAGTCCTCTCGATTTCTGGGTCAAAATTTGCTAAATCTTCAGGAGAATTCGTGGACTGTAGAAGCATTTACTTTGATAACTTCAGGAGGAGCAAGAGAAAACGTTATACTACTTCGTAAAAAGAAATAATATAATGATATAATTAAAATTACGAATACACAAGAAGAAATAAATTTTTGGTTATACCGGACAGAGGGCCGGGCGATTAGTACCCGGCAGTGGACTTCCTCCACTAATGTCGGGTTTATACGACCCGGCATATCACCCGGCATGTTCAAACATTAAAAAATAAAGACATGAAATGTAAGAGATCATTCCTAACTGTCCTTACTATTTACGACAAAAAAAAATATTGGGTAAAATTTGAACATGCCGGGTGACATGCCGGCTAAACCCTGTCCGGCATCGGACTTCCTCCGAGATGCCGGATGTAAGAAACCCGGCATAATACACAACAAGTTCAAATCTTGAAAATCAAATTAAAGAATCAAAGTATAGGGACAATTAGAAGAGAGAAATAATCGAAAGGTGTAACCATGAATAAATTCAACTTGTTAAACACTTAATACTGTACGAATTATAGAAATAACTTGAACATGCCGGACAGCATGCCGGGTAAAACCTATCCGGCATCGGACTTCCTCCGATTATGCCGGATATCAGATGTCCAGCATTGTACACGGCACATTCAAATCTACAAACACTAAGTCGAAATAAATCAAGGAAAAGAAGAATTTAAGAGTAGAAAATGTTGAATTCGCCGGGTAGGAGACATCCGACCTTGTACCCGGCCTATTCAACCGAAAAACAAAATGAACAAATTAAAATTAATAATCAAAGAATCAAAGAATAACGAATAAAGAATAGGGTGTTTTACCGAATTTAAGACTTGGACTAATTCCAAGTCCTTGGCAACGGTGCCATTTTGCTAATAGGAAAATTTGTTGGGAAAACTATATATAAAATGAATAAAATACTAAACTAAACCTACAACTCTACTACGGGTAGCAAATAATTCCCGGTCGGTGTATATTGTAAGTATATTACGACCGAGAGTCTCGAACCCAAGGGACTTATAGAAAACTAGTCCTAATCCGGGTAAAAGCCTATTCTAAAACAAGGGGGGAAAAGTAAAGGTGATTCTAAACTAAATAAGTAAATAAATAAACTAAATAAGTAAATAAATAAACTAACTTTGATTCGAGAAGATGTCAATGCAAAAGTAACGTAAGACCAATAATCAAGGGTGGCAAGTCTCAAAGAGGATTTGGTCTCGTAAAATGCATATGTCAGGTGACATGCCGGACCTCCGCTACCCGGCATAGTCAAGGCCTCTGAATGTGCCGGACAACTTCCATCCGACACTACATCCGGCATCGTATATTCCGCAAATAACACTTCCAGAATCGGGTCTGAATAAAGGAACTCATTATCCATCCTTCCAACGTGCATAGCTAATGCCGCGAATACAACCAGAATAATGGGAAATAAGAGATTAACCCTAAACCTTAGGTCTTGATGCCCTCTTTTGAGAACAACAAACTTAAAGATTACCAAAATCCTAATCTATCATACTCTTGCTTGGGAAAGCCTTAAATAGGACTTAGAGATAAGAGAATAAATAGCTACTTCATTCTAATTTGCATGAAGTCTAGAACCCGGGTTAAGAAACTTGAAAATTCCATAAATGGTCATAAGAGTTTTACAAGGAAATCTTCCCTAACCAAAAATCTAACAAGGATTCTGTATCACCATCCACACAACTACAAGAAAGAATACAAAGGGGGAGAAGGAAATGTTGATAGCCTTAACCCGACAAGGTCTTCTTCTTCTCTTGCGTGGATGGATCTGCAGACGTTCCTTGGACACCAACAATGGAGTGAAGTGGAAATAGAGATGTGTATGGAGTGTATAATGATGTTGAAGTGTAGCAAATGATCTAGACTCACGACCTATTTATAGGGCTTCAAAATGTCTCTTGCCGGGCGTCGTGCCGGATCATCAATAGCCGACACACGTGGGAAATGTCCCAACTGTTAACGGTCAAAACCGTCAATTCCGTGTGAAACAGTGCATATGCCGGGTAGGAGATACCCGGTATCACACCCGGCACTAGCTAAATCTCCAACGGTCAATAACTACTAACGCTTGGTCAACCGTGGCGACTCTCTACCTATGCCAGATGGGATCTACCCGACATTGTATCCGGCAAAGCCTCTTTTCTGATCTATGCTCGTGCCGTGCAGGATTTATCCGGCATGGAGTCCGGCATCATTTGAACTTTTGCCTAGAAAATCATTTCTTGCATAGAAAACACATAAAACATAAGACTAAACAAATAATACACTTAAATATATAATATAACATAAATAACATATATATAACCTTATTTAGATAAATATAATACTAAATCTAGCACATAAAATATGATAAGTCTGCGGCTTATCACCCACCAAGCCCAGAAAACTTTGAACCTCTGACAAATTTCTCGGCTTTGGCCACTCCTTCACAGCCTGGATCTTTGATGGGTCCACCGAAATGCCTTCCTTGGTGATGATGTAGCCCAAAAATGCCACCCGATCTAGCCAAAAACCACACTTGGACAGCTTCATTTACAACTGCAGCTCCTTCAATGTCTGCAACATCAATCTCAAGTGCTCCTCATGCTCCTGCTCGTCCTTGGAATATATTAGGATGCCATCTATGAACACTACCACAAACCGATCTAAGTAGGGATTAAAGATTCGGTTCATGAGGTCCTTAAAGACTGCTAGAGCATTCGTCAGTCCAAAGGGCATGACCAGGAACTCGAAATGCCCATATTTTGTCCTGAAGGCTGTCTTCGGAACGTCTCTCTCTACAGCTCTGAGCTGGTGATAACCCGATCTCAAATCAATCTTCAAAAAGATCCCTGCACCCTGAAGATAATAAAAATGGTTGTCTATTCTTGGCAGTGGATATCTGTTCTTCACAGTGATCTGGTTCAGCTCCCGGTAATCAATGCATAACCTCATGCTCCCGTCCGTCTTTTTCACGAACATGACTGGGGCTCCCCAAGGTGATACACTCGGGAGAATGTATCCTTTCTCCAAGAGGTCTTCTAACTGGGCCTTCAACTCTTTCAACTCCGAAGGTGCCATACGATACGGAGCTTTCGAAATGGGTGCTGACCTTGGCACCAAGTTGCTGCTGAACTCAACTTCCCGGTCTGGCGGCATACCCGGGATCTCGTCTGGGAAAGCGTCTGGGAATTCGCTCACCACCCGGATCTTCTTCTTTTTATCTGCCTCCCGGCTCAAATCTTGAACGTAGCAAAGGTACGCTTACTGCCCCTTCTTTACTTGGAGAGAATTGTCATCACTAAGACAATCTTCACTTTGGGCATCTCCTCCACATTTTTGTATGAGACTCCGTCCCGATGACCCTCTTATAATGATCTTCTGCTCGCTGCAGTCTATCCTCCCCTTGTATTTGCTCAGCCAATCCATCCCCAGGATGATGTTGAAGCCGGGCAGGGCAAATTGGATCAAGTCTATTGAAAACGTTTCCCCTTTTATGTCTATACCTACGTCTTTCATCACATTCTTATAAGTAATCACCCTTCCCGATGGTATAAATACAGCTACATGCGAAGTTTCACTAACTTCTAATCCTAATTTCCCAACTAGACTATTAGAGATAAACGAATAAGTAGCCTCAGTATCAAAAAGAATACGTACAGAAGTACCAAAAACAGTGAAGGTACCTGCTAGCGCGTCTGCTTCGGCCTCAGCTTCGGCCTGACTCATCACATTTATCTTGCCTGGAGCCCAGTGCTGGTTGCCTCGATTCTCCCCCTGGCCCCTATTACCTCCATTTCTGCCCTCTCCATTGCCACGCTGGGAAGTGTCCCCACGCTGGTTCTTATTCGGGCCTCTACTCTACTAGTCGGACTACCGGTAAGAACGCTCGCCGCTGTAACCTCTCTGCTGGCTGCCTCCCTGAGGGCTCTGGAAGCACTCGAATACCCGGTGACCCCGCTTACCACAACGGAAGTAGGTGATCAAATTCCCTTCGCAGTCCTTCCCCGGGTGATCCTTGTTACACCTCCTGCAGTAGAAGTGTCTCTCACATCTGGGCTCTCCTCTATGAGGCTGGTTTTGGAACTGATCGCCCCACCTTTGACCACCCCTCTGGTCTCCACCATATCTTGGCCACCCGTCTCTCTGGTCTGAATAAGGTTTCCACCTCTTCTCCTGGAGCTGTCGATACGGCTGATCCTCTCGTCCCCGGGACTCTTCTCCTCCTTCTAGCTTCCTCTTGTTGCCAGCTAGGACCTTCTTCCTCTTCCACTACACCCTATACAGGTAAGCAGCTTTTCCGTACGCATCCTGGAGGGTTGGGATAGTCAGCACACTGAGGGCCTCCCGCAAGCTCCAATTCAGCCCTCCTACGAACCTCTGCACCTTAGACGCCTCATCGGGGACCATTGTAGGTGTAAACCTGGCCAGCTCCAGGAACTTCGAGTGATATTCTTTCACGCTCATCGTCAGCTGCTTGAGCTCTGTGAACTCCAGATACTTCTGCATACTGACGTGCTCTGGATAGAAGCGCCTCCTCATGGCCTCCTTCAAGCCATCCCAGCCAAAATTGGCTCCCGCCAGTAGAACATCCTTATTAGCACACCACCAGATGTCAGCTTTGCTCTTGACGTAATAGACAGCTGCATTCACCCTCCTGTCAGCTGGGAAGTTGACCGCCTCAAAGATCTTGTTGAATTCACGAATCCAGTCCTCAAGTAGTATTGGATCCTCTTCCCCCTTAAATGATGTGGGCTTCAAGTGGGTGATCCTTTTGGTGTAGCCCTCGGGCATGTTGTCTCTCTATGCCTGCCTCTGGACTATCTGCCCCAAGTTTAGTGCCAGCTCTTATAATTGCCTCATAGGATCGTTGCTCGCCATCTCAGTTCGCCAGCTTCTGCTTCTGGTGTTATACGAGAAGTTCAATCTATCAGCCAGTCCTGCACTCTCCTAGAGCTCTATGTGAACTTCTAATTATGAGTACTAAATTAAGTAAGTAACATTCACCCACAAACCCCAAAATTAGCTTCCTACCCCATAATAAAAGCAAGCACCGTCTACTTACATAATAATACCAAGATCAATAGACACAATGTTTATCCAACGAATTAACACTACCTCCAATATCGTAATACACAACCGGAGTATGTAGTTCAGTATCCACACAGTATAATACAATACAAACAACATCACATGTAACTGGAATTTCCTGAGATGGCTTACCCCACATTTTAATTCCTTTTTAATCCAATTTTGAAAACAAAGCTCTGATACGACCTTGTAACACCCTGGATCTGGCCTTAAATGAAAGCTTATGAAAACACGAGTCTAACGACGCAAATAGAATTGAAAATGAACTCCAAACGAGTCCTAAGAGTGCAAAACAAAACTGGTTCAAACTTCTGTCCGGGCGTCTAAGTTCGGACACAAGCCGAGAAGAAAACATTGAGAAAATTCAATTGTCCGAACTTGTGTCCGGACATTGATGTTTGGGCACAAATCGAGAGTTCAAAAACAAAAAACAAAGGCGTCCAAACTTGTGTCCGGACATTTAAATTCGGACACAAGTCGAGTTTTGAAGTTCTGAAAAATTTCTTACGTGGTCCGAACATTGGTCTGAACTTGTAAGTTTGGACATAAGTCGAGACTTACAAGCTGGAAACGTCCTCGCATGCTGTCTGAAGATTGATGTTCGGATAGATATTCAAACACACTCAATTCTATGAAATCATGTTAAACTCTCGGGGCCTGTCCGAACATTGATGTCCGGACGGACGTTCGGACAGGTCCAGGAATACAATTTCAAGTATGAATTCAAAGCCAAAATCACACCCAAATGTTGTAATATTAATGTCAACAGATAAGAAAAGTTCCAGTAAGGTAAACGTCATTAGATATCAAATAAACATACTAAAACTTACCATTCAATTGATATACAAAAACCTTAACACCCTTTCATAAACTTCAAGAGAATTTCTCCGAACAAATCATCTAAAGTTAAATCATTAGCAGCGGAAATATAAAAAACTACCAGGGCGTTACCGCCACACTCAAATCACTGAGCGCTCAGACTTAACTCAAATCTAAAATATTTCCAACATTATAAAGTAAAATGTATTTCAAACAACAACTCAACTTAACAAAATGAAAAGCAATTCGTTCGTCATAAACTATGTGGTAGCGTGTTCCAAATTCCCCAATTCAGCCATAGACACCTACGATCAGAAAACAACAGTGGAAAACATGAAGGGATCGCGTAAATCAACAAAACTGAATAAACATTGTCTTAACACGTAAAATACATTTTGAAACTCATTTTACATTTGCAAAATAATAACTCACATAATAGTGAAACGTTTCCAAAGTCACCATCAGCAAAAGTATTTCGGGGGAGAACTTTCAAATGAATACAATTATCAGTATACACGGCTGACACCCAAATTTGGGTCACAACAATAATTCATACCTCATCCTAAGTTCTTAAGTGTGCACACCCCCCAGAAGGTACTTTTGACCCAAAGTAGTAGATCATAGAGCTTAACTGCAAGTAATGTCTGCAGGAAAAAGTATATAAGTATTCACGGGGTACAAAGTACCAACAATTCCACGGAGTACCGCAAGGTACCATCATTATACACGGAGCCCCATAAGGTGCCATCAATCCAACAATTAATTAAGTGAAAGTCTCCCAAAAACATTTATCCAATACCGATTGTAAAACCATAGCATCCAGATCACATGGGGGAAAATAATTCCCGAACCCAACAACACTAAAACAAAGTTTAATCCAAACCATTGGTATTTAGAAAATCACACGAGATAGAAGATGATGAGCACAATGTTTACCTAGATACGCTCATCACTACAACGATAACCCAGCCAAATCACTAGAAGCGTCCGTTAGAGAACTCGGGGTCCAGAATTGCGAAACAGAGATTCAATCAAAGACTTACCAATTCATCATAGAAATAATTCTAGAACCTTACCAATCAATTACCCTTACCCTTCTACCTAATCGGGTACCAGGGAAGCACTTGACATCAGAAGAATTGAAAGAGCGAGAGTTTGAGAATTTGGGAGTTACAGGAGAGAGAGAAGCGTGACGGCAATACGGGGAAGGTGAAGATAATCTTGAAGCAGAACATGATTATAAATAGGAAATAAGTAAAATAAGGAAGGGATTATAATAATTAATTAATGAATGTAATTGATTTAGAGAAGGAAGAATAACAACCAATGTAGTAAGAAATTTGGAAGATGAGTTTAATAAGTAATATAATAATAATAATTTGAAAGTTGAGTGAGTGATTAACGTTGTAATCCTCTTTAGAAGAATCTAGATTCGACGAGTTAGAAAGACAAGGTGATATTCCTTAATTAAAAAATAAAATAAGAAAAATAATAGTTGATCGTTCAGAGAAGATAAGGATAAATAAATATCTTTTAAGGAGATGGATTTGTTTAGAACCAATAAATAGTTATTAATAAGTTAACTAGGAGATGAGTAGAGATTCTGAAGAGTGGGGAAATGTATTTGATATTAAATATAATTTTAGGAAAGAGAATGTGAGAAAATATGTTGGAATTTATAACAATCTAGGAGGAAGTAAAGTTAAAATTGAATACTATTAATAAATAATAACAATTGCTTATAAGCAGCAAAATCCAATTTGAACTCTTAGGATTAGAGGACGTTATAATGTCTACAGAAGGTTTGTAATAAATATATGTATATAATATTGGTAGGAATGAGAGGATGGTAAACAATTATAATTATTTTAAGAAGGAACTTCCCTGGACCTTTATTAATACTACTCTCGACTGCCATATAATATCTCATTTGTCTCTACTATATATTATTTATATCTTATGTCGTAATTAGCGGGTATTTCAGTACAGTAGAAGAAATTCTTTCTTCTGGGACAAGAACAAAAGCAAGTTCTTGATGTCTGTTTCATGGGAACAATTGATAATACCAAAAGAGCGTGGTGGCCTGGGATTTTTTGATATGCGCTTGAAGAACATCAGTCTCTTGGAAAGTGGAGGTGGACATTTGCCTATAGAACTCCATCACTATGAAAAAGAACCTTATGTTCCATATACATGTCAACAGAAGGCATCTACATGGGTGAGTAGGACCAAGAAACTAAAAAGTTCCGAGGGATCTAGTCAACTATTATCCAGACCACCAGCGAGAATGAAGCAGCAAAAACAACTTTGAAAGAAAATTTCAAAAACAGTCTTGGTGATGGTCAATGCACAAAATTTTGGTTTGACAACTGGACGATAGAAGGTAGCTTGAAACAAAAGTTCCCAAGGTTATTTAAAGTTAGCTCTCAATTAGAAGATTTTGTTGGTAACATGGGAACTTGGACAGATGGAGTATAGTCTTGGTCACTAGCCTGGAGGAGAATCTATTCTGTTACAAGCTTGAATTGCTAAATGAGTTGCGAACCCTCCTTGATGCAGGGCCTACTTCAACACAGGGCCCGGATGATAGGAGATGGGAGAATGGAAGTAAAGAATTCAGAACTAAGGAATTCGGGATCCAGTTGACAACGAAATAAACACAATCTGAACCGAATGTTAAATTAACTGCCGTGTGGAATAACTTATGTGAACCACAAGTGGAGATAGCCATGTGGTTGGCCCTGGTCAAAGGAATCACAACACGAGAGCTACTATTTGACAGATGCACGGTGTCAATTAGACAATCTCTTTGCCCCCGATGTAACCAGGCAATGGAAACATTAGTACACACTCTATTCTTTTGTCCGTTCTCTTTGTAGATCTGGAGCGCCCACTAGATCTGGTGGAAGGTGAGTTTTGTCTTAAAAAAGTCGGAGCAAGAGATCTTCAAAGACTGGTGGTCGCTCCCCCTAAGAAAGAAAGCAAGGAGAGTTTGGAAATCAACCCTCTGCTATGACGTCTATGGTGTATGGCAAGAACAGAATGAATTGATTTTTTTTAAAAGGGGCAACCTCACCCAGTAAATTAAAAAGCGGGGTATAATTACATGTGTGGCACTGGACAAAAGAATGGTGGCATGAATTTCCAATCTCTTGTGATCGATTTCTAAACAAACGGGCTAAAAGAGGATCTCAACTGGCTTTGAAAAGCAAACGGCAGAAGGGTGGAGGATAAAGAAACATGACTCGTGACAGATAACTAGATGTTTTATTCTTGAATGTTATCAGTATAACCTTCCATGTAAGATGAGAAATTTTCCAATGTAACAAGCTAAGTACTCTTTTTCCCTTTTTAGGCTTTTTCACGCTGGGTTTTGCTCAAGAAGGGTTTTAATGAGGCCCATCTATAGCCTAAAAACTGGCTCAATGCCAAATCCATGAATAAATCTCCAAAAGCCCAATTATCGAAAAAAATATTCTCATAACTATCTTTAGATGATTCGTTTGATGTTTTCACTATATATATTTCATCTCCTTTTAAAGAAATTATACAGTAATCCCTTATATGAATGATCTCCTATTTCAGATGACTATTAACACTTTCTTTTCATGCTCTTAATTAAGCATAAATGAATTTATGGTGATCACCATTATCTCTTCATTAATAACTATTTATCACATGCTTGACCTAGGGTAGCATTAATGTAACTCTTAACTCAAATAAGTTACCATACCATACTTTTTTAGATAAAGTATTGTTATGAGCAGACTTGTTAGTGTGAAAACACCGAAACAGCAGACCCATAGGCGGGTAGCTGAGTGAAAATGACAAAACAACCAAAAAAGGTACAAAAAGGTAAAGAAAACTAGTACATCGAATAGCTATGCTTCAATCTTAATTTTCAGATTGAAGACTGAAACTAGAGTGTTTGTGGAGCAGCGCAACGTCAACTTGTGTTTATACCACTCGAGGATTAATCTTTTTGCGGAGCAGATTTCATCAGCCCAATGTGGGGACTTGTTTTTGAAGATAACTTTGTTTCTCATGTTCCAGATTTTTAAAACTACAAACAGTAAAGTAGAAGCCCACATGTCTTTAACTTTGCCTGAGGGAATGATCTCGCACCTTGTTGAGAAGTTTTCGAGCATCAGAGGCAAGAGTTAGCGAGATGCCCCACCATGAGCTGAGGCCATCCCATAATTGTTTTGAACCAGTGCAGTTTAGAAAGAGATGATCTATGATAAGTGGTGAAATGTGCATTTATTAGGTTTATATTCACCTGCATTTTACTGGGGTTATAACCTATTTTCACCACGCTATAGAGTAATTGGTATTTATTAGTGAGCTTATACATTTTTGGTTATAATTTAGGTAAAAGCTCACTAGAGCATAATGGAATGATGAAAAGGAGCTGTTCGGGTGCTTGTTTGAAACTTTGGGATGCATGCCATGAGGTCGAGACCAAGACGGGACCAAACAAGAGCAAAACGTGCATTCTGGTGCATTTTAAGTTGTTTCCGGGTTTGTGTCCGGGTTGTAGAATACTACTGTGTGTCAGTATTGAACTGTAAACCAGACGAGTAATAATAACGAAAGATAAAATAAACTCAATCTGTTATTGAATATCACGTATCACACTTGATACATTAAGAGCACGTAGTGAATTTGCACCCACTACAATTACACGAATATTCTTAACTCTAAACTCGTTGAGAGAGCATGAAACTCTCAACTCACGAGATTACGCTCAACTCTATGATTTCCCTTAAACAGCTTTGGACTTTACAACATTGATAGGAGACTCTTTCCACCAATTTCTCAAACCCTAGTTCTCTCAGCCATATTTGACTTTTCTATTTTTCTCTCTCTCAAAGCTCGCCTTTAACCTAGACTAACTTCTGTTTATATAGATACCGAGATAGTATGAGAATCTATCAAATAAGATTTTATCTTTTACAGTTGTGTAAAATCTTATTTGTTATTTTACTTATTCTATACTTGTTAGTTCAAGATTGACAAACTTCTTAGCATGGGCTTCAGTTCTTATCTGAGTTTTCCGATCAAAACAGCATTAACACTTTCCCCCTTTTTGATGCGGCAAATTGTTGAAGTCTTGAACTGAACAGATGTCCTTCAAAAAATAACTAGCTGGTTCCCCCTAAGTCTTTGCCATGATATACAAGTGAACAACACTATCCCATATCAACTTTCCTCTAATCTCACTCATCCGTGACAATTTCCTGTGCTCTGTTTAAAAACTTAACAACTTTCAAGCATTAAGTAATACAAGTATAACACCACAAATAGTAGCATTATATCAGATAATGAATGTAGAATAGAAATAAGAAACTCCCAAGTTTCAACCAATATTATGAAAGTCTTACAATGTGAGGAATTCAAATCATAAAGCATAAAGTTGCGGAGCAGTTATGTCTAACATACCAAACAGTTACCAAAAACAAAAAATGTCTAAGACTTCCATATCGAACATTCACTAAAAATAAATGTCTAAGACTTCCAACTTTCCCCCTTTTGCCACATCAAAAAGAGGATAGATCAGAGAACGTAGAAATTCACATCAAAAGTAGAATATTAAGTGTTAACTAGGGGAAGGGTGGGATGCAATCCGGCAGACTCTAAAATTTTTCTGATGGTTCAGAAGACGAGTTAATTGTGGTCATCAAAGAGTCCAACTTTTCTTCTTGAAGATTTATCCTATCCATCAATCGTTTCTCCATTGCTGCCATAGAATCTAGAACTGACTATATAAGTAGATAAATTGGAGCAGTAGCATGCTCAGTCTTGGCTTCATGTTGCACAGTCTGTTTGATCAACCAACCCGACTCTGTTAGTTTCAATGCCATCTTAGATAGAGTAGAAGCAGCCAGGTAGTTAGTTAGTTGAGTAGAGATGGCAATCACATCTTCTAGAGCAAGCTTAAAATGTTAGAGGACCTTTGTCATCCAGAAAGGGTAAGGAATTGATGGCTTTGAACTATTGAAAATTGTTCACAAGTGAGAGATAATGATTCTAGGCAATGATAGATGAATTCTTTTGTCTAGACACATCATTATCGCTAGATCGACAGGAGTAACCTTGTCGCGCATATCAGTACGTGGGAGAATAGTTTGATAAGCAATAAGATGTAATAACTGTGGTAAAACACCTAAATCCCTCTATGGATAGTGTTTCAGTCTTGAACTGGCACGAGACAGACCAAAATGTTGTAATATGTCAGTATGAGAAGCCACATCCACTTTCTGAGTATTGAACTCAGCTAATCCATCTAGAGGTACTTCAAGAATCATTGCAAGCCAGGTAGGGAAATTATCATCTTAATACTAGCCACTTCAGTCTTACATTCATACGGTGAGACAAACTCCAACTTCAAAACAAACTGAAACAAGAGTTCTAGGTAGTATATGGTTTCAGAGTTGAACAATCTTTCCCAACCTTGAAATTTTAAAATCTCTCCTAAAGATTCCAGTGAGTTCTTTTCTAGCCAGTCACAATCTGTTAGTTTGCCAGGAATAATATCTGATTCAAGCATAGCGCGACTGAAAATAGGTTTTTGAGGAAAAGAACGACCTGGATTTTGTAACCTTTCAAGATGAAACTCCTTCGCTTTCAGTTTAGAGTGGGGTTTTGCCACAGACTTCAATCTTTTCGACGATCGCGGTTGCGTGAATAGAGAATTGTCATTCTTGCGCTTTGGGATAGTCGATAAAGCATCTTCGACACCCAAGGTTGGCTTTCTGATAAGTGCAAAACATATAGACTTATTAAGGTTTAATCACCTTATAATTTGCAGCATTTTTAGTAATGTTTCTCACTTATCTTGGGTTTTTCCTATAATTATGTTGTTATATTAACTGATGTATTATATGTGTTAAAATGTAGGAAAAGTGCTAAATAATTACATATTATAAGGGATTAAAAAGAGGCACGCGAGATGCACGCACGAAGGGCGTGTCCGCCCCTGTGTCCGCTTGGTATTAAGCGGACAAGATAGAGAGGAAGCGTGACCGCGCATGTGTCCGCATGAGTTTAGGCGGACAAGAGGAGAGGACCGCGCATGTGTCCGCATGAGTTTAGGCGGACAAGAGGAGAGGACCGCGCATTTCTTGCATGTGTCCGCATGGAATAAGGCGGACAACAAGGCGGACAAGTCTAGGAGGACCGCGTGAGACAACCGCATAACTGAAGGCGGACATCTACACGGACGCGTGTAAATGTCCAGATCTGGAAATTAACGTAACGGATTATCTTCTTCGCCGACTATCTTCTCCAACTTGCTTCTTCCTTTCGGCGCGCCTGCAACATATCCATCTACTCCATTTAACATATCAGGCGCTGCCTTAAATCACTCACGCGGTGTTCCCTCTTCTTCCTTTCCTTCCTCTATAAAACCCAAGCTCCATTCATCTTCTCCAGTGTCCTTTCGGAGGTTCCTTCCGTGGTTCCTTCCGGAGTTCCAATTCACCCCATAAATCCATCTTCGAACCACTACACCTTCACTCACTCGTTCATTCCATTTCTATTATCCCGTCTTCTCCATTTGTTTTCTTTTCATTTCATTAGTCTCACCTCTAATATCACGTATTTAAATAGCGGATCACTATTTAATATGTTAGGCTAGTTTACGTATACTCTGGGAATAATTATTATGTATTTGTATTAATTATGCAATATGTTTTACTGGTTTTAATTTTAATGCAGTTTGTTACGCTAAAAGGTTATCTCGCATCTTTTTAATAAACCTCATGAATTTATTAAAATGCTTTACGAAATCTATTTCTAATCTGATCGGTGAAAAAATAGATGGGTTAATTAAGCAGTAAAACTGTAGGAAACTTGTTTTCATCGGATAAGTCAGTACTCAGTTGCAAGAATATAATTCCTTTTACAATGCCGTTTACTAGCACTTGCTCGAGTTTTCATCGGACCTTGCATTTTCTGGTAAAATGAGTTCTTATGAGGTTTCATCGGACCTTAAGATAATTAAAGGAATTATGCCAAACAATTATAATTAAACCAGTAAAACTAGCATGAAAAAGCAGATATTATATTAACGTGAACCAGAGTCCCATTTAGTATATCTGTTAACTTAGTTTATTTTATCTTTCCTTTTTATTTATAAAAACAAGTCAATTAATCCCCCCCTTTTGTGACATGCTTAGGTACTATAATATGCACATTTTACTTTACTACTACGACCGGGATTTGTTTGCAGCCCGACGTTTATTTTGAGTTTTAATTTCTTTTCTTTTATTTTAATTACACCAGTTCTAACCACTCACGATATCACTGTCCAAATGAGCCTGTTTTATAGGTGTATTTTATATATAATATTAGCACTTTTCTTGCTCATTTCTCCACTTCAGTTTGTTTTCCTCTAGTTTATGTTTTATTGTTATCTCACAAATTTATTGTTTAAACATGAGGAAAACCAAGCTGGAAGCAAAGTAGACAAAGAGACGAACGCATAGACGTAAACGGCTTAGAAAACGGGGTCCAAACGAAGAATCTAGAGCCGGTCAAAGTTCGTAGAAGAAAATAAGTCAAAAACTTGTGTCCACCCCTGTGTCCTGATGGAGATAGGCGGACAGGACAAGGTGACCGCATGTGTGTCCGCATGGAGATAGGCGGACAGGACATGACCGCATGAGTGTCTGCATTATACTAGGCGAACAGGTATCGGACTCCTCCAGTGTTGTCTGCATGAAACTACGCGGACAGCCACGCGGACGCCCATGAGGACAAGCTTGTCCGCCCCATTCTACGCGGACGTCTACGCGGACAAGGCTAAGGACCATGAGACAACCGCATAACTGAAGGCGGACATCTACGCGGACGCGTGTAAATGTCCAGATAATTAACGCGAGCTGTTTATCTTCTTCGCGGCGCCTACAACTTATCCGTCTACTCCTCCAACATTATCAGGCGCCTGCCGACAGTACTCACGCGTTCAGCCACCCAATCCATTCCTTAATTCCCTCACGCGTCTGTCTCCAGCTCTATCCCCTGCAATCAATTCTTCCACTCCAGATCTGCCTCTTCCTTTCCTCTATATAAACACACGTTCCTTCTGCTTTCATTTGGACATCCACCACCCAACATCATCGATCCACTACAGACTACCATCACACGTCCATCTCATTTCTTTCTCTCGTCTTCTCCATTTTATTTACTTTTCATTCCACCATATCCACCTCTAGTCCTACGTATACAAAATAGCAGAACGAATGCAGGAGTGACTACAGATGATTTCTACTACTCTTGTTTCTATTTATCTATTTAATATGTTAGGCTAGAATATTTATACTCTGGCAATGGTTATTATGTGTTTGTATTAATTATGCAATATTTTTACTAGTTTTAATTTAAATACAGTTTGTTACGATTAAAGTTTATCTCTCTCCCTTTCTAATAAATTTCATCGATTTATTAGAAAGCTTTACTAAATCTGTTTCTAATCTGATCGGTGACAAACAGATAGGTTAATTAAGTCGTAAAACTGTAGGAACTTATTTTCATCGGATAAGTTAGTACAAGTTGCAAGAATAAAATTCCTCATACTCCTCTGCCGTCTACTAGTGCATGCTTGAGTTTTCATCGGACCTTGCATTTCTGGAACGAGTTCTTATGAGTTTTCATCGGACCTTAAGATAAAAACAGGAATCTTGCCAAACTAATCGGTAGAGTTAGCATAATTAATCAGATCATATTAACCTGAACCAGAGTCCCATTTAATTCACCTATTTACTTAGTTTATTTTATCTTCCCTTTTTATTCGTAAAACAAGTCAATTAATCCCCCCTTTTTGTGACACGCTTAGGTACTTAATAATTCCCCTTAGTCCCACGGTTCGATATCCGGTCGCTTACACTTTACTATACTACTACGACCGGGATTTGTTTGCAGCCCAACGATTATTTTGAGTTTTAATTTCTTTTCTTTTATTTTAATTTCACTAGTTCTAACCACTCACGATTACACGTCTGCAAAATGGCAGCTTGGGATTATGGAAATATGTGGAAAGTTAGGAAAGAAAAGGATAAAGACAAGGTACTCCGCTGTTTATGAATTTTTCTAAACCAAAACAGGCCTCGTCTATCCGGTTATTAAGTTCTTCGGGGTGCTTTAACACCTATCTACCTAAGGTCTCGTGATCTGGGAGAGAAGACCCAACACCACTACAAGGATAGAGAGAAAAGTTTGGGGTACAGAAAAATAATGCAATTAAAAAAAATGTGTGTTTTGTATATACAATCTTCGCATTCAAAAAAAAAGAGATGAAAATAATAAATTGCAATTTAAATTTATAAACATGAGTACGTGGTGTTGAAAGGTATTGCGGAATAAGGCATTACTTCACACCCCTTGTCATCCCGGGTTAGAGAATTGAAATTGGTTGAAAATCCCAGGTTAATCTAACTTGTCTTCTGTAGTCTAGTTTTTCTATGCTTTTATTAAATTGTTCTTCTTCACTGTTTGTAAAAACCTACTTCTAATTGTAGAATTATTCTTTTAATTGTCACTTTGTCTAAATTCCCTTCTACAGTTATTTAATCTTGTTTTATTATGGCTTAGAGATAATTATATTCCTTATTTTTCTTGAGGACAAGCAAAACTCAAGTGTGAGGAAGTTTGATAAGTGCAAAACATATAGACTTATTAAGGTTTAATCACCTTATAATTTGCAGCATTTTTAGTAATGTTTCTCACTTATCTTGGGTTTTTCCTATAATTATGTTGTTATATTAACTGATGTATTATATGTGTTATAATGTAGGAAAAGTGCCAAATAATTACATATTATAAGGGATTAAAAAGAGGCACGCGAGATGCACGCACGAAGGGCGTGTCCGCCCCTGTGTCCACGTGGTATTAAGCGGACAAGATAGAGAGGAAGCGTTACCGCACATGTGTCCGCATGAGTTTAGGCGGACAAGAGGAGAGGACCGCGCATGTGTCCGCATGAGTTTAGGCGGACAAGAGGAAAGGACCGCGCATTTCTTGCATGTGTCCGCATGGAATAAGGCGGACAACAAGGCGAACAAGTCTAGGAGGACCGCGTGAGACAACCGCATAACTGAAGGCGGACATCTACGCGGACGCGTGTAAATGTCCAGATCTGGAAATTAAAGCAACGGGTTATCTTCTTCGCCGACTGTCTTCTCCAACTTGCTTCTTCCTTTCGGCGCGCCTGCAACATATCCATCTACTCCATTTAACATATCAGGCGCTGCCTTAAATCACTCACGCGGTGTTCCCTCTTCTTCCTTTTCCTTCGTCTATAAAACCCATGCTCCATTCATCTTCTCTAGTGTCCTTTCGGAGGTTCCTTCCGTGGTTCCTTCCAGAGTTCCAATTCACCCCATCAATCCATCTTCGAACCACTACACCTTCACTCACTCGTTCATTCCATTTCTATTCTCCCGTCTTCTCCATTTTTTTTCTTTTCATTTCATTAGTCTCACCTCTAATCTCACGTATTTAAATAGCGGATCACTATTTAATATGTTAGGCTAGTTTACGTATACTCTGGGAATAATTATTATGTATTTGTATTAATTATGCAATATGTTTTACTGGTTTTAATTTTAATGCAGTTTGTTACGCTTAAAGGTTATCTCGCATCTTTTTAATAAACCTCATGAATTTATTAAAATGCTTTACGAAATCTATTTCTAATCTGATCGGAAAAAAAATAGATGGGTTAATTAAGCAGTAAAACTGTAGGAAACTTGTTTTCATCGGATAAGTCAGTACTCAGTTGCAAGAATATAATTCCTTTTACAATGCCGTTTACTAGCACTTGCTCGAGTTTTCATCGGACCTTACATTTTCTGGTAAAACGAGTTCTTATGAGTTTTCATCGGACCTTAAGATAATTAAAGGAATTATGCCAAACAATTATAATTAAACCAGTAAAACTAGCATGAAAAAGCAGATATTATATTAACGTGAACTAGAGTCCCATTTAGTATATCTGTTAACTTAGTTTATTTTATCTTTCCTTTTTATTTATAAAAACAAGTCAATTAATCCCCCCCTTTTGTGACATGCTTAGGTACTATAATATGCACATTTTACTTTACTACTACGACCGGGATTTGTTTGCAGCCCGACGTTTATTTTGAGTTTTAATTTCTTTTCTTTTATTTTAATTACACCAGTTCTAACCACTCACGATATCACTGTCCAAATGAGCCCGTTTTATAGGTGTATTTTATATATAATATTAGCACTTTTCTTCCTCATTTCTCCACTTCAGTTTGTTTTCCTCTAGTTTATGTTTTATTGTTATCTCACAAATTTATTGTTTAAACATGAGGAAAACCAAGCTGGAAGCAAAGTAGACAAAGAGACGAACGCATAGACGTAAACGGCTCAGAAAACGGGGTCCAAACGAAGAATCTAGAGCCGGTCAAAGTTCGTAGAAGAAAATAAGTCAAAAACTTGTGTCCACCCCTGTGTCTGCATGGAGATAGGCGGACAGGACAAGGTGACCGCATGTGTGTCCGCATGGAGATAGGCGGACAGGACATGACCGCATGAGTGTCTGCATTATACTAGGCGAACAGGTATCGGACTCCTCCAGTGTTGTCTGCATGAAACTACGCGGACAGCCACGCGGACGCCCATGAGGACAAGCTTGTCCGCCCCATTCTACGCGGACGTCTACGCGGACAAGGCTAAGGACCATGAGACAACCGCATAACTGAAGGCGGACATCTACGCGGACGCGTGTAAATGTCCAGATAATTAACGCGAGCTGTTTATCTTCTTCGCGGCGCCTACAACTTATCCGTCTACTCCTCCAACATTATCAGGCGCCTGCCGACAGTACTCACGCGTTCAGCCACCCAATCCATTCCTTAATTCCCTCACACGTCTGTCTCCAGCTCTATCCCCTGCAATCAATTCTTCCACTCAGATCTGCCTCTTCCTTTCCTCTATATAAACACACGTTCCTTCTGCTTTCATTTGGACATCCACCACCCAACATCATCGATCCACTACAGACTACCATCACACGTCCATCTCATTTCTCTTCTCTCGTCTTCTCCATTTTATTTACTTTTCATTCCACCATATCCACCTCTAGTCCTACGTATACAAAATAGCAGAACGAATGCAGGAGTGACTACAGATGATTTCTACTACTCTTGTTTCTGTTTATCTATTTAATATGTTAGGCTAGAATATTTATACTCTGGCAATGGTTATTATGTGTTTGTATTAATTATGCAATATTTTTACTAGTTTTAATTTAAATACAGTTTGTTACGATTAAAGTTTATCTCTCTCCCTTTCTAATAAATTTCATCGATTTATTAGAAAGCTTTACTAAATCTGTTTCTAATCTGATCGGTGACAAACAGATAGGTTAATTAAGTCGTAAAACTGTAGGAACTTATTTTCATCGGATAAGTTAGTACAAGTTGCAAGAATAAAATTCCTCATACTCCTCTGCCGTCTACTAGTGCATGCTTGAGTTTTCATCGGACCTTGCATTTCTGGAACGAGTTCTTATGAGTTTTCATCGGACCTTAAGATAAAAACAGGAATCTTGCCAAACTAACCGGTAGAGTTAGCATAATTAATCAGATCATATTAACCTGAACCAGAGTCCCATTTAATTCACCTATTTACTTAGTTTATTTTATCTTCCCTTTTTATTCGTAAAACAAGTCAATTAATCCCCCCTTTTTGTGACACGCTTAGGTACTTAATAATTCCCCTTAGTCCCACGGTTCGATATCCGGTCGCTTACACTTTACTATACTACTACGACCGGGATTTGTTTGCAGCCCGACGATTATTTTGAGTTTTAATTTCTTTTCTTTTATTTTAATTTCACTAGTTCTAACCACTCACGATTACACGTCTGCAAAATGGCAGCTTGGGATTATGGAAATATGTGGAAAGTTAGGAAAGAAAAGGATAAAGACAAGGTACTCCGCTGTTTATGAATTTTTCTAAACCAAAACAGGCCTCGTCTATCCGGTTATTAAGTTCTTCGGGGTGCTTTAACACCTATCTACCTAAGGTCTCGTGATCTGGGAGAGAAGACCCAACACCACTACAAGGATAGAGAGAAAAGTTTGGGGTACAGAAAAATAATGCAATTAAAAAAAATGTGTGTTTTCTATATACAATCTTCGCATTCAAAAAAAAAGAGATGAAAATAATAAATTGCAATTTAAATTTATAAACATGAGTACGTGGTGTTGAAAGGTATTGGGGAATAAGGCATTACTTCACACCCCTTGTCATCCCGGGTTAGAGAATTGAAATTGGTTGAAAATCCCAGGTTAATCTAACTTGTCTTCTGCAGTCTAGTTTTTCTATGCTTTTATTAAATTGTTCTTCTTCACTGTTTGTAAAAACCTACTTCTAATTGTAGAATTATTCTTTTAATTGTCACTTTGTCTAAATTCCCTTCTACACTTATTTAATCTTGTTTTATTATGGCTTAGAGATAATTATATTCCTTATGTTTCTTGAGGACAAGCAAAACTCAAGTGTGAGGAAGTTTGATAAGTGCAAAACATATAGACTTATTAAGGTTTAATCACCTTATAATTTGCAGCATTTTTAGTAATGTTTCTCACTTATCTTGGGTTTTTCCTATAATTATGTTGTTATATTAACTGATGTATTATATGTGTTAAAATGTAGGAAAAGTGCCAAATAATTACATATTATAAGGGATTAAAAAGAGGCACGCGAGATGCACGCAAGAAGGGCGTGTCCGCCCCTGTGTCCACGTGGTATTAAGCGGATAAGATAGAGAGGAAGCGTTACCACGCATGTGTCCGCATGAGTTTAGGCGGACAAGAGGAGAGGACCGCGCATGTGTCCGCATGAGTTTAGGCGGACAAGAGGAAAGGACCGCGCATTTCTTGCATGTGTCCGCATGGAATAAGGCGGATAACAAGGTGGACAAGTCTAGGAGGACCGCGTGAGACAACCGCATAACTGAAGGCGGACATCTACGCGGACGCATGCAAATGTCCAGATCTGGAAATTAACGCAACGGGTTATCTTCTTCGCCGACTGTCTTCTCCAACTTGCTTCTTCCTTTCGGCGCGCCTGCAACATATCCATCTACTCCATTTAACATATCAGGCGCTGCCTTAAATCACTCACGCGGTGTTCCCTCTTCTTCCTTTTCCTTCCTCTATAAAACCCATGCTCCATTCATCTTCTCTAGTGTCCCTTTGGAGGTTCCTTCTGTGGTTCCTTCCAGAGTTCCAATTCACCCCATCAATCCATCTTCGAACCACTACACCTTCACTCACTCGTTCATTCCATTTCATTCTCCCGTCTTCTCCATTTTTTTTCTTTTCATTTCATTAGTCTCACCTCTAATCTCACGTATTTAAATAGCGGATCACTATTTAATATGTTAGGCTAGTTTACGTATACTCTGGGAATAATTATTATGTATTTGTATTAATTATGCAATATGTTTTACTGGTTTTAATTTTAATGCAGTTTGTTACGCTTAAAGGTTATCTCGCATCTTTTTAATAAACCTCATGAATTTATTAAAATGCTTTACGAAATCTATTTCTAATCTGATCGAAAAAAAAATAGATGGGTTAATTAAGCAGTAAAACTGTAGGAAACTTGTTTTCATCGGATAAGTCAGTACTCAGTTGCAAGAATATAATTCCTTTTACAATGCCGTTTACTAGCACTTGCTCGAGTTTTCATCGGACCTTGCATTTTCTGGTAAAACGAGTTCTTATGAGTTTTCATCGGACCTTAAGATAATTAAAGGAATTATGCCAAACAATTATAATTAAACCAGTAAAACTAGCATGAAAAAGCAGATATTATATTAACGTGAACTAGAGTCCCATTTAGTATATCTGTTAACTTAGTTTATTTTATCTTTCCTTTTTATTTATAAAAACAAGTCAATTAATCCCCCTTTTTTGTGACATGCTTAGGTACTATAATATGCAAATTAGTCCCACGGTTCGATATCCGGTCACTTACATTTTACTATACTACTACGACCGGGATTTGTTTGCAGCCCGACGTTTATTTTGAGTTTTAATTCTTTTCTTTTCTTTTATTTTAATTACACCAGTTCTAACCACTCACGATATCACGTCTGCACTTTCTGGCGGGTGTACGCAACCGACGGCGAGTACTAGCTGGCGGTGGAGATGGTATGTCAGCCTCAGTTGGAGTGGCAGAAGATTCATCATCGCTTACAATAATAGCATCTTTAGGAGTTGGAGATTTAACCTCAGGTGAGGGTTTTGAAGTAGAATCAGGAAATGGCGTATTTTGGCTATGGTCAGTTTGCTTTTCAGAAGCAAGAGGTTCAATGTTTTCATAGACAAGCTGGTCGAAGGAATCCATGGGTAATTTGTGGAAGAATGTGATGTATACTCAAGATCGAAGGTAGTATAAAGAGAAGTAGGTTGTTGCTGAGAAAGGATGGTTTGAAACTAAACCAAGTGAGAGAATAGTGATAAAAAGAGAGTAAGAAAATAGGAAGAAGTCGAAACGGTTTTGTGTTTGAGAAGAAGACTATAAATTAAAATATTGAAAGAAAATAATACCGCCCTTTGCTTGTCACGATCTATCAGTCCTAGACAAAGTCTGTCAGAATAAAAAGTTCAAGAACGAGTTAAGTAACTCACTGTGAACAAGAAGATCACACAATAATTCTAAGTAGATTTATTTTTCTTTCTGTTCTCCTTTCATTATCAACTAGATTGAAATAACACCAAGTAGCACGTTTGGATTCTTGGCTTGATTTCATTCCACTTTTCAACTTTTCTTTGAAACGACAAGAGGCGAGAAGTAAAATCATATTGCATTGTACCTTTCATCGCCACAGATTCATACTCACAGTTTATTTTCATATTTGTCGATAATCAAACATATGTTGAGCATTCAATTTTTTTTTATTAAACAACACCTTGACTTTTTCTCTCCATCTATGTAATGACGTTGGGTCAACTTGCCTAGAGTAGTTGCCCTTAGGAAGTTAGATGATAAAGCATCCTATAAGACTTAAATGCCAGATGAAAGAGGCCAAATTTGTGTTGTTTAACTGTGAGCATTTGAATCTCTTGCCTTGTTCATTCCACTATACCAGCCATCCAACCCGGTTGTCCTTAAATTCAAACGTGTCACTTGTTGTATATATCAAGTAAGTAAGAAAAAAATTTGATCATAAGAAACTTCCATCTGACTCAGTCATATTGTGTAGATTTTCTTGAAGAAACATTAAGCCTAGCTTTACAATATCCTTAACAGTTTATTCAAAGAAAAAACTCAGTATAGAACCATATCAACCATGTGAAGCTATCGGATTGTATATATTTTAAAGACAGAAAAAAATAAACTTCAGTTCTAAACTGATGAGTACAAGATAATAAAACTTAATCTAATAAAAACGTTGAAGAAAAGG
Organism: Limonium bicolor; assembly: GCA_023374045.1. NCBI lineage: Eukaryota > Viridiplantae > Streptophyta > Magnoliopsida > Caryophyllales > Plumbaginaceae > Limonium > Limonium bicolor. The sequence continues at coordinate 27,413,354 of CM041779.1, read as the reverse complement.
AAAATAAAAGAAGATAACTAAATTGTGTCTCACTTGGTGTTGAACATGCGAATCTCAAAACGAAGTTTCTCAAAGGTTTCTCTGGGTAAAGGCTTTATAAAGATATTAGCTAACTGTTTGTCCATTGAGCAATGAATGAGAATAACAGTGCCGTGTTCAGCATGGTCTCGAATGAAGTGGTGTCGTATATCAATGTGTTTGGAATGAGAGTGATAAACAGGATTTTTGGTTAACTCAATTGTGCTTGTGTTTTCACAATAAATAGGAACAGGAATGAAGGATAGACCATAGTCCTCAAGTTGTTGATGGAGCCACAAGATCTGGGCACAACAAGCAGCATCTGCGACATACTCAGCTTCAGTCGTAGACAGAGCAACTGAAGCTTGTTTTCTAGAGGACCATGCGATAAGATTAGAACCCAAGAATTGGGCGGTGCTAGTTGTACTCTTCTAATCTGTTAGAGAACCACCAAAATTTGCATCAGTGTATCCAGCAAGAGTGGGTAAGGAAGTGGCCGTATACATGATACCAAGTGATGATGTTCCTTGAAGATAATGAAAAATACACTTGACAGCCTTTACATGTGGCAACTTAGGATTAGCCTGAAAGCGAGCACAGAAACAGACACTTTGCATGATGTCGGGATGACTTGCAGTGAGATAGATGAGAAGGGGAGAAATGGCGCCAGGCCAAAAGCAGGATACGTAGAGCATCCAGCCGCTCTAGCCGGATGAGGTCAGAGGCTTATAGAACATCCGGCCGCCTCTAGCCGGATGGAAATACAAACACATAGAGCATCCGGCCACCCCTAGCCGGATGAAAGTAAAGCTTAGACAAAGCAAAGCATCATACGACCGGCCGCTTGTGGTCGGTCAAAGATTCTAGGAGGGGGTAGAACTGTACTTAAACATGTAAAATACAGGCTGACACCAAAAAGACCAGGCCCAGAAAACTATAAATAAGGGTGTACCCCCGTGAAATAAGGCACGCGATATTTTGGCAATCAAACTCACATTCGATTCTAATAGAAGCTCCCTTTCTCCCTCTCTACTCTCGTGAGATTCTGAGTCCGAGACCAGGTAATGTAGGATAGAAGGTCAGACCGGATCGTACTAGGATAGATGTACTGTCACATTGCGATCAAGTTGGATCTTGTCAGGATAGATATACTGTTTCATTTGGCGCCGTCTGTGGGAAACGAACAGCAAGAAGCAACCACGAGACCACCTGGAAACAGGGAAGTAATCTGCGACGGTTTATAGCGAAGGATCTGAAATAACCAATGACATTTTTTGCAGGATCGGAACACGAAAGATGGCTCCAAGATCAAAGAAAACTCTGAAGAACGCTACTGACGATAACAACCGCTCCGAGGAAGGGATGAGTTCGGAGATGCCAGAGGCCATCTCCAAAAAAGATCTTGAGGACATGCTAAAGGGGCTAGTCAGGTCCATTGACGAAAAAATTGTAGAGGAAATGAGACTTTGCAGCAGGAACTGATGCAAAAGACGAGGAGTATCAAAGAAAATGGGACGAAATGACGGAGGCCATCGAACAATTGAAGAACAGAGATTCCAGAGGCAGCAATGGGGAGGAAAGTAAGGATAGAAAGCACAATTCAATTGCTGACGAAGGAGAGATGGAAGAAGATGATCAGATAGATATGAGCTTGTACCCCTTCTCAGAGCGGATAAGGAAGGCAAAACTCCCGCCGCACTTTGTCGCCCCGGCAATTGAGAAATATGACGGGACTGGAGATCCTGCTCAGCATATCAAAAAGTTCATGTTCGCCATGAACACTCAGGGGATTAGCTCCCTCGCCCTCTGCAATCTGTTCCCCGGAACGCTTTCAAAGAGAGCATTGGGATGGATCTCCACGAGACCGCCGCAGTTCATCACGAGCTTCAAACAACTGACCGAAGATTTCCAGCAATACTTTGCTGCGAGTAAGAGGGTTAAAAAAGAAACAATAGAGTTGATGGACATTAAGCAGCGAAAAGGAGAAACCGTGAAGGAGTACAGCGAGCGCTTCCACAAGAAGGTCACGGAAATTGATGATATTGATGAGAAAATCTTGATTAAGGCCTTTGGAAACGGCCTAGCTCAGCCTCGACTAGCTGGAAAGATCGCAACGAAGGCGCCGAAAACTCATGGAGAGTTAGCTGAAATGATCCATGATTTTTTGAAGTCTGAGATAGCGGAAAACAAGGCTAAGGAGCTAGCGGACAGCTTCAAAGCCACATGAGCGCCAGAAAAGAAAGAGGGGCATGGAGGAAACGCCGGAAGGGGAGGGTCAAGGTACAAGCCATACTATGGCAAATCCATCGCCGGATCTTCCTCTCAGGGGGCACAACATCAGGGAGCAAGAACCGTTGTCTACATTGATCCAGGGAAGTATGCTGCTGCAGTAAGGGAGGGGTACCTTCCTCAGCCTAGGAGGCCGCCGCAAGGGGAAATTCTGGTTGCATTCTGTGAGTATCAGGGAATCGCAGCCACCGAACCGTGAACTGTGCTACCTTGGCCAAAGAGCTCCGAGTCATTGAGGAGAATAAGAAGAAGAAAGGAAAGCAGGCGCTGGAGCACAAAGGCAATACGGCGGCCAACAAGGTGGTACCCAGAATGCACCCCAAGGGCGACAGGAGGAAGAAATTCACCCCAGGCTTGACCCCGGCAAATCAGTGGGGATGATAACATGTTTGTGAAAAAGGAGAGTAAAAGTTTTTTCTTCCTTTTATTCAGAATAACATCTGGAATTACAATTTGCAGTCTGTTTTAAAATGAAATTTTGTATCACATAGATTTTCAAAAATCATGTTGTCAAAGAGAGAAATAAAATTTCCATTATTTTCGCATTCTTTACTATTAGCAGCCTCCTTTCTTTTCCCAAAAAGAAGGCTAACAAAACTTCCTCTAAGAAAACTCACAGGACTTTTTTCAGAAGTAGGACCACTAACCCCTAATGAAAGGAAAAGACACATTCATCAAGTACATCAAGAACTCCCGGAAAAAAAAATCGCCAAAAAGGAAAATTTACCTCCAATCTTCTTCTCCGACGAAGATGAAGAAGGAGTGCTATACCCGCACAACGATCCACTTGTCATTCGTGCGCAGGTAAATGACCGAATGATGGAGGGAATTTTAATCGATAGTGGAGCCGGAGCAAATGTCATATCAGCCGAAGCGGTTAGGAGGTTAGAGGTGCTTGAGGAACGGATCAAGCCCTATTCGGCGGTTCTAGGAGGGTTTGTTGGAGGTGTCTATACCACATAGATTTCACAATGACCTTGGGGCAAGGAGACGAAAGAAGAACAGAAAAGCTCACGGCTTTTATTGTGCCAGGTCTTTCTGGATATAACATGTACCTTGGAAGGCCAGGGATCAATGCTTTCAAAGCCATTCACAGCACTCATCACTTAAAAATGAAGTACTTGACCTCAAGCGGAAAGGTGGTTACGATAAGAGGAAGCCAAAAGATGGCCCGACTGTGTGAAGTCCGCATCATGGACAGCCTTCCTATTGAGGAAGTGGTCAAAACTGTGGGATCAGACAAGGAGTTTAAAGGAAAGTTACCTTCTTCCCCAGGGCCGGATCAAGAAAAGGAAGAATGTCGAACAGCCCAAGATCCCCCCAGAGAGGTACATTTAAAATCTGACCCTTCTAAATTTTTTAAAATAGGAACTGCATTTAACAGCGGAGAGCAAACTCGCCTAATGAGGTTCCTAGAAAAAAGAAGGGCAACATTTGCTTGGAGCACGGACGAGATGCCTGGTATAGACCCAAGCGTTATCCGGCATGAGCTCAGGGTAGACCCTAAACATCCGGCGGTCAGGCAAAGGAGAAGGGTAATAGGGGAAGAAAGAGATTTAGCCGCGCGAAGCGAGGTCCAAAAACTCCTTAAAGCCGGATTCATCAGGGAGGTCGCGTATCCACGGTGGTTGGCTAATGTTGTCATGGTGAAAAAAGCAAATGGAAAATGGAGAATGTGCGTGGATTTCACAGATCTAAATAAGGCATGTCCTAAGGATTTTTATCCCTTGCCATCAATAGATAGATTGGTGGTCTCAACTGCCCAAAGTTCTGTGTTAAGTTTTCTAGATGCTTTCTCCGGCTATAATCAAATAAAAATGAAAGAGGATGATTCGGAAAAAACTTCCTTCATTACTTCAGCCGGAACATTCTGTTACAAAGTAATGCCTGTCGGCCTAAAGAATGCAGGGGCCACTTTTCAGCGAATGATTGACAAAGTGTTTTGTCAGCAAATTGCCCGAAATGTAGAAGCTTACGTTGATGACATAGTTGTGAAAAGCCCGTCAAAGGAACAACACATGAAGGATTTAGAAGAAACATTCGACACTCTGGATAAATACCAAATCAAGCTAAATCCAGAAAAGTGCGTGTTTGGTGTAACCAAAGGGAGGTTTCTTGGTTTCATTGTTGGGCAACGAGGTATTGAGGTTGATCCGGAAAAAATTCAGGCAATCCTCGACCTTTCCCCTCCAAGAAATATCAAAGATGTCCAAGCCTTGAACGGAAGACTCACAGCATTAAGTAGATTCTGTTCTAAACTTCAAGAAAAATCAATCCCGTTCTTCAATATTTTAAGGAAGAACAGCAAATTCCAGTGGGACAAGAGTGCATAGAAGCATTTGAAAAGATCAAGGAGATACTTCGTGATCTACCTAAATTGGGTGTACCTGCCCCCGGACAAGACCTATACCTTTACTTGTCCGCAACAGATTGAGCGGTTGCAGCTGTCTTAATCATGGAGGAAAAAAGGGAGATACCAGTTTACTATACGGGCAAAATCTTAAGCCCAACAGAAGGACGGTACACTAATATAGAAAAAGTATTGTTCGCACTGGTAGTAGCATCAAGAAAACTACGACCCTACTTCCAGTCACACCGAATCTTTGTCAGGACCAATTGGCCGCTCAAACAAATTGCGAACAATCCGAATGCCTCTGGTCGGATGGTAAGCTGGACAGTAGAGCTGACACAATATGAAATTCACTTCATGCCCAGAACGGCGATTAAAGCTCAGGCCTTAGCGGACTTCATAACAGAAACAAGCTTTGCAAAAGAAAAGAAACAAACTCAGAGTCCATATGTCATCTTGGTTGATGGGGCTCGATGCAAAAGTGGGGCAGGAGCTGGAATAGTGGTACAGGCACCAGATGGACAAAGCTTGAATTATGCCTTCCGACTGGACTTTGATGTCACTAATAATGAAGCCGAATACGAAGCTCTTATCCAGGGTTTGGAAGTAGCCACAACCCTCGGGGCGACAGGTTCCATAGAATAGATACCTTCTCTGTTTATTTCATACTTATGAAATCCAGTCTGAGGTAAAACTTATGAAAATGTAACCTATTTTTAACAGAGTTAGAGGTGTATTCAGACTCTATGTTGGTGACAAGACAAAACGACAACATCTACGAAGTCAAAGAGGAAAAACTATGGAGGTACTTGCTCAAGGTCCAGGAACTAAGGGCAAATTTCCAAAGATGCGAACTAAGACACCTTCCCCGTGAGGAGAATGTCGAAGCTGATGCCTTGGCCAAATTGGCAAGTATGGCTGTAACACCCTGGATTTTTACCTCAAAACACAGCTTATGAAAATACAAATCTAATGGCGCAAACAGCATCAAAAACGGACTTCAAACGAGTCCTATAAGAGCAAAACAGTGTTGGTCCGAACTTGTGTCCGGACATGGTAAGTTCGGACACAAGCCGAAGAGAAAAAGACTGTGAAAATCCAAACATCCGAACTTGTGTCCGGACATTGATGTTCGGACACAAGTCGAGAGTTAGAAGGCCTGAAAACCAAAGGCGTCCGAACTTGTGTCCGGACTTTGAAGTTCGGACACAAGTAAGTTTGAAAAAGTCCGGGAAATTTAACGTGGCGTGTCCGAACATCCAAGTTCGGACCAAAGTTCGGACACGCCTAAACATAGAGCTTCTAAAACATTCGGGGCCTGTCCGAACATCGATGTCCGGATGGACGTTCGGACAGGTCCTTCAGTGCAGTTCAGAAAACGTAAACAGGACCCAAAAACCACAAAAAACTCTTATATAAAACACAATAACAATATGAGGAACCTTGGAACAGATAAAATCATTGTCAAGTACTCAATACAAAGCTCAAACTTAATAAAACTGTTTCATAAATACTAGCAAACTCAGTTAATCAAAACTGGAATGAACATAACCTTAACAAGGCAGCGGATCTCAAAACGTCCAGGGCATTACCGCCACACCCAATTCCCATGGGTGCTCAGGCTAATGAACTACATAACACTGGAACAAAAGTTATCCTTCAAATCATGCGGAAGCAAATGAACATTTAATGTATGAAAACTTTGAGCACAAAACAACATCTCTCAAATACTGAAAATCCAGAACATCGCCTTATTAATATGTGGTCCCTAAACTATGTGATTCGCCGTCCCGATCCCCACAATTAGTCATCCATACCTGCGATCATAAAACATAGACAGAAACACAGAAAGGATCGCACAAATCAGAAAAACTGAGTAAATTCTACCTCAAACTGTAAAATACATTTCAGAACACATTTGCCTTTGACAATCAGATGAGGAGATTTGCTGAACCGTTGAAGAATTTCCAGAAAAACATATAAATACCGAAACCGTAGTAGGGAGCTTTCAACAGGAAGCAATAATCACAATTCCGAACACGGGGTCACTATGGGACCCCAAACCACAATTCCGAGGACATCACCTATGGGACCGTCAAACAACCACCTCACCCTAAGTCCTTAAGTGTGCACACCCCTATGAAACCGCAGTAACATAGAGTAGATCATAGAGCTTAACTGCAACAATGTGTGCAGCGCAAATAATTAATTATCATGGGGAGCACCTATGGGCTCCCAAACAACCAAAATACAACCTGTGAAAGACTCCCAAAACCACAATTGAAACATCGAAATCTCAATTCAATTCCTCAATTCCAAAACTTGGGGAATAATCCCAAATCTCCAAACCATAACCAAGAGAAAACACAACGAACCCTTTTCCAATATTTCGCAAAACCACAATCAAAACCATTGAGCATAGAATTTACCTGGAACAACCAAAACCCTCAAGAGCCCAACTGCTCCGGACTATTGATAGCACTCGTCGATGTAATCGGCGTCTAGGTAATCAAAATCAGCAATCAGAATTTACCGAACAACGAATAAACAACTAAACAACTAGGTAGAATACATTACCCGACAATCTACCAATTGGACACCAGGGAATAATCAACCTCGACGGAAACAGCGAGAAAGCACCAAGGGTTTGAAGAAGAAGAAGAACGTGAAAATAAAGAGCAGAGCGTAGACGCAAGAACGGCGTATTGAGGATGGGGAAATAGTGAGGAGATATCAGCCCTTAAATAGAATTGTTTGTATAATAAAAGAGAATAAAAATTAAAAGATTTACACAAATACAAATAAAACATTTAAGAAGGAGTTCTAACTTTTGAAATTTTAAAATATCTATAAAGGATAAAACTTGATAAATTAGAGAGATCGGTAAAAGAAAACTGATGGAGAAATTCAAGAAGGAATAGATCAGAATGAGAAAACAAAATCAAGAATCAATTAATAAATATTTATTTGAAAGGAGATAATTTAGAAAAGAAAAGATATGTTGTAAATAATTTAAAGGGTTTACAAAGGAAAAGAACAACTCGTAAGAAGAATAAAAGATAATACCAGTAAAACAATTACTGAGAGAAGAATAAGGAGAGTTAACAAAATAATATTTTGAGTAGTCAAATAGAATTCGAACTCTGAATACTTAAAATAAGTTGGAAATAATATTCTGGAATAGTACTTCGGAGTTTAAATAACTTAGGGAAATTAAGAGAGGGAATTTAATACTATATCATATAGCGTTGGAAATATAATTAAATCCATCAAAGCAACGTTACTAATATTCAGAAATACTTTAAGAAGAAAGATTAATTCCCTGGGCCACCTAACCTCAAACATGTCACTCATACCATATACTATATTATTCCTAGCTTGGAATTTCCTGGGTATTTCAATGGCCGAAAAAGTACCCAATGAGATATGGCTGGAAATCAGAACCTCCCCAAGTATAGAAGGAACTCAGGTGCTGGCGATAGGGGCAAATGACCAAGAAGAATCCTGGATGACCCCAATCATAAATTACATATGGCATGGAAAACTGCCGGAGGAGGAAAAGGAGGCCAGGATAGTAAAAAGGCGGGCCGCATCATTCTTTATTGAAGATAACCAGTTGTATAAGCGATCTTTTGCAAGACCTGCTCTGAAGTGTGTCACCATAGCTGAAGGAGCAGAGTTAGAGAGATACATGATGGGCTCTACGGAAATCACCAGGGGAAAGGACCACAACCCACAAAATCTTAAGACTCGGATATTTTTGGCCGAAAATGATGGAGCACTGCAAGGAATATATACGAAGATGTCGCAAGTGTCAAGAACATGGAAATAAGATACATACTCCTCCGGCGGAGCAAAAATCTATTTTATGCCCAATTCCCTTTGCTATGTGGGGGTTGGACATTGTGGGCCCATTCCCGGAATCTTCACCAGGGAGGTTCAAATTCATGTACGTCGCTATCGACTACTTCACAAAGTGGGTTGAAGCAATGCCCACTATCTCCATCACGGCTAGGAAGTCACATGAATTCATTTGGAAATACGTGGTATGCAGGTTTGGCATACCAAAAGCCATAGTAACTGATAATGGAACACAATTCAATTGCCAAGGCTTCTGAGAATTCTGTGAAGAATGGAAGATCGACTTGAGATTTGCATCAGTAGCCCATCCTTAGGCGATGAAGAGGAAACTCGATGAGAAAAAAGGAAAGTGGGCAGAATTGTTATCCCAAATCCTATGGTCGTACCGAACAACGGAAAGAGGACCGACAGGAGAGACGCCTTACAGATTGACGTATGGTTTGGAAGCCGTCATTCCGGCGGAGATTGTGGTGCCGTCCATAAGATGGGAATCATATGACGAAGAGACCAACAATCAGGGAGTACAGGATCACCTTGACCTCCTTGAAGAAACCAGGACGGCCGCCGCAGTAAGGATGGCAAAAGATAAAGCCAAGGTAGAAAGGTATTTCAACAGGAGGGTGAAAGAACGAAGTTTTGCCCCAGGGGAATTAGTCCTCCGAGACGTTAAGCAACCTAAGAAGCTGGAACCCCAATGGGAAGGGCCATACATCATACACCAGAAGACGGGACGAGCTTCATACCGCTTGAAAAATGGAGAAAGGTACGAATTGCCACATTCTTGGCATGGCGAATGTCTGAAAAAGTTCTATGTATAACATTTGAAACTCTTCAATAAAACGTATTATTTTTTGAAAAATAAAAGAAGAAAGTAGCACCGGCCAACGAGCCGCAGGCTATCATGCCTTGAAAGTAAGCACCGGCCAACGAGCCGCAGGCTATCATGCCTTGAAAGTAAGCACCGGCCAACGAGCCGCAGGCTATCATGCCTTGAAAGTAAGCACCGGCCAACGAGCCGCAGGCTATCATGCCTTGAAAGTAAGCACCGGCCAACGAGCCGCAGGCTATCATGCCTTGAAAGTAAGCACCGGCCAACGAGCCGCAGGCTATCATGCCTTGAAAGTAAGCACCGGCCAACGAGCCGCAGGCTATCATGCCTTGAAAGTAAGCACCGGCCAACGAGCCGCAGGCTATCATGCCTTGAAAGTAAGCACCGGCCAACGAGCCGCAGGCTATCATGCCTTGAAAGAAACATCCGGCCAGTTAGCCTTAGGCTATCTTGCTCTAAAAATTAGGTGTCAGCAAACAGGCCGCAGGTTCCTATACTCCATATCCTAGAAAATCCGGCTAAAACAAGGAGTCTAGCCGGAACAAAAGGTCCAAAACCAAAATCCCTTGTGTTATAAAGAAATGAATACTACACTGGCATAACTCACATAAACATAACCATACGTGCAATAAAAATTGGCTCAAAAGAGTTATTCTGGCGGACAAGTAACTGAAGATGGAGAAAGATATAAGCTTATATTCCTCCCAAAGTGTGGGGTAAAAACAGTTACAAAATATGGTCATTCGGCAAAACATAAAAAATACAAGCCGAAACCGAAACTCCCCTAAAAAAAAAGAGAACGACTATTCTACTTTTTCTACAACTTCTTTTTCAGCAGTCAACAGCCTATCGCCGCTACCAGCTACGCTCTCAGAAGACTTGGACTTCTGGAAAGACGTTGCACTCCTCCGGCGGACGGCAGGATATTGCTTCCAGCTGGAAGGAATGAGGCCTCGCCGGCGCCAAAACATGTCTCTCCAGGACTGCGGCAGAACCTTTCGAGCTCCAAAAAGAAGTTGGACTTCTGAGCAACAGCCTTAAATTCCAGCTTGTTGTACAGATCATCATCTAGTAACTCTCCTTTCTTGAGAGAATGATCCGAAACAATCTGCTGGCAAATATCAACTAACCGGCGGCACTGGGAAGCAAAGGACTCCTTTAGATGAGCATTAATGGTGCCTTGCTTCTGTATCTCCTCCTGGGATTGCCGAGAAAACGACTTGAGCCTGGCCACCTGAGATTCAAGGGTCAGGACTTGGGCTCGATACTTGTCACGTTCACAATTGGCAGAAGACAGCTCCTCCTTTGCACGGGCTATCCGTCCACTCAACTGGGTGACGTGCTTCAGTAAATTGGCAGCACTCATGCCTAGCCGGAACAAAAAGAATAAGAAGAAGAAAGGGCCAAAAAGAGAGGAAAAAGTTAAAAGCCTGAAAGTTTACCGTGACCTAATGGCTCAGTATTCTCGGCCTGAGAGCGAGACTTAGCTTCCTCCAGCTCTCTTACTTTCTCCTCCAGCCTCGCCCTCTCTTCTATCAGGGCGGTTTTATCCGCAACAAGAGCTTTCTTTCTTCTTCCAAAAGAGAGCAATCTCGGAGCAGAGACTGCTTCTCTTGATCAAAGGAAGACCTTGACTGCTCTTCCAGCGCGGCCTTTTCTTCCAGCAGGCGGTCGTGCTCTTGCATAAGCTTCTCTTTTTCCTTCACAAGAGCTTCGTTCTCCCGTTGAAGAGCTTGCTTCTCCAGCTCAAGAGCTTCAACCTCCTGCTTAAAAGAGTTCCCCTCCTGGTAGAAAAAGGCCTTCTCAGCCTGAAGATTGTTCACCTCACTCTGAAGATTGTTTACTTCGTTCCGGTGCATGGAGCGTACCTGATCCAAGCGTAATGTCCAGGTCAAAGAAGGATCAAAATAGCTTATCCTTATTCAAGGGAAAACGGGAGACGATTTCATACCTCTATCAATGTATTATCAGCCTCTTTGATCCGGCCTCTTAGAGAAAAGTTCTCTTCTCGAAGTTTCTTCAGCTGCAGCTACTCATCACGCTGGCGCTCACATTCTCGCCGAGACAACTGCAGGTCTTTGTTGATTGCCTCAGTCCTCTCCTTTGCCTTACGATCGATCTCGTACTCAACCTGGTCAATATAGGCATCGTGGGAAGAGCGGGTCAGCTTCAGTTCCTCTTCAACATTGTTGGCTCGGCTTTCCTCGTAGCGGAGCCTGGATCGGAGGTTGCCAAAGTGAACCTCAGCACTTTGGGCCATGGACATCACCTAAAAAAAACGGTACATGCATAAATTCAGGGAAAAACCAAAAAGAAACAAGAAAAGAAGCGTAAAAGTGATATGCATGTCAACCTGAAAGATTCCCCCCCACATCATGTCAAACACTTCATTTGCTGGAAGGGAGTGCCGCATGATGGCATCCGCCCCCCCATCCCCGATCCGCAGCCTTTTCTTGGTAGCAGTAAAGGTCGCTGGAGGAGCGAAGATCCCGTCTGGATGACCGGATCTCTTAATCGCCTCCTTCCAGACAGAGGAATACTTGGCGGCATCACAGGTTATCAGAGGAAGAGGGTGCCCGCAATGGTAAAACCACCCTTCCTTCTGGGAGGGACCAGTGTAGGACTCCTGAGCAGGAGGAGGAGGGGAAGAGGAGGAGGAGGCTATGTAGCCTTCTCTCAGCTCACCCTGGGGCTCGGGACCCTCCGGCAGGAGAGGCTATATAATCCTCTCTTTGCTTACTTCGGAGCTCAGGGTCCTCCGGCACCTGCCGATACTCCATTGCTCTTTCCCTTGCCGCATCCACGGCCGCAGCAACGTCGATGGAGAATGATCCTGAAGCTCCAGGATCACCAGAGGTTTGTGGCTCTACGGCCTTCGGTTTCGATGTTGTTTTCTTTTTAATCTTCTCTTGGCAGGAGCAGCGGCTGCCGCAATGATAAAAACAGTTAGAACCAGAAGAATGAAACTAAAAAAAAGAATACCAAAAAAGAAGGAAACTTAAGGGACAGGAGAAGGCGGCAAAGCAAACAAAACCTTCTCCAGCCGAAGGACCAACGCAGAGGTCTGTGGCCTCCAGGGTGTTTTCCTGAGCAGGATCTGAGGAAAAGTAACCCGTCAAATCAGGAAATAACTCACAAATAGGAGTCGGATGACCGGACTCCCGCCCCGGGCAGAACCAAGGTCTAAACCTGAACCAGGGGTGAGGGGAAGGAAGACACGGCGCCCAGACTTGGGGCTCACGTGCCATGTACCTGACTGCCCGACGCCAGCACGTTCAGGAGATTCTAGCCTCTTCTTTTTTTTCAAATGACCAGCCTGGTCATCACCAGCTTCTCGCCTGGAGCGCTTTGCCGGAGCAGCGCTTTCCAAAAGCTGCTCAGCCGCATCAGTAGCCGCATCCAGCGTATCGTAGTAGTTAATTTTTTCGTCCCCGTTCTTAAAGGTGACGAAGTTCCAGCTATGGAAGGAGCTGATCTTTTCCCCCTTCTGGAAAAAGTCTGAAACAACATATCCAAACAATAAGGAGGCCGAATGAAGCGACAGAACTCATACTAAGGAATAAAGACACTTACTGTGATGTGTCTTCAGAGAAGACAAGCGTTCTTTTGTAAAAAATGCCTCGACAGTCGGCAGTTTCTTGTTTACTGCCCTCAGAACCTTCGAAATAGGGATCTCAGCCGGAGGAATTTGGGGGCTGAACAACTGACCTTTTCCGACCTCAGCAGAGTATGGGACGCCCAAGATTCGGCCGGACGGAGGAACGACGACGAACCACCGCGACCCCCTCGTGGGCCTTCTTATAGTCAAAAAGGGAGTACCCAGTCTTCGCGATGAGGGTTAGGCTATCAGGATCCTTCCTAACTGTGAAGAATCGGACGAAGTCAGTACCCTCCGGCCGAATTTTGCTTTCCTCGCAAAGAGAAAAAAAGCGTGGAGGTGCGAAATGGCCTTCGGATGAAGGTGAGCGAGGGTGCAGCAGCGGCGAAGGAGGAACCCTAGCACGAAAGGGTGCGGGGGAATGGTCAAACCGGAGCGGAAGAAATCAGCGTAGACAACGTACCCGAGGCCAAAATCGTCGTTAGGGTGAGAATCAGAGGATGGCAAAAAAATTTGTGTGCCAAGTGGGGCTTCGACAGCCCCGAGACAATCACAGAGGGTGGAGTAATTGAGAGAAGAAGGAAAGGGCTGACGCCCAGATCGGAAGGGTCTTGCGGGCTTCAGGTACGAGGGGCGAAAGCCGTTAGAGGACTGAGAGCCCTGAATCGCTTCAATGGCGGGCGGAAATTTGGTAGCAAGTTTGCCCTGTTTGGCTGAGGAGGAAGACATTGTCAAGCTTGGCGAAGAATCAAAGGATGACGGCGATGAAAGACGAGGTAGCACACACGACAGGAAGGCGAGGAGAAGAACGGTCGAAGTAAAGGGCCAGTAGAGGAAAGAAGAAAGAGCTCAAAAGATTGGGCTTTAAGGAAAGTTTTTTCCCGCTCAAAAAAATAATATATATATATGTGCGAACAAAAGTGTCTTTTTTTACAGGGGAAGAGAAAGGGCCGCGCGCTTCCTAAAGACGCTTCCGACGTTTAGTCGAAAGAAAGGCCCTACGTATTCTACACCGACAACGGGCGGAAAATTCAAAAAGCGGAACGAACCACGAGCTACGCCTGTGGCCAACAAGAAGTTCCTTTTCCCCAAGTATGAAGAAAAAGAACTTGTGGGACTGAGATAAGGAGACAACAAAACTTGGGTAGCCTCGAAATTGGCCACAGGCAGACGCAAAATTTTTTCACCAAAACACAAGACACAGAAGTTCTATTTTCTTCACCGAAATTCAGAAAGATAGAACTTGTGGGACTGATGAGAAGGGGAAAAGCGCCAGGCCAAAAGCAGGATACGTAGAGCATCCGGCCGCTCTAGCCGGATGAGGTCAGAGGCTTATAGAACATCCGGCCGCCTCTAGCCGGATGGAAATACAAACACATAGAGCATCCGGCCACCCCTAGCCGGATGAAAGTAAGCTTAGACAAAGCAAAGCATCATACGACCGGCCGCTTGTGGTCGGTCAAAGATTCTAGGAGGGGGTAGAACTGTACTTAAACATGTAAAATACAGGCTGGCACCAAAAAGACCAGGCCCAAAAACTATAAATAAGGGTGTACCCCCGTGAAATAAGACACGCGATATTTGGCAATCAAACTCACATTCGATTCTAATAGAAGCTCCCTTTCTCCCTCTCTACTCTCGCGAGATTCTGAGTCCGAGACCAGGTAATGTAGGATAGAAGGTCAGACCGGATCGTACTAGGATAGATGTACTGTCACATTGCGATCAAGTTGGATCTTGTCAGGATAGATATACTGTTTCAATAGAGAAGAGTGAAATACCCCAAACTTAGATATGGTGTTTAAGTGATAAACTAAGATATAAGGAGGCTGAATAATGCCTTAGAAACATTAAGAAACACTTTTAATCAAAGAAAATATAAGGAAACACCAAAGGAGCAGTTTAAGCAAAAACGAGCTCTAAGCTTGGAGAGACTTGGGTGAGCACCCAAATATTGTTCTAAGACCTTGGTAATATCCTAATGGTCATTTTAAGTCAATTACCAAAGAAAACTAAGCTCAAAAACAAGTTAAAACACAAATTGTGCTTTAAGGACTCTTAAAGCACATTTTTGAAAAATTGTCTTAGAAAGGGGTTTTAAGTGGCTAAATGCCCATGATTACTTCTTAATTAACATGTGTACTAATTAGTATCACATTAGGAAGTCTAAATCAATGGGAAATCAAAAATTTCACAATTATGTGCACTAGTTTGTGAATAGTAATCAAATAGTGCTTAGTTTAGTTTTTAGTCAATTTAGTTTAGTTAGTTGGTCAAACAAGACCATGACTAGCTTAATTAAAAGGGGGTGGCCGGTTTTTAAGGTGATGATTCACCACATGAGAAAATAAGAAAGGAAATTATAAGATAAAGTAAAAACTACTATTTGCTTTTAACATAAATATCTCACCTTTACTTACCTCTCTCCTCACCTCTTCATTCTCTCTTGTTCCCACCGGTTTTGTGCTGCTCCTCTCTTCTTCTTCTACATGAAACTCAACCTCCATGCTAGCTCCACCTTGCTTTGGCCATAGCTCACTCATTTTAGCTCCAAAACTAAAACAAAACACATATTCTTCTTAGTTAGCTCAAGCTCCTTCTTCCTATCTTTTCAAAACTTTAAGAGCCTCATTTTGGAGCCAAGGCAAACCGCCATTAGAGGAGGAAACTCAAGCTTGGAGACTCCATTAGCTTCTCCATTCTCTTAAGGTAAAGAATATGTAAGAAAAATGAAGTTCCCACCATTTCTTCACATGCCCGAAAATTATCACTCATGGGGCTTCATTGTTATGCTTTGTTCTATGTTTTTCTACTCTCCAAAGGATAAAGGAGGTCTTTCTTGCTTCATATCTAAGCTTGTCTTGAGAAACCAAGGTAAAACAATCAATTTAATACCTTAAAACACATTTTAACCTAGGTTTTTATTCCTTAAGGTTAGTGTGTTGTTTAGTACTCATTGGAGTCATTGAATGTTGGTTAGAATATTGGCAAGGAGAACTTGATTTGGTGACCGAGATTGAGCAAGGAAAAACCTAAGGAAGAAAGCTTGTGAAGCTTGAAAAATAACAAGGTAAATGTCTTTTCTTAAGGTGTTTAATGCATTAAGGGATGAGATTTAGGTATATGGTGAGTGTAGCTTAAGGTTTACATTAGAAAAGGGCTATATATAACCTAGGAGAAACAATGACTATGTTTGCGAACTTGTGACTAAGGAGCCAATGAGAAAAGAGATGGTTAAACAATGTTGAGATGAATTACAAGAAGCATTTTATTTCAATGGGAGCCTTGTTGTGTGTATTCGCAGGTTAAAGGCAAATATATGTGGAAATTCAGTGGTTAAGATTACCGTCATTTAAGGGCCTAAGTGCCAAGCATTTTAAGTTTATACACTATATGATGATGTGGTGTAGTTTTGGTGTAAATTGTGTGTTAAGATGTCGTAATGAGAATTTGAGTGGTCTTGGTTGTTTGATGGTGAAAAACTAAGTGTTTTGGTGTAACAATATACTGGAGAACCCATGGTAAAATTTAGTGAAGAACCTAAGTGTTTAAGATGTTCTAAGGAGATTTCATGACTAAGCTAGTACTAGGAAACTTTAGGGGTTGTTTTGATGAAAAAGGGTGAGTTTAAGGTGTTTTAATGAGTTATAATGACTTAGGCATCACCATGGAGGATTTAGGAATCAAAAGAATGTACTAGTGTATCTAGGACTTAGGCAAACATTGGTAAACAAGTAGGGGAAAATAAGGTGTTGATGGATGGAGGCATAAACTTGTGAAGAAACTTTAAGTAGTTGCATAAAGGAGTTTTAGATGGTGAAAGGTGCTTGGGAGATGATGTTATAGTGGTGAGGAAGCACTTGGCATAGCGGTTGTATTAGGTATGAACCACCACCTAGAAACCTAGTGAAAAACATTACAAGTGTTGGCATGATTACAAGCAAAATGCATAATGACTAAGGTGGATGTTGGTGAGTGATCTAATGTGTTTAGTGTAAGGCCTAAGGTGTATTTGAGGTGCCCAAATGAGGTTAGAACATACTAGGATATATGAGGTGGAGTTTGGAGTTAAAAAGGGAATTTAAAAACAAGGTTCTGGAGCCGACCGACCTTAGGGACCGGACCTGCAAGGTCGGTCGAGCTCAGTTTACACCACCGGAAAGAGTTTCTGGAACCGACCGAACTTGGGGACCGGACTTACAAGTTCGGTCGGGCTTGTATTTTGTGTACGAATGAAGTCTCTGGAATGGACCGACCTTGGGGACCGGACTTGCAAGGTCGGTCATGCCTAGAATTTTGTACGGGAATTGGTCTCTGGAATTGACCGAACTTGGGACCGGACCGGACTTACAAGTTCGGTCGGGCTTAAATTTCGCATGGGGAAAACTCTCGGGAATGGACCAACCTTGGGGACCAAACTTGCAAGGTCGGTCGGGGAAAAATTTTCAAATGGTAATGCGTCCTGGAATGGACCGACCTTGGGTAAGGTCGGTCGGTAAGATCGGTCGAGCCAAAAACAAAAAAAAAGAAATTTTAAATTCTAAAGATGTTAATTGGTAATAAGGTATGCCATTGGTAGGATAATAATGATTAGGAACCTAAGGACTTAAGGAATTAAGTTAGGTTAGGTATAAACCTTAAGTTTCAAGTTAAGTTTATAAGGTTAAGTAGCAAAGACTTAAGAGGTTATCGAATGGGAATCTTTAGGGACTAAGTGAGTTAAGTAAGGTGCAAATAACTAATGACCTAAAAATGAATGAATGTTTTAGGTCTTTGAATTGGGACCCCGAAGAAGGTTAAACAAACGACAGCCGACGGTGAATGGTACAGTCTTTCTTGTGACCTGCTTGCTAACGAGGTGTCCCTCGGCTTGCGTGCTATCTGTTTATTTGCTATGACTAAGACAAGATAAAGCATGCAACCGGTTATATTTGTTCTCGTTGTGAATGTGTTTTCTGTACGCTAGCCCACTAGACTTTAGATTGTTACTAACTAAGTTTAGTACTTACTGAGTTAAGGTTATGAGTTAAGAATTGGTAACTGTTGGTTAATACCCGTTAAGGTTTAACTATCACATGGTGTGTAAGATTTTTACTAACTGGAACTTGAGTGAGGAACCCGGGACTGACTCCGGTCATGCATGCTAAGGAAAGGGGGACGGTATCTGAATCAGATCCGCCCTCCGCTTAAGGACTTGTCTTCGGACTTGTTGCCTAGGGTCGGTGGCCGGCTCAGCTACACTGGACTCCCGTCCAAGGTAGGTGGCATTAAGATGGTGCGGTAGGATCACCTAAATCCTAGGTTTGAGATTAAGCTACAACCACTTCCATTCTAGGAACGGTTTGTATACTGAGATTAAGTTAAGGTTAAGACTGAGGTAAGATAAGGAACTAAGGTTAAGGAAATCAGGACTAAGGAGGGGGTTACTAACCCGCTTGATAAGGGGACGCTTGTGTCGTTCTTTGAGTGTGAACTATGTATGTTCATCTATGGATTGTTGTTTATAGCACTTCATATCATGATTGTGTTTCTAATCAATTTCCATGCTATTGACAATTAGTCGTCGTAGCCCCGTTAGCTTGGGGGCCACGAGAGGGTCGTACCAGCATTCGTGTTGACCCCCTTTGGGGGCTGTTTTTACACTTGCAGGTAAGAGGCCCATGAAGTCACACCACGAGAGTAGGAGCGGTTAGACTTAGGATGGGTTGTTTATTTTGAGTACGGGTTGCGCATGTGCTCCCGTCTGTTTATATTGAAACTGAAGTAAGTTTGTGACTATGACTTAGATACTTAAACTCGGTTGGTAGGTGGTATTTTGGTAAGTGGTGTTTTGGTCGGTTGTTTATTTTTGGATAATGTTGTAAATTGATAAGGCCGGTACATTCTAACGATCAGACCGTGGCAAGGTCCCGGTGTTTGTTATTTCCGCTGCGACGAACTCGATTAAGTGTTAAGTTTTGCGACAACCACGATTGGCTTTGGACGGGATGTTACAAAGAGACCCGATCATCCCCCTATAGACGGTTGGATCTGTTGCCTCTGCAGCTGGCTTCAGTCTAATCTGAGAGTAGTAGACATCAGAGTTGACATCGGTTTGCATTCATTGAACTTGTTTTTGGACAAAAGTTCCAAAGTGTATTTGTTTGACTGATGAATGTGCCATCAGCTGTTTGCTTAATTTGTAACCCAAGAAAAAATGTCAGCTCACCCATGTTGCTTATTTGGAATTCTTTTGTCATCATTGAGTCGAACTCCGTTGTCAGTCGTGGACTGGTGGATCCGAAAACGATATCATCAACATATATTTGTAACAGAAGTTTGTCCATCCCATTTTGTTTGATAAACAGTGTGCGATCAATATGCCCCCGGTCAAAGAATTGTCTGATGAGAAAAGATGTGAACCTCTCATACCAAGCCCTTGGTGCTTGCTTAAGACCGTATAGTGCCTTCTTCAAACGATAAACATGATTTGGATAAGTTGTATCTTCAAAGCCTGGTGGTTGAGAGACATATCTTCCTCCGTTGATGTGTCCATTCAAGAAGGCACACTTACATCTATTTCGTAAAGTGTAAAACCTATGCAAGGTTGCAAAGGAAATGAAAGACGAATGGCTTCAAGTCGTGCCATGGAGCATAGGTTTCATCAAAATCTAAACCCTCCTATTGGTTGTACCCTTTGCAACTAGACGTGCTTTGTTTCTCGAGATTTGACCATTTGAATCTAGTTTATTCGGTAAACTCATTCGTTCCAATGACATCATGATCCACGGGTTCTCAACAAGTTCCCACACATAATTCCTTACAAATTCATTCAATTCCTCATGTGTAGCATTTACCAACTCTCATGCTCTAAAGCCTCTTTCACAGTCTTTGGTTCCACTGTAGAAACAAAACCGTAGAAAGCACAAAAATTTTGTGCATTGACCGGGTTTGAACTCCTGAGTTTAAAGTCTGATAGAATGTTGTTAATTTCTATCTTGGAGCATTCTGAGCAGTCAGATGATGTATGACTTCTGCTTCCTGAGTCACAGCTGGAACTGATTCAGTTGGTTCGGGTGGTGATGTCCCTGAGTTCTTGAACTAATGATGGTGGATCTTCAGTTAGCGCCACTTCTTCTTTGATTCAGCTCCTGAGACTTCATCAATGGTTGTTTCTCTCTCCTTTGACTGAAAAAGATTATCCATTTTTCCTTGACTAATCCTTCCACTAAAGTTATTCTCATCAAACTTGACGTTTGCTGACTCTTCGACTAATAAAGTGTGTTTGTTAAAGACATGATATGAGAATACATAGACATTTTAGGGTTTAATCTACCTTATATTTATTTACTTCCAGGATAATATTACTCACTTATCGTTATGTTTTCTAAGATTTATGGTTGGGTAGAAACTGATCATTTTATGTATCAAATGCAGTAAAGAGTCTTGGAATCATAGTTTATTCACAGAGCTTTCCATCGCAAACAAACCGCAAGTGAAATGGAGCTAAAACGACAATCTAAGCCCAGTTGAAGATTGCAGAAAAAAATGGGTAGAGACGTCCGCCCCGCGTCGTGGATAAAAAGGCAAGACAGACAAGAGAGAACACGTCCGCCCATTTAAGGCGGGACAAATCACGGACAAGAGAGGAAGAAACCGTGAGTCACATCCGTGGATTTAAACCGGACACAAACCCGGACGCGCCCATTTGAAGAATCCGTCCGTGGAAGGAAAATGGACGGACAAGAACAATGAGGGCTGAGTGTGTTGCGGATAAAAGGGAGGACAACACTGATTATGCGCCAATTATGTCCGTTGGAAATAAGACCGGACAACAGAGTAGCAACTATACCGACGTCTTCTCCAATTTTCTTCGGCGCTTGCAAACTTATCTATCTACTCCTTCAGCAATATCAGGCGCCTGTCTTAAAATCCTCACGCGTCTGTCTGTCTGTCTCAACTCCAGTTCTGTCTTCATCCTCATCCTGTCCTCATATAAACCACTGCTACTTCATCAAAAAAATAATCACGCTCGTACACAAAACTCAACTCTCTGAAACACTCACGTTCACTTCCAAATCACACTTCCTCCACAGAATTCCATTCTCCTCCATACAGTCCATGCGAATGCAGAGAGTTCTTTATTTCTTTAACCGTACTTTGTTTTAATGGCTGTCGTGCTTACGACGTATGGTTTGTATAATTATGTGTTGAGTAATAATCTTAGCCTCCCGGGTTGGGAAGCAAGCCTATTTTATTAAATCATGTTACGTAGACTTTCTAATATAATCTGTTCAAGCAATATTTGATTCTCCTCCTTATGTGCTTTAATCTTTAGGCCAATTATTAAGTGATATTTGAAGTTTCTTGTTAAAATGCAGAGCTGAGACAAGATCTAGACAAGAGAAGTCAAACGGGTTAACGACTAGAAGCGAGTTTTCGCCTATAGGTTAACCAGTCTCCAATAGGAATTGTTAATAATGCGATTATTTATTAATAACTTGAGCAAGGATTACGCTTGTTGTTTAAATTAATCAGGGTTTATTAGACAGGGAACGGTCAGTAAACTAATTAAGATTCCTGAGTTTATTGCTAAAGTGGGAAAGTTTACAGAATATATTGAGCAAATAGGTAAGCAGAACAACCAGGGTGCTTCTTTAAAACAAAAAGAGTTTTTATAACTGCTTTTATTATTGTTTTGATTAACTGTTCTTTTTACTGTTTTGTTTACATTAAGTGTTAAACCACAATCTCCCTAAAAAAGTGATAAGTTTCTTTCACAGTCTAATTAGAATTCTCAGTTAATTTACACTATGAGTAAACCACATCAAGGTCCCTAAGAGTTCGACACCCCACAATTCCACTATTCGCAAAAACGATAGGTACACTGCCTAAGTGGTAGAAGTAGTCACTATTTCTTCCAACAAGTTTTTGGCGCCGTTGCCAGGGACCTCCGGCACGGTTAATTGATAGTTTTTAATTTATGAGTTTTCTGTTAGCTTTTGCGTTCTTTAATTTTTATTTTTATTATTTTGTTGTATTAATTCTAACATTTATTTTCAGCATCTAACATTTAAATTCAGCAATCTAACATTTAAATTTTAGTAATTTAAACTCTAACATTTACTTTTCTGTCAACTAATTACTGACATTAATTTTCTGTCATTTAAATTTGTCATTAATTTTCAGTCATTTAAATTCTGTCAAACTAACTCCTAACATTTAAATTTCTATCATTTAATTTCCGCATTTAAATTTTTTCATTTAAATTCAGCAATCTGACTTCTAACTTTAAATTTCCAGTAACACTAATTTCTAACATTTAATTTCAGTTCTTTAAATTCCCCTATCATTTAATTTTCAGTTCTTTAAATTTCCTGTGTCATTTAATTTTCCTCGTCATTAATTTTCAGTTAGTTAAATTCCAGCAATTTAAATTCTGTCTTTATTTTATTTTAGTTTTTAATTAAACTGCATTTAATTTTTTTGTTCCTTTTTGTTTATTTAGTTTCACTTTATTTCCTCAAAATAATAATAATAATAATAATATAGTTCTTTGTTTGTTAAATGCTTCTTTCTAATTTGGTTATTTAATTTTCTTTAGTTTATCTTAACCTTAATTATCGCTTTTGTCTTCTTAGCTGTTTTCTATTTTTCAAACTGCATTGTTTCTATATATGCGTCGAACTCGATCTGCAGGTAGTCCTCAAAACGATCTTGAACCTGAGATTGAAAGACTACTCCACAGAGAAAGACGACAACAACGTATTGAGATGGCAACTCGACAAACTCTCTGCGAGTACTAGCAACCGTCAGTTGAAGGGAGGCCTTCTACTATTGTCCTTCTTCAAGTTTCACATGCTGAACTGGATGCTTGGCAATTCAAAACAAGTTTTATCACCACACTTTACCACCAGGGCCAATACAACGGCTAGATTCAGATGATACACCACACCTTATATCTGCATTTCTTGATTTCTGTAACATTTAATAAAGCAGGAAATCTAAACGAGCGCATCCGTCTGCAATTGTTCCCCTATTCTTTAAAAGATGGCACCTCCAGGTGGCTGAGAAGTTTACAACCCAGCAGTATCCACAGTTGGGCCGAATTAGCAAACTAATTTCTAGCGAAATACTATCACCCGTCCAAAACAAGAGAGAAAATTGCTGAGATCACAAACTTCTATCAAGAACCAGGCGAGTCTCTTTATGATTCGTGGGATAGATTCAAAGAATTACAGATATTATGCCCACATCACGGTATGAGTATCCAGGAACTTGTTTTTCATTCTTTAGAGGTTTAAATGATTCAACAATTGTTGCTAAGTTCCTCGTCTGGAGGAAATTTTATGAAAATGACCGGAGAAGAAGCAGTTGAACTACTAGACCAGATGACCGCCAGTACCAGACAATGGTGTAAAAACAAGGGAAGAGGCGAAGCCAAGAAAGAAACCGGTATCTACAGTATTCCCCCGCAGGATCATGTAACTGCTCAGCTAGCTGCACTCACAAAAGTTGTGGAGAAACTAACGCTAAATCAACCACAACTGTAACACCCCTACCGCTAATACCGTCATTACCGTACCATACTTACCTTCGCAGCGGATATTACTTACTCGACGGCGGGTGTACAATGCCGTTAGTCACCCACGTGACTAACAAGGCGGTTACAATACTACTTACTATCGGTCTGATGAACATGAACATACCGAGTACTCTACACATTACATTACTTCCCATTGCATACTCATCCATAATACATACACAACTCCATTACGATACTATACCGAGTATACTACAATCCTTAAATTACTGATACAGTTTAAACTTCCAAATTCGCATTACAATACAAGTACCAATCCCTACTATACAACTACCCATGCTTACGTAGCAGTCCCCGTCCTACTCTCTCGAACGGTGATCAGCTTCGGGTACCTGCACACTAAAAACGGTCCCCCGAAGGGGTCAGCTTACGCTGAATATGAAATTCGCATATACCGCGTGCTAACCGCGGTACATCGACTACTTTGGGTCGAATATACATGGAGTTCATTTACATGCATACATACATACTCATACTACAACAATACATACATATACATACAATTCCAATACTTACCAAGGAAGACAGTTCGATAGTCAACCATTCGTACTAGTTATACTCGTTGCTACTTCGGGTTGTTCGATATTCATTACACTACTCCTAACTACTCCTCACTTGTTGCTCGTTACTTACTCTTACATACTCATCACTCCATGCTCATATCCTTACTCGTACATGCTCTTTACTCCATACTCGTTACTAATGCTTGTGCATACTCGCTACTCAGTACTCCTTACTTACTTATACGTACTCAATACTTACTGCTTACTCATACATACACATACTCACTTCTTACTCAATACTCTTTACTTCTCATACATACGCAATACTCGTTACTCATACTTTGGTCTCTGGGCTGAGTCAT
The DNA here is from genome assembly GCA_023374045.1 of Limonium bicolor. NCBI lineage: Eukaryota > Viridiplantae > Streptophyta > Magnoliopsida > Caryophyllales > Plumbaginaceae > Limonium > Limonium bicolor. The sequence goes on along the minus strand of CM041779.1, from coordinate 27,388,962 downwards.
ACTGAAGACTCGCCACCGGACCTACAATACGAGGGCTGTACGATCAGCTCCTCAAATACTCAAATGTCCGTGCTACCGGGCTACTCGTATTCCCAACACTTCTCTCAGAGTATAATACAATCTTACAGATTAGCCTAGAAGTATCTCTCTCGATAACCTCCACTGGCTTTAGGGAATTACTACTGTCTAGCATCCTCAGGTTAAGGGTTTCCCCAACATATCGGATACTCTCATATTCGGACATACTTACATTAGTCGGGTCCTCTCATAATGGGTCGACTAATTACTAAGGGGTTTGGAGATCCCTCATCATTCTTCGCTACTCTCATGGTTCATATTTGTACAAGATTAGTTCCTCTACTAGAGGTCACTTTTATACTTCCACTATACTGTTGTGGATTACTCCTTTCAATTCTCCTACCGTTATCGGGAGGTTGTTACTCCCGTACACTCTCTCACATTCTAGTGAGTTCGTCGATTTCGTTGCCGTTTGTTGATTCGATAGTTTGATGCGTTGCTACGTTCCATTAGTTCACAACGGGACTCTTACTACGAGTCACTACACAACAAGACTCATCTATGAGTCGTACTACGCACCAAAGCAAGCCACACAACCAATCAAGAAGGGTTAGCTCACACAACATACATCAAGACGTACAAGGAAGGCAATAAACCATTTTCATGCTTTAGTCTTGATTAGCCGGCAAACAGCACACAAATCAATGTAACTCGGTTAGCATACGGGGCATGAGAAAATCATACCTTTCACCGGGTTAGCTCTACCGTGTGTTCCCTCGTTCCTTGGTTCACACTTGTTCCTCTGATAATGTTCCAACATTATTAATACTATATTCTTACAATACACAAATAATCGCTACTCCCGTACTTACCCCGTTATCCCGGTGTACTTAACGTTCTTTACTTACCCCTTCCTTACTAATCCTTACTTGTTTCCCATTTACATACTTATTGCTTACCATTAATGTTACACATGGTGTATTACAAGGTCCTTTATATATGTACATCCTTATATATACATACATATGATTACTATGTTACTATTTTTTTTATTTTTTTTTATAAGTAGGGCCGACCGACCCACCGACCGACCCAACCCTTTGGGTCGGTCCATTCCAGTAAGTTTTCGTCTTTGAAATTGTCCCGACCGACCCAGAACTGTTCTGACCGACCCATACACTTCTGGGTCGGTCCATTACCGAAAGTTTTTGGACCTGAGTCCTTTGGGACCGACCCAACGACCGACCCAACCCTTGGGTCGGTCGATATCCGAAACTTGTCCCAGTTATTTTCAGCTCCGACCGACCATGTCCGACCCACGGCTCCTGGGTCGGTCCGTTCCCGAATGTTTTGGTTCTGTGGTCTGTATCCGACCGACCCACCGTCCGACCCAACCTCTGGGTCGGTCCGGTCCAGAACCTACCTACAGCTTTTGTTTTCACTTCTTTCCTTACTCATTTCTTCCCCATCTTCCTACATGTAATCCCACATGATTTAGCACTAATTAGGCTTCCTAAAATACCTTACTTCATCCCCCAAATCCATTACTAAATCCATCAATTCACTTACACAATTTCCTCACTTCTTTTCCAACACTTGTAACAGTTTTGTTACCATTTGCTACAGATTTCTAAACTCAATTCTCCCATCCAATACTTCCTCAACCAATGTTATTCCTAGCATTCTAAATACCCCTACTTACCATACCAATTCATTTCCAAGCCATTGCATTTATACCCAAGTTCCAACACTCATCCTTACAAACTCTGCACATTAAATTCTCCTAACTTCTCCAATGTATTCCTTGCTCTTTGCTACAGATTTTACACTTCTTACCTCTCATACTACAATCACCATTCCATAGCTACTAAACATCTCTTTAATCCCAATACACACCTTGGTTCTCCCAATCACCAAGTCATTCTTAATACACAATCCTACTAAAATTTGCCATAGTTCACCTACTTTCCTTACTTATTCACACACATCCTTTCTCATCAATCATCCTATTCTAGCCAAACCACAAGGGTTCTATCAGCACACATACAAAATCCCAATACACCAATACTCCTCAATCCACAATACAAATACTCATATACAATTATTTGGCTCTAAGGCCTACAATCACATACTTGCTCTTAAATATTCAAACTTCACAATTCTCAATACTAGTACAAGGTTTTGGGTTCATTAAATATTTTACCCATTCCCATTACTCTAATGCAATAAAATTTACATTAGGAAGGAGCTCTTACCTTGAGCTTTTTGATTCCTTCTTTTCTTTTCCATTTTTTTTCTTCTCCCTTTCTTGCACAAATCGATCACATGGGGAATGGAGTTGCCAAACTCCATTCCCATCACCCAAAGCACATCAAACAAGTATAATTAATACACTAACCCTTAGATTTATGCTAGTTCATTGAAGTGTTTAAAATACAATTTCTAGGGTTTACCTTTGGAGTGCTTTAGAAGGGGTTTTAGCCCTTGGTTCAAGAAGGAAGAATCCACCACCATTGCTAGGTGAATTGATGCTCAAAAGAAGAGAGAAAAACAAGGCATTAAGGGGCTAAAAATCGGTTTCCAAAGAAGGTGAAGGAAACTTGAATCTTTTATGGAGATTTTTACCTTGTTGGAAAGAGGAGACTCCAAGCTTCACAATGGTGTGCTTTTCTCTTCAAATGGGGAAAACCCATGGAGATGAAACTCATCCTTTTCGAATTTTGAAAAGATAGAAATGTAGAGGAGGATGAGGGGATTCAAATATGTTTTATTTTTTTCATTTGGAGCTCACATGGGCTAGAGCATGAGGAGAATGAAGAGAAGCCATGGATGCCATGGAGAGCTCTCAAAATCGCCCCAGCATCAGAGAAGGAGGAAGGGGACGGTGAGAGAGAAGAAGGAAAGAGAGGGAAAGGAGAGGGAAAAGAGAAGGGGGGGAGAGAGAAGAGGTAAGTTGTTTTTGTTACCTTTCCTCCTTTTGCTTTTTGACTCATTATTTACTAGCTAGTACATGTGTGTGAGAGAGAGAGAGCTGTTTACACTAATAAAAACCGGCCCCCTCTATTATACTAGCTGGAGCGTTTTTCGTCTTTTACAGAAAACGCTCGTTATTTTACCCGGTTTTGACTATTCACTAACCGGGCCCGTTTTCCGGAATTTCTCGTTTCTTTATTTTCATTGGCTATTAAGCTTCCATAAATGCTTAATAATTATTATTAATGATTTATAATTTTACGGGTCCGTTTGACCACTTAAAGTCACGTTTTCGGGTTTCCTCGAAAAACGTGCGCTAAAGCTCTTTTAGCGTTTTAATACATTCTTGGTTCCGTTTTCTTCGGGAATCATTCCCGTATACTATTAGGCATAAATAAGCCTTAGGAATCCTTACAAACTATAACCGAGGTCTCGTACCTCCTATGGTTATTTAACGCTCATTTAGCGTTTTCCGCTTTCTAAGCGTTTTTCTCATTTCTTTTGGATTTATTTTCTTTACCAAAAATTACTTAGGCACTATTAGGCCTTTAAATACTATATTAGAATAATATAATCACCATATTTAAGTTCGGGGTATTTCAATCTACCCCCCTTAAAGAACTTTGCCCTCAAAGTTGGTGAATCTAATACTGTTACTCGTACATATACTCTATGCTAAGGTTATGACCTCTACATAAATTTGTCAAACTCCAAATGTCTGACATGATGCATACTACGCATCCAAACAGCATGTCACTGCATGCATAGCAATCAAAAATATACGTTACGAGCTCTCCATGGGGTCCGTCCGCAGATAAATAGGTACCATCCTCTCCCATGTCAAGCGATCCCTCAGGTACCGGTCACGTTTGAACACTTACGCTTTCTGGTTCACGGCCGTCATGACTAATGGCACTTACGCTTTCTGGCCACGGTCCTTTGGTTCAGATCAAATTCATTTGCACATATAGAGATCCTCAGGCACTTACTCATACTTACTTACTCATACTGTACTCATACTTACTCATACTTACTCGGGACTACGCTGCCCCAGTGCCCTTGGAAAAATACAAAACACACACTGTTACCGTACCATCGGTGTAGTGGTTTCAAAACTAATCAACACTCCCACCGACTCAAAACTAGCTTCTCCTCCTATGGTTTCGACCGGATACCCGTGCCTAGGCATGGAAGATCCACTAGCGCCCGTGGGAGCGGTTTTAAACCGATCCTCATTCTCAATTTTGAAGAAAACATTGTACCAAATAGTTTTGGAAATTCATTTTGAAAACTTGCATACATCTCCCAATATTCATTTATGATGATTATACCTATTACTAGTGTCATTGTTGTGACCACTTAGGGAGCTTCCAGAGTCCTTCAACCACAATGTGATCAGCATTGGTGTTGAATTATCCTTCCACCCCAATTTGTGTTCGGCTTCCCTTGATCGCTAGCAAATCAAGTTCCACTTCCCACCTCAATACAAACAGACAGCTCGTCAAAACATTATTTCATTTTCTATCTTTTAATCTTGCTACTCATAATCATACACATACATTTTCCAATTATATGATTCACTTACTTACTTACTAATCATTTCATCCATCATTACTACATCTTCTCCAACTACTATACTCAAGAAATTCGTGGGTATACTCCAATTATACTCATAAAATATGTCGGTTGTACACCGATTCATACTCATTACATACATCGGTTCCATACCGATTTATACTCCTCAAGTTCCCATACATACTCATTCCTCATACTATTACCAATCGGGGTACTCATTCCCCTGGAGTTTCTCTACTCCTTTCCTATACTCATTTCTCCACTTACCACAATTAACAATGAGTGAATACAAATGTTTATGTAACATAAGTATCAATCATTAAAACAAATACTTTTGCGCTATGCGCATTGTAGTTTACGCACTTATCACGTAAAACATACATTTCGCGGTTTTCGCTCTACCCCCCTTAAAAGGGATTACGCCCACGTAATCTACCATGTGTCAACATTGGACATTGGTCGAAGGCATTCAGCCGTCATGGAGTGGTTCAGCTTCCATGCGGTCTATTATACAATGTTCCTTGATCAAGGGTCTTAACCGTATTACCGGTTAGTCCCTACATCAAGAATTTTCATCGGGGTTTATTTAACTCTGAACCGGGTTTGGTTCTAGGTGTATTTACTTAGAATCTGGGCCCACTAGCTTCTGCTGCGCGACCCTGATAACTTGGGTATTCGCCCTTCTCGTTATCCTTAACGTGTTACACATCACCTTTCATCCCTCTTGTTGTGGGAACAAGGTTTATTAACCAAGTGTGGTATTTTTTACATGTTCGAACTCGATGAGTTTTAGATTGTAACCAGCTCTCTGGCAATCTATATACATACTGTTGTGTTTTGTAGTGATCATTCACTTGATTCCTCCGACTTATTGTCGGTTGAGGTTAAGCACACTACTTGTTGTAGTGCTTCCTCTATTGTTAGTAGCTTCTGAATTATACCAGTTTCTCTGGTTCATTACAAGTGTTCTTTACTTGTATGACCTTGCATCTTGAATGCGTCGGTCCTTGTGACTTTCTTAAGTCTCTTTCACCTTTATTCCTGTGGAATTCACATCTTGTGATTGTTAATGTGTTTCACCTCTTCGTGCTTCTTTGGCCTTAGGCCGCACGTTTGTTTCTAAGCTTTTGCTTGACTGGCTTATGCCATGTTTACTGGTGAAAGGAAGGATTTACCACGATTTACATTTCCTCATATTCCTAGCTATCCCACTCGATCATTACTGCACAAGGGCAATACCAAAACACTCAGTCATACAGAGTGCAGAGGCGTAAACTCTTGGCAGTAAGTCTCTTATGAGGTCGCAGTAGGACTGATCGTTCCGATTATTTACATATACTGGTCGCCTGTTGCGCACCATGTTCTTACTGAGTCACAGTTTGGTTTACATGGCTTCCGCTGTTGCTAGCTTCAGCTCATGTATTTTATCCTTTATACAATGGTTCCCCATGTATTTGGCAAATACAGAATATGGTATTCCTTATTTTTCTGAGCTCTCTGACATCATTGGTTTTATAACCGGTTACTCCTTGGTTGTCAACAATTGCTGTTGAAGCTTATTTCACATTGTTTGGCAATAATTATATGCTCAAGCTTGACTACGTTAGTAGTTCTGAAAGGAATATATTTCCCGACAGTTACTGATGGTATCCCCTTCTTGGGATCCATATGTTCACCGCTCTTGCGGTCTCACATTTATGAGGGGTATCCTTGCTTGTTGGTCAATAAACTTTATTAGTGTCGTCCTTGACTATTTTCCATGTGGTCCATAACTGGTTTTGCAACCGTTGAACTGTGTAATGTAATAGTTCCATGGCGTACTGGCCATATTGCCTAGAGCTCTACTCATCATAGGCTGTTCCAAGGTGGTTACTTCTCCATATGCCATAGAATAGCTTGGAGGTGATACTGGGCTCCATGATAAGATCGTTGCATCACGCTTCCGTTCGTTGGAGGCCCTTTCGTATCCTGGTATTGATTGATACCGTTTATTAATTTGGGGTATCCCCTGTCAAGTGGGATCCCTTCGGTGTTCTAACCGAATGTTCGTTCAATTGTGGTGTTCTTATCACGATATTTCGTTCAACTGTGTTGACTTGATACCCTTTATGGATTGCTCCTGGGTATTACTGATTATGCTATTGCATCTGCTTGATGTTATGAGTATGTTCAGTTTGTTATCCACCTTGCGGTTCTGGATCTGAGTTATCCGTTGAGGGTTATAGTGGCTCCCGTTCTTAGGGTAGACCATTGGTGTTTTTCCTTGTGTTATAACGGATTTGGTATTCCTTCCGGCGATGAATGGTATTTCCGGTACCTTGCCACATCACCCTGTGTGTTTGTGGTAGTTGTTCTGGGATTCTATCCCGTTCATTGAACACTAAAGTGTTAATGTTAGGCATTTGCCTTACTGTGTTTAGACTGGGTATTCCTTCCAGTCGTCATGTTTTACTTTAATATATTCGAGACATGTCCAATGTCTTTATCAGTTGTTGGTGCTTCTCGCACTTTTAACTCTTAATTGTTCTCCTGGAGTGAGTTTCTGACTCCTTAGCATGTAGCTTATCTGAGTTTCCTTTGTTCGTTTGAGGTATCCAACTGTCTGTTTTAAATTACTTATGGTCCGTAGAACAGAGTTGACTACTTCCCGTGTTTCGTACACTACATGTATACATACGTGGGGTACCGTCTTGGCACGTTACCACTTACCTAACTATTTGTCAGGCCCGCAAGCTCCTTCGGAGTGCGGTCGTCCCACATCCCGTATTTGGGTACACTAGTAGTGTTCGTCACACGCCTAGGTGAAGTATTCTATTGTCAACTCTTCTTGTATCACTCTATGATACTCACCGATATTCCGTCTGTTGGTTTTAAAATCCAATGTTTTAAAAGAAGGTTTGTGGTTTTTGAAGAAAATTTTGGTTTTGAAATAACGGTTCGGTGTTAAAGAAATTCTTCATGGCGTTGCCATGTTGTGGTCTTGACCAAGTTCAGCTTCTTGCTGATTGGTACGTCCTTAATACAATGGTCGGGCCGTTAGGCCTTCCCGAGGTTCGTTATTTAACATCCTTAGGATTGGTGATCCTGCATTTGCTCCATTCGTCATAGCGGTACTGTAGTAAGTATTTGCGGTTTGGTAAAAGTATTCCAACCGTTCTGTTGTTGCTGCACTTGCCCTAGGCAAGTGCGCGGGTAGGTTGTTTTTCAGTTAACGTATACCGGTTACGGCATCGTTTCCATCCATAGTTGGGGGTCTTATTAGATCTTTCTTTGATCTTTGATCTTGGTGATCGATTTCCTGAGTCGCTTCTCAGTATACTTGACATGATTGTCGTCCATCCGGGTGTCTCACACCTTCAGTGTGGTTAACGAGACTTGGCTTGTCCTTAGGAACCATGTTGTGGTCCTATAGGTGTCTGTGTTATGATTTCTTTCATAGTTATCTGAACTATGTTGTTTGGTTATTACAGCCTCTTGGCATGTAGGTTTGGTATTAATCCAACCTCGACTAATTCCTTAGTCGGTTTGTATACCGTTGTTGGTATCATCAAAGATTACGGTCCGTAGACTCCTTGTCTCGGCTTGTTACTCCATTTCCTTGCTTCATTGCACGACTGTGCTTCTCTTCTTGCTGGCTACACATGGTTCTCGCGACTGCGAAGCATGTCGCCCCATGGTGCCATAAATTTCATCATCCTTGTGTTTAGGATCTTCATTCCTCCGCCATTAAGTGCGGTCCTTGTCATTTAACGGGAACCGTCTTCGGGACTTCCAGTTCTTGGACTCTACCGTAAGACAGGTTCTTTTCTAATAAGGTTTACTTGCAACTGCCAGATCGGGTGTTACCCGAGTGTGAGAGGTCTTTCCATCTCTCTGGCGTTATTGTCCCAACTTACAACGGGGACGCGGAGGGCGGGTATGGTTACTGTAGGTATCCAGATCACACTGGAAGTTCCTATCTAGCGTCCTTACACACTAGCACTCAACCCTTAGCCCTAAGTCTCTACTTCCTAACTCGGTATTTTCCTAAACTCGGTATTTCATCCATCAGAGCGATACTTCGCTCTGATACCACTTTTTGTAACACCCCTACCGCTAATACCGTCATTACCGTACCATACTTACCTTCGCAGCGGATATTACTTACTCGACGGCGGGTGTACAATGCCGTTAGTCACCCACGTGACTAACAAGGCGGTTACAATACTACTTACTATCGGTCTGATGAACATGAACATACCGAGTACTCTACACATTACATTACTTCCCATTGCATACTCATCCATAATACATACACAACTCCATACGATACTATACCGAGTATACTACAATCCTTAAATTACTGATACAGTTTAAACTTCCAAATTCGCATTACAATACAAGTACCAATCCCTACTATACAACTACCCATGCTTACGTAGCAGTCCCCGTCCTACTCTCTCGAACGGTGATCAGCTTCGGGTACCTGCACACTAAAAACGGTCCCCCGAAGGGGTCAGCTTACGCTGAATATGAATTCGCATATACCGCGTGCTAACCGCGGTACATCGACTACTTTGGGTCGAATATACATGGAGTTCATTTACATGCATACATACATACTCATACTACAACAAAATACATACATAACATACAATTCCAATACTTACCAAGGAAGACAGTTCGATAGTCAACCATTCGTACTAGTTACTTACTCTTGCTACTTCGGGGTTGTTCGATATTCATTACACTACTACTAACTACTCCTCACTTGTTGCTCGTTACTTACTCTTACATACTCATCACTCCATGCTCATATCCTTACTCGTACATGCTCTTACTCCATACTCGTTACTAATGCTTGTGCATACTCGCTACTCAGCACTCCTTACTTACTTATACGTACTCAATACTTACTGCTTACTCATACATACACATACTCACTTCTTACTCAATACTCTTTACTTCTCATACATACGCAATACTCGTTACTCATACTTTGGTCTCTGGGCTGAGTCATACTGAAGACTCGCCACCGGACCTACAATACGAGGGCTGTACGATCAGCTCCTCAAATACTCAAATGTCCGTGCTACCGGACTACTCGTATTCCCAACACTCTTCTCTCAGAGTATAATACAATCTTACAGATTAGCCTAGAAGTATCTCTCTCGATAACCTCCACTGGCTTAGGGAATTACTACTGTCTAGTATCCTCAGGTTAAGGGTTTCCCCAACATATCGGATACTCTCATATTCGGACATACTTACATTAGTCGGGTCCTCTCATAATGGGTCGACTAATTACTAAGGGGTTTGGAGATCCCTCATCATTCTTCGCTACTCTCATGGTTCATATTTGTATCAAGATTAGTTCCTCTACTAGAGGTTACTTTATACTTCCACTACTTATGTTTGTGGATTATCCTTTCAATTCTCCTACCGTTATCGGGAGGTTGTTACTCCCGTACACTCTCTCACATTCTAGTGAGTTCGTGGGTTTCGTTATCGTTGTTGATTCGATAGTTTGTGCGTTGCTACGTTCCCATTAGTTCACAACGGACTCTTACTACGAGTCACTACACAACAAGACTCATCTATGAGTCGTACTACGCACAAAGCAAGCCACACAATCAATCAAGAAGGGTTAGCTCACACAACATACATCAAGACGTACAAGGAAGGCAATAAACCATTTTCATGCTTTAGTCTTGATTAGCCGGCAAACAGCACACAAATCAATGTAACTCGGTTAGCATACGGGGCATGAGAAAATCATACCTTTCACCGGGGTTAGCTCTACCGTGTGTTCCCTCGTTCCTTGGTTCACACTTGTTCCTCTGATAATGTTCAACATTATTAATACTATATTCTTACAATACACAAATAATCGCTACTCCCGTATTTACCCCGTTATCCCGGTGTACTTAACGTTCTTTACTACCACTTCCTTACTAATCCTCTTACTTGTTTCCCATTACATACTTATTGCTTTACCATTAATGTTACACTAATGGTGTATTACCAAGGTCCTTTATATATGTATATCCTTATATATACATACATATGATTACTATGTTACTATTTTTTTTATTTTTTTTATAAGTTAGGGCCGACCGACCCACCGACCGACCCAACCCTTTGGGTCGGTCCATTCCAGTAAGTTTTCCGTCTTCTGAAATTGTCCCGACCGACCCAGAACTGTTCTGACCGACCCATACACTTCTGGGTCGGTCCATTACGAAAGTTTTTGGACCTGAGTTCCTTTGGGACCGACCCACGACCGACCCAACCCTTTGGGTCGGTCGAATCCGAAACTTCGTCCCAGTTATTTTCAGCTCCGACCGACCCATGTCCGACCCACGGCTCCTGGGTCGGTCCGTTCCCGAATGTTTTGGTTCTGTGGTCTGTATCCGACCGACCCACCGTCCGACCCAACCTCTGGGTCGGTCCGGTCCAGAACCTACCTACAGCTTTTGTTTTTCACTTCTTCCTTACTCATTCTTCCCCATCTTCCTACATGTAATCCCACATGATTTAGCACTAATTAGGCTTCCTAAAATACCTTACTTCATCCCCCAAATCCATTACTAAATCCATCAATTCACTTACACAATTTCCTCACTTCTTTTCCAACACTTGTAACAGTTTTTGTTACCATTATGCTACAGATTTCTAAACTCAATTCCCATCCAATACTTCCTCAACCAATGTTATTCCTAGCATTCTAAATACCCCTACTTACCATACCAATTCATTTCCAAGCCATTGCACTACTATACCCAAGTTCCAACACTCATCCTACACAACTCTGCACATTAAATTCTCCTACTTCTCCAATGTATTCTATGCTCTTTGCTACAGATTTTACACTTCTTACCTCTCATACTACAATCACATTCATAGCTACTAAACTTCTCTTCTAATCCCAATACACCCTTGGTTCTCCCAATCACCAAGTCATTCTTAGTACACAATTCCTACTAAAATTTTGCCATAGTTCACCTACTTTCCTTACTTATTCACACACATCCTTTCTCATCAATTCATCCCTATTCTAGCCAAACCACAAGGGTTCTATCAGCACACACAAAATCCAATACACCATACTTCCTCAATCCACAATACAAATACTCATATACAATTATTTGGCTCTAAGGCCTACAATCCACATACTTGCTCTTAAATACTCAAACTTCACAATTCTCAATACTAATACAAGGTTTTGGGTTCATTAAATATTTACCCATTCCCATTACTCTAATGCAATAAAATTTACATTAGGAAGGAGCTCTTACCTTGAGCTTTTGTTTTTCTTTTCTTTTCCATTTTTTTTTCTTCTTCCTCTTTCTTGCACAAATCGATCACATGGGGAATGGAGTTGCCAAACTCCATTCCCATCACCCAAAGCACATCACACAAGTATAATTAATACACTACCCTTAGATTTATGCTAGTTCATTGAAGTTTTAAAAATACAATTTCTAGGGTTTACCTTTGGAGTGCTTTAGGAGGGGTTTTAGCCCTTGGTTCAAGAAGGAGAATCCACCACCATTGCTAGGTGAAATTGATGCTCAAAAGAAGAGAGAAAAACAAGGCATTACAAGGGGCTAAAAATCGGTTTCCAAGAAGGTGAAGGAAACTTGAATCTTTTATGGAGATTTTTACCTTGTTGGAAAGAGGAGACTCCAAGCTTCACAATGGTGTGCTTTTCTCTTCAAATGGGGAAAACCCATGGAGATGAAACTCATCCTTTTCGAATTTTGAAAAGATAGAAATGTAGAGGAGGATGAGGGGATTACAAATATGTATTTATTTTCATTTGGAGCTCACATGGAGCTAGAGCATGAGGAAGAAGAAGAGAAGCCATGGATGCCATGGGAGAGCTTCAAAAATCGCCCCCAGAGCAGAGAAGGAGGAGGGGACGGTGAGAGAAAAAGAAGAGAGAAAGAGAGAGAAAAGAGAAGGGGGGAGGAGAGAGAAGAGGTAAGTGTTTTTGTACCTTTCCTACTTTTGCTTTTTGACTCATATTACTAGCTAGTACATGTGTGTGAGAGAGAGAGAGCTGTTTACACTAATAAAAACCGGCCCTCTATTATACTAGCTGGAGCGTTTTTCGTCTTTTACAGAAAAACGCTCGTTATTTTACCCGGTTTTGATACTATTCACTAACCGGGCCCGTTTTCCGGAATTTTCTCGTTTCTTTATTTTATTGGCTATTAAGCTTCCATAAATGCTTAATAATTATTATTTAATGATTTATAATTTTACGGGTCCGTTTGACCACTTAAAGTCACGTTTTCGGGTTTCCTCGAAAAACGTGCGCTAAAGCTCTTTTAGCGTTTTAATACATTCTTGGTTCCGTTTTCTTCGGGAATCATTCCGTATACTCATTAGGCATAAAGGAGCCTTAGGAATCCTTACAATACTATAACGAGGTCTCGTACCTCCTATGGTTATTTAACGCTCGTTAGCGTTTTCCGCTTTCTAAGCGCTTTTCTCATTTCTTTTGGATTTATTTCTTCACCAAATATTACTTAGGCACTATTAGGCCTTTAAATACTATATTAGAATAATATAATCACCATATTTAAGTTCGGGGTATTTCAAAACAGTGGCCACTTCCCTTATCTGACTCCCTGTTTCGAAAATTGTGGAGGAGCTCATGAAACCCCAGATTGCGATGGTCAGGATTAACAGGACCCTTGAGGAGGTAAGGTTAATCAACAACAGACCCACGAATCCTTATCCGAACTTTACAACCAAAATATTGGAGGAGCAATCAACAACCACTAGTAGAAAAAAGGCCTATTTCGGCGGTTCCAATGGGCCTATTTCGGCGGTTGTGAACCGCCGAAATGAGCACCGCCGAACTAGATGTACCTATCTCGGCGGTTCTTAGAGAACAATCCCAGGGGCCTATCTCGGCGGTTGTCTCTAAGAACCGCCGAGATAGGTATATTTTTTTTGTTTTTTTTCCATCCCAGCTTATATATATATATATTCACCACATTTGATTCAATCAGACCTGTAATAATGCTTCATCCATACAGGGAGCTCCAGCACACATTTAAAAAGTTATAAAAGCTCCCATTAATACCAACGACGCACCACAATTTGAGAGTTAACAAAACCAATGCAATTACACTTACTTTCACACTTTCAATACAAATAAAAAACACCATTACAATTCAAATCTACCATTACACCATCCACAAGTGTACAGAGTTATATTTACATACTCGAAAAAGTTAGCAAACATCTTCATGATCATCAATTCATTAAACTTGTGCAGCGAACTCCGACCATTCCTCAGCATCTAACAATTTGAGCATCATCATACTGACCCATCTTGAACACTTGTTCGTAAGCCTTGAAAAAAAATGAACATTAATCTAAAACGTACAAGTCTAACAACATGTAAAGAGCATAACTGAAACTTTCAAAGAATGTTACCATGTCTAACGAGTGCTCTGGTAAAAGGTTCGCCGCTCCTACTATGTCACTCATGAATCTCATGACATAGTATCCACATTCTAACCCCCCAGGCTGCACCGGACACTATACAAACACACATATATGACAGTTATAAACAAGTTTAACATTATCACACAAATTTATCATTAATAGAGTACCTTGACAGTGTTCCAAGGGATGTTACTCTTCATTGTTATACCTGGAGTCTTAATGCAGCTTTCATGGAACTATATACTCAGCAAATATATAGTTTTAAGCATCAGTAGCAAGTTATGAAACAGTTAATGTTATGTAAAATAATTGTTGTACGATAAACAAAATAATTACCCCAGTATTGCGGTGGAGATCTTCGGTCTCTTGGCACCCGCACCAAGTGAGTCAATTGCAAGATTCGTGGAGCGTTGAATTATCCTTCCACCCCCAATTTGTGTTCGGCTTCCCTTGATCGCTCCAAATCAATTCCACTTCCCCCCTCAATACAAACAGACAGCTCGTCAAAACATCATTTCATTTTCTATCTTTTTAATCTTGCTATTCATAATCATACCATACATTTTCCAATTACATGATTCACTTACTTACTTTCCAACCATTCATCCATCATTACTACGTCTTCTCCAACTACTATACTCAAGAAATTCGTGGGTATACTCCAATTATCTCATAAATATGTCAGTTGTACACCGATTCATACTCATTACATACATCGTTCCATACCGATTTATACTCCTCAAGTTCCCCATACATACTCATTCCTCATACTATTACCATCGGGGTACTCATTCCCCTGGAGTTTTCTCTACTCCTTTTCCTATACTCATTTCTCCACTTACCACAATTACACAATAGTGAATACAAATGTTTATGTAACATAAGTATCAATCGTTAAAACAAATACTTTTGCGCTATGCGCATTGTATTTACGCACTATCACGTAAAACATACATTTCGCGGTTTTCGCTCTACCTACCCCCCCTTAAGGGATTACGCCCACGTAATCTACCATGTGTCAACATTGGACATTGGTCGAAGGCATTCAGCCATCAGGAGTGGTTCACGCTTCCATGCGGTCTATTATACAATGTTCCCTATTATGGTCTTAACCGTATTACCGGTTAGTCCCTACGTCAGAATTTTTCATCGGGGTTTATTTAACACTGAACCGGGTTTGTTCTAGGTGTATTTACTTAGAATCTTGGGGCCCACTAGCTTCTGCTGCGCGACCCTGATAACTTGGGTTATTCGCCCTTCTCGTTATCCTTAACGTGTTACACATCACCTTTCTATCCCTCTTGTTGTGGGAACAAGGTTTATTAACCAAGTGTGGTGTTTTTTTTCCATGTTCGAACTGGATGAGTTCTAGATTTGTAACCAGCTCTCTGGCAATCTATATACATACTGTTGTGTTTTGTAGTGATCATTCACTTGATTCCTCCGACTTATTGTCGGTTGAGGTTAAGCGCACTACTTAGTGTAGTGCTTCCTCTATTGTTGGTAGCTTCTGAATTATACCAGTTTCTCTGGTTCATTACAAGTGTTCTTTAATTGTATGACCTTTGCATCTTGAATGCGTCTGTCCTTGTGACTTTCTTAAGTCTCCTTTCACCTTTATTCCTGTGGATTCACATCTTGTGATTGTTAATGCGTTTCACCCTCTTCGTGCTTCTTTGGCCTTAGGCCGCACGGTTTGTTTCTAAGCTTTTGCTTGACTGGCTTATGCCATGTTTACTGTGAAAGGAAGGATTTACCACGATTACATTTCCTCATATTCCTAGCTATCCCACTCGATCATTACTGCACAAGGGCAATACCAAACACTCAGTCATACAGAGTGCAGAGGCGTAAACTCTTGGCATAAGTCTCTTATGAGGTCGCAGTAGACTGAATCGTTCCGATTATTTACTATACTGGTCGCCTGTTGCGCACCATGTTCTTACTGAGTCACAGTTTTGGTTTACATGGCTTCCGCTGTTGCTAGCTTCAGCTCATGTATTTTTATCCTTTATACAATGGTTCCCCATGTATTTGGCAAATACAGAATATGGTATTCCTTTATTTTTCTGAGCTCTCTGAACATCATTGGTTTTATAACCGGTTACTCCTTGGTTGTCAACAATTGCTGTTGAAGCTTATTTCACATTGTTGGCAATAATTATATGCTCAAGCTTGACTACGTTAGTAGTTCTGAAAGGATATATTTCCGACAGTTACTGATGGTATCCCTTTCTTGGGATCCATATGTTTCACCGCTCTTGCGGTCTCACATTTATGAGGGTATCCTTGCTTGTTGGTCAATAAACTTTATTAGTGTCGTCCTTGACTATTTTCCATGTGGTCCATAACTGGTTTTGCAACCGTTGAACTCTGTATGTAATAGTTCCATGGCGTACTGGCCATATTGCCTAGAGCTCTACTCATCATAGGCTGTTCCAAGGTGGTTACTTCTCCATATGCCATAGAATAGCTTGGAGGTGATACTGGGCTCCATGATAAGATCGTTGCATCACGCTTCCGTTCGTTGGAGGCCCTTTCGTATCCTGGTATTGATTGATACCGTTTATTAATTTGGGGTATCCCCTGTCAAGTGGGATCCCTTCGGTGTTCTAACCGAATGTCGTTCCAATTGTGGTGTTCTTATCACGATATTTCGTTCAACTGTGTCGACTTAATACCCTTTATGGATTGCTCCTGGGTATTACTGATTATGCTATTGCATCTGCTTGATGTTTATGAGTATGTTCAGTTTGTTATCCCACCTTGCGGTTCTGGATCTGAGTTATCCGTTGAGGGTTATAGTGGCTCCCGTTCTTAGGGTAGACCATTGGTGTTTTCCTTGTGTTATAACGGATTTGGTATTCCTTCCGGCGATGAATGGTATTTCCGGTACCTTGCCACATCACCCTGTGTGTTTGTGGTAGTTGTTCTGGGAATCTATCCCGTTCATTGAACACTAAAGTGTTAATGTTAGGCATTTGCCTTACTGTGTTTAGACTGGGTATTCCTTCCAGTCGTCATGTTTTACTTTAATATACATTCGAGACATGTCCAATGTCTTTATTCAGTTGTTGGTGCTTCTCGCACTTTTAACTCTTATTTGTTCTCCTGGAGTGAGTTTCTGACTCCTTAGCATGTAGCTTATCTGAGTTTCCTTTGTTCGTTGAGGTATCCAACTGTCCTGTTTTAAATACTTATGGTCCGTAGAACGGAGTTGACTACTTCCCGTGTTTCGTACACTACATGTATACATACGTGGGGGTACCGTCTTGGCACGTTACCACTTACCTAACTATTTGTCAGGCCCGCAAGCTCCTTCGGAGTGCGGTCGTCCCACATCCCGTATTTGGTACACTAGTAGTGTTCGTCACACGCCTAGGTGAAGTATTCTATTGTCAACTCTTCTTGTATCATTCTATGATACTCACCGATATTCCTCTGTTGCGTTTTAAAATCCAATGTTTTAAAAGAAGGTTTGTGGTTTTTGAAGAAAATTTTGGTTTTGAAATAACGGTTCGGTGTTAAAGAAATTCTTCATGGCGTTGCCATGTTTGTGGTCTTGACCAAGTTCAGCTTCTTGCTGATTGGTACGTCCTTAATACAATGGTCGGGCCGTTAGGCCTTCCCGAAGGTTCGTTATTTAACATCCTTAGGATTGGTGATCCTGCATTTGCTCCATTCGTCATAGCGGTACTGTAGTAAGTATTTGCGGTTTGGTAATAGTATTCCAACCGTTCTGTTGTTGCTGCACTTGCCCTAGGCAAGTGCGCGGGTAGGTTGTTTTTCAGTTAACGTATACCGGTTACAGCATCGTTTCCATCCATAGTTGGGGGTCTTAAAGATCTTCTCTTTGATCTTTCGATCTTGGTGATCGATTTCCTGGGTCGCTTCTCAGTATACTTGGCATGATTGTCGTCCATCCGGGTGTCTCACACCTTCAGTGTGGTTAACGAGACTTGGCTTGTCCTTAGGAACCATGTTGTGGTCCTATAGGTGTCTGTGTTATGATTTCTTTCATAGCTATCCGAACTATGTTGTTTGGTTATTACAGCCTCTTGGCATGTAGGTTTGGTATTAATCCAACCTCGACTAGTTCCTTAGTCGGTTTGTATACCGTTGTTGGTATCATCAAAGTTTACGGTCCGTAGACTCCCTTGTCTCGGCTTGTTACTCCATTTTCCTTGCTTCATTGCACGACTGTGCTTCTCTTCTTGCTGGCTACACATGGTTCTCGCGACTGCGAAGCATGTCGCCCCATGGTGCCACAAATTTCATCATCCTTGTGTTTAGGATCTTCATTCCTCCGCCATTAAGTGCGGTCCTTGTCATTTAACGGGAACCGTCTTCGGGACTTCCAGTTCTTGGACTCTACCGCAAGACAGGTTCTTTTTCTAAGGTTTGCTTGCAACTGCCAGATCGGGTGTTTACCCGAGTGTGAGAGGTCTTTCCATCTCTCTGGCGTTCTTGTCCCAACTTACAACGGGGACGCGGAGGGCGGTATGGTTACTGTAGGTATTCCAGATCACACTGGAGGTTCCTATCTAGCGTCCTTACACACTAGCACTCAACCCTTAGCCCTAAGTCTCTACTTCCTAACTCGGTATTTTCCTAAACTCGGTATTTCATCCATCAGAGCGATACTTCGCTCTGATACCACTTTTTGTAACACCCCTACCGCTAATACCGTCATTACCGTATTACGTACATACTTACCTTCGCAGCGGATATTACTTACTCGACGGCGGTGTACAATGCCGTTAGTCACCCACGTGACTAACAAGGCGGTTACAATACTACTTACTATCGGTCTGATGAACATGAACATACCGAGTACTCTACACATTACATTACTTCCCATTGCATACTCATCCATAATACATACACAACTCCATTACGATACTATACCCGAGTATACTACAATCCTTAAATTACTGATACAGTTTAAACTTCCAAATTCGCATTACAATACAAGTACCAATCCCTACTATACAACTACCCATGCTTACGTAGCAGTCCCCGTCCTACTCCTCGAACGGTGATCAGCTTCGGGTACCTGCACACTAAAAACGGTCCCCCGAAGGGGTCAGCTTACGCTGAATATGAATTCGCATATACCGCGTGCTAACCGCGGTACATCGACTACTTTGGGTCGAATATACATGGAGTTCATTTACATGCATACATACATACTCATACTACACCAATACATACATATACATACAATTCCAATACTTACCAAGGAAGACAGTTCGATAGTCAACCATTCGTACTAGTTACTTACTCTTTGCTACTTCGGGGTGTGTCGATATTCATTACACTACTCCTAACTACTCCTCACTTGTGCTCGTTACTTTACTCTTACATACTCATCACTCCATGCTCATATCCTTACTCGTACATGCTCTTTACTCCATCCTCGTTACTAATGCTTGTGCATACTCGCTACTCAGCACTCCTTACTTACTTATACGTACTCAATACTTACTGCTTACTCATACATACACATACTCACTTCTTACTCAATACTCTTTACTTCTCATACATACGCAATACTCGTTACTCATACTTGGGTCTCTGGGCTGAGTCATACTGAAGACTCGCCACCGGACCTACAATACGAGGGCTGTACGATCAGCTCCTCAAATACTCAAATGTCCGTGCTACCGGCTACTCGTATTCCCAACACTCTTCTCTCAGAGTATAATACAATCTTACAGATTAGCCTAGAAGTATCTCTCTCGATAACCTCCACTGGCTTTAGGGAATTACTACTGTCTAGCATCCTCAGGTTTAAGGGTTTCCCCACATATCGGATACTCTCATATTCGGACATACTTACATTAGTCGGGTCCTCTCGTAATGGGTCGACTAATTACTAAGGGGTTTGGAGATCCCTCATCATTCTTCGCTACTCTCATGGTTCATATTTTGTATCAAGATTAGTTCCTCTACTAGAGGTCACTTTATACTTCCACTACTTACTGTTTGTGGATTACTCCTTTCAATTCTCCTACCGTTATCGGGAGGTTTTTACTGTTACTCCCGTACACTCTCTCACATTCTAGTGAGTTCGTCGATTTCGTTGCCGTTTGTGATTCGATAGTTTGATGCGTGGCTACGTTCCCATTAGTTCACAACGGACTCTTACTACGAGTCACTACACAAAACAGACTCATCTATGAGTCGTACTACGCACCAAAGCAAGCCACACAACCAATCAAGAAGGGTTAGCTCACACAACATACATCAAGACGTACAAGGAAGGCAATAAACCATTTTCATGCTTTAGTCTTGATTAGCCGGCAAACAGCACACAAATCAATGTAACTCGGTTAGCATACGGGGCATGAGAAAATCATACCTTTCACCGGGGTTAGCTCTACCGTGTGTTCCCTCGTTCCTTGGTTCACACTTGTTCCTCTGATAATGTTCCAACATTATTAATACTATATTCTTACAATACACCAATAATAATCCTACTCCCGTATTTACCCTATCCCGGTGTACTTAACGTTCTTATACTTACCACTTCCTTACTAATCCTCTTACTTGTTTTCCCATTTACATACTTATTGCTTTACCATTAATGTTACACTAATGGTGTATTACCAAGGTCCTTTATATATGTACATATCCTTATATATACATACATATGATTACTATGTTACTATTTTTTTTATTTTTTTTTTATAAGTTAGGGCCGACCGACCCACCGACCGACCCAACCCTTTGGGTCGGTCCATTCCAGTAAGTTTTCCGTCTCTGAAATTGTCCCGACCGACCCAGAACTGTTCTGACCGACCCATACACTTCTGGGTCGGTCCATTACCGAAAGTTTTTGAGTTTCCTTTGGACCTGAGTTTCCTTTGGGACCGACCCACGACCGACCCAACCCTTTGGGTCGGTCGATATCCGAAACTTCGTCCCAGTTATTTTCAGCTCCGACCGACCCATGTCCGACCCACGCTCCTGGGTCGGTCCGTTCCCGAATGTTTTGGTTCTGTGGTCTGTATCCGCCGACCCACCGTCCGACCCAACCTCTGGGTCGGTCCGGTCCAGAACCTACCTACAGCTTTTGTTTTCACTTCTTTCCTTACTCATTTCTTCCCCCATCTTCCTACATAACCCACATGATTTAGCACTAATTAGGCTTCCTAAAATACCTTACTTCATCCCCCAAATCCATTACTAAATCCATCAATTCACTTACACAATTTCCTCACTTCTTTTCCAACACTTGTAACAGTTTTTGTTACCATTTTGCTACAGATTCTAAACTCAATCTCTCCATCCAATACTTCCTCAACCAATGTTATTCCTAGCATTCTAATACCCCTACTTACCATACCATTCATTTCCAAGCCATTGCGCTACTATACCCAAGTTCCAACACTCATCCTACACAACTCTGCACATTAAATTCTCCTAACTTCTCCAATGTATTCCTATGCTCTTTGCTACAGATTTTACACTTCTTACCTCTCATACTACAATCACCATTCCATAGCTACTAAACTTCTCTTCTAATCCAATACACACCTTGGTTCTCCCAATCACCAAGTCATTCTTAGTACACAATTCCTACTAAAATTTCGCCATAGTTCACCTACTTTCCTTACTTATTCACACACATCCTTTCTCATCAATTCATCCCTATTCTAGCCAAACCACAAGGGTTCTATCAGCACACATACAAAATCCCAATACACCAATACTTCCTCGATCCACAATACAAATACTCATATACAATTATTTGGCTCTAAGGCCTACAATCCACATACTTGCTCTTAAATATTCAACTTCATAATTCTCAATACTAATACAAGGTTTGGGTTCATTAAATATTTTACCCATTCCCATTACTCTAATGCAATAAATTTACATTAGGAAGGAGCTCTTACCTTGAGCTTTTTGATTCCTTCTTTTCTTTTCCATTTTTTTTTCTTCTTCCCTCTTCCTTGCACAAATCGATCACATGGGGAATGGGGTTGCCAAACTCCATTCCCATCACCCAAAGCACATCACACACAGTATAATTAATACACTAGCCCTTAGATTTATGCTAGTTCATTGAAGTGTTAAAAATACAATTTCTAGGGTTTACCTTTGGAGTGCTTTAGAAGGGGTTTTAGCCCTTGGTTCAAGAAGGAGAATCCACCACCATTGCTAGGTGAAATTGATGCTCAAAAGAGAGAGAAAAACAAGGCATTACAAGGGGCTAAAATCGGTTTCCAAAGAAGGTGAAGGAAACTTGAATCTTTTATGGAGATTTTTACCTTGTTGGAAAGAGGAGACTCCAAGCTTCACAATGGTGTGCTTTTCTCTTCAAATGGGGAAAACCCATGGAGATGAAACTCATCCTTTTCGAATTTTGAAAAGATAGAAATGTAGAGGAGGATGAGGGGAGTTCAAATATGTGTTTTATTTTTCATTTGGAGCTCACATGGAGGTAGAGCATGAGAAGAATGAAGAGAAGCCATGGATGCCATGGGGAGCTCTCAAAAATCGCCCCAGATCAGAGAAGGAGGAAGGGGACGGTGAGAGAAAAAGAAGAGAGGAAAGAGAGGAAAAGAGAAGGTGGGAGGAGAGAGAAGAGGTAAGTGTTTTTTGTACCTTTCCTCCTTTTTGCTTTTTGACTCATTATTTACTAGCTAGTTACATGTGTGTGAGAGAGAGAGAGCTGTTTACACTAATAAAACCGGCCCCCTCTTTATACTAGCTGGAGCGTTTTTCGTCTTTTACAGAAAACGCTCGTTATTTTACCCGGTTTTGACACTATTCACTAACCGGGCCCGTTTTCCGGAATTTTCCTCGTTTCTTTATTTTCATTGGCTATTAAGCTTCCATAAATGCTTAATAATCATTATTTAATGATTTATAATTTCTACGGGTCCGTTTGACCACTTAAAGTCACGTTTTCGGGTTTCCTCGAAAAACGTGCACTAAAGCTCTTTTAGCGTTTTAATACATTCCTTGGTTCCGTTTTCTTCTTCGGAATCATTCCCGTATACTCATTAGGCATAAAGGAGCCTTAGGAATCTTACAATACTATAACCGAGGTCTCGTACCTCCTATGGTTATTTACGCTCGTTTTAGCGTTTTCCGCTTTCTAAGCCTTTTCTCTTTCTTTTGGATTTTTTATTTCTTCACCAAATATACTTAGGCACTATTAGGCCTTTAATCTATATTCAGAATATAAATCACATATTAAGTAGGGGTATTCAAACATTGGCCACTTCCCTATATCTGACTCCCTGTTTCGAAATTGTGGAGGAGCTCATGAAACCCCAGATTGCGATGGTTCAGGATTAACATGACCCTTGAGAGTAGTTAATCAAAACAGACCCACGAATCCTTATCCAACTCTTTACACCAAAATAATTGGAGGAGCAACAACAAACCACTAGTAGAAAAGGCCTATTTCGGCGGTTCCAATGGGCCTATTTCGGCGGTTGTGAACGCCGAAATGAGCCCGCCGAACTAGATGTACCTATCTCGGCGGTTTCTTAGAGAACAATACCCAGGGGCCTATCTCGGCGGTTTTTCTCTAAGAACCGCCGAGATAGGTATATTTTTTTTTTTTTTTTTCCATCCCAGCTATATATATATATTCACCACATTTGATTCAATCAGACCTGTAATAATGCTTCATCCTACAGGGCTCCAGCACACATTTAAAAAGTGTATAAAAGCTCCCAATTAATACCAACGACGCACCACAATTTGAGAGTTAACAAAACCAATGCAATTACACTTACTTTCACACATTTCAATACAAATAAAAACACCATTACAATCAAATCTACACCATTACACCCATCCACAAGTTACAGAGTTATATTTACATACTCGAAAAAGTTAGCAAAACATCTTCATGATCATCAATTCATTAACTTGTGCAGACGAACTCCGACCATTCCTCAAGCATCTCAACAATTTGAGCATCATCATACTGACCATCTTTGAACACTTGTTCGTAAGCCTTGAAAAAAATGAACATTAATCTAAAACGTACAAGTCTAACAACATGTAAGAGCATAACTGAAACTTTCAAAGAATGTTACCATGTCTACGAGTGCTCTGGTAAAAGGTTCGCCGCTCCTACTATGTCACTCATGAATCTCATGACATATATCCACATTCTGACCCCCCAGGCTGCACCGGACACTATACAACCACATATTGAAGTTATAAACAAGTTTAAACATTATCACACACAATTTATCAATTAATAGAGTACCTTGACAGTGTTCCAAGGGATGTTATTCTTCATTGTTATACCCTGGAGTCTTAATGCAGCTTTCATGGAACTATATACATCAGCAATATATATAGTTTTAAGCATCAGTAGCAAATTATGAAACAGTTAATGTTATGTAAAATAATTGTTGTTTACGATAACACAATAATTACCCCAGTATTGCGGTGGCGATCTTCGGTCTCTTGGCACCCGCACCAAGTGAGTCAAATTGCAAGATTCGTGGTGTGCTCCCCATCACCAGCACAAGCAATGACCAATGTCGACTGTCCACAAATTACACAATGTGTTGAAATCATTAAGCAACTAACACAACTATATGTTTTAGATAATACTAATAGAAATAGTCAAATATCATACCCTGAATGATATGGCAGCATAATAAATGACTTTTTCGAACATTCATAGAGGGCATTCGTCATATATTGCATAAGGCCTTGCGGATCACTTGTCATCTGGACTTCATTGCACATAGCAGGACACAGGAATCCAATCTTTGATCTTGATAGACATTGATCGCCTTATCATGCACCCACCTATGAGGCAATATCATTAGTCATTAACTTTATATTCAAACATCTAATTCATCACCAATTAATGAATTCAAATATAAAAGGTAGAAGTCACTCACATGGCGGCCGACTTGATAATCGACACATTCAACCAATCCCTCCTGAAGCACTCCTCGAAGTCGGACATATACATCTCAAATCGATGTATATCTTCTCCTTGAACTATATAGTGAAATATCCGCTCGGGATCTTCCACAATGAGGGAATCACTATCCGTGGTAGCACCAACAACGAGGAATGCAGAATCTGCATATTGGTCGACAAGCCGGCCAATATTCTCTCTCCACCAAAGCAGGTCTAAGCACAAAATTTGTGGATGCCTTTGATTGCACAGGTGTGGCAATTCTTTTTCCTTTGCCCTTATCAGTCTTCGGTGGGGTCATATCCTATGATATTAGTCTAATTAAGTATATGGATGCAAGGTGGTACACCAATAGTTTTATAGCAACGGTTAAGAGTAATACCTGCCCAGGGAGTCTGACCAATCGTGCAGGCCACTGCACTGTCGCAGTTTGTGCAGAACGCACGGTAGGTCTTTGTGGGACCGGCACCGGTAAACCGACGTCAGCATGCTCTGCAACAAATTCGTCTACAAGCACTCGTGCATGGTAATGTCGGAGTGGTTCACACGTGCACAATATCACTTGGACGAGAGGGGAAAGTTTTCCCCATGCAACCATGACCTCTTGTACTCCAATTTGTAAAAACAGATGGCACTCAGTGGGTGCCTGAGTGTTATGTGGAACTTGTTTAGATAAAAATTGAGAATTCTTCTATGATGATATTAGTGATCAAGTTAAAAATCATAATCGTCATGTACTCAATTGAAATGTAAGTCTAACCTGTAGAGATGCATAGGGAAACGGATCAGCCGAGTGGACCTACTTCACTCTCACTACCGGTGCATTCTGCTGCTGAATGGGTGACTGATCAACTGGTGGTCGAGAAACCTCTTGGCTTTCATGCTGCTGTGGCTGAATCCTTGATATAGCCTGAGCGATCCTCTCGTCGACGTTCTGAGTAATCCTCTGCTCCATCTCAGCCATCGCTCTCAGGTGCTCCTCGTAGCTAATCGACTGTCCCGGCTGATTCTGGACCCGGGTGCGCCAAATGCCTGGCGGATACCAACGTGCCCACCAAACCCAATGGCACGACCTGGATGATCCTTCTTACCAAGAGCGCGTGTAAGAGGATCATCATTCCTCTGTGAGGTCCAGGTGCCCTGGGTGAGCTGAGAGCTTAATTCACCCTAATATAACACACAAATACAGTTATTAGTTTAACATAAGTTCATATACAAAGAAATGAACAGTTTGACTGAAAAATGAAATGATATCACTTACCATTTGAGCAATAACTGCTCTCGTGGCTTCATCATATTGAGGATTTTCGGGAGTAGAGTTCTTCGGAATGTGGCTTAACTCCCACACTTTCATTCTTCTGCCACTGGCATCCAATGAGCCATCCGTGGGCAGATATCCCTTTTGCTCCCATTCTGGTACCCTTTGAGCAATACTTTTTCCACCTAAGTGGTGAGGGTACAGATTCTTCTTAGCATTTGCTTGTTGTTTCGCACGGAGAGCCTGCATAAATTAATGGGATCATGTTAAGTGAAATTGAACACAAAAAACATAAGAAATTAAGATTAATTTATGTATGTATGACAATAAAGTGCACCTGGAACTCAGGTGTGTGACGCCTCTCAACAAATTGTAGCCATTGCTCTTCTGTTATGCCCTCGTAAACCTCCCATGGTGGTCTCACACCGTCTCCACCATGATCTGGCTCATCTGGATCTTCTGGAGTAGGCATCTTGTAGATGTACTTGTCAGCCAACTTATTCTTGTGGTCCCGGAACTGTTTCGACATCGCTGATAGCACATCGTTTTTAAGTGCGGGATCCACGGAGAAACGAGACTACGTACATGATCATTCAGTTAGTAAAGTAAACATAAATGTTCTATTATTTCACAAAAGATCATAGTAATAATGTAGAGATTTACCTGAAGACGCTGAAACATAGTATCCTTCAATGATTGAGGCACTTGCTTCCAGGTGTGGTTTATGTCGCAATATGACTTCACCAAATGGCTACCGTAAGCGGTGAAGTCATTCTTCCAATTTCCATGGGGCTGGTTGAATTGATTGAAGTCGACCGGTTTTGTAGGAGGGCCCTTGTTAGCCTTCAGCCCACGTGTTGCACCTCTTTTCTTCTGCTTCTTCGCCTCTGGTGGCACAACCGACTCCTCTTCGGTCTGCTGTGAAGGGCCAGCCTCAGTCTCGTGTACTGCTACCTGGTCCTTCTTCTTCTTTCCTCCTCTCGTGACCCGCTTACTTGGTCTATTCGGCTGTGGCTCAGGTTCTCCAGTCGAGATAAGCCGTCCAATGGGGTCATCTATAGGGTGATCATCCACTGCAAAAAAAAATCATAAAGCATTTTCATCAGTTAAACTCATAACATAAATACTATGATGCATAACAATAACAGTTAAGATGATATTACAGTCTACATTCTACTAACAACATTACCTGACACGTACAAAAACATAAATCATTTCATATTTTCTACCCAAACACCCTCATCATGGTCTGATCGTGCGTAGAGCAAATCGTTTTCAGTATCATCAATCGAATCCGGTAATCCAGTAGGAAACAAGGATGTTTCCTCTACAGTCCCATTTCATCGTTATCCTCATTTTCATTTTCCATTACAACCGGCCTTCTTCCTGGAAGAACAACAGACCATCTGCAGTCTTTCGGATCCTCAACATACCCACTTGCTCGCAATCCTTTCCCAGAACAAATTGATCATCATTATAACCGTGTAACCGTGAAAGATCAACCATGGTAAGCCCTCCATCATTTTGGTACCCGCGTCGGTTGTCCACCCACTTGCACCGGAACAACAGAAAGGAATCAATGTCATAGTCTAGTTCCCAGATGTCCTCGATGACACCATAATACCAATTACTAACTGGTTGAGATCGGTTACCGCTGTGGTACTCAGTGGCAGCAGCTTCAATTTTTACCCCACTATTCTGGTTTCGATTTGGCATCTTGGCGTGCAGTGTAGTATGTATACCCACTAATATCATACCCCTCAAAAGATGTAATATTAGTTTCAGGTCCGATTGCCAAACATCTGATCTCTTCGCTTACAGCTTCTGGATCTGATGATGCTAATGTCAACACATGATCTTTGAACCATTGGATAAAAACTCGGTTTTGTTCTTTTGTCAGCCAAATGTGGTTTTTCAAAGGATTTTGATGCCTTAACTCAACCATATGGGTTTCCAAATAAGGTTCAACAACCTCAAGATGTTGTAAGACAAACAAATGTGCTTGATGAATAAGTAGACGCGAAACTTGCACGATCTTTCTACCAATAAACCCTTTACCCTTAAACCTGCCATAGTGTCGTGGTTTTGGGATACCAATAGACTCTGCCTCACTCAAATAATCGGTCACAAACTCCGTGACTTCCTCAGTCACTGTTGCTTCAACAATGCTCCCCTCTGGTCGATACCTATTCTTCATTCTACTTTTCAGAATACCCATGTACCGTTCAAAAGGGTACATGTACCGTAAGTATACCGGACCGCAGAACTGTATCTCTCGAACGATGTGCACAATTAGATGTACCATTATATCAAAGAAAGATGGTGGGAAATACATCTCAAGTTGACATAAAGTGATAACAATTTCACGTTGTAGATCATCTAGAGAGGTTACGTCAATTGCCTTGGAGCACACAGCGTTGAAAAAGAAACATAACCGAGTTAAAGCATTTCTGACATCAGATGGCAATATCCCTCGAATTGCGACCGGAAGAAGATGTAACATCAGTACATGATAATCGTGAGATTTCATGCCTAAAAGTTTTAAATCCTTCATCGATACAATGTTCTTCCAGTTTGAAGAGTATCCAGACGGTACTTTTACCGAGTACAGACATTTGCAGAAACTAATCTTTTCAGCCTTTGAGAGCGTGTAGCATGCAGGAGGTAGGTAGATTCGTTTCCCATTCTCTTGTGGGTGTAACTCCTTTCGTATACCCATGGTTTGCATGTCCTTTCTGATTTTCAATCCGTCTTTTGTTTTGCCGGGTATATTGAGTAAAGTCCCACTCACTGCCTCACCAACGTTCTTCACAATGTGCATGATGTCTAAGCAGTGCCTCACAGAAAGATGACGCCAATAAGGTAGTTCCCAAAAGATAGAACACTTTTTCCAAATGTTTTTCGTCGGTTTTGATGTGTTTCCAAATACATTTACAATGTCCTTAACCTTTTCGTACACTTCCTCAGAGGTCAGAGGTAGACGGGCCACACGAGTTTCGGCTTGACCATTGAACAACTTTCTCTTCGTTACTCGATAAGGGTGATCTTCGGGGAGAAGACGTCGATGACACATATAAACATTCTTCCCACAATGTTTTAAACGGTCCGAACAAGTGTCTTCCTCGCATATGGGACATGCAAATGTTCCTTTAACCGTGTAACCGGACAAGTTCCCATACGCAGGGAAGTCATTGACGGTACAGAACAACAAAGCCTTGAGCGTGAAATTCTCTCTTGCATAAGCATCATATACCACGGTCCCCTCATTCCACAATAGCTTCAGATCGTCGATCAGAGGGGCAAGGTACACATCAATGCTATTACCTGGCTGCTTGGGACCAGATATCAGGAGCGATAACATGATGTACTTTCGTTTCATACACAACCATGAGGGCAAATTGTAGATCACTAGCAGAACAGGCCATGTACTGTGTTGACTACTCAATGTGCCGTACGGGTTCATTCCATCAGTACATAACCCAAGCCTCAGATTCCTATCTTCATGTCCGAAATGTTCTTTGAACCGTCTATTGATGTTTCTCCACTGAGGCCCATCTGCTGGATGTCTTAGTTTCTCATCACTCTTTCTACCCTCCGCATGCCATCGTAAGTTCTTTGCATCTTTCGGATTCGCAAACAACCGTTTGAATCTGGGTATAATCGGCAAATACCAAACAAGTTTTGCTGGAGGGCTTTTTTTCTGAACGGAGGAGTACTCACCATCTTTATGCTTATACCGGGACAACGAACATTTTGGGCAATTGTCCAGATGTTCGTATTCACCCCTGTACAACACACAGTTGTTTGGACACGCGTGAATTTTTTTGTACTCTACTCCCATTGGACACACCCATTTCTTTGCCTCATACGTGGTCGTAGGGAGACCGTTCTCATCCGGTAGCATATCATGAATCAGCTCGAGGAATGCCGTGAAACCTTTGTCACTCAATCCATATCTTCCCTTCAGGTTGAACAAATTCAATATAGCTGTCAATTTCGTGTACTTAGTGCAAGTAGGATACAACGCCGTTTTGGATGCGTCCAACAACCTTTGATACTCATCCGGCCGGTCGACAAAGTTATCCTCAACGTTACCAAGCATCTCGTCAATTTGTTCATCATGATAAGTCGACTCACTGTCAACATTGACTCCGGAAGCGCTTGGGAGTTCTGACTCGTTAGTAGTATCGAATGTCTGCTCGGTTCTTGAGTTACACCGATCGTGACTGTAGGAAGATGAAGCATTATCTTCAACACGTTCTCCATGAAAAATCCATTTTGTATAATGTGGCATGAACCACGGGTCTTCACATGGAGTTGTACGAGGTTGATGCTTGAATAATGTCTAACCACACCACAATCAACACAAGGACATGGAATTTTCTCCGCCTTTGTCCTGTCCTTGTGTTGCACTGCAGCTTTGCAAAACTCTTTCAGCATTTTGTCAAAATGTTCGCCTCTATCACCATACATCCAGTCACGCTCCATACTACATGTGCAACATATCACAGGTGTGAGTTAGATCCTTTGTAGAATATGGCCTATATTAAGTTGCACATGTTTATTTCCTAATGGAGCATGACTGGGATGATTGACAATTAGTCTAGCCTAACTCTAAGGTTGCAAACACAAAATAAACTACCATTTTAAATTTAAGAAATTGTTTGCACTTCTACAAAAATTTTGGCATGACCTTTGCATAATTGTACACATCCCGTGCTTATTATTCAGCACTCACCAAAGTCATCACAACCACAAACATTCCAACAATGGCAGCAACCAACAATTAAAATAAATCAATTCTTTACTAGCTAACTGAAAACCAATTGCAAATTCAGATCATCAAATCAACGCTTTCAATTCTCCACTGTATAAGTTCAAACCGGTTTACAGATTAACAAAGATTCGAGAGTTAGAATACGTACTTGTTTTTTAAGGATTTATGGACAGGGGAGACTGGTGCCTGAGAGGTAGGCTTCTGTGCGAGAGATGCAGCAATACCACTTCTGATATGTCTCTGCAACGGAGCAACAAAAAATAAATTAAAAAAGAAATGTATCAACAAATAGGGAATGAAGCTAAATTATGTACTACTAGCACTTATATTTAAATACATAATTGCATTTATTAAACAAAAAATAAGGTTTAGTTACTTACTTGTGCACAGAGGAAAGAGGAAAAGTAATGGAAGAAGGCGGGAAACAAGAGAGGTGATTCACGGACCTGATAAAAAAATTAGATATTGTTAGACATATACACATACATCAAACAATATTAATTACGAAGAGATTTTAAAAAAAAAACGGCATGACTTTTGCATAATTTTACCTATCCCATGCTTATTATTAAGCATTCACCAACCATTCATCAACACAAATTTCCATCACAAATCAAACTAATACAAACTTTATCCATCAAACCAAATTTTAATAATTTGTGGAAATCAAATACAAAGTAAAATAAAGACACAACTACTCCTATTATTAAGCATTCACCAATTATTCAACAACACAAATTTCAATCATAAAACCAAACTAATATATACCAAATTCATTCATCAAACGAAATTCCAATAATTTGTGGAAATCAAATACAAAGTACAAAAGAGAAAAATGATACGTTAGATTATATTACCGGTTCGAAAATGAATTGCTCTCCGCTCCGCTTTCAATCTACCATCAAATGGTAAAGAAGCTCCTTAAGTATTTATCTGTAGAGACACAAAAGAGAAAAATGATAAGTTAGATTATATTACAGTGAGTGAAGAGAATGAAGAGTTAAATTAAAAAAAATACCGGTTCATAAATGAATTGTTTTCAGCCCCTCTTCTCAATCGGGCGTGCGAGACTTGTGTAGCAACACCAATCTCTACAGAGGCAACGCATAAAGATTGAACAACATTCAGATCAATTAGAATAATTTTATATTAAACTTAACGACTATACAATACTCATATATATATATATATATATATTATATATAATATATATATAATACATTCTCACACCTCTACTTCAAACCGCTACTAAAACGGCTAATACCTCACCTACTACAATATTTTCTACTATGACTGCTTGTTCACGCTCTTATTCAATTATACACTACGAAACGTTCTACTCTTATTCAATTATACACTACGAAACGTTCTACTCTTGTCATTACTACCTCTCGCCCAAAAAAATAATAAGAAAAAAATAGGCCTATTTATAATTCAAATTCACCAGCTACATTTTGCACTGGGTCTGGATTTTCTCTGCCGTAGCCAAATAATTAACTTGGATTGGCTATTCTAATTTTAAGAAAGCATTGTACATTGAGCAGGGTCACGTTTAGTCCTATAATTAATCGTCTTTAAACTAAATTAGATTTGCTTTTAATTTTAATAAAAAGCAGGAGTAGCAATCTGAAGAAAGGAAGTTTGGAAAACCAAATCGAATACTTTTACTTTTCTTCTTCTATCTTACAAAATAGACGAAAAATCTATTTTATGTCATTGGTCTATTTAACGTTCTTACAATTTTGATAGTAGAATATAGTCTAGTACAATCGAGTGATAGTTTATAAGATTCTGTGTATAGTTTGATAATTTTTTATTTGGTCTGGATAAACATCTATGTACTTAATCTACTATCAAAACCTTTTATGTTTTAATAGAGTAGTACTAGGTGTAATAATGTCTACCAATCCAACATGAAATCTTTATTAGATCTCGTAAAATGTTTATTAAACTTTATAATAATACCTAGTAACACTCTATGATCTAAATCTCAAAAGTTGGTCAACACATGTTGATGATGGATTTTGTTTTATAGGGCATATTATATGAAGAAATTTGGTTCACTTTTTGCCTTTCATATATAACGAAAAACCCAAAGGATGAAATATACTATGACACAACCAGACATCATACTACACGCGACACATCTATAATCATTACTCGTTGCTAATTTAATATCATGTTTTCATTGCACTGTACATATACATTTCATAACACTTTCTCTAATTCTCCACACACGCAATACTTTTAAATATATAAGAAACAAACTACTCATACTTAATGCTCATCTTAATTAACAACATATCTTTTACTCTCGCAATCACTATAATTATATTTATTGCACATTAATAACACTCATTCATACGTTTATAAGCTTAATAAATCTAGCCCAAATAGCTAACCTAACTATACTTAAAAGAAGGGCCAAAAACAGCACAAAAATTCACTCGGACATTTCATCGAACACCTTGTGTGCATACATAAATTTAATAGTTTAACAACCAAATCTTGCAAAGATTTCACACACACACATAATAAATATCATCATCCACAATCACAATGTGACAACAATCTATCAATTTTAACAACAAATTAACAATTAACTAAACAAAGTCGAACCCAAAGTTTAGGGTTGCTCTCACCTCTGTTCGACCTCTGTTAGTGGCGGATGAGGCTGGCGACACCAACCAAAGACCACACCGACGGCGCGACACCGGCGACAGCAAGGGGAGGAGGAGGGCGGCGGTCGACGGCTGTGGTGGCGGTGGTTTGTTCGAAATCGCCGCGAACAGAGAGAGGAGAAGAGGGGTAATTAACCCTAATGAAATCGTAATTGTTTCGAAACGGGGTTGGGGGGTTAATTAAAAGGGCCTATTTCGGCGGTTCCTAACAAAGAACCGCCGAAATAGATGATTAAATTTTAAAAAAAAAGAAAATAGAAACACCTATTTCGGCGGTTTCGTGTAAGGAACCGCCGAAATAGGTCTATTTAATTTTTTTATTATTAAAAAGGGCCTATTTCGGCGGTTCATATCTAGGAACTGCCGAAATAGACCCCTTCTTTACATACTGTTAACATCTCGGGCCTCTATTTCGGCGGTTTTATCTACAACCGCCGAAATAGGGGCGCCGAAATAGACGTTTTTTGTACTAGTGTATGATTTGTGTTTAGATAATAATTGATACATTTTATGTGTCAAATGCAGGTAAAAGTAATGGAATTGCATTCTTCACTTCACAAGCTTCACAAAGCAACAACGTGAAGATAAACAGAGTTTAGACAAAGAATCTATGCCCAAAACAAGTTTTACTCGTCAGGATACTAACATGTCCGAACATGCGTCTGAACTTGTATGTCTGAACAGAGGCCGAAAAGCCTAAAAATGTGTCCAAACATGTGCCCGAACTTCCAAGTTCGGATGCCGCATACATAGTTCAAAAATATACATTTTTAAGAGTTAAAAATGTCTATTTTTGATAAAAAAAAAACCAATCACATAGGGTTGTGGGAACATGATCATTCAAGCGACATGCCTCAGATGAGGCTCCCTCGCCATGCCTTTCCATCATCCATCACCATCACCATCTTCAACCTCTAGCCCGACGAACTCCAGGTCTTAACCACACAGCGAATTTAGGAGTCTTCTATTCTGGATGATATCTCAATCTCTTATCTCGTCTATTTTGTGAATATGTTTGGCTAGATAGGATTTACTCTGGGGGAGGGTTGTATGTAACTGGATATGATTTAGTTAGATTACTCTGCAGTTTGGATGTGATAATAGTTTGGATTATTTTTGGATTAATGTTATACATTCATCTTCTCTATTAATATCATGAGTTTTTAGAGTCGTTTTGTGAATATTGTTTCGATCTAACTAGTAGGAATCAGGAAGGTTATGTTAACTCGAGATAATCTATGGAAAATCAGTCAGATAGATGAGATTTCCTTGCAGTTGCTAGTAATTCTTCACGCTTAATTCGTATATATGTGTGTTTTGTATGATTTTATATTAGCACTGACATGTTCTGATAGGTGAGCTCTTCTTTAACTAGGATTTAGTATTGAAGGGAGTCCAAGGAACTTGCCGATCTATATGTCATAGAAAACTATAGTGGTTGCTAATTACATCCAATGTAGAACATCCCAAACCCGAAGTTCCATTCATTTGATCAATTTTATCATTTAGTTTCATTAATTGCTTATTTTAATTTGACTTTAGTTAATTTAATGTTCAAGACAAATATAACCCCCTGAATTTTCAATTATCTTAGGGCTAGGTTTATTTTCTTCAAGTCCCGTGGATTCGATACCTAGTTGCTTTGTTTCTATACTACAGTGAATGGGATTATTCGCAACCCAAGGCTATTGATTTGCTAATTTCCTAGTTTTATCTATTAGTTTTAGTATATCAATTTACTTGTTTGCAGTCAGTCTTAGGGATAAGAGTGATGAGAGTGGAGTTGATCTCCTTAAGAAGTCTACCACTATAGAAGAATCCTTTGATAGCCTGATAGACATCCTCATCAATAATAGCTTGAGCAGCTTCGAAGAATTTGGCCATGTACCCATCCGGCCCAGGGGCTTTGTCGTTACCAATGGAGAAGAGGAGCGATTTCATTTCTTAATTATCAACAGACCGGGCTAGGGAGGCCCATACGGAATGGTCGAGAGTTCTAGTGTTATTTAGATTGAAATCTGTGAGAGAGTATGGGAGGGAGACTCTTTATAGCTCTATGAAAAAAGAAAGGATTAGAATCTACACATTTGAGCAAGCGGGTTTTTGAAAGTTGGCGAAGAAATAAAAGCTTCTGGTTGTTCCTAAGGAGTTTGTGTCTCAAATATTTTCATGGGAGATTAGGAAGGGGTTCCATGGGTCCAATCTTCCATCCAAATCATTTTGAATATTCACTAAGCTCATCTATGATGGTGTGACCTTTAACACAAAGGGAGCTGAATTCAGATTTACAAAAAGAGGGGAGGCCGCGCTTGAGGTGGCATAATTACAAATAATATTAAATAGGCGGCTCCCTTGGGAGGGAGTATCCCAGGCATCTCGAACTAAAGGAAGGAACGAGGGATCACTGGTCCAAACGTTAAGAAATTTAAAGCTTTTCTTGTGTAGTAAGAAAGAGGAGGGTATAATCATAAGGTTGTGATCCAAAACTAGGGAGGAAGGAAGGTAGCAAAGCTTTTGTCCATGACTCGACTATAGTCGTATTGGTTTATCCACCAGGTATAGAAACACCGGTAGTAGTAGAGATTTTAGAGCGCAAGCCTGGAGACACAGTCTGTGAAGTCACGGTAATCTCTAAGGGAGGGGGGGTGTGGGCGCTAAACCTATCATCAGCATAGAGAATGTTACTGAAATCCCTAGCAACGACCCAAGAGCCTATAGAGTTACGACTAAGAAGAGTGGTCTCATCCCAAAGCTCAGATCTGAGCGGGTAGTTCTTCCCATAGACAAACTAAATGGTAAATTCGAATGAGCGGAGAAGAGTGGCCTTACAGGTAAGCATTTGAATGGAGTGATGGATAGGGGAAAACAATGATGAATGGGTTGAAAAGGACCCAGATGCACCCATTGGATGCACAACATAATTGTGAAGAAAACTCAAAGCGGGGAAGAACCAAGACAAAATAGACAGGTGGTTGCTAACAAGTTTTTGGAACTTGCAGAGACTGGGGTGACCATTGCAACCTCTAACGTTCCAAACAGTAATATTCATGAGGACGGGGTGGAGGGAGGGGAAGGGGTGGGGGCAGGTGAAGCAGTGCTCTGGTCAAACACAGAAAATGAGTTAGCGAGTTGGAGCGAAAGATCCGGAGAAGGGGACATGGCCTTTCCTTGAGGGTCTTCCTATTATGGGGGACCACCTGGCAAAAGTCCAAGAGGTTGGGCGCCAGCACAAGCTCAAGAGAGGGAGACATAAGAAGGTCAGGCAGGGAGCCAGATCTTAAGAAATCAGGGTGCGGGGGAGATTGTGAACCGAGGGAGGAGCTTGGAGGCCGGACTCCGAGAAAGGAGGACGAGGACGAGATTACTCAATCAAGGTTGGGAAAAAGCAGGGAGGGGGGGTTACTGACGAGGTTTGGACATTATGGTTCAAGGGCACAATTAGAGGAGGGGAAGGGGTGGGAAGGATTGGTGGGGCCAAAGAATAAGGGGATGCTTAGATTTAAAGGAACGCCCAGGGCGGGAGGGACCAAGAGGGGCAAGGCTTGAACAATGCATAGAGGAGTGCTCAAGCATGTTGCAAGAGGAACAAGAAACAGGTTCCAAGGCAGGGAGCCAGATCTTAAGAAATCAGGGTGCGGGGGAGATTGTGAACCGAGGGAGGAGCTTGGAGGCCGGACTTCGGAGAAAGGAGGACGAGAATTACTCAATCAAGGTTGGGAAAAAGCAGGGAGGGGGGGTCACTGACGAGGTTTGGACATTATGGTTCAAGGGCACAATTAGAGGAGGGGAAGGGGTGGGAAGGATTGGTGGGGCCAAAGAATAAGGGGAGGCTTAGATTTAAAGGAACGCCCAGGGCGGGAGGGACCAAGAGGGGCAAGGCTTGAACAATGCATAGAGGAGTGCTCAAGCATGTTGCAAGAGGAACAAGAAACAGGTTCCAATTCATAGACAACCTTCTGGAATAAAATGCCACCAGGAGTACGAATCTTGATTTCTCTGGTAATATCAAGATTGAAGTCCACTTTGACTAGGGCTCTAGCATTAGATATCCTCGATTTCGTAGTAGTAGATTGGTCAGAGTGAAAGGGGAGCCAATCTTAGAGCAAGCCTTCCTAATGCTAGTTTGGTACCATAAACTAATGGAAAGATTTGGAAGCTGAATCCAGACTGGGGTGTGGCTTAGGTCCGTTGGATTGAAGGAAAAGTCAGGGAGACCATTTTTAAGGACTAGAGGGGATGAGTAAAGAAGCTAAGGGCCCTTGT
Organism: Limonium bicolor; assembly: GCA_023374045.1. Taxonomy (NCBI): domain Eukaryota; kingdom Viridiplantae; phylum Streptophyta; class Magnoliopsida; order Caryophyllales; family Plumbaginaceae; genus Limonium; species Limonium bicolor. The sequence continues at coordinate 27,351,055 of CM041779.1, read as the reverse complement.
CAAGAACTTGCTAAAGATCCTCATCTTTGTCGAATCAGAATAAGAACCAGCCTTCATCATGGGGGAGAATTTGGGGGGTGGCTACGAAGCTCCACGCTCTTTTGACGAATTCCTTGACAATATTAAATCTGAATTTTTTGCCCCAAATATGGCCCACTAAAGCATTTCTCCAGTATTCAATTTCCGGAGATATGTCATCCTCCTCTATAGATACAAATGGACTATAATTGATAATGTTTTCGTTATGGTCATAATGCAAAGACATACCAGAACTATAATTTTTCTTAGCTAGGAGCATATCTAGAAATGAGGGCTAGTCCTTGTACCTTTAGGAGTAGGGATCTTACCTAAGTAGTTTGGTCGTGGGGTTCATTTCACAACCGCTATACGGTCTCTTGCAGGACCAAGGACCTTGAGGGAGGCGCAGTAGGCACCTGAGACTTGGGGAGGGAGGGAAGTCATTTTCAACTATGCTAGCAAAATGAGGGTCTGGGCGGTCGAGGAATTCCTGAAGAACCAGATCAATAGGGGGCCAGAGAGATCCACCACAAGGTTAAGCCCTAGATCGGAGGCAGACACCCTCTTGTCAACATGAGTGCTTGTAGATCCTGAAATCGCCTGGACACGCCCATTAGCATGAAATGTAACGTGCCCCCCGATCCACCACCCTTCTAGGTGGACCTATAAACAGAATCGGTAGTCCTGACATAGGTAACACCTTGCCTAGCTTAGGGGCATCACCTTTCCTAGTAGGAGGGACAATAGAATGTCACTTCTGAGAACTTGGAGTAAGACTCGCAAGAGGAGTAGCATTGCAACAAGTCCCAAGATTAGAGACAAACACATCCTCTAGATCTCCGGTTGACCGTCCAAAGTTGACGGTTTTACCAACAACCGAAATTACTACACCACATTTCATTGAGTAAGAACCATTACCACTATCAACCGGGATAGCAGCCGAGCTACACTCCACATGGATCTCAACCACACAATCGGTCCAAGAACCACGCCCAACTGGACCAGCAGCATCGGGACTAGAAGGGGGAGGTGAAACCGAGACTCAAGCAGGGGAGCGGCGGCTCGAGCAAGCAGGGATTGCGAGGAGGAGGTTAGTGAAGGGAGAATGGGAGGGAGAGCGCCTGAAGAAAATGACGGACCTGGAACTTGAGCAGGAACGATACCAGGAGAAGCAACAAGAGCCTCGCCTATAGATCTGGAGAGGAGAATCGCAGTGGAAGAGGGAGGAGCTGGGACGTCTGCACAAGGGGAGCCAGCAAAAGTAGCACGGGTTAAAGGGCGGCACCGCCCCATGCTGGTGAAGGCGAAGAGGCGGGAAGCTCCGAGAAGACCGACAAGAAGTCTAAGAAGAGGAGCTCGGAGGAGAGACGCCGACGTGGAAAGAACTCACGAGGGAAGCACTCCCTAGAGGGTCCCTGAGCCACTAGGCGGGGAGCCCGGCGGGGGCGGCAGGACCTCCAAGAAGTTTTATAGGATGCACAAGAAGGGAGGCAGGCTTGAGTATAATGAGACGGTGAATGGGCACGAACAGAGGAGGAAAACAAGGCGCGTGAAGACACGTTCTTCAACGGTTACTTTTCTTAGTACGATCCTACGCATCTCCTATGATTCAAGTTATTGTTAATTGTTTAGATTTTTTTAATTGTAATAGGGATTATGTATTTACCATCAATTATTATTTTTTAAATATTTGTTTTTCTTTCGGCTGTATCGTCTATATTAAAAAGGTAAAAACACAAAGATAATACCATGATACAACAAATAACAAGAATATATAAATAATAAGTATGCTTTTCCCAAAAAATAAATAATAAGTAGCGTATATAATTGGATGTTGAAGTGAAAAGCTAAATAATGGTAAGTATTGCACCGGATGATCAAGTAAAAATAAATAGTGGAAGGAGAAAGAGAAAAAAATAGTGGAAGAAATGAGAAGATCTTTTTTCTTAATAAATAAATGAGTGGAGTTGCATACACAGTAAAAAATATTTTGATGCCATCCCTAGATGTTATAAATATTTGCAGTAATTAATGTCAAGATATTGCAGATTTTTCTTTTCTTTTTTTTTAAAAAGAAAAGAAGATTCATTGAAATTAATATCAATGTATATCATAGTTAGTCACCCTTGTTTCCTCCATCTTCCAGACTTCCCGTGATTGATCTACCAATTTACACCTCCGATCCCTTCTTTGATTTTTCAAGTTTATACTCCCTTTATATACTACCTGGTATTCCCACTTGGGGCCAAGACATGACCCAACCAAATTGAAAAGCATTTTTAGTGAAAAATAAGATAAGCATTCTATCAACTTTATTGATCAATTTCATGTTACAATAACTCTTAAAGGTCTTTTCTTTCCGCGTAACTATAAGAATCAATAGAGCTTAATTCATCACTATCATTATCAACACGCACAATTTTTTTCTAAAGAAATTACAAATCAAATACGTTAAAGCTGAGGGATAACCTAAACTAGTCAGAAGTAGAGAATTTGTCGGTTTCTTCCTTATTCTTTATTCTTTTTCAAACCTTTCGAAAAGGAGAGATAAAAGGGGGCAGGCTTCATGAATTATGTTCGAAAAAAAAAAGAGAAAAGGGGGTTGATCAAGAACTAATCTGCTTTATCTATCCTTTCACTTTAAATGTGCACTTCATCCCCCCGTGCTCTCATCTTGGAAGTCATGTGTAGATACAGTGATGCCATTGGAAAGCGATAACACGCTTTACTTTATGTAGGTGAGCGGCCGGAGGTAAGAAATGAAGATAAATCTTGTTTAATTTATGATATATTTTTTATTTTAATATAAAATATATAAGATAAAATAATTTTCTAAATTAAATTTTATAATATATAATTTATTGTAATTATTTATAAATTTAAATTTTTAAAAAATTAAATATTGAAGTCAAATAACATATCTAAAAAGTGAACAACATGGTTAATATTCAAGATATGGGAGTATCATCCTATCAGTTTGTTGTTAGGAAGATGGTGTAAACTACACCCCTTTTATTGTTCTCCACTGAGGCGATTCCGAGACGACGGCGCCGTGTTCTCCTTTTCTCATCTGTTGAGGCAGTGAGATTGGCTGCTGCCATTTCTATCCTTCCAGTCCGGTAATGTCCTCCGTGCTCTCCAGGCTCCTCTTCGTGAGTAGTACTTCTTCAGGCTTTGTTAGCTTCGTCGACCAGTTTGGGCTGTCCAGGTTTGGGAAGCAGGGATTTGTCTTCCCCGGTCTTCTCCTGTGTGGGTGGTGGCTAGGCTATTCGGAGGTGGGTGAGTTTTTCGTCTTCGTTATCGCCAGGAGGGTGATTGGTATTTGCCGGTTGTGAGTCGTTTGGGTGAGGGGTGTGCCACCGTCTGGGTCTCTGCGTTTTCTGTTTGTGGGTCGGTTTGTTTGCTATTTCTGTTTTGGATTCCCCTGCGTGGAGATTGTTTCTGATCAGTGATTTGTGTGAGATGGGTTGAAATCGTCCCTTTCTGATTTAGCTATGGGCGGTTAGCCGGCTTCTGCTGATAGCCGGTTGTGTGTTAGGGTTGTGGAGATCAAGCTAGGTGGTCCGATTGGGATATTCTATTTTGCTTGAGGTTTTGCCCCTTTCGGTTGTAGGGGTGTTTTTGGTCGCATCAGTGGTGGGTGTTGTCCAACAGGACTCACCCAGATGAGTTGCTTAACATTGAATTGTAGGGGGCTAGGGAAATTCAAGGTTGTGTATTGGATTAAGGGTTTGATATTAAAGCTCAATCCGGACATTATCTTCCTCAGCGAAAACTCATAAATCATCGAAAGATATGGAGCTAATTTTTGCTATCTTTCTGCTATATCATGGGATAGCGGTGGCTAGCAGAGGTAGAAGTGGTGGATTATGTCTGATGTGGAAGACTTCTATAGGCGTTTTAGTGCTTTCCCAATCCCGACATCATATTTCTACGGTTATTTCCTTCCCGGGGGATCTACAATTTGCTTTCACGGGGTTCTATGGTTGGTCAAATTGGACTCTTAAACATCTGTCTTGGAAACTTCTTCGGGTGCTTAGTAAGCAAGTTTTTTGCCTTGGGTGGTAGCTGGGGACTTCAATCAGATTATGCACGCCTCTGAGAAGACTAGGGGGAGGATTAGACAAGAGGTGCATATGGCCCCGTTTCGTGATGTAATTGCTGACTGTGACCTTCATGACATTGGTTTCTTTGGAGAAAGCTCCACCTACACTAATTGTCAAGAAGGGGACCATAACTCCCATAGCAGATTGGATAGAGTTTTATGCTCTTCAGTGGGTTTGCAGGTCTTCCCCAATATCTCGGTGGAGCATCTATCGCGTGAAGATTCCGATCATTGTCCCTTGTTTATCCGCTTCTTTGGAAAACACAAAATTCCGGGAAAAGTCTTCAGGTTTGAAAATGGGTGGTGTTTGGATCCCAAGTGTGCAGAGATAGTTACTGATGTCTGGAGCAATAATTTCCTAACATTACTACCTCTCTGGGATTGTGTGCTAGTAAGCTAAGTGAGTGGAAAGGGTGGTCTATTTCTAAGATCAAATGGAAGATCACCAATAAGAAGAAAGAGCTAGGTAATATTTCTATTTGTGATAGCTCTTTGGGAGCTATCAATAATAGAAAGAGATTGCTACTGGAGATTGAGTTACTTTCTTTCTGTGAGTAAATCTGGTGGAAACAAAGATCTAGAGATAAGTGGATAAAAGAAGGAGACAAGAATACTGGGTATTTCCATGCTAGGGCTTCTTCTATTAAAAGATCAAAAGAGATCTTTGGCTTTCTGGATTCAGGGAACACGATGCAATATTCTTGGCAGAGGATCGTAGTCATTGCTAGAGAGTACTTTCAAAATCTTTTTACTTCTTCCCAACCCCATGTAGACAGAGACCTTTTGGGAGCAGTGGAGGGTAGGCTTAATGCTAGCTATGTTACAGAGCTCAGTAGGCCTTATACCAGAGAGGAAATCATTTCTGCTGTGAAACAATTAGGATCCAACAAAGCTCCTGGTCCTGATGGCTTCAACGGTAAATTCTATTTAACTTTTTGGCACATCATTGGGAATCAGGTTATTGATGTTGTCATGCCCATTCTTAGAGGCTATCCTCTCCCAGGATCCTTGAATGACTATTTCATCACTCTCATCCCGAAGATGGTGGGTGCGACTGATATTGACAAATTCAGACCGATTGCTTTCTATAATTTTGTGTATAAAATTGCATCCAAGACTTTGGCTAATAGAGTTCAGCATATCCTTCCTCACCTCATCTCCCACAATCAATCAGGTTTTGTGAAAGGAAGACTTATCACGGATAATATCATTCTAGCAGGCGAGATCCAACACTTCTTAGAGAAAAATCAAGCTGTTAAGAATGGCTTATTTGCTCTCAAGTTGGACCTCAGCAAGGCTTATGACAGATTAGAGTGGTCTTTTCTCTATGATGTTCTCTTATCCATGGGTTTCCCTTCGAACTGGATTTCTCCAGTCATGAATTGCGTCCGCTCTGTCAGATGTTCTATCCTCATCAACGGCAAGCCAGGTAACTCTTTCAACCAGTCTAGGGGTATTAGACAAGGAGATCCTCTTTCTCCTTCCCTTATTCATTTTGGCTCAGGAAGCTCTGTCGAGTTTCCTTAATAAGTCTGATATTAATGGAGATTACCATGGGATCAAGCTCTCTCCCCTTTGCCCGTCTATATCCCATCTAGCCTTCGCTGATGACCTTCTCCTTTTTGGTAAAGCCAACTCCACTAATATTGCCCGCCTGAACCAAATCCTCACAAAATTCCTTCTAGCCTCCGGTCACAAAATCAATCATCTCAAATCTGAATTGGCGTTTAGCAAAAGATTATCTCTCTCCATTAAGGATACCCTCTCCAGCTCAATGAGTGTCCAAGAGGTTCCCTACTTCACCAAATACCTAGGCCTTCCCTTAAGATAGGTAGGAGAAAACATGATCTCTTACCTATCTTATTGAATCAGTTCACAGAAGGGTTTCCAGTTGGACAAAACCAATGGCACAAGCAGCTAGATCCATCATGGGTCTAGTGTTCTCCAGTCTATTCCCAACTATACCATGTCCCTATTTGCTCTTCCTAAGGGTATTATTACGAAACTCAATTCAGCTTTCTCCTCCTTCTGGTGGAGTGGGAAAGTCGATCAAAGAGCTCTCCACTGGATTAAATGGTCCAAGGTATGTGACACTGCGGACCAAGGAGGCCTTGGTTTCAGAGAAGTGGAAAATTTCAACAAAGCTCTTTTGGTTAAACAGCTTTGGAGATTACTTTCTTGTCCGGGGACTTTAGTAGCTCAAGTTATGAAACAACTCTATTATCCTGATAACAATATTAGTGAGTGTTATCCTTCAAATAAAGGTAGCCCATCTGGAAGTCCATCTCATCGGCTTGGATTTGCTCAGAGAAGAAGCTCGACTCCTTCCTTCTAGGGGAGACGGGCTTCTGTCTCCTCCTTCACAAGACTTGGATAGTTATAATCAGTGGACCTGGGTTCTATCCAAAGACAATAAGTTCTCTTTCAAATCAGCTTATATCTTTCTGGGGAAGGAATCAAGGGTGGAGAGTTCCTTCAATCCTTCCCACTCCATTGGTAGGATTGGGAAGAAGCTTACCAGTTCCATTTGCTGCCCTAGAGTTAAACTTAATCTCTGGAAGTTTTTGGGAAATATTATCCCTTGTCAGGATAATCTGGCTAGACGGATTGGGGGTGATTCCAAGTGCTTCTTCTGTGGGGACAAGGATAACTTGGCTCATTGTTTCTTCTATTGTTGCGCAGTTAGAGATATATGGAGGGCTTGGTGGATGTGAATGAAGTTCCTAATAATGTGGAAGGTATGTTGGACTGGTTCTTTCGGATGTCTGAGGTGTGGAGTGTGAAGAAGCTATCACTTATAGCTAACAAGCTTTGGGTCATATATGCTTCGAGGAATAAAGTCAAGCATAATTCAGAGCTTTCTTGGTGGAAAGAAGTCGAGGTAAACAACTCCTTTACTAAAGCTTATTTTTCGGTGATGAAGGCCTCCTCTCATCTCTACTCTCCCAGGATTTGGCAACGCCGCCGCCGGGTCATCATAACATTTGTACTGGTACGATTTCTAGTCGTTATGGGGATCGGATCATAGCTGGTTTCATCCGAGACGATCGCGGTTTGCCGATTGTAGTTTTCAATCGAAGAATTTCCAGCACCAGTAATGTGCAGTATGCTGATATCAAAGCAAAAAGAATTGCCATGGAGCTTGCTATCTCGGTGGGTAGCCATAGCATTTGCTTTGAATCAGTTGAAAAATATTTCGAGGATATCCTAAATTGGGAGACATCAGAAGACCCAATGCCAGTCTTGATGATATATTGATGGTGAGAGGATTAGTTTCTAATTTTGCTAGTATTATTAGAAGTGATACTACTATGTATGATAACTATCTGACTAAGATTATCTGTAATTTGGGGAACCCCCTTTTTGAGAGTAATCGGGTGTGGTTGGGGGAGCATGTTCCCCCAAATATCAGTATGGCTTGTAAGCTAGATATGGATCTAGCATGACATGAGGGTCTTTCCCCTTGTGCTTGCTATATGTTTTAATATATGGTCACAATGTTCTAAAAAAAGGGATATGGGAGTATCTATAGAGTATATATGTATGTTCACATTGAGTGGCAAGTAATGACTAACTTTATAATAGTGGAACTGAAATGATTATGCCAACACACGTATACATATGCGGTATATGCTTAATGGCACAAACGTATCGAACACAATTATGTAGGCGAAGCACAAGGACAAGGAATCTTAACATGCATAAAATATAACGTTACCTTTGAGATTTATATGGGAATCTATGTGTAATCAAGTTTACGCCCCTTAAAAGCAGGAAAGAAAGCTGATCAGTAAAGAGAAAAAGACATATCTTTTTCTGGGCTATTTGAAGGACTTATTGTTGGAAAACAGACCATAATTATGTAAAAGTTAGCACATGATGATGTTGTACTAGTCCTCCTGTTAGATGTATAAATAGTCGCGCAAAGTGGTGGAGTGGAGTTCCCTTTTATATTACAAAGTAATCAGCTTTCCAATAAAATTCGTGTGTTTTGGGGTGGTTGAGTTATCATTAGCTTTATAGTAGCATAATGTTTGTTTTTATATTACTTAGTACATATTGCATATAGCAAAGTGCTTATTACATTGTGTAGTATATATATTATACATATGCTGCTGACGCAATATACATAGACCATACTTATCCGATGACCATTCTTTTTATATCGATCTGATTGCCATTCGTTTTTATATCTCTGATTAAGGGTAAGAAACCCAAAAAGGTTATAACGTTAACTTTAGCATTAGCAGCAGAATTAAGTATGTGTAGAAAGCTGGCAAAAGCATGGACTGAATATTTAAGCATGACTCCTTGTGTGAGACACATGTGGAGAGCAATATAAGAAGAAGAAGAAAAAGAGACCCTTTTGGGTGCCAAAAGCAACCTTACTTTTTCACCAATTCCGACCTTAATTATTGGACTTTTAAGCGGACCATTTGGAGATATTTACATATTTTTAACTCCACCAGACATATTGATGATCAATTTGGTTTAATATAAGGAGTTTCTTATCTTCTTCTTTCTTTGTGCCCTGCGTCCGCAACACGTCCACATTGTTCACTGGAACATGCATGTTGCATAATTTAAGATTCAATTAACGAGTTAATCTTGGTTTCTTAAAATATTATAAGAATTTTATGCCCAACTAAAACCCTCAAATTCAACTGATACCTGATGGTGCTTAAGGGCTAGCAGCCGCTAATTTATTCAACCCTTTTTTTCTATAGTTTGTGACTGAACCCAGTCATGAAGCAGTTACCAGAGAAAACAAAACTAATAGAAAATGTATAGCTTACCAATACGACACTATTTTGTCTAGCTTTTCTATCTTATCCATCTTACCGCCACTAAAAATCTAACAAAGACCACCGACTTTAACTTATAGATAGCCACCATCCCATTCCACTTTCTTATACTCCCACCTTTTTTCAATAGATGATTCATTATTTTCAAAATATAAGATTAATTTTTTTATCTCAAAACTTTAATTTTAGTTTACAATGCAAAAAATAAGGATAAAAGAGTCTAATTTTTTTCTCCTTAATTTTATACCTAGAGCTAAAACATCATCTCTTTAGAAAAGGAGTGTAACACTCCAGTTCTCAAACACTTGATTAACCTCTTAACCATCAAAATTTGTTGCGGAAATATAAAACCTTTTAGGTGTTACCGCCACATTACTCTTAAGGGAATGCTATGGCTCAACCACTTAAATCCAGCTTCACCTTTTCAAACATTTGGGCATGACGTACCAAAAACATGCCTCTTTAAACCATATGCATCTTTATTGTGAAAAACATGCTCACAAATATAACCACATGGGCATGACCAACTAGTGGCTCTTGAAAGGTAGTATCTGCAATTTACAAAGTAACCTAGACCATGTGTCCTTACACTTGGTCCTCATCTAATGCATTGCTCGAACTAATAAAAGGATTAGGCTAGCCAAACACGGTCATACACTTAAATTTAATTGCAAAAGAATAGGAGATTGAAGTATTCCCATAAATTGATTTACACCTCTTAAAAACCATGGCAAAGTCTTTTAGAGGCAAACGAAGGTATTCTAGTTTAGAAGAGGAGTTTGTAAAAACTCTTAAAACTCAAGTAGCTCAAAATCCTCTATAAGCCCACGCTCTCATAGCCTTTAGGACCTGCAGCAAGGTAAAACACATACAAACAGGACACAAAGATAAACCATCAGTATAGAACTGAATATTAAGAAAGATTTATGAATTATATCGTTTGCTACTTGTAACATACTTGAATGTCCTTTGAAAAAGATGTTATCTTTAATTATACACCTTGTTGCCACAAATCATCACAACCACAAGTTACTTGTAAGGGCTTCAAACCCAACCAATCATAATGTACATCTCATAGTACTATAGAGACCCTTCAAGAGGAATACAAGCTCATACATCCATTTCATTTACAACATCTCATTATAGTGCATCTTCATACTTCAAGGTTTATGTTCAGTTCATATGCACATTCCAAGATTAATAGTTCAATTAGCCACCGGTTATAAAGGAACCATCTCCCTCACAATACCACAAAGATTAACAACACAATTCCACCACCGGTTACAAAGGGTATGTCTCTCTCAATTTAGCCACCATATATCTAGGGTTTGTCTCCCTCATTTCAACCACCAGATACCTAGGGTCCATCTCCCTCATTTCAACCACTGGATATGTAGGGCATGTCTCCCTTATGGTACCATGGAGGTCAACCACCTCTATTCATCACCGAATATCTAGGGTTCATCTCCCTTCCATTTATTCATCAATTCATTTCAATCATCGGATACAAAGGGTTCGTCTCCCTCTACGATAGTCACTCATTGACATGGCATCATACAATATCACTCCCCAAGGATCAATCATCCACAACAATTCATAAAGGATTAATCATTCATGGTCATTCATCAAGGATTAATCATCCATAATCGTTCACCTAGGATTACCATCCATAATAAATCATCAAATATTACTCATCTATAACCTATCATTAAGGATTACTCATCCATAATCAAACATCAAGGATTACTCATCCAAGAAAAAGAATCAAGGATTACTCTTCCATAATCAACCATCAATTACAACATTAGAAAACACTCAGATCTCAAGATGTCCACCATCAAGAATGCATCAAATCTATAATGCTCTTACAAATGTTCATACATTAGGGTTCTTAAGACCAATATCAAATCATAAGTAAGTTCTATTACCAAAGGTTATCATAACACCCTTTTTCTCTCATCCAAGTTCATTTTCATTAATCATTAAGACCGTTGTTCAATTCCAACTATCTCAACCACAATAAATCATCACATTACCTCTACATCCGTCTTAGAGATCTAAGGTCACCATGATCATACTTTGTCCACAACCAAGTTAAAATTTCAAAGGTCATCATCATTTCAACCACATACACAATGATTTCAAGGATCTTACCAATTTCATTCCTTTCTTCGTTGACCATTCAAGGATCCAATTGACAATTTCCCATTTTCTTGACCAACAGAGGTGATTCATTTGCTTGCACCATCAATTGACATTATAGATAGTTCATATCACACATCCCCTTAGGGCCCACACATTGATAGACTTAGGTTTACCTTTTTAGATAATCTAGCTTGAGTCCAAGCTCTTGTCCTTTAGCTCAAGTCCTAGAGTTGTCCCCGATGTCTAGGGAATTCACATAATATACAAACAACACACAATCACATACCATTCAATGTTACTCAAAGATAATGTAAGAACACATGTTTCTCTTTCATCCAAAATTGGCACTATGCCATCTTAGGTCTTCAACTCATCTCTAAACCTTTCCATATAGTCCTTTGATGTCATTCAAGCTTTATAAACAACAAAAATAGCTTCTAAAACAGAAAGCCCCAATTTTTATGCCCAAATTCAGCCATGGAAGGCCATTGGAAGAACTCACAATTCAACTTCCACTAGAACCAACAAAAAATGGTTCAAACTCAAGGTTTTAACATAATAACAAGATTGATGAAGAACTTAAAATGATTTTACGGGTGTAAAATCAATAAAAAAACCTTACCAGTTATGGATAGTAACAATGGTGAAGAAAAAGATGAAGATCTCTCGCAAAAATGAAGCTTGGAAAAGAAGGAAGTCACCATTAGTTGTCAACAACCATTAATAATCAATCTAAGATGAATATTTGAAGTAGAGGATGTAAAACAAGGGTCTTCCCTTGCTGATGCTTTTCTCCATGTTTATGGACAGAATGGGGAGGGTTGGTGTGTGAAGGAAAGACAAAAAAGAGAGAGAATAGTGGCTTAAGGGAGAATGAGGCATGTGATTAGCACATGTATCTAATTATATTTTTTAGCTAATTAAAAATAAAGCATTCAATCTTAAAAAATTCATTTTGAACCCTCATTTTATAATTGCATAATTTTTTAAAATTGGATAGAACACATTTTTGCCATTTTATCCAAAACCACACTTTAAGCTTTTAAATCTCCAAACTTAAGCAAAACTTGACTTTTCTTTTCAAATATTTTCTCCATCATTAAATAGATTAAAAGTCTCTATTTTGAGGTAATAAATATCTTTCAAGGTCTAGATATATCAAACCACTCAAAATTACTAAAATGCCCCTTAAGGCCAAAGTGTGCTTCAAGCAAATTTCTTCCTCTTGAGCTATTCTTAATAAGTACACTTTTAAAACTCATGTTATGCACACAAATGAGGATTATCTCACTAATACAAACCTTATTAATTTGGGGTACTTAAAAAGGAGTATTAGATTTCCTAATCTTATACTCAAGAAGCTCTTTAAACCAAACAACAATGTCTTGCACCTATTCTTCTTATCTTTTTTCATCAAGACTTGGCTTCTTCACTCATTGGGTAGGTATTGTATATTTTTAATTTACAACAAGCCTTGTTGTACGTGATCGAGTGAACTGGATCATAATGTAGAGAGAGAAGCTCTTTTTTCTTTCCTCCCTCAGTAGATGTTGAGTATTGTTTTCCACCATTTCAACTGCCCCTCTGTCCTTTTCAATCTATAGTTTTCTTGAGTTGGTTTTTTTCTTCTTGAAATTCAGTGGAATATTGATATATTTTTTCGATTGGTTCTTTCCTTTTTTTTCTCTCTACTTCTTCTATTTTCTTTTTTGACATTTATTAAAAGTATACTCTCTGCATGGCACAATTCATACAATCTACAAATATGGAGAATACTTATTTGCTTGTTTTTATCTTTTGTGTTGAATCATCTTAATTGTTGTCGGTGATGGTAACTATGGTTCATCTGCCAGTTGTGGTTCTCCCCTTGGTGGTTTTCATGCAGATATATCTAACATGTATGGTTATCACATCAATCGATATTGCTCGCCATGGGTTTTTGTTTTGTAATAGTGGAAAGATTATCATCAAGGTGATGACACTAGAGGGCTTCATAGACTTTGGGATGGTGCATGCACCTATTTTTTCCTTTTCTCGGTGAAAAGAAAATACTTAAGGCGATGGCAACGGAGGGATTCAAGGACTTTGGATGATACATGCAGCTATTTTATCATTTTCTTAGGTACTGTATTAGTATTGTCTTGTGCCCATTCATCATCAATGCAGTGAGGACAGAAATGGGTCTCGGCTCCAGCTAGGGGTGGCAATAGGTCGGGTTCGGGTCGGGAGAAGCTTCACCCGTACCCGTCACCCATTTTCACCCGTTCCACCTGAACCCGACCCGTCACCCGTTAAGGTTCACCTGAACCCGACCCGAACCCGTGGGTGAAACGGGTGACGCGGGTGATAAATGGATGAGATTTTTATTGTATGTTTTTGTAATTTTTAGAAAATATTAGAGGTTGATTGTAAATTTATATAAAAATTTTGAGTTTGATTATAATTTTTAGTAAAATTTAAGGGGTATTATCATAAGTTTTGAAAAATATTTGAGTAAAATTGTAAACGGGTGACTGGTGGGTGAGAATCAGGTGATGGGTTGGGCGATGGGTGAAAAAATCTCACCCATCACCCGACCCGACCCATCACCTGTTTCACCTATCACCTGTTTTCACCCGTTTATTTCAGCTTTTCACCCATTTATATGGGTCGGGTGCATCGGGTACCCGATGGGTATTGCCACCCCTAGCTCCAACATTCCCTATGGGCTATGTTGGCTTTTGTGAAAAAGTCAAATGGGTCGTAGCTTTTATTTCCTCTAAGCAGGGGAAGATTCACGGCCTCAACTGATTCCATCTAGTAGGAGTGCGGAAGGAATGTCAATCTCTGCTAAAAAATCGCAAAGGAAATATTGGGGGAGAGAGGAGTAAAATTATGCATGTGGTGAGGATTTCCTCGGCGCTCCTCAACGTAGGCTCTGATTGACCTTGGATTCCTTCATAGATCAAGGATGGAAGGATGATGATGTGTGATTACTTCATCCACTCCACAACTGACCATATTTTGGTCTCAATCGGCAAACAAAAACAGTCACACAAATTGGGGACTAACAAGCAATTATCAAATTGCTCTTCTTTTGGGCTTTCCGGTGAATTTCAGCACCCTGATTCCACACTCGAGTACAATTCCTTTTTCTTTGACGTAAAACATGATGTTGGTTGCTTCCACCTCACAACTTCCTCAATTTGGCAAAATATTGCAGTAGTGTTATTGTTTAATTGAACAAATTGGTGAATGTGCAGATGCTCTCTTTGAAGGTAACAGTTGTTCATAAAATTATGGTGATGGTGACAAGTGTCTTGCTAAGGGAATGTCACGTTAGTTGTCTCAAGATTAGTTGGTCTAAGGTCTTATTTTAGAGCCCACTAGGCTCTTGTTCTCAAAATCCAGTCAGAATTTCATCTCTAAATTAGATATCATTCGGGTCTACTATGAAGGGCTCTATCCCCCTAGTTATCCAACTCGCTTCTTGTGAGGGATGGTTATCCTCACTCTATGTAACCTCTTTGAAGTAATACAATAATAATAATAATAGTCTCGAAAAAATATAAGCCTTGACTACACCTAAATGTAACCATAGATCGCTAATAAAACAAGCCTTGACTACACCTAATTAACTGTAACCATAGATTGCTACTATGGAGGACTCCCTCTAGTTATCCCAGCTGGCTCTTTGTGAGGAATGATTTATCCTCACTCTGTGTAACCTCTTTGAAGTAATACAATAATAATAATAGTCTAAAAAAAGCCTTGACTACTCATAAATGTAACCATAGATTGCTAAATTAACTATATATATAATAAAACGAAATTAACACAAAACATATAAAATTGTACATTCATTATACAAAAAACTACGCTTTCAGTAAAAAGGTTAATAATACAGTTTTTCATTCAATATACAATTATTAAGTATTGTACAGTTGATGTATCATATCTGGCTATTTATGGGTGTAAGTGTAACCAACAATGTTTTTCAACAATCTTCTCATATTCGTCGCCTTCTTTACCTTTTTAAATTTCAGCAAAAAATACCCTCACATTCATGTATAGCTTCTCCTGGATATAGAAAAAAAAGGATGTTAATTTCAACACGACCATTTGACCAACACGAACCCACAGAGTTTACGGGTTTAGGTTTTTAAATTTGACACAATTAAATAAACGGGTTAACCCGAACATGAATCATTTAATAATCGTGTCGGGTTTGGGTTTAATATGTGTAACCCACTCAACATCAAAATCTTTATTAAAATAAAGTTAATAATATCATAGAATTACAAAAACTAATGTTAATTAGTCAAAAAAATTCTTATACATAATTAAACGAGTTACGCGGGTTAGGTTTGAGTTTAATATATGGGGGTTTGAGTTTCATATTTGGACACGATTAATTAATTAGGTTGGGTCACGTCTACCCATTTAATAAATGGGTTGGCCTGGTTTAATATCCAAACACAATAATTAAATGGGTTGGGTCAAGGTCAACCCGTTTAATAAACGGGTTGGTTTGGGTTTAACCTAACATGACCTGCAAACCCGTTTTTCCACCCTTATTCCAATGCTACTTTCTCATTGAAAACCTTGAACTCTCATCCCTTGTGCTGAAGCCAAGATGTGTCTTGCTTCTTCTTCTGTTTCAGCTTTATTGTCATAATTCTCCTCAATCCTTTCATGATGGAAGTGAGATATAATAGGTCCATGAATGACTATTCATTTGCAAAGGTACAATGGAACATATATTCTAGTTATTTATGTGGGTGACACCCTCTTGACTATAGATGATTGACAAAGGTTTTCAAAACATCATGAAGAGAGTAAATTCAATTCTAGTTTAAGGACATGGAAGACCTAAGCTACTTGTTAGATTTGAGTTATTTTACACTCAATATGGAGTAATTATGATGCAAAAAAGTAGGCATTGGATTAGTTAGCATAATAGAGAGGTACATCTAAAAAACAAATGACAAGTGCTCTGAAGATTAATCTAAAACAGATGGCATCCTTCTTAATGAGTCAATTCAATTTAGAGACTTGGCGATGAAGTTTATATGCATGAGTAAGACCTTATCAAGTTAGCGCCGTAGTGTGTTTGCATAAATGAACTCTTGAGTCTTGAAGATATTCATATCAAACCGCTTATAAAACACAAAAGTAGAAGAGTACTTTTGAATTGTTTCTTACTTATGTTGGACTATTAGTTATGTTATTATCTAGTTATTCTTAGGATATGTTATTTGTTACTTATTTTCCATTAGTCTGTTAGTTAAGTCAAGCTGGCTTATATTAGTAAGTCATCTTTAATTCTTGTAGTTAGGTTAAGTCTTCTTTTATTCTTCTGTATTGGCTTCTCCTTTTCTACTTTGTAAAAACACCTTCGTTCTTCTTTCTTCTTGCTCGGTAATAGAAAGAATTTATTCAATTCATCAAAATTCTTCATGGTATCAGAGCTTTGAAGCTCTTCAACAACTTGGGCTTCAATTGAAAAAGAAGACAAATCGAGCAAGAAGCCAAAAACTGGGTATCGAGCAACAACGACAGCAGCTTACTGTGAATGGGAGATCCTTTGTACCTCAACAATAACAAAACACCTTTTTTGTTATCACATTAAAATTCGATGGATAATCATTTTAAGAATGGAAAAGATGTTTCATTATTACGTTGAAGGCAAAGAACAAGTTCACTTTTCTCGAAGGAAAGGTCAAGAAGCCATCTCAAGATTCATGATTGCTTGCCCACTGGCTAAAATGCGACAACATGGTGATGGCATAGCTGATGAAATGTTTGGAGAAAAGTATTGCCAAGTCAGTAATATACTGCGACACATGTCAAGAAGTTTGGAGATGTCTTGAAGCCGGTTAGACAGGCCGAATCGAGCGTAGATTTACGCCCTATCTCTGGAGATTGCAAAATTACGACAAAGAGATGAGATTGAGACATCCTATTTCACTTGAATGAAATAACTATGGGAAAAGCAAATGTCAACAAGAAAACTACCCATGACTTAAGAGCTCTGTGACCTAATTGAAGAAGAGAGGACCATGAAGTTTCTCATGGGACTCAACCCCTCTTTTTCCATCGCCAGAGGAAATATTTTGTTGATAAGTCTGAAGCCAAACTTGGATCAAGTCTTCGCCATGATAGTCCAAGACGAAAGGCAGAGGGTCGCTTCTGAGCCATTAAAAGAGGACAAGCAAGGAATGGCATATGTATCTTCGGGAACAACATCAGGCGTAGCACAAATTGGGAGTTATTCTTCTTCAAATTACAAGTCAAGTCCAAGGAAGGGGCAACTCAGCTATGGAAATTGCGGTAGAAGAGGTCACACAATCGACATGCTTCTAATTACACGACCGACCCAAAATTGGAAACCCGTCAATAAGACTAGAAGAGCAATCGCAAGGGCAGTCGTGGAAGAAACTCACCCTCCGTAAGATTTTGTAGCTCCTGACGATGTCCATCTCAAATCCTTGAGTAAAGATCAGCTGACAGGGATTGTGGCTACCTGTCTTCAATGTGGCTTAAAGACAGAAACAGTCAGGAAGAATATTGTTGATTCACAAGTATAAATTCCTCTTTTCCTTATGTAAAACACTATCTGACTACCTTGAAGCGTGACTGTCATGATATGTTAAAGAACCTATGGATTCTTGATACAGGAGCCAGTGAGAATTTAACTGGTAACTTAGAATGAATCAAAAGATGTGAAAATTCTTGAAAACCAACATGTCATTAGAAGGTCAAACAGTAGAATACAAAGTAGCAAGATCAAAGGAAATGTTAAAATATCAAATAGTTTAACGTTAAACAATGTGTTGTATGTTCTTTTGGATTCAACTTGCTCTCTATTAACTAGTTAGTAAATCAGATTAAGATGCCTCTTGTTTTCAGCGATAATGCTGTTTTGTACAGGGCCCTGAAACCAACATTTTGCAAAAGATTGGAACTACTAGTGCTGGGTTGTATCTTCTAAATGGTGAAGAAATAGAGTGTTTTGAGAAATAAAAGGGATAGTTCTAGTGGCAACAGATTTAGTTTAGCCTCTACAGATTGTAAGACTGATAGTTGTGTGCTGAACTGGCACAGGAAACTTGGCCATGCTCCCTTAGATAAAATTAGGAAAATTAGGGAGATTCAACTGAAGGACGTACCTCAAAATTTTGCTTGTGATGTTTGTTTCAAATCCAAGGCACTAAGACCCAAGTTTGGATCTGTTGATATAAAACTACTGAGGTTTCCATATGTTTCATATCGATATTGTTGGTCCCTTTAGAAGCTCTACTCATGATAAAATGAATTATTTCCTTACTGTGGTATATGACTATAGTCGTGCAACTTGGACTCATCTTTTGAATAATAAATCAAAGGCATTTCGAGTACTACGTGATTTCATTATTTATGTTGAAAGGAAATTCGGGAAGAAAGTAAAAATTGTAAGATCAAACAATGCTCCAAACTTAGGCAATAGTAGACATGGGGTGAATTTCTTTTGAAAGTTTGGAATTGTTCATAAAAAATCTTGTGCTTACACACCTCAACAAAATGGAATTGTAGATAGAAAGCATAGGCACCTATTAGAAGTGGCTAGAGCACTGTTTTCCAATCTAGTGTTAACATAGAGTTTTGGGGTGAATGTATCCTTCATGCAACCATGATTATAAACAGATTATTACCTTCAACGGTTATCATTTTTCAAATCCCTTATGAGCTATTTGAAACCAAATCAGATTATCATGCTCTACAACCATTTGGATGTCTCTGTTTAAGACTCTTTTGGATAAAACAAAAAGAAAATTTGACCCTAGAGTCAAAGCCTGTGTTTATCTAGAAAATGTGTTGGATAAAAAGGGATAAGGTCATAGACATGTCTGATCATTCTCTTAGTGTTTCAAGAGATGTGAAATTTGTTGATGACATCTTCCCTCTTTGAATAATGAGAAACACACCAATAATGAGAAACACACCAATAACACTTATTGCTCTAACTTATCTGATGAATCAACATCTAATGTGAGTTGTGATGAAATAAACAAAGAGTGTTTTGAGTATATTGATGAAGATGCGGACAGGGTCTCTATAAGAAAAGAAACTCATGTCAACAGTACAAAAGAAATTAAGAATGAGCAAACAAATAAGGTAAGGTACTGTATCCATAGGTTCTGATCAACTTGGTACATAACAAATCTGTAATGAAAGAACCTGCAGAGAAAGGAAAATTCCCTCTTATTTAAATGATTATGTTGTAGATATTACTGGCTTATCTACTAATGATTTTTTCTGAGATTCACACAGAAAGGCTAAGTAAAAACTCTGCAGAAAAACAAGGTACAACTCTGTCAACCTCTACTTGTAAGGCAGAAGCACAAGATGAATGTATTTGCCTGAGTCTTTCAGACATGAGACCAGACAAGGTAACTAAATCAAATCTAATATCTATTCTCATGCTTTACATGTTGCTACTTGTAATAAAACCGTGACTCTCAAACCTGCGAACAAGCTGTTCAAATGCCTGAATGGAGGGATGCAATATCATAGGAATTAGAAGCATTGGAAAAGAACAAAACTTGGGACATCGTATCTCTTCTTGCTGGTAGAAAAACAATAGGGTGCAAATGGAGTTTTAAAACCAAATATCTTGCTTATGGTTATGTAGAACGCTACAAAACTAGGCTAGTAGCTCAAGGTTTCACACAATAGTATGAATTTGATTACAATGAGATGTTTTATGTACGTGCATGGTTTGTTCGAACTTGTCAAAATCTTATTATATCGTCACCTTGGCTATATATAGTCGAGTTTTATCTTTGACAAGTTCTCCCAAAAAATTCTATAAATGACACACTGTTTATATGGTTTGTTCATTCCAATTTGTATATTTAAGCCAAAAACTGAAAGCATAATGGAAAATAGAATTGGAACTTGAACCCACGTTTTAGATTAATCTAGGCACTCGCCTCCAAAATTTGAATGTACGTAGTTTATTATAACTATGAGTTCTTTCTTTTCTTTTTAAGGCAAGGTTCCAACTTCCAATTATGATATGAAGAATGTTTCGAAAAATGAAAATGAAGTGCTCTTTCTTGAACCACAGGTTATTAGAATTGTGCCTATATTATATATATTATCTACATGTTGATTGAGAACTTAGATAATACATTATATCGCTGCTTAATGCTATATACTATATAATAATAGCGAATCATATAATTAAAAAAGAATGCAACTTGCAAGTCTTCATTATATTCTCAATCAAAGAGATTCACATACACTGACTTTTTAGATCATCTAAAGTGATCGTCATTATTCTCTTATCTGCTAGAAAGGGGTTATTCTCTTGGCCATGTTATGAACCTAATTTTTTTTTTTTCTGAAATCAACCAATTTTTTTTTTTTTTGAACCTAAGTTTTTAAAAAGATGAGTAAAAGACCGTATATACTAACTATTATTCTACTGGATGCGATTAAATCATGATAGCCGATATCATTAGGCCTTAAAGCGTCAACTGTTTGGACCTAACCCAAACCACTTAATGGGCCCTTCGTGGGTCCAGTTGAAATCATAAGACTCCCAAAGTCTCAATGGGAATTTCTTTTCTTTGGTTTGTTAAAGAGTTCGTTCCTTATTAACTTTAAATGGGAGATTAAAAAGAAATCTGGGAAAACTTGTGGTTGGAAGAATTTTTCCTTGTTTAGTAGCTGTATTGTATACCCAAGCAGAGAAAGTTAAATGATGGTAACTAGTAACGGATAAAGCTATACATTGAACTTTAAATAAAACTGCTTGAGAATGGAGCCTTATATGGTTAGTAGAATAAAACCTAATACACTGGAAAACAAAAATGTGTAAATATACATGTAGCAAAAGATGATAATCAGTTTAAGTTTCGAAGTTCTTTGTATGAAAATAATTTAAAGTTCTTCAAAATAAGAGGTTGAAATTGATTATCCACGTCACAACTATATTACTTGTATGTTAACCTACATCCGCCCTTGAAAGATTTAAAAAACTAAAATCATGATTAATTGGCTTTACAATAAGATCAGCCAAAAAAATCTATGCAGTTGATTGTGAAAGCAAGCTAGCTAGTTATTTGAGATAAGGTATTAAGGTCTCATTCGTTTTGACATGTTTGTACATATATGATGTCTTAACTAAGTTTCGTCCTGTTTCCATGTGGTCATGCACTCTCATGCAATAATAAACAACCACACGTAAAACAGCTAAACTTCTTACTTGATTTTTTTCCTAGTTGATCTTGCCTTTAGCCTCTCCATTGTAGTCTTCCTCACCTCAAATAATATATATATATATATATATTTCTTGATTCTTTTTCCTTGTTGATATTTGCTTTGCAATGTGGCTTTTCTTGTACTCATGAGTTCAATCGTATAATTTCATCCAAATTTTCTCTTCGTCAACAATTTAAAATCAGAGCTACTTGCTAGCTCCAACTCTTGATTGCTTCTTCATCCGCATTGGTTTATCTTGCTTCACCCTCCTTTTAAGCTTCAAGATTAAAACCTTCACCTTCTTTCCTAGGCTTTGCTGACTCAAAATCAGCTTCAGATCCTCAAACACACTACAATACAATACAAGGTTAGATTATTGGCACCTAAAAATGGGAGAATTCTTTTTCCTCACAAGTATAAAGAATATTGAGTACATAAATTATCCGTTTAAATATTCTGAACAAAAGAAGAGCCTTTCCATTTTCTTTAAATTGATTTTGTGGTAAAATTGTTTCGCCATTTTTCATTCCTCATCGTCAATCATTATGGGAAAAAAGTATCTAATTTTTTTTCTCACAATATCTTTGGAGAATAATATTAGAGAAGATAGGTATTATTGGGTAAAAATAATTCCCAATTTTTTTTCACATCATATTTTTCATTTATAGCCAAATCTTCTAGCATATAGTTATTATTGGGTAAAAATGTTGCCACAAAAAGTAAGTATCGAGATAAAATTTTCCCCAACATTTGGGAGTATATAGTTACTATTGGGAAACAATTTCCCACCGAAATTTTCAAAAGAATTGTTTTGTGGGAGAGTTACTGGTGGATAAAAACTTTTCTCACCAAATTTATCACCATTAATTACCTTTTTATTTGCAGGGAAAAAATCTACGCGAACATGGTTACTTTTGGGAATAAAAAACACTCTATACATCATCTCACCATTATAGTTTTATTATATTCTAATTAAAAGAAGAAAAAGAATCTTACAACTATATAGTTTCTCGTGGGAGAAAAACCCTCCCGAAATTTTCTCACCATTATCATTCTATTTATAAGAAAAAAACTTCCAACTATATATTATTATTGGGAAACAAATTTCCTGCATGAAATCTCTCCTAAATATTTCACCAAATAATTATTATTCGGAATAAAATCCCACAACTTTATGGTAGTTGTCTTTTCATTTGTAGGAAGACAAAACTTTCCACCAACAAATTTTATCATCATTATCTTTTTTCTTATATATAAAAACCAACAATGTAACTGCCAGATGTCTTCCAAATTCCCGCATATTTTTTTTTTACTTTCCATTAAAATATCTCTCCCACCAAACTTAAAACTCCCACGGTCAAATTTAAAGCTTCCATCGGCAAATTTAAAACCTGGCGGTAACCGTTGTTATTGCTTCCGTTGAAATTCCTCCCAAGTCTTGCATGAGCTGAGACCTTTATTCACTACAATGGGGGGGTAGCCTAATTCACCAGCAAATCATTCCCCAGGGAATCACTGTTTCCACGCTTGACTGGCATAGAAGTTACGCTCTATTCTCTTCAGCCCACTGAAATTGTTGTTTCCATGGAATTCCAGCAATGGACCTCTCTCCACTTGAATCAGATTGCACATCCGAATTGCTTCTGTTTCTGGTCAATCTGAAATTATTATTCTTTCTCAGTTAGTGAACTGGTGACGTTAAACGTTGTCGTTTTATGGTGCAAGTGACAACTGTTGTGTTGGTATTATTGTTTGTGCTTGACGAGAGCAGTCAGAATGGTTGCTCCCTGCTATCGTTGTGTCTTGAATTATTGTTCCTCTATGACTAATTCCTGATTTTGGATGAAACTTGTGATTGCGTACTAGCATAATAGAGAATAACTTCAAGCTTCTATAATTACTGCTCCTGTTTTACTATGAGAGTTGCTGCTATTGGTAAATTTCAATCGTTTGATACACATGTGGAATTTGAAAGAAATACGTTCATCTTATCTTTTGAGGCAGTTAAGTGTTTTATGTCCCAGAAGGGAAAGACGCTCATTGGTTTCATATAGTGTTGACGAAACCAAGAGATATTTTTCAAACAAGACATGATCAAGTAGCTGACGATGAAGAAGAAACACAACCTATTGTGTTGCTTTAGAGTTACAAACAAGTATATTGGATGGAAATATTGATTTATGCCGACATGAATTTGTGGTAGATGATGCATCAATGTATTTTTCTTGTCTCGTATATATCTTCATTCTTCATATTTATCTTTATAATCTAATGGTCTTTAGTAAGTTTATATTCTCTTCACACTTATATTGCCAGGTAAATATGTTTGATTGTGCTCATCCATGTCATTGGGCTAGATTCTTATATTGATAGATAAAGAATTGATGACAATGCGGCCAACCCCTTGAATTGCAAATGATAGCAATGTGTAGAGCAATGATGTGATTTGAATCTCGCGTTCCAGGAGCAACTACACATTCCCAAAGTGAAGATATTGTAACACCCCTACCGGTAATCACACCATTATCCTCTGACCTGTCTCATATATCAACAACAACGCAGCGGTAGTTCCAACTCAACCGGGGGTGAAACAATGCCGTTAGTCACCCACATGACTAACTAGGCCAATCCAAACTCAATCACTACAACAAATACAATATCGGTCTGATGGGTCTTATACCGAGTACACTATACAAACGATACTTCCTTTACTTAAACAATTCTCAAGTCAATACAACCTTTAACACCACAATATACAATACAATAACCATTCAATACTATACCGAGTATCTACAATTCCCAAGTTTATCCATGACCCTTCGGTCTTACAAATCCACAATACATAAATACAATTTCCTTAACAACTACCATATCAATGACAACCACGTCCTACTCTCGAACGGTGTCCGGCTTAGCTGTCAGTCTCTTACAGTGATCATATTCACTTCGGGTACCTGCACACTAAAAACGTTCCCCCTAGGGGGTCAGCTTACGCTGAATATGACTTCCGCATACCCCGCGTACTAGCGAGGGTACGCCGACTAATTGGTCGAGAGCATGCGGTTCATTTTATCACAACAGCATGCATACAATATACATTATATATGTACATTCACAATCAAGTTCAACATTGAACACAATCACTAACACACATCAAGGGTTGATTCAATATGTTCTTTAATTAGGCTTGAGGGTTTCTACCTCGCCATGCCTTACTCAATTACTCATGTACCACCCACTCCCTTGGGTACTCTTACTCACAATCTCTACAAGGTCTACGACACTCAACTCAATTCCCCACTCAACTCAAGTTCTCAAGTCCCACAAGTCACAACTCAATTCTCAATGCTCACATACTCGATTCAATACTCATTACTCAATACACAATACTCAATACTCAAGTTCCCAAGTCAATACTCAATGCTCAAGGTATATGTTAAGTCGATCTCACGACCTCCGGGCAGGGTCATACACAAGACCCACCACCGGGCTCAAATACAAATAGGGCTATACAATTAGCTCCTCAAATACTCAAATGTCCGGTTCACTACCGGACTACTCAAATTCCCGAAACTCCACTCTCGGAGTCAATTCACGATCTCAAGGATTAGCCTAGAAGTATCTCTCTCGATAGCATCTAATGGCTTAGGGAATTCCTCAATGTTTAGTATTCTAAGATTTAAGGTTTCAACCAACTTATTGAATACTCTCATGTTCGGGACATTGCTCATGTTAGTCGGTTCCTCTCATTGGTGTTCGACTATATTTCTAAGGGGTTTGGTGATCCCTTACCATTCATTACTTTACTCAAGGTTTGTATTTTGAACAACTTTCCAATCCTCTAGTTAGAGGTTACTCTTATACTTCCACTAATATTTATCATGTGGATTTAGTCGTTTCGGTTCACTAACCGTTATCGGGAGGTTGCTACTCCCGTATGCTTTCTTACGTTCTAGTGCGTTCGTAGGTTTAGGTTACCACGTAAGGGTTCAATAGTTGTAGTGTGTTTCCACCATTTTATTAGTTCTCACTTGACTCCTTCTACGAGTCTCTACTCACACAAGACTCAACTATGAGTCGCACTACCAAACACAATCACAATCAAGCAATTCATTCCCAATCCACATTTCATGAATTATACAAACTTTAATGAAAGGAATACAATCCAACCACAACGATACAATACAAACACAAGAGAGTACACACAATCCGATTCGTGCATTTATCTTGTTAGGTGATCACATAATCAAACAAGCACACAAATCGGGGTAACCAAGTTAGGATACAGAGCATGAGGAAATCATACCTTTCACCGGGGTTATCTTTACCTGGTGTTCCCTCTTTCCTCGGTTCACACTTGTTCCTCAAGTCTTACTCTTGAACCACTATTTACATGTCAAATGGTTCAATTAATATTAAGGTGCTACGGTACGTACATAAATGCTACTCCCGTACTTACCCCGTTATCCCATTATCTCGGTTTACTTAAGTGTTCTTATTTCCTTAACTTACTCATTCACTCCCAACACTTGTTTATCCTTCTTAGGATCTTTACAAGTCACCAAGCAACTCCCAAACATCATCTAAAACCAATACCATTCAAACCCCCATCTTTTAAACCCTTAAAAACACATTCTGTTGAATTCTGGGGGTGGTCCGGGACTTGGTCCCCACCTATAGTCCCGGACCAATGCATTGTGAAACTCTCGGGTGAAAATAACATGTGGTCCGGGACCTTGTACCTAGGTCAAGTCCCGGACCAAACAATGGTTCTAACTCTCGGCTATATATTCATGGGTGGTCCGGGACCTTGTCCATCCCTCAAGTCCCGGACCAAGTGCTGCAAGAACTCTCGGCCTGTTTTTAGTGGGTGGTCCGGGACTCTGTCCAAGGACTAGGTCCCGGACCCTGCTAAAACCTGCAACTTACATTATTTTTCAGCCCCTAATCAATCCCTAAATCACCCTCAAACTTTCTCTAATCTTTCCACAAGTTTTCTACATAATTAAACACCTCAAAACACTCCTTAAACCACCTCAAATCCTTGGTTAAATCCCTACTCCAATTCTTGTTCACTTTCTACAAAATTCCATTCTCACATTCTTGCCTTTTGCACACTTGTGCATTTTCTACCTCTTCTTGATAGTGTCTACCCCCACCAATCTCACCAAACCACTTAAACCATCCCAATCATTCCTAGACAAATGCACTCCTAAAAACCCAAGTTCATCCATTCCTTTCAAACCCTTACAACCTAGTTTTTCTCCAAACTCCATGGTACTAATTCACTAGTTTGCTACAGATTTTATACCTCCCTCTTTATAGCTCCCCAACATCATTCCAAGGTTATTACTCCACTCTTAACAACTCATTGAACACCTAAGTTTCTCCCATTGCCAAAGTCACCTAAAGCACTCAATTTCTACCAAAATTTCGCCATAACCTCCCCATAAACTTACCACATCTCAATCCATCAATTCACACCCATTTGCATTCCTAATCTAGCCACACCCTTACAAGGGTCCTACCAGCACATAATATCCTCAAAATTATCCAAACAACAATATAACTCCGCAATCTCAAATAATGCCACAATATAAACACAATTTCAACTCACTTGGCTTATGAGCCCTTAATTCACAATTAAATTCACCAATCCTCTCAAAATCAACTAAACACATTCTCCCACATAGATTTAAATTCATAGTTTGGGTTCATTAATTAAATTACCCATCCCAAACCTAAAGCAATTTAAAAACAAGCTTTAAGGTGGGTTTCTTACCTTAATTCACAACTTCCTCTTTGATTCCTCTTGTTCCTCCTCTTCTCAAAATCGGTCAAGTGGGGATGGAGTTGCCAAACTCCACCCCAACATTCAAGAACACAAAAATATACTCAATTAATTATCTAAATCCTTAGGAAATCTTAATTCAACCAAAAGGGCTTAGTACACAAAGTTAGGGTTTACCTTTGGAGATTTTGAGAGGGGTTCTCACCCTTGAACCAAGAAGGGGATTAATCCACCATTGGAGGTTTGAAATGGAGCTCAAAATCAAGAAGAAAACAAGGCATTACAAGGGGTAAAAAAATCAGTCACCAAAGGAGGGAGAACCAAAATGAGTTTTTCAATGAAATTTTTACCTTAGGAGAGAGAGGAGACTCCAAGCTACAAGATGATGTGCTTTTATCTTCAAATGGTGGAAAACCCATGGAGATGAAACTCATCCTTTTGAAATTCCGAAAAGAGAGAAGGGTAGAGGAGGATGAGGGGAGTTCAAATATGTATTTTATTTTTGATTTGGGGCTTGTATGTAACTAGAGCATGAAGGAGAAGGTGGAGCATCCATGGAGGACTTCAAAATCGCCAGCAAAACAGAGAGGGGGAGGGAGACGGCTGGTGAAGAAGAAAGGGAGGAAAGAGAAGGAAAAGAGAAATGGGTGGAGAGAGAAGAGATAAGGTGCTTTTGTACTTTTTTTTCTTCTTTTTGCTTTTTGACTTGTTAATTAGTAAACTAGTCTAGTGTGTGTGAGAGGCTGTTTTAACTGTAAAAACCGGCCCCCTAATATTACACAAGCTGGAGCGTTTTTCGTTTTACAGAAAATGCTCGTTAGTTTACCCGGTTTTAGCTCTATTCACTAACCGGGCCCGTTTTCAGAATTTTCTTGTTTCTTTAATTTTAATGGCTATTATACTCCCATTACTGTTTATTTATAGTTATTTAATGAACTATAATTTTTACGGGTTTGTTTGACCACTCAAAGTCACGTTTTCGGGTTTTCTCGAAAAACGTGCGCTAAAGCTTTATTAGCGTTTTTAATTCGTTTTATGAATCCGTTTTCTTTGGGAATTGTTCCCATATATTATTTAGGCATTATTAAGCCTTTTAAATTCATTTAATACCCTCTTTAAGGTTGTTTTTCTCTTACGGTCACTTAACGCTCAATTTAGCGTTTTTCGCTTTTTAAGTGTTTTTCTTGTTTCTTTTGGATTTATTCTTTCTACCAAAATTCGTTAGGCACTAGTAGGCCCTCAATATCGTATTAGAGTAATTTAATCACCCTAATTAAGTCCGGGGTATTTCAATCTACCCCCCTTAAAGAACTTTGCCCACAAAGTTAGTGAGTCTAAGATTGTTAGTCACCAAGGTACTCAATACTAGGGTTATACTCTCTCAACAACTGTCAGACTCCAATGACTGACTGATTACAAACCACACATCCACACAACATGTCAAGCATTCATAGCAACCAAAAATATCTTTTTCCCAAATCTCTCAAATGGGGTTCATCCGCAGACAATTAGGCACTAAGTCCTCCCCCAAATCGAGTGATCCCTCAGGTACCGGTCACGTTTGAACACTTACGCTCTCTGGTTCACGGCCGTCATGACATTGAGCACTTACTCTTTCTGGCTCTACGGTCCTTTGGTTATGATCAAAATTCATTTGCAACTCTAGAGAATCTTCAGGCTCCAAAGTGGGTACTCTTCCCTGACCGGACTACTCATATCCGGCGGCCCTTGGACAAATACAAAACACACACTAAAAACGTCCTACAGGTCACTTAGTACCCTTGCTCGTCGTTGTAATGGTTTCAAAACTATTCAACACCTCCACCGACTCACAAACTTCACCTCCATGATTCAACCGGATACCCGTGCCTAGCCATGAAAGATCCACTAGCGCCCGTGGGAGTGGTTTCAAACCAATTCTCATTCTCAAGTTTGAAGAAAATCATTTGCCAAAATCATTTTGGAAATTCATTTTGAAAACTTCAATGCAACTCCAAGTTCCAATTTATGTTAGTTTCACCTATTACTAGCGTGATTACTTGTGGCCACTTATACGGAGCTTCAAGAGTCTTTCAACCCCAATGTGATCAGCATTGGTGTTGAACTATCTCTCCACCCCACTTTGGTGTTTGGTTTCCCTTGATCGCTAGCAAACCAAGTTCCACCTCCCACCTCAATTCACCCAATCAAATAGTCAATCATTATTTCATTTTCTATCTTCTTAATCTTTCTAGTCGTAATCATGTAACCATACATTCACCAATTTCTAGAATTCAATATTCACTTACTAGTCATCTCATCAATTATTACTCAACCTATCTTCAACTTCTATACCCAAGAGTTTCAAAAGTTAGTTTCCCATTAGTTTTTCTCTATCCTCAAATCATTTACAAGTCAAATCAATTTCTATCCTCAATCATTTACAAGAAAATCAAATCAACTCAATTCACCTAGGGGACTTAATTCCCACTAGGTTTAACATCGGTTTCATACCGATTTATACTCCTCAAATCTCCCAACGTACTCATCAACCTCCTCAAACATGCTCATTTCCCAAAACCATTACCAATCGGGGTCCTCATTCCCCATGGAGTTTCTCTACTCCATTCACCTCAAATTTCTCACAATCAATAATCCTTTCCACTTCACATCTTACAAGCAACCTTAATTACATTATGAATGGCTACATATGTTTATGTAACATAAGTGCCAATCATCACAACAAATACTTTTGCGCTATGCGCATTGTAGTTTACGCCCTATCACGTAAAACATACATTTCGCGGTTTTCGCCCTACCCCCCTTAAAAAGGGATTACGCCCACGTAATCTACCATGTGTCAACATTGGACGTAGGTCGAAGGCATTCAGCCGTCATGGAGTGGTTCAACTTCCATGCGGTCCATTATACAATGTATTCTGGTCAAAGGGTCTTAACCATATTGTTGGTTAGTCCCTGCACCAAGAATTCTGATCGAAGTTTATTTAACTCTTAACCGGGTTTGGTTCTAGCCTAAAAGGCTTCAAGGCATTGATAATTAGCCATCATTCGCTAGGTGTATTAAACCTTAGAACTCTGGGCCCACTAGCTTCTGTTGCGTGACCCTGATAACTTAGGGTGTATTTGCCCTTCTCATTATTCTAAATGTGTTATACATTTCCTTTTATCCCTTCTTATCTTGGGAATAATGTTTATCAAGCAAGCGTGGTATTCTTTTACCGCACGCAAATCCAATGAGCTTCGGATTCTCTATCCAGCTCTTTGGGAATCTATATACATACTGTTGTATATTTTCGTGGTTATTCACTTGATTCATCCGACTTTATTGTCGGTTAAGGTTAAGCCACTACTTAATTGTAGTGCTTCCTCTGTTGTCCGTAGCTTCTGAATTATGGCTTTGCATTTTCTATGCTTCGGTCCTTATGACTTCGTACATTTCCTTCCACCTTTTACCACAATTGACTTCTTCCTAACTTTCTAGCTATCCCACTCGATCATTACTGCACAAGCGCAATACCAAAACACTCAGTCCTACAGAGTGCAGAAGCGTAAACCCCTGGGCAGTAAATCTCTTATGAGATTGCAATAGGAATGATCATTACTTCCTTATTACTCGGTCCGTCTACCGTTTTTATTCACCAACTCCGTATCATCGTGTGATTTATCCACAAGTATTGGTCGCTTGCTGCGCACCCCATTCGTATTTATTTACGACATTGGTTTCCATGGCATCCACTGTTTCATTAGCTTCTGCTCATGTTTTTCAACCATTAGACAATGGTTCGCCATCTATTTGGCTGATCACGGCATATGACATTCTTTTATATCTCTGAGGTCCTTGAGCGTTACTGGTTTTACACTTCAGGTTCGTACCTCAAGTATTTCTTCTTAACCGATTACTCCTCGGTTTCTTCCAATAGCTATCAAAGCTTTCTTTGGCTTATTTCTTACAATTTTCGCTTGGCAATGGCTTGATGTTCAAGCTCCACTACATTAGTAGTTCTGAAAGGGATGTATTATCAGATATTCACTGATGGTATTCCCTTCTTGGAATCTATGTGTTTACCACTCTTGCGGTCTCACATTAACGAGGGGTGTCCCTACTCGTTGGTTATTAAACAATCTTACTTGTGCAGTTCTTGGCAATTCTTCCTATGATTCACAATGGTTTTGCAACCGTTGAATTTGTATAGTAATAGGTTCACGGCATACTAGCCACGTTGCCTAGCGTTCTGCTCATTATAGGCGACTCACAGATATTCGCATTACTCCATATACTGTCAAATGGCTTGGAGGTATTACTAGGCTCCATGGTAAGGTTATCGCATCATGCTTCCATTTATTGGAAGCCCCTTCAAGCATTTCGGTATTGATCGGTACCGTTTATTAATTCAGGGTATCCCCTGGTAAGTGAGATCCCTTCAGTGTTCTAACCGAGTGTTCGTTGTAATTTTTGTGCTCTTATTATGACACCTCGTTCAACTATGTTGATTTGATACCCCTTTATGGATTGCTCCTGGGTGTTATTCATTATGCCGTTACATCCGGCTAACATTTGAGTGAGTTCTGTTTTCTCCGCATTGCGGTTTTGGAATTATAAGTTGTCCCGTTTAGGGTTGTATGTCTCCCGTCCTTAGGGTAGACCGTTGCTGCTTTTCCTTAATGTTTATAACAGGTTTGATGCCTTCTTTGATAGTGAACGGTATCCTCCGGTACCTTAGATGATCACTATGGGTATTTCACTTTGCTCCTTGAACCTTTATATGTTCATGGTAGGCGTTGCCTTACTGTGTTTAGACTGGGTATCCCTTCCGGCTATTTCATGCTTTTTGTTTCAAATTCTTGAGACATTTCCAATGTCTTTAGTCAATTACTAGTGCTTCTCGCACTTTTTAGCTCTTAATCGTCCTCCTAGAATGGATTCTTGACTCCTTTAGCTTGTAAGCTAATCTGGGTTCCTTCGGTTATTTGAGGTATTCAACTATTTTGGTTTGCATTTACCTTATGGTCCGTAGAACGGAGCTGACTACTTCCCGTGTTTCGTACACTACATGTATACATACGTGGGATACCGTATTGGTACGTTACCACTTACCTGACTAACTCACGAGTGGTCTGTCAGGCCCGCAAGCTCCTTCGGAGTGCGGTCGTCCCACATCCCGTAATTGGGTACACTCGTAGTGCTCGTCACACGCCTAGGTGAAGTATTCTATTGTCACTCCTCTTGTATCGTTCTATGATACTCACCGTGATTCTCTGGTTTGGTTTTAAAAATATGAGGTTTAAAAGAAAAGTTTGTAGTTTTTGAAAGAAAGGTTTTGTGTTTGAAATAAAATCCAGGGTTTTGAGAAGAAATCTTCATGGCGTTGCCATGTTTGAGGTCTTGACCAAGTCTAGCTCAATGCTGACTGGTTTGTTTGATAATATACTGTTCGGGCCGTTAGGCCTTTCCAAGGTTTGATTCTTCAATTCCTTAGGATTAGTGATCCTTCATTTGCTTCCATCGTCACGGTGGTACTTTAGTAAGTACTTGTTGGTTGTCAGAAGTCTCCCCATTTACCTTGTTGTTGCTGCACTTGCCTTGGCAAGTGCGCGGGTACGTCGGTTTTTAGGTTAACTTATACCGTTTACGGTATTGTTTTCAACTATATTTGGTGTTTTTATTGGATCTTCCTTTGATCCTTTGACCTTGGTGATCAATCTCCTGAGTACTCCATAGTGCTCTCGACAAATTGTTGTTAATTCGGGTACCTTCCCGATCCTTGAGGTACTCCGTGTACCTTGCTTGGCTGCTCGTTCCCACACCTTTACGGTGGTTACGAGGTTGTTTGATTAATCCTTAGGAACTACGTCGTAGCCCTGTCGGCGTATGTTTAACTTAAGTATTTCTACCACTTGGCGTTATAGGTTTGGAGTTTTCCCTCCTCGACTAAGTCCTTAGTCGGTTTGTATACCGTTAGTGGTATTATCCTGCGTTTGTAATCCGTAGACTCTATTGTCTCGGGTTTATTACTCCACTTTCCGCTTCATTGCGTAGTTGCGCTTTCCTTCTTGTTGGTTGCGCATGGTTCTCGCGACTGCGTAGCATGTCGCCCCACGGTGCCGCAAATTCCATTATCCTACTGTTAGGATCTTTAATTTACTGCTGTTCAGTACGGTTATTGTCGTTGAAACGGGAACCGTCTTTGGAATTTCCAACTCTTGGAATCTACCGTATGACAGGTTCCTTCTCTTTACAAAGTTTATCCTACAACTGCTAGATCGGGTTTTCCCGAGTATGAGAGGTCTTTCCATCTCTTTGGTGTTCTTTCCCCAACTTTAAAACGGGGGTTGCGGATAGGGGTGAGCATTCGGTTATTCGGTTCTACCCGAAAACCGAATAAGGAAAAAAGTTCGGTTTTCAGTTTTTGTTCGGTTCTACCCGAATAACCGAATTTCAGTTTCAAAACCAAAATAACCGAGAACCGAATAACCGAATAACCGAATTTTTTTTAAAGCTGGAACCGAAAACCGAAAGTTTTAATTCGGTTTTTGGTTCTCACCGAATTATAACCGAGAACCGAAATATAACCGAGAACCGAATTGTAAAAAAGGAACCGAATTGCAAAAAAACCGAATTACATGAAAAAAAACCGAATTACATGAAAAAACCGAATTGCAAAAAAAACCGAATTACATGAAAAAAACCGAATTACATGAAAAAAACCGAATTACAAAATATAAAACCAAATTACTGGAAAGAAAATCTGAAATGTAGAAGTGAATGACATTCCACATCCAAATCTTTCCAAACAAAAAAAAAAGCAAGCATAAGTTAACAGCAACTCCAAAAACACTTCCAGCACCACCACCATACAAAAAATATCTGGACAGCACCACCGTACATCTTCATCCACAATTCACAATTCACACTTTAAGCACCGCCATACATTCAAGCACAATCCATAATTCACACTTCATCCAAATCTTTCCAAACAAAAAATGCAAGCATAAGAAAATCTGAAATGTAGAACTGAATGACTCGCCATACGTCTTCTCATACTTCCCACTCCTCTCACCAGGCGACAAACGCAGTTGGTATCAGCAAAGATCCTTCAAGATAATTCAAACTCATATTCCTGTTTATGGCATTACAATTCAGAAACTTAGTAGATGAAGAGTAATCAAAGGCATATAGGTGAAGAGTAATGAGCTGTGATGGACATGTAGTTTATATTTTGGACCGACGTCCATGTGTCTGTGGTGATGCAAATTCTTTGTGAAGAATTGCGCAAAATGGCTCTTAATGCTACTCTCTCCCCCTCATAGATCTCAATAATATCTCGGGCAATAGTGAACCTTGAAGGTATTCGAAATCTAGGACAACAAGCTGACATTAAACGCCTAAACCCAGCCTTCTCAACATGCTTAAGTGGAAGCTCATCTATGACAAGGTAGTAGGCAATTGCTTTTCTCAAAGCTGATTCATCAAATTTCCAACTACCTAAAGCCCCTCCAGCACCAATAACCAACTCAGATTGTGTGGTAGAATTACTATTCTTAAGCTCACAAGCTTCAGCATGTTTTTTCAATGAGCTTGTGTCACTAGATTTCGAACTATAAGGAAAAGATTTCTTACAGTGCTTACAAATGACTCGCATATTTCCATTCTTGTCGGTTAACCTGTCGAAGTGCTTCCACACTGAAGATCTAAGAGGCATAGTTTTTCTTTTCTTTCCCTTTGTTGGCTGAGTATGAGAATCTGAAAATGTTCCTTCAAATTCAGTTGGGACCCCAAGCTCATCATCTTCTTCATTTGATATTAGAGCTTGAGCATCAGATTCTGGATCATTTGGGGATGTAACTGAATGAACAGATTCATGTACACCCGTAGAAGCCATCTGCAACATCGATACCTTAGTAAAATCACACACAAAAGATCTAGACAAAACTAGATCATAGATAGCAACAAAGTAATGAGCAAAAATACATGTTTAAAAAAACAGCAAAGAGGTACAAAAAAACAACAAACAAATTTCTCCATGTAATTGTACAGTTACAATATACATGTGAATATTGAAAATAGACCATAACAACAAACAAATTTCTCCATGTACAAAAAAACAGCAAACAAATTTCTCCAGTCACAAACACTTACACTATTGCGACAGAACAAATCAAAACTTCAGATCAGTTTCAGCTCACAAACACTCACACTATTGAGACAGAAGAAATCAAAACTTCAGATCAGACAGAAGATAAGTTCTAGTAGATTACCGGTTTCAAAATTCAGCAATCTGGTGTGAAAGATGAGCAGTTCCAGCTATTACACTCTGCAGTACAGAAGAAATCAAATGAAATAAAAATAAGATAAGTTCAAGTACTACCAGCTCTGTACTAAAACGATATTAGCATTATTATTTTGTTAAAATTTGTAATGTAGATGCACAGCCATAATACGAAGAAGAGAATTAACAGAGGTGCAAGGGTGGTGGAGGATTCACATTAGCCATCTAATCTAATTTCCAAAAACAAAATAATAATGCTTCAAAGCTTACGGTGCAGACTGCAGAGCAAGTATGTTCAATAAATCATTTGCACAGAGACAAAGATATAGGTTTTAGTATTACCGTAACACCGTTCCAGGTTCAGTTCGCCAGTTGGGTTGCTTCGAATTGAGGTTGAGCAAGTATGTTCCTTGTTCTGAATTGTGCAACAGAAGATATCATGTTCAAATTAGTCAATCGAGCAGCTGCAGAAATCATTCACACAGAGATATAAGTTTGAGTATTACCGTTCCAGATTCAGTTCCCTAGTTCAGGATAGGATTGAATTGAGCTGGAGCAAGTATGTTCCTTGTTCTGAATCGAGCGATAGAAGAAAATCCTAGCAGGTATGACATACACTGAGAGCAAAACAACTCGACATTATTCATCACATCCAATTGATATTGTTATAGGTGTTGCTTCTGTTTCAGTTCACATGGTCCAACAGAATTAAATAAAAAACTGAACAAATAGGGTTGAGAACAAAAATCAGATAGGAACAGTTCCAGTGTATTAGTTAGTATTACCGGTTCCAACCCTTTTTGTCAATCTGTTGTGCAAGATGAGAAGGTCCAGTGATTAAACTCTACAAATAGACATTGCACCAGAGAATGAGAATGACTAAAGGCGCAGATGTATAAGTTCCTCGTTCTCCAAATTCCAATCACAGACAGAAATCGAATAGTTAAGCTCGAGCATATTACCGGTTGCAGTTGCACAATGAGCAAGATGTGTTCCTCCGTGTTCAATCCTGTCTTCGATCTGGTGGTGGTGGCACCGTTCCAGAGCAGCGATAGAAGAAAATCAGAGCAGCGACAGCCACTGATTGATAGATATTCGAGTACCAGAGAGTTGAATTGGAGCTTGAGCAGTTCCCG
Organism: Limonium bicolor; assembly: GCA_023374045.1. NCBI lineage: Eukaryota > Viridiplantae > Streptophyta > Magnoliopsida > Caryophyllales > Plumbaginaceae > Limonium > Limonium bicolor. Next base: position 27,314,558 of record CM041779.1, on the reverse strand, counting down.
TTCCTTGTTCGAAATTTGTGGACAAAAGAAATCAATCACTAATTGAACACTTCCAGAAATCATTCACACTGATAGATTAATACGTTCAAGACTTGAGTATTACCGCCAGAGAAAAGATAGATTATTACCGGTTTCAATTTTTTTTTGGTGAGCAGCAGATTCCAGTTGTAGCAGTAGAGAGTGGCGCAGCGCAAGCACGAAGAGGTCCAAGAGGAGATTGAAGAAGTCGAAGATATCAAGTAGTTAGGGCGGGGCGTAGAACGGTAGAAGGCGCAAGGCAGAGTCGCAGCGCAGGCGCATCAGTAGAGATTTCGATTCAAAATGTAGAAGAAAGAACGAAGAAGAAGATAAATTACGGACATACTCAAGACTCAACCAGAACCCTAATACAAAACGCTAAGTTTTGATTTTTGAACATATATGTTATTCGGTTATTCGGTTATTCGGGTAAACCGAATAACCCAACCTTGGAACCGAAAACCGAACCGAATTATAATTCGGTTATACCCGAATAACCGAAAAACCGAATTTTTTTTAATACGGTTCCAAATTTCGGTTTTAAAAACCCGAAATAATTTCGGTTCTCGGTTATACCCGAATAACCGGAACCGAATGCTCACCCCTAGTTGTGGAGGGCGGGACTGGTTATGTAGGTCTCCAGATCACACTGGAAGTTCCTATCTAGCGTACCTATCACGCTAACACTCAACCCTTAGCCCTAAGTATCTAACACCTAACTCGGTATTTTTCTAAACTCGGTATTCAGACCATCAGAGCGATACTTCGCTCTGATACCACTTTTTGTAACACCCCTACCGGTAATCACACCATTATCCTCTGACCTGTCTCATATATCAACAACAACGTAGCGGTAGTTCCAACTCAACCGGGGGTGAAACAATGCCGTTAGTCACCCACGTGACTAACTAGGCCAATCCAAACTCAATCACTACAACAAATACAATATCGGTCTGATGGGTCTTATACCGAGTACACTATACAAACGATACTTCCTTTACTTAAACAATTCTCAAGTCAATACAACCTTTAACACCACAATATACAATACAATAACCATTCAATACTATACCGAGTATCTACAATTCCCAAGTTTATCCATGACCCTTCGGTCTTACAAATCCATAATACATAAATACAATTTCCTTAACAACTACCCATATCAATGACAACCCTGTCCTACTCTCGAACGGTGTCCGGCTTAGTTGTTGGTCTCTTACAGTGATCATATTCACTTCGGGTACCTACACACTAAAAACGTTCCCCCTAGGGGGTCAGCTTACGCTAAATATGACTTCCGCATACCCCGCGTACTAGCGAGGGTACGCCGACTAATTGGTCGAGAGCATGCGGTTCATTTTATCACAACAACATGCATACAATATACATTATATATGTACATTCACAATCAAGTTCAACATTGAACACAATCACTAACACACATCAAGGGTTGATTCAATATGTTCTTTAATTAGGCTTGAGGGTTTCTACCTCGCCATGCCTTACTCAACTACTCATGTACACCCACTCCCTTGGGTACTCTTACTCACAATCTCTACAAGGTCTACGACACTCAACTCAATTCCCCACTCAACTCAAGTTCTCAAGTCCCACAAGTCACAACTCAATTCTCAACGCTCACATACTCGATTCAATACTCATTACTCAATACACAATACTCAATACTCAAGTTCCCAAGTCAATACTCAATGCTCAAGGTATATGTTAAGTCGATCTCACGACCTCCGGGCAGGGTCATACACAAGACCCACCACCGGGCTCAAATACAAATAGGGCTATACAGTTAGCTCCTCAAATACTCAAATGTCCGGTTCACTACCGGACTACTCAAATTCCCGAAACTCCACTCTCGGAGTCAATTCACGATCTCAAGGATTAGCCTAGAAGTATCTCTCTCGATAGCATCTAATGGCTTAGGGAATTCCTCAATGTTTAGTATTCTAAGATTTAAGGTTTCAACCAACTTATTGAATACTCTCATGTTAGTCGGTTCCTCTCATTGGTGTTCGACTATATTTCTAAGGGGTTTGGTGATCCCTTACCATTCATTACTTTACTCAAGGTTCGTATTTTGAACAACTTTCCAATCCTCTAGTTAGAGGTTACTCATATACTTCCACTAATATTTATCATGTGGATTTAGTCGTTTCGGTTCACTAACCGTTATCGGGAGGTTGCTACTCCTGTATGCTTTCTCACGTTCTAGTGCGTTCGTAGGTTTAGGTTACCGCGTAAGGGTTCAATAGTTGTAGTGTGTTTCCACCATTTTATTAGTTCTCACTTGACTCCTTCTATGAGTCTCTACTCACACAAGACTCAACTATGAGTCGCACTACCAAACACAATCACAATCAAGCAATTCATTCCCAATCCACATTTCATGAATTATACAAACTTTAATTAAAGGAATACAATCCAACCACAACGATACAATACAAACACAAGAGAGTACACACAATCCGATTCGTGCATTTATCTTGTTAGGTGATCACATAATCAAACAAGCACACAAATCGGGGTAACCAAGTTAGGATACAGAGCATGAGGAAATCATACCTTTCACCGGGGTTATCTTTACCGGGTGTTCCCTCGTTCCTCGGTTCACACTTGTTCCTCAAGTCTTACTCTTGAACCACTATTTACATGTCAAATGGTTCAATTAATATTAAGGTGCTACGGTACGTACATAAATGCTACTCCCGTACTTACCCCGTTATCCCATTATCTCGGTTTACTTAAGTGTTCTTATTTCCTTAACTTACTCATTCACTCCCAACACTTGTTTATCCTTCTTAGGACCTTTACAAGTCACCAACAACTCCCAAACATCATCTAAAACCAATACCATTCAAACCCCCATCTTTTAAACCCTTAAAAACACATTCTGTTGAATTCTGGGGGTGGTCCGGGACTTGGTCCCTACCTATAGTCCCGGACCAATGCATTGTGAAACTCTCGGGTGAAAATAACATGTGGTCCGGGACCTTGTACCTAGGTCAAGTCCCGGACCAAACAATGGTTCTAACTCTCGGCTATATATTCATGGGTGGTCCGGGACCTTGTCCATCCCTCAAGTCCCGGACCAAGTGCTGCAAGAACTCTCGGCCTGTTTTTAGTGGGTGGTCCGGGACTCTGTCCAAGGACTAGGTCCCGGACCCTGCTAAAACCTGCAACTTACATTATTTTTCAGCCCCTAATCAATCCCTAAATCACCCTCAAACTTTCCTAATCTTTCCACAAGTTTTCTACATAATTAAACACCTCAAAACACTCCTTAAACCACCTCAAATCCTTGGTTAAATCCCTACTCCAATTATGTTCGTTCTTCATTGTTTGTTTTTTTTTTTGTTTTTTTGTTTACAAAATTCCATTCTCACATTCTTGCCTTTGCACACTTGTGGCATTTTCTACCTCTTCTTGATAGTGTCTACCTCCCACCAATCTCACCAAACCACTTAATGACCATCCCAATCATTCCTAGACAAATGCACTCCTAAAAACCCAAGTTCATCCATTCCTTTCAAACCCTTACAACCTAGTTTTTCTCCAAACTCCATGGTACTAATTCACTAGTTTGCTACAGATTTTATACCTCCCTCTTTATAGCTCCCCAACATCATCCAAGGTTATTACTCCACTCTTAACAAATCAATTGAACACCTAAGTTTCTCCCATTGCCAAAGTCACCTAAAGCACTCAATTTCTACCAAAATTTCGCCATAACCTCCCCATAAACTTACCACATCTCAATCCATCAATTCACACCCATTTGCATTCCTAATCTAGCCACACCCTTACAAGGGTCCTACCAGCACATAATATATCCTCAAAATTATCCAAACAACAATATAACTCCGCAATCTCAAATAATGCCACAATATAAACACAATTTCAACTCACTTGGCTTATGAGCCCTTAATTCACAATTAAATTCACCAATCCTCTCAAAATCAACTAAACACATTCTCCCACATAGATTTAAATTCATAGTTTGGGTTCATTAATTAAATTACCCATCCCAAAACCTAAAGCAATTTAAAACAAGCTTTAAGGTGGGTTTCTTACCTTAATTCACAACTTCCTCTTTGATTCTCCTCTTGTTCCTCCTCTTCTCAAAATCGGTCAAGTGGGGATGGAGTTGCCAAACTCCACCCCAACATTCAAGAAACACAAAAATATACTCAATTAATTATCTAAACCCTTAGGAAATCTTAATTCAACCAAAAGGGCTTAGTACACAAAGTTAGAGTTTACCTTTGAAGATTTTGAGAGGGGTTCTCACCCTTGAACCAAGAAGGGGATTAATCCACCATTGGAGGGTTGAAATGGAGCTCAAAAAGAAAACAAGGCATTACAAGGGGTAAAAAAAAATCGGTCACCAAAGGAGGGAGAACCAAAATGAGTTTTTCAATGAAATTTTTACCTTAGGAGAGAGAGGAGACTCCAAGCTACAAGATGATGTGATTTTCTCTTCAAATGGGGAAAACCCATGGAGATGAAACTCATCCTTTTGAAATTCAGGATGAGGGGAGTTCAAATATGTATTTTATTTTTGATTTGGGGCTTGTATGTAACTAGAGCATGAAGAGAAGGTGGAGCATCCATGGAGGACTTCAAATCGCCAGCAAAACAGAGAGGGGAGGGAGACGGCTGGTGAAGAAGAAAGGGAGGAAAGAGAGGGAAAAAAGAAATGGGAGGAGAGAGAGAGATAAGGTGCTTTTGTACTTTTTTTCTTCTTTTTGCTTTTTGACTTGTTAATTAGTAAACTAGTCTAGTGTGTGTGAGAGGCTGTTTTAAACTGTAAAAACCGGCCCCCTAATATTACACAAGCTGGAGCATTTTTCGTCTTTTACAGAAAATGCTCGTTAGTTTACCCGGTTTTAGCTCTATTCACTAACCGGGCCCGTTTTCCAGAATTTTCTCGTTTCTTTAATTTCAATGGCTATTATACTCCCATTACTGTTTATTTATAGTTATTTAATGAACTATAATTTTTACGGGTTCGTTTGACCACTCAAAGTCACGTTTTCGGGTTTTCTCGAAAAACGTGCGCTAAATCTTTATTAGCGTTTTTAATTCGTTTTATGAATCCGTTTCTTCGGGAATTGTTCCCATATTATTTAGGCATTATTAAGCCTTTTAAATTCATTTAATACCCTCTTTAAGGTTGTTTTCCTCTTACGGTCACTTAACGCTCAATTTAGCGTTTTTCGCTTTTTAAGCGTTTTTCTTGTTTCTTTTGGATTTATTCTTTCTACCAAAATTCGTTAGGCACTAGTAGGCCCTCAATATCGTATTAGAGTAATTTAATCACCCTAATTAAGTCCGGGGTATTTCAGATATAAACATTCAAGGTAAATTTACTAATCGTTTATAATATTGATATTTTTTTTGAAGTTTACAATGATTAGTAAATATATATATATATATATACTATTCAAATTAACATTACTATTCTTTTATTGTATTGATATGTATGTAATGATATATTGTAAAAAAAATGTTGTATGCAAGTTGATGATAAAAGACCTTATATATTGGAGCTACAGAGTGCGACATTCCATATTCAACTAGTAAATAGATAATGACTGTGCTGCTGTATTGGGAGATACAATCACAAGATTTTATTATTTGCCGACATGAATAGATTGTATAATATTAGATGTTCTAGAGGTGTAATTAACTAGTTTATTTTTATGTTACCATAGATATTGGTGTAAGGATTTGTTATATGTTTGAGGATAAAATAAAGCGGCTACAATTTTTGTTACACATTGTTAATATTCAATATTTTTTAGAATTATGATTACATATATATAGAAATAAATACTCATAATTATATATGTTTTTCCTAAATATAATAAATTATTGGATTTATATTTTCCACTTAGTTTTAGTAGAAAATTTGCTACACACATTTTAATTATTAAATTAGTATTTTTTCCAATAATTACGAGTTTTTATTATTGGATTTAATTTTTTTTCACATAATTTTGGCCGTTAATTAATTGAATCGATTTGGCCGTTCATTTTATTAATTGAATCGATTGTGGGAGAAAAACTTTTCTTCATAAATATATTAAATTATTGCATTTTTATTTTCCCATAATAAATCTACCATTTGATCTATTCTGGGAGAAAATGTTTCTTCATAAATATTTTGAATTATTGGATTTATGTTTTCCCACAACCTGTCAATTTATTATGCGAGAATAAATTTGACACTATATATTGGCAGTTAGTATTTCCCAAAATTTTCAAATTAGTATATGTACTTTTAACTAGATAAGTGGGACTTTTTTTTTACTCAAAATCATTGTTTGTGGAGAAAATCTTCACCCAAAATCAAACTCCCATTATTTAAATTTCCGTGACCTTCATATATGGGAGTTTCTAAAACATCCGATCTATTAGGTGATGGATACAATATTAACCCAAAATCCCTAAATTCTTTCCCCAATAATATAACCTTTTTTTTGTTGTGACATGTTCCTAGTCAATGGTGTCATAATCAGGTTTTGGGTCGAGTTGAGCTTAACCCAAACCTGACCCGAAAATATATTTTGGTCAACTCGACCTGAATCTATTATGGGTTGTATTTCATTAATTAGCCCAAACCCGGAGGGCATTGACTCAAAATTGACCTATTTTTTTGAGTTTTCAATTTTATTTAAAATATTTTAGGTTAATTAATAAATAAATATAACATTTGAATCTCAATTAATTACTAAGTATTACATTTAATCATAAATTATTGCCTAAAGCTTAGTTTACCATAAATTAATCACTAAACACTAGGCTAAGTCATTAACATATTTTATATTTATTTTATGGGTCACGGGTTAGCGGATTCAACCCTACCCCAACCAGGTTTCAATAACTCATCTTAACCTGACCTGAAAAAAATTTCAGGTCCAAAAATCTCAACCTGAAACTGGCTTTTTACGCGTCAGTTTTGGGTCAACTTTCGGGTTCAGGTTAGCTCTTTCTCTAATTTATTAAATCTTATGCATTTGAGGGTGGTTATTTTGGCTGAAGACAACATAATGGAATCTGGAAAGATAATGAAAGGAAATAGAAAACATTTCCTTTAAATTTTTTTATTGTTTGTTTGTGCAGGGTTAAGAAAAGGGAAATTTCATGAAATGCCACTATATTTTTGACTAATTCATTAAATGCCACTAAAAAAAAGAACGTCACGAAATGTCACTATATTTTTCGAAAAGTCCATGAAATGCCACTATAGATAGAAAAAAGAAAAAAATACCCCTACTAGTTAACAAAGTACTTTTAAAGTTCATAGAATGCCCCTAAGTGTTAAAAATTAACAAAAATTGATAAAAATATCAAAAATACATTAAAAATAAAAATATAAAAATTATAAAAAATATAAAAATTTATTAAAATTCTAAAAATTAAAAATATATAAATTAAGTTAAATATTAAAATATTGAAAAAAATAAAATATCATTAAATATTAAAAAATAAATATTTCATTTTTAAAAATTTATTCAATACCATAAAAAAATATTGAGTTCTAAACAAATAATTTATAACCAAAGACAAAATAAGTTGGATATTATTATTCTGAAAATGTTTTATTCTACATTTCAAACAAGTTTTACTATTTAATATTGTATGTTATATATATATATATATTCTCAGTCGCTCTATTTTGAATAAATTATTATATTTAGAAATTTTAGTTTTTAAAATTTATCAGCAACATAAAAAAATTATTTACTTTGAAGAAATAAATAATCTAAATTGATAGAAAATAATGAATAAAAAATGTATGATTAAAATTATGGTACTATATTGGTAGAAAAATTAGTATAAATTATTTTTTTAGAACTTAATATTTTTTTATGGTATTAATAAATTTTTAAAAGTGAAATATTTATTTTTTAATATTTAATGATATTTTAATTTTTTCAATATTTTTAATTTTTAAACTTTTTTCAATTTTTTCAATTTTTTAATTTTTTAATTTTTTTAACTTTTAATAATTCTAATAATTTTTTATAATTTTTTTATATTTTTAATGTATTTTGATATTTTTATTCATTTATGTTAATTTTTAACACTTAGGTTTATTTTATGAACTTTAAAAGTACTTCGTTAACTAGTAGGGTATTTTTTGTCTTTTTTCTATCTATAGTGTATTTCATGGACTTTTCAGAAAATATAGTGACATTTCGTGACTTCTTTTTTTTAAGTGGCATTTCATGAATTAGCCAAAAATATAGTGGCATTTCATGAAATTTCCCTAAAGAAAATGAACATTGATCAATAGTTAACGATCATCAATTGTTGGTTAATATCCACTGGTCACCGGTCACTAGTCATTGGTCATCAACAATAACCACCAGTCACTAGTCAAATTGTATCGGGTAAAAGTAATTTCATTCCCTAGGGACACGTGGGAATCAAGTTATATAATGAAATTTGAGATAATATTATTCTCGTTTCATTTCATGAAAAAAAAACATTGCTTAAACAACAAAAAAACGAAATTATTTCAATTTTATCTTGATTACCAAAAACAAACAACCCTTACTATTCTACAATGTTTCAGCAAAAATAGCTAGTAGTAGCTAAATGTCTGTTGGGCTTTACACTTGCTGTATTTTTGCCTCTACCTTTTACTTTCATGACTAGAAGCGTGGCAGGAAAGCAAATTCTACGCATCTTTTTCTTTCATATTTTGGTGTAACGTCTACTCATATTTTGCTCGCTGCATGCATGAAAGTAAGCAAATTTCTTGACAAAATTAGTGAGAATAGCCGTCATCGATCACTCTTTAGACTATTGTTGTTTCGATCACTTTGTTCTCGCATTTGGTAGTGTTTGATGGATTCATCATTTGACAGCGACCACTTCCTGCACTGTATACTCATGAAGGATCGAAAGCAAGGGTAGATCGAGTAAAGATGAGATAAAGACTACACGGAAAACAAAGAAAAACACAAGCTAGCTAGCTTTGGTCGATCGGCAATTATCGTCATACTACGGAATTAAATAGCCGGTCAAGAAATTTAAAGACTCCCCTTTTTTTTCCCTTTTTAGGCATGCTAGAAAAACAGGTTTGAATAGGAAAGTAAAAAAAAAAGGCAAAAGGATAGGACAACTCGAGTAAGGTATGGTGTTACAGTTATACTCAGAATATATGGCATCATACTGGTTTACATGGTTCATTAAAAGTGATAATATCGACAAAATATAAATCAAACTTGATCAAAAAACTTCGAACCGTCATATTCATTTAAAAAGGGGTCAGTCTGGGCTACAAGTGATTTTGGCTACATTCCCACCATCCTTCCTCTTTTTCTTTTTTTTTTCTTTTTTTTTCCTTCCGCCTACGGCGCTACGTTACGCGCAGTTTCAATTTTTTTTTCTTTTTCATTTTTCTCTTTTTTTAAGTTTTTATTATTTTTCTTTAAATTATTGTAACTTTTAATATATAAGTTCAAAATGAAAAAAAAAATTATATCATTGTTCATCTAAATTCAAGCTCTTCAAAACAAGACCAGTCATGGATATATTTTGATAACTTTAAAAAAAAATTATTTTTACATGTATAGTGCACAAAACGTAAAAGAAAACTTGTATAGATGGTCGTACAAACATGTACAAATGTTCACTAAAATATGTACATTCTCACGTAAAAACATGTACTTTAAAAACATATAGAAGGTCACATAAACCTGTACGAATCGCTAAATATGTATATTCTTAGATTAAAACCTGTACATATAAGAAAAACACTTGTACAGATGGTCATACAAACATGTACAGATGTTCATTAAAAACATGTACATTCTGACATTTGAACATGTACATCATCACATTAAAACATGTACATTCTCACATTAAAACATGTACAGATGGTCATACAAACATGTACAGATAGTCATACAAACATGTACAGATGTTCATTAAAAACATGTACATCGTCACATTAAAACATGTACATTCTCACATTAAAACATGTACATTATCACATTAAAACATGTACATACATCATCACATTAAAATATCATCGTATACATGTAAAAATAATTTTTTTGAAAGTTGTCAAAACATATCCATGACTGGTCTTATTTTGAAGAGCTCGAATTTAGGTGAACAATGATATAATTGTTTTTCATTTTGGACTTATATATTAAAAGTTACAATAACTTAAAGGAAAAAAATAAAAACTTAAAAAAAGAGAAAAATGAAAAAGAAAAAAAAAAAAAAGAATCTGCGCGTGGAAAAATGGAAAAAAAATTGAAAAGCAAACACGCGTGTGTGCTCACTGCTCCGTCCGTTCTTCTCTGTAGATAGGGATGTAGCCAGGATGGCTACACTCAGTTGTAGGCAAGAATTTGCCTTTCAGTCTGGGCTACAAGTGAATGTAGCCATTTTGGCTACATTCCCACCATCCTTCCTCTTTTTCTTTTTTTTTCTTTTTTTTTCCTTCCGCCCACGGCGCTACGTTACGCGCAGATTCAATTTTTTTTTCTTTTTCATTTTTCTCTTTTTTTAAGTTTTTATTATTTTTCTTTAAATTATTGTAACTTTTAATATATAAGTTCAAAATGAAAAAAATTATATCATTGTTCATCTAAATTCAAGCTCTTCAAAACAGGACCAGTCATGGATATATTTTGATAACTTTTAAAAAAATTATTTTTACATGTATAGTGCACAAAACGTAAAAGAAAACTTGTATAGATGGTCGTACAAACATGTACAAATGTTCACTAAAATATGTACATTCTCACGTAAAAACATGTACTTTAAAAACATATAGAAGGTCACATAAACCTGTACGAATCGCTAAATATGTATATTCTTAGATTAAAACCTGTACATATAAGAAAAACACTTGTACAGATGGTCATACAAACATATACATATGTTCATTAAAAACATGTACATTCTGACATTTGAACATGTACATCATCACATTAAAACATGTACAGATGGTCATACAAACATGTATAGATGGTCATACAAACATGTACAGATGTTCATTAAAAACATGTACATCGTCACATTAAAACATGTACATTCTCACATTAAAACATGTACATACATCATCACATTAAAATATCATCGTATACATGTAAAAATAATTTTTTTGAAAGTTGTCAAAACATATCCATGACTGGTCTTATTTTGAAGAGCTCAAATTTAGGTGAACAATGATATAATTGTTTTTCATTTTGGACTTATATATTAAAAGTTACAATAACTTAAAGGAAAAAAATAAAAACTTAAAAAAGAGAAAAATGAAAAAGAAAAAAAAAAGAATCTGCGCGTGGAAAAATGGAAAAAAAATTGAAAAGCAAACACGCGTGTGTGCTCACTGCTCCATCCGTTCTTCTCTGTAGATAGGGATGTAGCCAGGATGGCTACACTCAGTTGTAGGCAAGAATTTGCCTTTAAAAAGTGACCCAATAATTAAAACTTTGTATGGCACCGCGTCCTATTCTCCACAACTCAATCTTATAATAATGGGAATATCAGGGTGACGTGTACTATGCTTGTGTTAATATTGGATCATGAAAATTTTAGAGGAAAGAAAATTGGAATAATTTTAATTTTTGTTATTTAATGAACTACCTTCACTTGTTTCTTGTTTATATTTTATAATTAACTTGTTTCTTGTATAAAGGAAAGAATGGAAAATTTACGAGATACCTCTGTTTTCTTTCGTAATTCATAATATACCCTTGTGATTTTAGTAATTCAACTTTAAATATGCTTAAATGTTGTCCAAAATTGATGAAATTTTACATGTACGATGCTAAAGTGTTATATTTTGGTCCAATATCAAATTTGAAGTTTTTTAAGCTCACATGTGACCTGTGAGACCCAATGAACAGTCACATATTCATTGGGTCCCACAGGTCACATGTGAGCTTAAAAAGCTTCAAATTTGATATTAGACCAAAATATAACACTTTAGCATCGTCCATATAAAGTTTCATCAATTTTAGACAACATTTAAGTATGTTTAAAGTTGAATTATGAAAATCACAGTGGTATATTGCGAATTACAAAGAAAACAGGGGTATATCGTGAATTTTCCCATAATATTATTACTGCAAATCCCTCGAATGATTCATTGATCATTGACGAAACCATCGACCGGTTTTGATTATACATTAACTAGTGACCACTAGATGATGAATGGTGATTCATTTTTTTTCCTCTAAAAAACTACGTAGCTAAAGAATAGTAAGAAATTCTTTTTCTTTTACCCAGCTTTTCCTTTTTGATTTTGTTCCGTCATCAAATACAAGCTAAACGTCCTCTAATCACTTAAACAGATAAATATGAGATAGAAAAACAAAGATTCTAATGATAGAATGGGAATGAGTACTGCACGTATCCGCTTTAGTTGACCTATTGTAAATTCTGCTTTACCTGATCCCTCCTCATCGATTTGAAGCAAGATGCATTTTAATGCTTCAATTGGCTTTACTGCGTGTTAATTATATTATGCATGAGCCCCCGCATCCCCCTTGTGTCTTTTTTTTTTTTGTTGATAATTAGAGGCACAAGGCCCAAGTGTGTCACTAGGACACTACATGAAATGATACCACAATAAACATAACTTAGGACCAACTTACCTTACTAAACCTCCCTACACATGAAACAAGAAAATACTTCCAAAAAACAGGCTCTAGTTGGCTTTCTTCTTACCCCTCTTAACTATCTTGCTAGCACGGGAGAACTTGCTAAAACCTAACCGTCGTGTTCCTACAGTCTTTCTGGACCGTTCATTAGAAGTGCTCCTAGAGCACCTATCAGAGTTCTCCTTTGACCCTTCCTTTGAAGCTTGACAGCTTTGGCGGTAGCTTACTCTTTGCTCACGGATGATATCCTCTAAATTGTCAAGAGCGCGTCCTTCGTCCAGAACAGAACACCCAAGCTTTTTTGCTAGGATAAGTGTTTGCCTCGCTTCCTCCTTCACGAAAGCCTCCTCTGGGTCTTCTTCTGGCTCGGATAGGGCTTTAACTGGCTCGAACCCTGGGGGGAACTCCGGTTCCTCGAAGAGGCTTCTAAGACCACCATCGTCAACATCCTCCTCCACCATCTGGGCCTGCTGGACCGCCTGAGCATCTTCTGATCTGGAGGGAATCAGCTCTACACCACCACCATTCAATCCAAGACCGCCCCTCAAATCCTCAACACTAGCATACTTATCAAAATAAAAAGCATCATTTTCCAATCCATTTCTCTCATTACTAACGATGTCTTCCACAACCGGGTCGGGCCCCGCTCCCCTTACCACTGACGGGTTACGGATAGAGATTGGAGGCCGAACACCAGGTCCCTCATGCCCCTGATTAGGAGCCCCATTCATCCCTCCAAGCGCATTCGAAGTAAAATCACCAGATTACGGGAGTTGCGTGGGTTGAATATGCCCCGTTGGAAACCAAAGTGGCCACGAATACCCGCCTCCCCAATCCTGCATATAGCCCCACCACCCGTAGGGAACACCACCCTGCACCGGAAACGACGGGGCAATCCACCATGGGTAGTTAGCGAAACCACCATTCCAATACGCATCTTGTACCCCAGTATTCTGCACCCCACTACTTGAGTATCCCGCAAAATTAGCTCCAAGATTAGACAGGTCACTAACTGCTGGCACCTTTGTCTCCTGGGAACATGGCGCCACTATGTCTCCCCCTATTCCTGAAAAAGTCCCCTCGTGCAATCGGCATTTGGCACGACATCCCCCTTGTTGCTGATGTCTTTGTTTAGCGGGAGCTTTATAACTACGTAGCCAACTCTCTAACCCCTTCAGGCTTCAGGCCCAGATCTTGACAGTCCAGTGTCAATGGCAGTGGCCACATTGGGCTTTTAGCCCTTATAGAAAAAGAAAATTCACATATTTCGTACAGGTTGCTTTTCTTTTGAAAATATTTTTCTGCACCCGCAATAATGCCAAACTCAAAACGCGCTACCTCAAAAGTAAACACCGGGTTTTCTATTCAGGACAAAGCATTTTCACTTTAGCGAATCAGATCATGCAATCAGGGGTGGAGCCAGAAATTAATTGTTAGGGGGGCCAAAAATATTTTAACAAATATTATTTTTATCTATATATTAATGCTATGTAACAAAATGTTCAACTATTTAAATATACACTTTGTTTTATATTGTAAGCTATGTAAATAGTCTAAGATATTCTGTATCATAGAAGGAAAAGTATATTAAGAAATAAAAAATCACTATTATATAACATAAATGATAAAGAATAACGAAGTAAACCATTAAATGATGGTACTAATAACTTAGCAAGTTTTCAAAACATATACACTAATCCAAGAAAAATACTTCATTTTGTTTAAATATAGATTTTTTTTAGCTGTGGACAATTTCGCTCTTACTTTTTGCATTATAAGTTGAAATAGTAAAAAGATAAAGTGATAGAAAGACAAGGGGTAGAGATGGAAATTATAGGATTTAAACATGCTTATCATTTTTAAAATAATGAAAAGACCTATCTATTGAGAATAGAGTGGAGTAATAAACTTCCTAAAAAAATATAGCATATACTAAAAATGGCTCTCTAATTAATTGATAAGAAATTAAGTATATTTTTCAAATTAGTAAACAAGCATTTATGGTAATGATCAAATTATTAAGGAGTCAAGTGGAAACAATGAAAATAAGTTACTAATATGCTGTAAAAATTTGTATTTAAAAAAAATCAGAAATACAATCTACTCGGTAAGGTAATTGGAATAAACCAAAAATTAAGGATTTGTATTTATAGTAAGGTGGCATTTGATTGGAAGTGATTAGATTAGAAACAACATAAAATATGAATGAGTATTTACCATTAATGACGGATAATTGACACATAATATATTTACTTTACATGATACTTTTTTTATTATCTAAATGTCATTATTTATTGTCATTCACATGAGTAATCTAACATATATACTTTCAATTTTTTTGTCAAAAGGTTGGGGGGCCAAGCCCCCCTAATACTACATGTAGCTCCGCCAGTGCATGCAACAACGTAATAACCTAATTAAATACAATTCATTAACTAATTTTAGCATCCTGATCGACCAAATTTGCAACTGACGGAAGTTAGATGACATAAGTTAGTTAATTTATAGGGAAAATTACATCCTCCACCTATGATGTTTGGTGAAATTACACACCCCACCCACGAGGTTTCAAAAATTACTTTGCTCACCCATGTGGTTTCCGCTATTTTACAACCAGCAACTTTTCTAATATTTGATCAACTTAAATGAGGCTTAAATGTTGTCCAAAATTGATAAAACTTTACATGATGATGCTAAGGTGTTATATTTTTGTCCAATGCAAAATCCAATGTTTTTTAAGGTCGTATGTGACATGTGGGACCCAATAAAAATACGTTTCACATGTCACATGTTTCATTTGGTCCCACAGATCACATATGAGCTTAAAAACTTCAGATTTCACATTAGAACAAAATATAACACCTTAGCATCGTCCATGTAAAGTTTCATCAATTTTAGACAACATTTAACCATCTTTTAAGTTGATCAAATGTTAGAAAAGTTGCTGGATGTAAAATAGCGGAAACCACATGGATGGGCAAAGTAATTTTTGAAACCTCGTGGGTGGGGTGTGTAATTTCGCCAAACGTCATGGGTGAGAGATATAATTTTCCCTAATTTATATAACTGATCCAACTATGTAATTATGAATTTGGTGGTGTGATAAAGAGTATTACATATTTGATGATCCTATTGGAATTTGGTGCAAATATGTAATCCTTTTCGAATATGGTTCAGTTTTAAGTCCAATAAAAGGAGATTCATTAAAAAAAATCTAGGTCCAGTGGCGTATCCATGGAGGATCACGTGATCCCATGTTTTTTAAAGAATTCAGAGATTCTTATATGTATAATAATCAGAGTTTATATGCCTATAGTATAATGACTTTATATATTATAGAATTGTTGATAGGTTTAGTGGAAGGATAGAAGTATTAAGTGATTTTTTTGGGTTTAAATCCACTATGATCAAATATTTTTAAGTTTTTTTCTTCGAACAATAATGACCTCATATAATTTATATCCTGACTCCATCTGCCTAGAGTTACACTTTTATTAGGAAAAAGAAAGAAAAAAAGATGCAAACGATGAGCAATTTGGAGGCAATTTATCACATTTCTTTATTAAATAGGGTGGGTATTAAGTATTAACATTTAACATTCATATTCCATTAAAAAATGTGATGCATTTAACCGACAAATTCTAAAGCCCGTAATGTTTGTCGTGATTAAAATTGAAAATACACCCTCTGGGGTTTGGCATTTTCTGAATGGATATCCGCTTTGATTGGTGTTGGTACTTGGTAGGAATGATCTATTTGCACTGATCCGGTTTCTGAACCAAACAAGCCAGCGACCCTTATTTGATCCAAGATATTTGCAATGGATCACTTATCTTATGGGCTTGGGTCTTTTTTTTAATCACAACTGTATTTATGGATTTTAACGTAGTCTCAGCAAACAACTTTGCCATTATGGCACGTCGCGTTCGTCACTTCGTCGGGCAAAAAGAATACAATTTTCGGTCGCACGGAACTCCTTTTTTTTCTAACAAAAATATATATTGTTTGAAATGAGAGAATATAGAAAGAATAGAAAACACTAATCAGGTTTTCTTATTGTAACAATTGAGTATACTAGTCTCTATTTATAGAGAATAGAAGGGTAATATGCACATTCACTATATATAACACTCCTCCTTGAATGTCCGATATTGATTGTCTCGTTAAAAACTTGTTTGAAAAAATCCAGTGGGATAAAAACCAAGACTGAAAAAAAGTGCAATCATAAGTTCTCCCCCTAAACTAAATGTCACTTCAAATCTCTGAATCTACATAGCCTAGAGATGGCAACGGGTCGGGTTCGGGTAGGGTGATGTTCCACCCGACCCGTCACCCGTTTTTCACCCGCATCACCCGACCCGACCTGTCACCCGCAACTTCATCACCCGTCACCCGCGGGTGAAATGGGTGAAGCGGGTGAACCCGTCACCCGTTTATATATTTTTTTTCAACAATTTTTTTTGCCTTTAACACTTTATATAAGCTTAGTTTTTTTAAAAAATCATTCATATTTGTTCAGTAATATATACCACATCATATAATATCAATAACATATTTAAAACACGGAGTATTAGTCAAAATATTTCTAAATTATCTCAACAAATATGAGATAAGTATATATTTTTTATTTAATATAAGTACATACGGGTGACGGGTCGGGTGAACGGGTCGGGTGACGGGTTGGGTGAAAAATCTTCACCCGACCCGACCCGTCACCCGCATCCGTTTCACCCGTAACCCGTTTTTCACCCGTTTATTTTGGGGTTTTCACCCGTTTTTGCGGGTCGGGTGATCGGGTGAAATGGGTACCCGTCACCCATTGCCATCCCTAACATAGCCCACTCTTGCGGATTAACTTTTCTAAAGTTGAAGTTGGAAGTGAATTGGTGAATATTCTGTCAAATTGTCGCTTGAACAAATTTGTTGTGTATCAATTTCTTCATTCTTCTGAAGCTCATGAGAGTAGAAAAATTTGGGAGATATGTGCTTCGTTCTATCTCCTTTGATGTACCCGTTTCTCATATGGGCTATACAGGCAGCATTGTCTTCATATAATATTGTGGGAATTTTCTAATCAAAAGATAGGCCACATGTCTCTTGTACATGTTGGATCATGAACCTCAACCAAACACATTCTCGACTGGTTTCGTGCATCGCTAGAATTTCTGCATGATTAGAGGAGGTGGCGACACTCGTTTGCTTTATAGACTTCCATGATATAGCCGTACCTCCATGAGTAAATACATAACCTGTTTGTGACCTTGCATTGTGGGGATCAGATAGGTAGCAAACATCAACGTAACCTACTAGATCAGACTTAGTTGTCTTTGGAAACAATAACCCCATATCCATTGTACCTCAAAGATAACGGAGTACATGCTTAACACCATTCCGATGTCTTTTGGTTGGAGCAGCACTATATCTTGCTAATAGATTTACTGAGAATTCTATATCAGGTCGAGTATGACTCGCCAAGTACATTAATGCTCCAATGGAACTTAGATATGGGACTTCAGAACCAATTAACTCTTCGTCACTTTCTCGGGGTCTAAATGGGTCCTTGTTTACATCTAGGGACCAAATAACCATTAGGGAGCTCAGTGGGTGAGCATGATCCATGTAAAATCTTTTTAACACCTTTATAATATATTGAGTCTGATGTAGGAATACCCCACTAGGTGAATGCTCGAGTTACAGTACAAGGCAGAACTTTGTCTTACCAAGATCTTTCATTTCAAATTCTGACTTTAAAATTCAACAGCTTGTTGAAGTTATGCAGATGTTCCAATTATGTTGAGGTCATCAACATAGACTACAATTATGACAATCCTAGATCGACTTTTCCTTATGAATATGCAGGGACAAATCGAGTCATTCTTATAGCCTTTCTGAAGCAAGAATTCGCTAAGATGATTATACCACATTTGGCCCGATTGTTTTAGTCCATAGAGAGATTTATTCAATTTAATAGAGAACTTTTCTCCGGAGCTTGATTTAAATGCTTCAGGCAATTTAAATCCCTATGGCAGCCTCATATAAATGTCACTATCAAGCGATCCATATAGATAGGCTGTAACCACATCCATAAAACGAAACTCAAGATTTTCTTGGATTGCCAAACTAATCACGTATCTAAAACTTGTGGCATCCATAACTGGGGAATAAATTTCTTCATAGTCAATTCCAGGTCTTTGTATCTAAAAATTTCATTTTGTTCATTTTGTTTTCACACAAATATCCATTTATAACCAACTGGTTTTATCTTACTGGGTATATGGACCACTGGTCCAAAAACCTCACATTTTTAAGTGAGTTTAATTCTACTTCAATAGCATCTTTCCATTTTGACCAGTCATTTCTTTGTCTACATTCTTTAACAGACTTTGGTTCATGATCCTTTTCATTATTCATAACTTGTAGCGCTACGTAAAATGCAAAAGTTTCATCGACGTCACTTTGACGTCGGTTCCATCGAATTCCAGTCGTGACATAGTTGATCGAGATCTCTTCATTATTAATATGTGTTTTAGGTACGTGATTTTTCTGCATTTCTGCAACTGTCATGTCTACAGACTTTTCAAGAGTCTCACCCCTCTCACTTAGACCATCTTTAATGCATGCTCCCTTTCATTTTTGAGGGTTTTTTATCTTTAGAACCGACTGGTCTACCACACTTTATACGTGTGTTAGACTCCTTTGCAACCTGTCCTCCATGGATATCAATTCTAGCGGGAGCATTTGCGGCTGGCACATATGACTTTGTCACCTGATTTGGGTCAATAAATGCATCAGGTAATTGGTTTGCCAGCTTTTGGAGATTAATAATATGTTGAACGTCTATTTCACATTGCTTAGTGTGAGGATCGTAATGCAATGATGACGGTTCATTCCATGTAATCTCCTTTACCAATTGCTTATTTTCTCCCACTAGAGGTGGGAAATGCGACTCATCAAAATGACAGTCAGCAAATCGATCTGTAAACAAGTCCCCAGTTGTTGGCTCGAGATATTTAATAATCGAGGCAGATTCAAACCCAACATATATTCTTATTCTTCTTTGAGGCCCCATTTGGTTCTTTGTGGTGAAGGTATTGGAACATATACCGCACAACCAAAAAATCTTAGATGGGAAATATTTGGATTTTGCCCTGTAACCATTTGCAATGGTGACAACTTATTTTGACTTGTTGGCCTGATGCGAATAAGAGTAGGTGCATGTAATATAGCATGTCCCCAAGCAGATACCGGGAGTTTCGATCTCATTACTAATGTTCTTGCAATTAATTGTAGACGTTTGATCAAAGATTCTGCTAAACCATTTTGGGTATGAACATGAGCTACTAGGTGTTCAATGGTTATTCCAATGGACATGCAATAGTCATTGAAGGCTTTTGAGGTAAATTCACCAGTAGTATCCATGCGTATGGACTTGATTTTATTATCAGGAAAATTGGCTCACAATCGAATTAACTAAGCCAATAATCTTGCAAATGCTATATTACGGGTTGATAATAAGCTAACATGTGACCATCTGGTTTATGCATCTATCAAAACCAAAAAAAATATCTAAATGGTCCGCATGGTGGATGAATGGGTCCACATATATCACCCTGAATTCTTTCGAGAAAAGCAATCGGCTTTGTCTCATATTTAACTGGTGATGGCTTATAATTAGTTTTCCTTGAGAACAAGCAATACACGGAAAACTATTTAGTTGAAGAAACCGTTTTTTTCAACATGCGACCGCATGCATTTTCTATAATTCTTCGCATCATGATTGAACCGAGATGGCCTAACCGGTCATGCCAAGTTTTGAAATCATCAAAATATTTCAATTTTTCAACAACATGTATTTCTGTTGTATTAATACATGCAGGGTACATCCTAGAGGAAATAGCAACTAGCTTTTCCAACATTTGTCTCTTTCCATCTATCACTTTTGTGATGCCAATATATTCAACATTTCCATCATTCCCTGTCTCAATGTGATACCCATTCCGCCATATATCAATAAAACTCAATAGGTTTCGACGTGCTGGAAAATGATGCATTTTCAATGCATATTTTTGTTCCCTTGGGTAGAATAATGGTTGCTTTTTCAAACCCTTCAACAATACTCGTACTGCCTGATATGGTAGTGATGTTTGTCGCATAATTTCGTAAATAAGAAAAGTATTTCTTACGCTTAAGAATTGTGTGTGTTACAGTATTATCAATAAGACATACGTCTTCACCATCCATCAATGACATTCTTCAATGATAATTATTCTTCATAAAAAATAAAAGTTTTATTCAGTAAGATGAATAGAAGGTTTAATCCATAAATAATACGATCTAATAGCAAATCTTCCAAAGCACAATTGAATAGAACAAACGGGAGTACGATCCAAACTCGGGAAGAAAAATCAACAAAACAATGAAATAAAACAAATTGTTCGCAAATGATCTAAAGAGATAAGATAACTTTAAGCATGATGCTCTTCATTTCCAGACTTTAGTAGATCTTCAATCATGTTACCAAGACTCTCACTGGGGGTAAAGAAATCATCCACATCAAGGTGTGTGACATCAGGATTAGAGATATCCTGTGTAAAATATGTCTCCACATGTTTTCCTTGTTTCTTTTTCTTTAAGGAGGCTTGGTAAAGAGCAACAATGTGTTTACTTGTGCGGCAATTTTTAGCCCAATAACCTTTGTCTCCACATCGGTGGCATACATATTCTTCTTTTTTCTTAGAGCCACCTTCAGTATTCACTCTTTGGTACAGAGACGCATTTCAGACATAACAGTCACGATAATGTACGTTACTCTTCCCTCGTCCATGAGCACGACCTCGTCCACGTCCACCTCTGTGACACGACCGCGACCACGGTTTGGGACATTTATTGCATTCACTTCAGGCAGTGATGTGGATCATGTTGGACAAGCTTGATGATTTTTCATCAATAGCTCATTGTTTTGTTCGGCTACTAGCAGACATGCAATAAGTTCATAGTAGTTTTTAAAACCTTTCTCACGGTATTGCTGTTGTAATAGCACGTTGGAGGCATGAAATTTGTAGAATGTTTTCTCTAGCAGATCCGTATCTTTGACTTCTTTACCACATAATTTTAACTGTAAGGTAATTCTGAACAATGTAAAATTGTACTCTGCAACGGTTTTAAAATCTTGTAGCCTTAAGTGCATCCATTCATATCTAGCAATGGGAAGTAGAACCGTTTTTTTATGGCCGTATCTTTCTTCCAAAGATCTCCACATAACCAATGGGTCCTTTTATGTTAAATATTCGCATTTTAGACCTTCGTCTAAGTGTCGGCAAAGAAAGATTAGAGTCTTTGCCTTATTTTGAGGGGAACTTTCATTTCCATCCTTTATGGCATCTTGGAGACCATTTGCAGCGAGATAAATCTCGGCATCTAATACCCATGATAAGTAGTTTTTTCCAGTGATGTCCAAGCTGTGAACTCGATATTAGCGAGTGTGACATTGTTTGCCATTCTTAAACGATCTGTAATAAAATAGGCAGATATTAGAAATGATCATACATGTATTGTTTTCATGATATCACTTATAGAATGTTCCGATGTAATGACTCAATGTTTACAAATCAAAATTTAACAGGCGCAATGCCGTAGGTGGTGATGTAAGCATTATAAATAATAATAAATAAATAAATAAATAAAATTGAATCATTTATCAAAAAATGCACAATTAATGGAAGAATTAAATAACAAGTAAATTGAGCATAATGCCTCACGTGATAAGTAAATCCGACACGATGTCTCACGTGATAAGGATTCCTGACACGATGCCTCACGTGATATTTATATCTGGCACAATGTCTCACGCGATATTTATATATGACACAATGCCTCATGTGATTTTTATTCCTGGCACAATGCCTCACACGATACGTAATAAATGAACAATGAAATAAATAAATGAATAAACAAATAAATATTAACAAAACTGAATAAATTAAACATTACGAAATGAATGAAATAATTAACAATAAATAGAATCTGGCGCGGTGCCTCACTTGTTATTTAATATTTGGTATAATGCGTCACATGATATTTATATCTGGCACAATGCCCGGCGTAATATAGATTCTGGCATAATGCCTCACACGACATTGATTTATGGCACAATGTCCGACGTGATATAATAAATATGTATAAAACAATATAATTCAAGCAATATAAAATAAATAAAGGAATAGTAAAATAAATAATAAAAAAACGAAATCACGGTTGATGAGAAATTCTCATGCGGTGATTCAATTCGGAGGCGCTTGCATTTTTTTTCGTGATGGTGATTTATTAGCAAGCAAAGAAGAAAAAAAATCAAAATTGGGTGCGTGCTTTAGAGCGTTGGAGGAAGAAAGAATCTGTGTTTGCATCGTTGTTTCCAATTGGACATTCGTTACCTAATTTGGGCGAGACTACATGCGTAAAAAAATCAGATGCAGATTGGTGATCGCTCAAGGGTAGAACTTTTTTTTCAGCGCCGGCTATGGCTATGAGAGGGGAGGAAAGTATTTGAAAATGAAGAGAAGAGGGATACAGTATGTATGTACCTTTTGATGGGAACAAGAATTAAAGCGTGGTGATAACGTGTTAGAAATGAGAGAACAAAGAAAGAGTAGAAAGCGGTAATCCGGTTTTCTTATTGTAACAACTGAGTACAATAGTCTCTATTTATAGAGAAGAAAAGGGTAATATAGACATTCACTATATATATAACAAACATGAGTTACTCGCATTGAATACTTTTATATATATATATATATATATTTGCTTTTACAATATCTTAATAACATAATTATTATAGATTAATTCATCAATTATATAAAAAATTTACATGACTGTATATGGATATTATAAAATAATTTTTTAATCTTATAATATTGATTGTTTATGTATATGTAAATAATCAATTCAAAATACACCATACTCAACTAAATAATTTTTATTAATTGCAAATTTTTAAAACACTATGATAATCTTTATTTTTTCTAGTGGTGTATGATGCATTTTTATATATATGAAAAAATGAGTATTCACCACGATTCATATACACAATGATTCGATAAGAATAGTCGAATAGTTAGTGTCATCTTTTTTATAGTAGTGATGGGAACGATTATATAAGGTTGTATACATGTTTTAAATCATCAGTTCAATTGTTTATAAATTATTGTCGAATCCTTGACTACAAAATCATATTACCCTGCACCACACACTCAAAAAATAACTCTAGGATAGCTAAAAACGTTGAAGGCCGTTTTCAGCCTTGTAGTGCAACGTTTAGGGTCTTAAATCACAAACTCTAAGTGATGACATTATAAATATAGAATGACTTCAAAAAAAATTACCCTACTCCACACACCTAAAAACATCATAGGAAAGCTAAAAAACATTTTTAGGGTTTGTAGAGTATAGGTTTAGGGTGTGTCCATAAGTTTATAGCTTTCAGGCTTATCAATCAATCAAGCTCAGTAAAACTGATAAATGCTAATAGAATATTATTATACACAATGATTCAATGATAATGGCTAAGGGAAAACAACATATAACATCTAGTGGCATTTTTTTTATAAGTGTGATGGAGTCTGATAAATGGTAAGAAAATATTTTTATACACAATGATTCTATAAGAACGGTCAATGGAAAACATAAATAACAGTTAGTGTCATCTTTTCTATTTTTGTAACACCCCATCTACAAATACAATGATCGTCGCCCTAAGTCCATCCCGTACATTAACAACACAGTGGAAAAGTTCTACTAAATTGGTGTTACCGCCGTTAGTCACCCATGACTAACTAGGCCTATTCTCTTACAAGTCACGGTCTGACTAACCGGATAATTACTCGAGCATCTATTCATTATAATCCATAAACCACAACTTATACCGAGTATCTCATATCCTAATACATCATACTAACATCTCATCAATTTACTAAACGAGTGTACATGCACAACTCGTGTAACAAATGTATAAGCGACCCGACGTACTCTACTCGCTCCCACTCTCAGGTTGAGTCCTCGTCTGGCACCTACCTGCAAAGTTTAAATCACAGGCCCAAGGGGCTCAGCATATTGCTGGTACAGAAAACGTGCAGCCCACAAGCTAGCAGGGTTACACACGACTACTTTGTCGTTTACATGCAATTGTTTATTCATACAAATAATAATAAGAAGTACGATAACAAACAACACATTTGTGAAACATTCACAGCTCAAATAAATCGAACGTCGTAATGGACGCCCATTAATGAGTAAGTTAGATTCCTAACTCCTGAGGCCTGAGAATTGTTTAGTTCTCGTGTTTGACCATACCTTATAAGTGTCAACCGTTCTCTTAAAAGAACTGGTTGTTCTCTAACTGAATTGTTTATTTTTGTCGGGTCAAGGTAACCCTAGCCAATGAGTTATTAGCTCCATTGGGTTAATAACACAAATTCTTAAGTTATGAGGGATGTAGGCTTGACCCTCCCTGCCTCCTGAATTTGCCTCCCACCTCGAACTGTTCACTCGAGATGGTCGGGTCTGTTTGTCGACCCTAGGCGACAAGTCGTAGACGAGCCATATGCGGAAGACAGATCTGATACAGATGCCGACCTCCTAACCTAAACATGCATGACCGGAGTCAGTCCCGGATTCCTCCCCTCCCAAGTTCCAGTTATTGAAGTCTCATTGACAATTTGTTAGTTAAACCTCTCTCGGTATTAACCAACTAACAACGGGAGTATTTATAACCTTATACAATTGTTACTAAACATAGTTAATGAACAAGCTCTGAATCAATTGTGTTAGTGTGCAATGGACACACAATAACAATACAGTAGATCGGTTTCATGCTTAATCTTGTGTGGTCGTATCACAATAACACATAGCACACAAACCGAGGTAGACCTCGTTAGCAAACAAGCTACAAGAATCCCATACCGTACACCGGAGATGGCTAGCTCTTAACACCACGTTCGCCTATCCGCCGAACGCCTCCGACTATCTAGATCTGTAACCAGAACTAGTATTAGTATCCTGTGTCTTAGAACTAATTTGGTTCTCTTTTCAACTTAAACCTCTCCTAGGTTAACCCGAGTATAATAGTATACCGTTAAACGGGTTCGTTCATTTAGGAGTGTTTTCGAGCTCAATTCTAATTCATTAACACACTAACGTCGTTAGCAGTTATTTAGTTGCACAGTTAGCAACTTTAGACTCATACGGACCTTGTATTAGGTTTTCGTATTTTTCACTATTCATCCATATTTCACTATTCATTTATACGGTCTCGTATTCTACTATTCATTTATACGGCCTCGTATTTTACTATTCACCGTATTTCACTATTCATGTATACGTATTTTACTATTCACGTATACGTCTCGTATTTGACTATTCATATATACGTAGTTACTATTCATGTATACGTATTTACTATTCGTGTACACGTATTTACTATTCATGTATACTGATACTATTCACGTATACGTATTTACTATTCATGTACACCAAAATTTTTCGTATACGTCTGTATCATATACGTATTTATTTCTTTTTCCAATGTACTTGTATTTTCATTAAAAATACTTTAAGTATTGATTTCTCTTATACTTATTAAATTACGGGTATACCCCTCGTATACCTTAAGTTATATACGGGTCTCGTTTAACCCCGTCTTAACTTTGTTTCTTTTACAACTTGTTTGTAAATTCTTTATTTAACTTCCTTAACCTTCTAAATACATAAAAATGTGTTATTTACATTACTTACCCATAGTTTTCTCTCAACCTCTATTTTACTCATAATAAGTTCTAAACTTATTATTTTTATTTCTAATTTCTTCCAAAGTCTTACTTAATTAATTTCTTATATACTTTTGGTCAAATACCAAAATATACCCAAGTTTGACCAGTCTTTTATGGTCAAACCCCCTAACTTTCCATAATTTACAATATTACCCCTAAAGTTAATTTAACTTAACTTTTTATTCCTTTATCCTTTTAATATCTAATCTTTTGCTACAAATTTTATTCTAGCTCCTCTAAACATTTTATAAACTGTCATTGACCAGTTTGACCACGTTTGACCAGTTTGACCAGGAAATTACCATTTTACCCTTGTGGTCTTTTCTTTTATCCTAACTCATTTATTAACCAATTTAACTCTAATTAATTTCTAATTTTCGTAACTTATTTACCTACAGATTTTTGAACATCAAAAATCATTTTAAACATCTCTAAATCACCAGATTTAATTATCTAATGTTCTAGTATATATATACCACCCTTTATTTACCTTAAATATACTGAAAACCTTATAAATTCCTTATAACTCTTATAAACTCTTTATAAATTGTAAACTTAATTCTACAATTATTTTCTCATCATCTAAACTCTCAAAAATTACATATTGACCCCATTAATTTTCGGTATTCACCTTTAGGTACCAAAACTTCTTAAATATTACATATTACTCTTAATTACTCTAATTCCTTTAATTTAACTAAGTTAGATAATTTTTCTAACTCATTAATAACCCCTTAATTTTCTGCCATATTGAAATTCATAGTATATGAATTTTTCTTGTATATTATGAGAGCTTATATTGTAGCTTATATCATAAGGAGTATAAATCTAATTTTAGATTTACAAAATATTAACATTTAATGTGTTAAAAATTAAATCTAACACACTTATAATTTCAGAAATGATAAACAAGATGAACAATATGTTAGATCATATATAGATCAACAATTAGAACCTTGAAATAGGTAGTTGTAGGATTTACCTTTTATATTAACCTTTAGCTTAATATTAAGCTTGTTTTTCTTAGAAATTTTGACAGTAATTTGCTAGAGAAATTGGCTCCAAAATCATATAATAAGATGAAGAATAAGAAGGGTTAGTAACCCTAGGCACTCGGCCTTGATGAAAATCAAAGAAGGAAGAGTTTCCAAGAAGGCAATGTTTTACCTCGAGAATCAAAGACACTTCTTAGTGGTTTTTCATGAGAATCTGGGGGCTCATGAGCTATGGTTGTAAAGCTCTTCGAAAGAGGATTCCAACGAGCTATCAAGCTTAGAATTTTGACTTAATATGAGAACGTTATGATCTGTGCAAGACAAGGTGTTTTTAAGGCACTAATCTAAGAACATTGAGTTTTTTGTGTTGTTTCTTCAAATAGAGGAGGCTACGAATTTGGGAGCTCATATGACAGGTAAGTGTCTGATTAATGATTTACTCAGGGGACAAGGAGATAAGGCAATCAAGGAAAGTCATGGTAAGTAAAAAGTAAGCAAAATTGAATTTTAACACCTTTAATGGCTCATCATGAAGTAGGCAGCCTTAGTCACGATTTTGTCTGATTTTTTTGTTTTTCCTTATATTATGTAATATTAGATGCCTTAAACTCGTTCATAAGGACTTATACCATGTGTTAGGTATGTTACATAGCCAAAAATGCCTTAAAACACCATTTTATGTGCTTCCGGGTTCACATTGATTATGCAATTTGTTTTGGCTAGTTTAAAGGTGTCCTTAATATATTTACAACATTTAGAAACTTTTTTCATGAAATAGCATGTTGCTCATTCCAATTTAAACCAAGTCGTTTAGTGGTTTCTCCTTGACTTTCGTCAGTTTAGTACCTGTTTACTGTGGACTTTGTATACTGAATTTGTGTGTATACGCAATGGCTCCTATGACCATTTAATTGTTGTTCCATTATTTATTTATTGTATTTATGCTCATTATCCTTTTCGTTCCATGTATACATGCTTAAAGCACATTTTTTTCTTTAAAGCACATTTTTGTACTCTAAGGTGCGTTTTTGGTTTAAACGCTAATTCCACTTAATGTGTATTACTAATATTAGGGGTATTTCACATTTGAAATCTCTTGGGAACTTATTGGTAGTTCCCTAATTTATTTGTGCTCTTTAAAACGCCTTTTGCTCTAATTGTTCTTAAAGCGTGTTTTGGTGTAAATTGTTGTTTAACACTTCTTCTAATTTTTTTCTAGCCTTAGTATATCCTAATTAGACAGTTCATTAATATATTAAGGTTTGGGGTATTTCAATCTACCCCGCTTAAAAGAACTTTGTCCCCAAAGTTCCTATGTATCTATATTTCTTAGAACACAAAGGTAACTTCACACTAAAAGATCATATAGATCACTCAATATCTGTATAGGCATTCTGACTCATAAGGTCTGCCATATATATATATATATATATATTTACCACACTTACCACACAACATATCTTTTGTATGTTTTAGTAATCGAAATACTCTTTGTATATTCTTTGCTGCATACTCCTCATGTAACCGGTCCTAAGACAAAGCTCGTGTCCATCTTCATGGGCGAGACTTAGTAAAGAAAATACATGTCAACTCCAATTCCACTTTATGCTACTGCATCTCTCTTAACGTGGTTAATGTGACCACTTGTAGGAGTTTCAGGAATCATCCGACCCTGATGTGATCAGCATCAGTGTTGAACTATCCTTTCCCCAATTTGTGTTTAGTTTTCCTTGATCTGGCCAAGATCAAGTTCTACCTCCCACGTCAACTTCAAACAACCAAATAATTATTCATGAAGCATTTTATATCTTTTAGTCCTTCTAGTCATAATCATAAATCAATACATCTCCAAATTATGGAACTCAGTCCATCAGTCATTCTTAATTCACCTCTCAGCAATTACTTAGAGAATTTAATTCCTACCAGGTTCTATATCGGTCTCATACCGATTCATACCTCATAACATTACCATATTTGGTCTCATATCAATACATATCGTAGGGATTTTAATTCCCCTGGAGTTTCTACTCCTCTTTTCCTGAATTCTCGCATTGAAGTTAACGAGATAAGCCTCTAATACATCTGGTATTCGCATCTAATTGTGCGTAATAACCACAACCACATAAGAATGAATACATGTGTTTATATAACATACGTATCAAACATCACAACTAATTGTATTGTGCTATGCACACTGTAGGTTACGTACTCAATACGTGAAATATAGGCTAAGCGATTGTACGCTCTACCCCCCTTAAAATGGATTACTCCCACGTAATCAACATTATATCATCCTTGAACATAGGTTCAAGATGTTTATGTGTCATGGAGCATTCTAGGTACCATTTAGTCTATCTCACATTATGATTGGGTCAGAGGGTCTTCACCATGGTAAAGGCTTAGTCTCTGTATCAAGAATTCTTATTGGTGTTTATACCAATCTTACAATTGTGTTCCAGTGTAGTCTCTAAGGCTCCAAAGTATTTGGTAGATAATTCGTATATTTTATTCGACTGAAGATGTGTGATACATCCTTCCTTCTTCTCCTTTGTTAGGTATATCAAACCTTTTTAAGATACGGTCCACTAGCTTCTGCTGCGCGACTCTGATAATCTTGGGG
Source organism: Limonium bicolor (assembly GCA_023374045.1). Lineage (NCBI taxonomy): Eukaryota > Viridiplantae > Streptophyta > Magnoliopsida > Caryophyllales > Plumbaginaceae > Limonium > Limonium bicolor. The sequence goes on along the minus strand of CM041779.1, from coordinate 27,284,452 downwards.
CTTAGTTTGCCCTTCCTATCCTCTTCAATATGTTTTACAGCTCCTTTGCATCCTTAGAATTTAGGAATAAAGGTCTCTTAATGGACGTGTGGTATCTTTAACTATACACGGTCTCTATGAGTTATAGCTTGTCTATCCAGTTCTCTGGAGATCTGATGTTCATACTCTTATTACGACTTCTAGCGTCTGATTTGTTTCCTACTAACTGACCCTCAGTCTGAGATTCCTGTGTATTCTGCACTTACTGTTTAGTGCTTATTGCTCTTTACAGTTTCCTCGAAAGTCTTGAGACATATAAACTGTTCGTACTTAGTAATCAGTGCTCCTCGCACTTCATAACTCTTAATTGTTTTCTCCTGGAATGAGTTCTCTGACTCTTTTAATCTCATTGGTTTAGCCGAGTTCTTCCTCCTCAAGTGTTCACGGTAAATTGCTGTTCTGGTGTGAGTTTGCACTGCTGATGTTGTACGAAGTCGACTACTTCTTGTTCCTTACACTACTCGTTTACATATATGGGGTACCTTACTGATACATTGCTACTTACCCGACTATCTTATAAATAAGTCCATCAGGTCCATAAGCTCCTTTGAAGTGCGGTCGTCCCACATCTCGTTTAAGTACACTTGTAGTGCTCGTCACACGCTTAGTTATAGCTAATTTGTGAAGTATTCTATTGTTGATCTCCTCTTTCATCATTCCATAATAACGCACATGTCGTTCTTCTTGAACTTAATCAAGGAATATCCATCTACTGGGTTCATAACTACATTATACCTTCTGTATTTGTACGGACTCGATCCCTTAGTAATTGAGGTCTCTTTCCTTAGAGCCTCTTGTTTTATTTCTCATGTCGATCTACTAGGAATGTACTTCCAGTCCCTTACGGAATGGACATTGTGCTTCCTGTGAAATCTTTATCACATGGTCCAGGCTACTGGCGTTACTGCACACTTTGTCTCCCATTTCATCACCTTACTTACATCGGGTTTTAATTCATAAATCTGATTGATTTCGTGTCATATTTGATGGCTTATATATAGTGGTTGCTTTACTGTGAACCATAACTTAATTTACCTGACAGGTATTATTCTCATGGCCTCCACTATCGAAGTAGCTTTAGCTTTCTCATATTGCCCATTGATGGCGTGATTCTTTGGTCGTTTTACTTCAATGACTCATCTTATATTCAATCTCTTTCATGGTGTAAACACACTGAGAGTTCTCTAATTTCGGTGTTTGGCGGTTGCCGTATCGTGTTGTAAAATGGTTATCTCTTAATATGAAGGTGTTCTGCTTCAATCTCAGGTTCGTAAGTAGGCTAATTTCTCTCACATTCTTTCATCCTTTATGATGTTATTTACCATGTAATTTAACCGGTTACTGAAGAAGTGATCATCCGTTGGATCACAAGCTCTTTTGAGCGTTGGTCACTTGACGTGCCATACTGCGCACTCACAATGTTTATCTCTGACGATTGCTGATTCTTAAATCCTGGGTGTTGGATATGAGGTCTGTCTCTACAGCCTTCCATATTATTTATGTGTAACTGGAACATTCTAAGGTAATTTCAAGGTCTACGGTTCCCATTCTCCAATAGAGAGTATTCAATCTCTAAGAAGTGAAAGCCCTTTTTGAGGGGTTTATTCCCACTCATGGCCTTACAACAAGGAGAGGTATCCCCACCCTAAAAGGAATGGTTCGTTCTCCGCCCCTGTCAATAACACGATCTCAACAATCTCATTGGTGCCCTTTTCTGGCAATTCCTCCTCAATTTAGTATAGGTTTTTTTAACCACTCGTATGTACGAGTTGTAGTTCACTCATGGCTTATAAGCCTTTTATGTGCTTTCTGCGCCTCGAGCTCTGATGTATTTATCATCCTTGGCTCGTGGGCCCTTAATGCTTGATTAGTCTCAAGTGATAGCCGGTGTTCGGTTCACTGTTGTATTCTTAATCATTTGTAGGCTATCCACGTAATTCTCTTGTTCTCTGAACTCTGTCAATGTTAGGTCACATCATTGGATGTACTATTGGGTTTAACAATAAGTTGTTGTATCTCGCTTCCTGCTGTGGAAGTTTGGTTAGGTAATCCGATGTTAACCAGTGTCTGTGACAATACCTTCGCTCTCATAGACTTGCGCCTTTTAGCAATTAAGGATTAGTTCTCATTAGGCCTCTACCTTCAGGTGTCTAAGTCGGATATTTACCCTGGATATCATGTGCTGCCATGTCAATACTTTGTTCAACTTTCGTTGACTACGCCACCCGTTAATGACTAATCATACTTGGGTGTTAATGAGTTAGGCAAGCAATACTAAGCATCGTTTATGGGTCTTTTTCTACTCAACTATACCAACTCTATGGTGTAGTCCTTTTGAGGTTCTCTCTTTTGTGATTGCACGTTTTTGATCCTAGGTGGGTCATTGCTTAAATTTGTTTTCTCTGATTCTGTTTCTAGGGTTTATCAATATCTTCAATGAAGAGTGCTTGTAATAGTATTATTCTGGGAATTCATCCTGTTTTTATTGAAAGTTGTTATGTCATCCGACTTCATTGTATGTCGTAACACCTTCCTTATAGGTTATTACTTACATCTGGTCTTCTCACATTGTTGAGTAATCTCTTCGGTTCTTTCATTCAAGGTTAGGCTTGGTTTTGGGCTGATGTTCTTACCTGTAGTGTCGGTTGTCTGTTGCTGATGCTCACGTCGTTTAGTTTCCTGACCAAGTCCAGCTCCCTACTGACTGGTGTAGTGATTTAGTTGTCATGGTCAGCCCGTCAGGCCCTCCCGATATTTCGCTCTTCAGTATTAAGGATTTGTAATCCGGTGTTAATAAGTGCGCCATGCAAGATGGGCTATCGGTACTGTGTACGTCGGCAATGGTACATTCTCCTAAACTCCATGTAGGTGGTAGTCCATGGGACTCCTCCTTTGCCCTTTTTGGCTTTGGTTAATTGATTATCTGGGCAGCTTCCTGACTGTTTTTAATTGTATAATTACTTATCAGGGTATTCCTCTTTCTGAGGGAACCTTTTTTCTTTTGCTTTCGCCATGGTTCTTACTCTCATTTCCACACCTTCGTCTTGGTTATTGAGTATTGACTCTCTTTAGGCACTACGTCAGGTCGTAGTCCTATCTTGGAGTATGACTTGCATATGCATTCGTAGTCGTCTAGGCTATTGCAGTTAGGTCTTTGCAAACCTTTTTTTTTGTAGGTTCGGAGTTACCCGCTTCATAATTGACTTTTAGGTAGTTCCTATGCTCTTGGCGGTATTATCCCACTGTTATTGCTTTCTTGGACTGTTTTCCGGTGTTTCTGTCGCTTCTCTTGTCCTCCCATTGCACTTGTAGTGCTTTCCTTCTTACTAGTATGGCGGGGTTATATCGACTGCGTAGCATGTCGACCCAAGTTGCCGGTAATTATTATTCTCTCATTGGTAGGATTCCGTTAGTAGCGCCTGTTCCAACGTTGCGCTCCAATTAGGACCTTCATGTCTTGAAAGACTATTGCATAGCGAGGTGTTTCTCTTATTTACATCATGCTAAGTAACTGCCAGATCGGGTTTTCCCGAGTAAGAGAAAGCTTGTCATCTCTCTGGCGTTCATTTCTGGTATCTTAGAACCAGGGGCGCGGAGGGCGGGTCAGGTATTATAGATATCCGATACACATCGGGGAATCCTAACTAACGCACCTCTCGCACTAATACTCAACCCTTATCCCAAAGTCTAAAGTTCCTAACTCGGTAATTCCTAAGCTTGGTAATTTCCAGTCATCGGAGCGTAACTACGCTCTGATACCACTTTTGTAACACCCCATCTCCAAATACAATGATCGTCGCCCTAAGTCCATCTCGTACATTAACAACACAGTAGAAAAGTTCTACTAAATTGGTGTTACCGCCGTTAGTCACCCACGTGACTAACTAGGCCTATTCTCTTACAAGTCACGGTCTGACTAACCGGATAATTACTCGAGCATCTATTCATTACAATCCATAAACCACAACTTATACCGAGTATCTCATATCCTAATACATCATACTAACATCTCATCATTTTACTAAACGAGTGTACATGCACAACTCGTGTAACAAATGTAAAAGCGACCCGAAGTACTATACCCGCTCCCACTCTCAGGTTGAGTCCTTGTCTGGCACCTACCTGCAAAGTTTAAATCGCAGGCCCCAAGGGGCTCAGCATATTACTGGTACAGAAAACGTGCAGCCCACAAGCTAGCAGGGTTACACACGACTACTTTGTCGTTTACATGCAATTGTTTATTCATACAAATAATAATAATAAGAAGTACGATAACAAACAACACATTTATGTGAAACATTCACAGCTCAAATAAATCGAACGTCGTAATGGACGCCCATTAATGAGTAAGTTAGATTCCTAACTCCTGAGGCCTGAGAATTGTTTAGTTCTCGTGTTTGACCATACCTTATAAGTGTCAACCGTTCTCTTAAAAGAACTGGTTGTTCTCTAACTGAATTGTTTATTTTTGTCGGGTCAAGGTAACCCTAGCCAATGAGTTATTAGCTCCATTGGGTTAATAATCACAAATTCTTAAGTTATGAGGGATGTAGGCTTGACCCTCTCGCGCCTCCTGAATTTGCCTCCCACCTCGAACTGTTCACTCGAGATGGTCGGGTCTGTTTGTCGACCCTAGGCGACAAGTCGTAGACGAGCCATATGCGGAAGACAGATCTGATACAGATGCCGACCTCCAAACCTAAACATGCATGACCGGAGTCAGTCCCGGATTCCTCCCCTCCCAAGTTCCAGTTATTCGAAGTCTCATTGACAATTTGTTAGTTAAACCTCTCTCGGTATTAACCAACTAACAACAGGGAGTATTTATAACCTTATACAATTGTTACTAAACATAGTTAATGAACAAGCTCTGAATCAATTCGTGTTAGTGTGCAATGGACACACAATAACAATACAGTAGATCGGTTTCATGCTTAATCTTGTGTGGTCGTATCACAATAACACATAGCACACAAACCGAGGTAGACCTCGTTAGCAAACAAGCTACAAGAATCCCATACCGTACACCGGAGACTGGCTAGCTCTTAACACCACGTTCGCCTTATCCGCCGAACGCCTCCGACTACCTAGATCTGTAACCAGAACTAGTATTAGTATCCTGTGTCTTAGAACTAATTTGGTTCTATTTTCAACTTAAACCTCTTCCTAGGTTAACCCGAGTATAATAGTATATCGTTAAACGGGTTCGTTCATTTAGGAGCGTTTTCGAGCTCAATTCTAATTCATTAACACACTAACGTCGTTAGCAGTTATTTAGTTGCACAGTTAGCAACTTTAGACTCATACGGACCTTGTATTAGGTTTTCGTATTTTTCACTATTCATCCGTATTTCACTATTCATTTATACGGTCTCGTATTCTACTATTCATTTATACGGCCTCGTATTTTACTATTCACCGTATACGTCTCGTATTTGACTATTCATATATACATAGTTACTATTCATGTATATGTATTTACTATTCTTCTACACGTATTTACTATTCATGTATACGGATACTATTCACGTATACGTATTTACTATTCATGTACACCAAAATTTTTCGTATACGTCCGTATGATACTCCGTTCATACGTATTTATTTCTTTTTCCAATGTACTTGTATTTTCATTAAAAATACTTTAAGTATTGATTTCTCCTATACTTATTAAATTACGGGTATACCCCTCGTATACCTTAAGTTATATACGGGTCTCGTTTAACCCCGTCTTAACTCTGTTTCTTTTACAACTTGTTTCTAAATTATTTATTTAACTTCCTTAACCTTCTAAACACATAAAAATGTGTTATTTACATTACTTTCCCATAATTCTCTTAATCTCTATTTTACTCATAATAAGTTCTAAACTTGTTATTTTTATTTCTAATTTCTTCCAAAGTCTTACTTAATTAATTTCTTTTATACTTTTGGTCAAATACCAAAATACCCAAGTTTGACCAGTATTTTATGGTCAAACCCCCTAACTTTCCATAATTTACAATATTACCCCTAAAGTTAATTTAACTTAACTTTTTATTCCTTTATCCTTTTAATATCTAATCTTTTGCTACAAATTTTATTCTAGCTCCTCTAAACATTTTATAAACTGTCATTGACCAGTTTTGACCACGTTTGACCAAGTTTGACCAGGAAAATTACCATTTTACCCTTGTGGTCTTTTCTTTTATCCTAACTCATTTATTAACCAATTTAACTCTAATTAATTTCTAATTTTCGTAACTAATTTACCTACAGATTTTTGAACATCAAAAATCATTTTAAACATCTCTAAATCACCAGATTTAATTATCTAATGTTATAGTATATATATACCACCCTTTATTTACCTTAAATATACCGAAAACCTTATAAATTCCTTATAACTCTTATAAACTCTTTATAAATTGTAAACTTAATTCTACAATTATTTTCTCATCATCTAAACTCTCAAAAATTACATATTGACCCCATTAATTTTCGGTATTCTCCTTTAGGTACCAAAACTTCTTAAATTTTACATATTACTCTTAATTACTCTAATTCCTTTAATTTAACTAAGTTAGATAATTTTTCTAACTCATTAATAACCCCTTAATTTTCTGCCATATTGAAATTCATGGTATATGAATTTTTCTTGTATATTATGATAGCTTATATTGTAGCTTATATCATAAGGAGTATAAATCTAATTTTAGATTTACAAAATATTAACATTTAATGTGTCAAAAATTAAATCTAACACACTTATAATTTCGGAAATAATAAACAAGATGAACAATATGTTAGATCATATATAGATCAACAATTAGAACCTTGAAATAGGTAGTTGTACGATTTACCTTGTATATTAACCTTTAGCTTAATATTAAGCTTGTTTTCCTTAGAAATTTTGACAGCAATTTTCTAGAGAAATTGGCTCCAAAATCATATAATAAGATGAAGAATAAGAAGGGTTAGTAACCCTAGGCACTCGGCCTTGATGAAAATCAAAGAAGGAAGAGTTTCCAAGAAGGCAATGTTTTACCTCGAGAATCAAAGACACTTCTTAGCGGGTTTTCCTGAGAATCTGGGGGCTCATGAGCTATGGTTGTAAAGATCTTCGAAAGAGGATTCCAACGAGCTATCAATCTTAGAATTTGGACTTAAGATGAGAACTTTATGATCTGTGCAAGACAAGGTGTTCTTTAAGGCACTAATCTATGAACATTGGAGTTTTTTGTGTTGTTTCTTCAAATAGAGGAGGAGCTACGAATTTGGGAGCTCTCATATGACAGGTAAGTGTCTGATTAATGATTTACTCAGGAGACAAGGAGATAAGGCAATCAAGGAAAGTCATGGTAAGTAAAAAGTAAGCAAAATTGAATTTTAACACCTTTAATTACTCATCATGAAGTAGGCAGCCTTAGTCACGATTTTGTCTGATTTTTTTTATTCCTTATATTTATGTAATATTAGATGCCTTAAACTCGTTCATAAGGACTTATACCATGTGTTAGGTATGTTATATAGCCAAAAATGCCTTAAAACACCATTTTATGTGCTTCCGGGTTCACATTGATTATGCAATTTGTTTTGGCTAGTTTAAATGTGTCCTTAATATATTTACAACCTTTAGAAACTTTGTTCATGAAATAGCATGTTGCTCATTCCAATTTAAACCAAGTCGTTTAGTGGTTTCTCCTTGACTTTTGTCACTTTAGTACCTATTTACTGTGGCTTTGTATACTTAATTTGTGTGTATACACAATGGCTCCTATGACCATTTAATTGTTGTTCCCTTATTTATTTATGGTATTTAGGCGCATTTGCCTTTTCGTTCCATGTATACATGCTTAAAGCACATTTTTTTCGTTAAAGCACATTTTTGTGCTCTAAGGTGCGTTTTCGGTTTAAACGCTAATTCCGCTTAATGCGTATTACTAATATTTGGGTTATTTCACATTTGAAATCTCTTGGGAACTTATTGGTAGTTCCCTAATTTATTTGTGCTCTTTAAAACACCTTTTGCTCTAATTGTTCTTAAAGCATGTTTTGGTGTAAATTGTTGTTTAACACTTCTTCTAATTTTTTTATAAGGCACGTTCTAGCCTTAGTATATCCTAATTAGATAGTTCATTAATATATTAAGGTTTGAGGTATTTCAATTATAGTGATAGAAACAATATAGAAGGTGGTGCACATGTTTTTACTCATCAGTGGAAACGTTATAAATTATCATGGAACCCTCGACCCTAAACCCTAAACATCAACCTCTAAAATCCTGCCGAGATAATTGAAACATTATAAGAGTGTAAAATGAATCACAAAAAGATACCCTAAACCCCAAACATACTCATGGAATGCTAATCCGTCGAAGGTTTATTTAGGGTTTGAAGTCAAGGTTTATGGTCGATAAACCCCAAATCTTAAACCTCAAACCCTATAAACCTACCGAGAAAATTGAAACATTATAAGATTGCAAGATGAATGACTAAGCCTCAAACATACCCTAGAAATACTAAATCTTTGAATATTTTTTTAAGAGTGAATGATTAAGGTTTAGATAATAATTCACGGATACTCATTTTTGTTTACATATGTATATTACAAAATTAAGAAAGTACTATTTTAATAGTCATATATTATAAGAAGGTACTTTGCCCACCCATGTGGTTTCCACAATTTTACATCCAACAACTTTTCAAATATTTGATCAACTTAAAAGATGGTTAAATGTTATCCAAAATTGATGAAATTTTACATGGATGATGCTAAGGTGTTATATTTTTGTCCAATGCCAAATCCAAAGTTTTTTAAGGTCATATAGGACCCGTGGGACCCAATGAAACATGAGATATGTTCAACGGGTCCCACAGATCATATATGAGCTTAAAAAACTTTGGATTTCACATTTTACCAAAATATAACACTTTAATATCGTCCAGGTAAAGTTTCATCAATTTTGGACAACATTTAACCATCTTTTAAGTTGATCAAATATTAGAAAAGTTGCTGGATGTAAAATTGTGGAAACCACGTGGGTGGACAAAATAATTTTTGAAACCTCGTGGTGGGGTGTGTAATTTTGCCAAACGTCATGGGTGGGAATGTAATTTTCCCTTTTATATATATAACATAACATGGGGTGGGTATTGAAAAATTTCACCCTTAAAGATTCTATCGGGGAAAAAGAAGAGTAAACGGAAGTTATGGGCCCTTTCTTTTATAGCAGATCAAAGTTGCTACGGCCCAATTATCTTATGGGGCTGGGTGTTTTTAACCCGTCCGAAGTGAACATCCGTGACTAACTTAAACGCAGTCTCAGTGGACAAACTTTACCATTATGTACGTCACGATGGTCCGTACAATGCACAAAATGAACCGCGCGCATTTACTTTTCAATTACAACCTGCTTCAGGGATGGTTTTGCGTCTCCCCTACCACTAGCACTACCACTAGCACTACCAGTGGTCCAGTTCCACCACCAGTAAGTAAATAAATACCAATCTGTGGCGATGAATCATCCATTGGTTTTCACTTCTCTTCGTCCACACTTCTGACACTCTCTTCCGCATATTATGACAGTGAACCACCAACACTCCCTGACGTTCCAGCTCGATTCATAATTTCGTACACTGGTAAATGATGGTAGCTATACTTGTGTGTATGTTCTTTCAGAAAATTTGACGTATCTATGAACATGTAGTACTTAAGATCGAGTTTTTTAAGAAAAAGTGTCATCAGTGCTATACCAACTGAAAATGAAAATCCATTCCTCCTCGGATCAAATGATTAGTTTAAAATATGTTCAGGGCCGGTGATAGGTTAATTAATGATAGCTAGTTAATCCATAATGAAGAATTTCATTAATATAGTTACCATCATTCAGTGACAGTGTATGTACAATTCCCGACAATTTTTATACAGTCTATGGCTATGGCGTCTCTAATAAATAATTCACCCCCAAAATAATTATCTATCACTCTCTCTTTCCTGGCCTCCTTTTGCTGTTTTCACCGCGAGCGGCTGCTAGCTTCTAGTTATACGAATATAGTTTATTGTCTCTCTGTGTCACATACATTAATTGTTATATCAATTATATATTAATTGTTTTTTTTTTTTGAAACATTACATTAATTGTTATATCAACTATTTTTCCTCTCTACTTTTTCTAACCTTATGAGACAAAAGAATGGGGCCTAATTGTTAAAGTAAAAGGACAGATGGACGGACGGACGGACCCATTTCATTAAAGAGACCAAGCAAAAAGAGAAAAAAAAAAAGACCCTCATTAGCTTTAATTTACCTGGTTGTGGCGCCACAAATGACCAGCAACATCAAAACGCTTGCTTCAATCCAATCACTTGAGAAATTCTAATGCTCTTCCCAATATAGTCCATCCTCACTCACATTCTCTCCATTGATCAATGACTGGTCTCACCAATCTCGGAATCATCCTCACATCAATCTTTACACTTCTTTTCCTAGCACTAATCGCCGAATTAATCTACCTATACATCATCCGTCAACGTCGTCACCGCCGTCTCACCGCCACAACAACAACCACTTCAATCAATCCACTTCCTCCCACTTGCGGTAATCTCAAATCCATCTTCCTCAACTTCCTTTCCTGGAAAACCCAATCCCGTATCGAACCATCCACTACCACAATCAATCAATCATCACCAACCGACCCTGAAATGTCCGCTGAAGATATCGAGATAGCAGAGCTACTAAAACTACAAAACTCACGACTACTCTTCACAATCCGTGAAGAGGAGAGGGAAGGTATTGATTCATCAGCGACTGAACGATCTTCATCAGTAGGGGAGAGAAGGAACAGAAGGAATAATGTTAGGAGTAAGAGTACAAGTTTAGATTTTGCTGTTGGTGGTGGTGGTGGAAGTGCTACTTCTTTTTCAGCTTCTGTTGAATCTCCTGAAGTTTGTTTGGTGGTTGTTGTTGAGGGAAATGAAAGTAATTCTTCTGATGAAGGACATATGACGACGTCGTATCAGAGTTTACAGAATAGTAGTAGTAGTTGTTGTAGTACTCCTACTACGACGACGCCGTACAGTACACCATGTCAGTCGCCGGTGGCTTACTTTACGCCACCTGGGTCGCCGAGTAGAGTGGTTAGAGATACTGGTGGTGGTGGAACTAGTTCTGACGGTGGTGGGTGGTGGTCAGCCTAGATAGAGAAGGATATATAGGAGTATGATAAGATGACTGACGTAATTAATTAATTAATGGATAGATCTGTAATTAATGTCCACTAGCTCTTGTTGGTTGGTAGTTTTGGTTTAATTAAGATAGTACAATGCAATTTTAGTAGAGAAGGATCTATTCGAGGAGTTTCAGAACCGAAGGGTCACTCCTAAATCGCAGTAGTAAGTGTTACTCAAGCGTGAATGTCTAGCATGTACTACTGCGTTTTGGATTACTCGATCACAACCGAAGGGGTACGTGGTTAAGATTATGTTGTAACTGTAAGTAGATGTACCTATTCATTAGTATTATTAAGTCCAATAAGCCTAGTCTCATGGCTACCTCTCTATTTACCGAGATCGATCGATTACATATGATAAGATAGCACGGTTCTTTATGATAATTAACTTCTTCAATAATATTAATTTTAACAGTTTTCTTTCCTTCACTGTATCACTCATAGACCTGACAAAGATGACCCGAACCAGAAAAATCGAACCGATCCAACCCGATCCGAACCCGAACTTAAACCGAATAGCGTGACCCGAAAATCCGAACCGAACCAAACCAAAACCAAATCAAACTGAAATTTGGTATAACCGAATTCACCCGAACCGAATCCACCCGAACCGAATCAACCCGAACCGAATCCACCTGAATGTTTTGCTAAATCGAAATCTACTATAGTTATTCCAACTGTAAAAATAATCTTGAAACCAAAAACACATAATGGAGATTTAGACATCCAATAAGTGTTCATTGCTCACAAATGATATATATAATATTGAACATCTTCAATCTTCAAGCATCTCAAGCCTTGTTGTAATAAAACATTCATAAACTGTATTGTTACTCTTCCCACACAAGGATGTTTTGCTACAAACTATAGATGTTTTGCTTTAAAATGTTTTATAATAAAATTTAATATGTGTATCATTACTATTTTATAATACTATACTAATTTTGATTTTAATAAAGTTAGGTTTTTTTATGTTTAGGACATAAGACTTGGGAATGGTTTAAATGTTGATGAAGTTTAATTATAAAACCTAAACTTTTTAGTTGAGACATATACTATTCAAGTAAGACAATGTAATGTGTATCATTACTATTTTATATTACTCTGTATTTTATAAACTTAGGTTTCTTTATATTTAGGACTTAGGAATGGTTTGAATGTTGATGGATGGGCGTGGGCGTGTGACGCTTGTGCGAGGCGGTGATGGATGAGTGTAGATGCGCGACGCTTGTGCGAGGTGATGAGCTCAGGGTGTGACGGGCGCGGGATGACGGGAGGCACAACGTCGGGCGTGGGTGGGGCAGACTGGACGTCGATTGCCGAATATTGACCACTAATTCACAAAAGCTTAATTTATACTTAAGTCTATACAATTAATAGATGTATAGTTTAAATTCATTTACAAAACTTGTCATCCAGTTTGATTTTATCCAACCTATACACAATAGCAGTCTTGATCAACAGCAACACTATATTAAAAGAATTTGGAGCCGCATATGAAAATCAATGCAAGTTACGAAGGTTGCTTAAAATTCGTACTTTTTTTTGTCAATTAAACCCGGATAAGTCACCCGAATTTGACCTATAACCAAAAAACTGAATGACTCAAAGGCTAACCCGAACCGAAAGCACCCAAACCCGAACTCAACCAAACCGAAATCACCCGAATCTAATTTAAACCATTAAACCCGATCCGATCCGAACCGAACCGAATAGTAAATATCTACAAATTGACCCGACCCAAACCGAACCGAACCCGAACCAAGTGACCCGAATTGTCAGGTCTAATCACTCCACCAGCTTAATTGTAGTATATGATAACTATCTATCATAATCAGACCTTAGAGCATCCACCTCAATAGGAGTTGAATCCACTCACAAAATACTAGTATTATTTTATTCCCTCCCTTCACAAACTAAGTTAAGGAACCCTCTCTTCTCATTCCTTAATTAAGAAACCCATGCATATCTCTCTCCTCCATATAATCATTTACCTTTTCTTTTACATATTTGAGAGTGGAATCCACTATGCTGTGGTTACTCATATATCTATTGAAAGGATAATTGATTCATGTGATTTTAATTAGAATCATGTCACACCACCACTAGCTACCTGGATTCGCGCCCTCTTTTCTATTGGAAAAGGTTAATCATGGAATGTTTCTAGTACTAACATTCATATATTGTGTTAGTGTAGTCTCTTTTTTCTATACATTAATGTGTTGGTGTAGTGAAAGACCCTCAAGAGTAGAATGGGAATGGACTCCAATAAAATAGATACAGAAATCACAGTCCAGGAGCACCGGACCCTATCAACACATTCACCTAACAAGAAATTACAAAAAGGACACAATAGCAGCACGAATCCAAAAAAAGAGTACTACTTACTGATGAATTCCATTATAATGACCATATAGTAGTAGTTCAGTTGGGTCGAGTTGAGTGACCACATTCATTCAATAGACCCCTCCTCACTTCCCAATACCATGATTTATTAATCTCTCTCCTTTTATTGCGTAACGAAAAGAAAAAGGAAAAGGGAGATTATCCCGTTTCTTTTCTACTTTCCCTTTCACTTTATCTTCAAAATTATGAGCGCAAAAATAAAAAAGCATAGTGTCATTGATCATTTGGCGCGTTATTTTCTCTTCATTTGAAATAAGCTCTTTAAATGTATATATGTCACTACATTAAAGTTTGTGTAGTTTATCAATCTTTTCCATGTGACGTTACAGTACCATATATAATAACTTACTCACCTTAAGTATCATCTATTAATCAATGTTTTTAGTTTTGAGACCCAGAACGGGTGTTTCACAGCATGATTAATTTATTCACTCATCGCCTATTATCTATAATTGTTCATTTAGTACAACTGTAAGAAAGATGCTGTTGATTTTTTTTTTATTGAAATAAGCTTTTTAGATGTATGTTAATTACTACACTATCTTATACACTCATCGCCTATTGTGTTTGTGTAGTCTCCATAATAAACTATGGATTTTAATGAGCTTAAATTTGTATTTATGTAGGTTATCTTAATTTAACAACAGTTAAAATTTTTAAATTTTACTACATCCTATTTCAATGTAAATTATTTTGGAGATGGATCTGTATTATTTTTTAGTCCATATTCAAAGTCAAAACAACTTACTATTTATGAATTTTAATTGATGTGGGGGAATTAAAATAGTAGTACCTAACTAATAAAAAAAATGTACATTGTTATCGATTAACTAAGTACTAAATTATAGTATTTAAAAAGTACAGAAAATCAATGATGCCAATAAAATACGAAGACACAAAGTAACTAAAAGAAAATATAGATACAAATTAAAGACGCTGCTTAATAATCACTTTATTGATTTTTAAACGGAGATGTTTTTCCAGATGCAGCGTGAGACGTAGTTCTCCCAACCACGCCAATATTGTAGGTTTGTGTAGTTGTCAATGGCGAAACATATGCATTCATGATTGATGAAAATCGTATGTTTCTTTTACAAATGAATTATTGATGAAACTGCAAATACTTTTTTTTTTTGGAAGGGATGATGAAACTGCTAAGAGTTGAGAGAGCGCTTCAGGCTTTGAGTGGATTTAGGCCCCATTCTTTTAATCTAGCTGATGTCAGTTGTCAGCTGAAAGTTAGAAAAAATAGAGGAGAAAATAGTTAATATGACAATTGATATATATCAAATAAACCGGTGCAGTCAAGTGATTGACATCTGAGTGATGGAGGACTGAAGTAGGGGACGGAAGGTCCTGAGTTCGAATCCTCTTATCACCCACTTTGGTGGGGGAAAGGAGTTTATTCTCTTATATTACTCATTCTGGGGGAGTGGAGAAATTGAGTTTACTCTCCGATTACCCAACCTGGTGGAGGAATGAAGTGGCGTGAAGGACGGTGGTTCTACGGTGGTAGGGGAAAGGAGTTTACTCTCCGATTAACCCAGCCTGGAAGAGGAATGAAGTGGCGTAAAGAACGGTGGTAGGGGAAAGGAGTTCACTCTCCGATTACCCAGCCTAGAAGAGGATATGGAGTGGCGTGTAAGACGGTCCCAAGATGAGCATGTCCGCCATATCGTCAGAGATGCAAGAGAAAGGTTGTAAGAAGAGGTCAAGGAAGGTCCCTAGGACAAGATCTCTGGACCTTACTTTGCTTTTCTCTGCACGTACCGTACATGCGTGAAGGACGGTGACGGTGGTAGGGGAAAGGAGTTCACTCTCCGATTACCCAGCCTAGAAGAGGAAATGGAGTGGCGTGTAAGACGGTCCCAAGATAAGCATGTCCGCCATATCGTCAGAGATGCAAGAGAAACCGAAAGGAAAGATAGGATTCCAATTGCTAGAATGCTAGTGGATCAGAAAGGTCAGTGAGTAAACATGAACAAGTAGATTGCGCTGTTTCCAATTGAGTGACAAATGTATAAACGGATTAGTATCGTTTACTGAGAATAAGTATCTTAGGAGTAAATCCTCCATACACCACCATAAATAGATGTCATATTAGCCAGCCCCTCTCTATCTTCCTATCTAATTCTAAATTTGATTGGTGGTACCAGTGTGCCACACTATATTTTATTTATGTTAACGAAAATTATTTTAAGAGATGTGTTAGGATCAAAGGTGCACCCGCTCACTAGCTAGTAATGGGCTGACGAGCAGTAAGGTCCAATTTATCTTTTGTTAGCTGATCCACTGGGCTCGGGTCCGTGTGTTATATTCGAAGGCTCAAATATTGAAATTTGTATATTTCTTTTTGTCTGAACATTGTTTGAACTTGCGGTTCTCGGGTAAAATTAGAACCTATCCGAACCTAGCTAATTAATTAATTAGTGATGAATAAATGTAAAGTTGTACCTATTTAATCAATCTTTAATTAGACTACACATAAGTCAAAGCAGTGATATTTTGGGTGTGCAATTAAAAAAGAATGTAGTATTTGTAAATATATAATGGGTTATATATGATTTTTGTTGTGAGAAAGAAAGAGGTATTAGCATTGCTCCATCCAAAAGTGATTTGCTCAACACACTCAACACCAAGATATATCAGCACACTACCTTGCGCTCTGGTTAAGTAAAAGAATGCTAAGATATCCCTTTATCCATATTGTTTTCTGGGGGAAATTTATCTGAATATTACACCTTATAAATATCATATATGATGGTTTGAGATTATATTTGTATAGGTCTAGAGGAAGGGAAGCTATCAACCAGCTTCACTTAGTATATATTTCACTACTACATATAAGATCTATAGAGGCAACTAGTTGATCAAAAACTTGCCTCAATAGGGTATTAGAGGCGACTTTTTAGTTGCCTCTATCTTGCCTCTGAAAACTTGTCTCAGTTGAATACAGAGACGACCAAACACCTCGCCCCTAATGATTCACCCTTTGGAGGCAACATTTCTTCCCTCCATTGATCAGTGTCAAATGAGGCAAATAATACTCGCCCCCATTGCTTACACTCAACAGAGGTAACTATAGCACGTTGCCTCCCTTCATCTTCTACTCAGCCACGGTGATACTATATTACAGAGGCAACTTTTGTTTTCGCCCCCGTTGATACCAAACTACAGGAGCAACTTTTTTCTCTCGCCTCCTTTGAAAGACAATTGAGGCGACAAAAGTTGCCCTCATTGACATTATTTTTTCAAAAAAAAATATAAATATAAATAGTGCCAGCTGATCCGCTTCTATGCTCCCAATCGTAATAATTGCATTATTTCAGTACGGTCATCTTCTTCACCGGAATTGAAGTATACCAAAGATCAATTAATATACTCAAGAAAGTAAACATGGAGGTACTCACGAAATCACCATAAGTGGGTTGGGCACATGAAAGTCGTCGTGAGTACGTTTCTGCGGATGACTCTTCCAGTCTCACGAAATCACAAGCCAGATGATTTCCAACATGGAGAATAATCCCAATCACGATGGCCCCAGCTATACTCTGTATGTACAACGTAGTAGTATCAAATATCTCATCAGAACTGGTTTTGTCCATAATGACATTCATGAACAGATGGTAAAATGGAAAGAACATAAAAAAAGCAACATATATTACTTAACTGACTTAGACTAAACAGGGGCACAATACGCCCCTTGGTTTTCACCAACCTGTATAAAATAGAAAAGGTAAAATTAGCTATGGAAAATCACATACGCCTGCGGCATTATGCAGCAAAATGTTCTTCACATGTTCATAGAATTTCCGGATACCTCTTTCATAATCTTTTTACCTAAACAAATAGCATCTCAATTGGGATGTTATCAAAACATACCTCTTTCCCACCGGATGAGAAAGCCCTCGCTGCATTTTGAAAAGACCGAAGGCTTTGTGAAATCACAAAATAGAGAAACGGGTCAGTATCCTCTATAACAATGCCATTCTAATCCCATCTTGAATAATATTCTCTAGTGATTCTGTAACAAATCAATTATGGCAAGGTCATGAGTCAGGGAGAAATGACAAAGTGAAACAACAAGTATTGGATACTTACCAAGGCTGAAACACCCGAACAGACAGCTCTTGAAAGAATAATCCTCGACATTCTTTCGTCCCTTCCCTTATCGTATTATGTACTGAAAATCAAACCACAAGATGATCAGATCCCAGAAAAATAAAGGTAACAGATTTAAGATCTAAGGTTTTCGCTACTGATTAGATATAAAAAAACAGACATAAGAATCAATCTCCGAAATGGAAAAATAACCTCAATTCCCTTTCTTGAAACAAAACAGAATAATAATAACCCAGATAATATAAGTAACACTGGAAAGATCCTTAGTTCATAAAAAAAAAAAACTGGAAAGACCCACAATCAACCGAAAAAAAAAACATTAACAAAATCTAAATAACTATAGTTTAGGTACTTAAGGCAACCCATGTTCTAGAGTTTAGACAAGAGAGAACTAACAATAATCAGGGGGAATAAATTTTAGGAATTACTAACCCTGCAGTTTTAGATCCAATGCTGATAAGAATACAGAGAGAGTGTAAGAACACACATCATACTATGTCAGATAAAGAGATTTCACGATAATGAACTTTGGTACATCCATCCAAAAACATAATTTTAACAAAACATAAATTATAACCAAGGATGACAAGAAGTCTGAGCAAAATCAATCCAAACGCATAGAAATCAAGGATCTTCATGTGGCTGGGGAGCATTATGAAACAGAGTTTCAAAAAGAAATTTGAAGGCATCTAACCTCAATATTTGTTTCAGGCCATCAAGGGCAGTATCTGAGGTCTCATCATCAATAGCTTGCATATAATAAATAGAATCACCATAAAGATCAAACTCTTCAAATACAAAATAAAAATGATCCAACACAGCAAAACAGGAGGGTTGACACTAGAATGTCAAAATGATTACAACATTATTCACCTTGTAATGAGTGCTAAACGCCAGTCCCGTAGATTCATGTACCTCAACAATTATCTCACCTCTGAGATCAAGAGTATCAAAATAAACCAAAATACAAAAACCATAAAGTAACTAACAAAGCCTGAGTGGAAATAAAAAGAAACTTAGACTTTACTTTCAAACTTTAATTACCAGTTGTGTCTGGCTAAAAATAATGATAAACAAAATTTAGTCTACCTGAGTTATTCGACTTTCTTTTGCTCCCTTTTCTTCAAATATTCTTCTCTTGAGCCCTTTCTGAAACATACTATTAACTGATGTCTGATAATATGATAACATTATACAATGTCCTCATTAACATACTTTATAGAAACAAAGTGCTAGTGCTCAACCAAAATAAAGTCAGGCTACATATCATATCTTTTAACATGTAACCCAGAGATACTTCATAAATTTCTACATGGATAGAATAACTAAAGTGAAAATCCAGATCTTCATGTACTTATAAGAAGGCATGAAGGAGTAGCAAAGACCACTACTAGAATTAGTAGCATAAGTTGTACAAAAAATTACTACCAGAAGTAGTAGTATAAGTTGTTGCCCTCTCTGAAGATCTACATCTTATACATGTGTGCTCTGCATATAGAAGAAGTATATAATATATAGGATTACAGATTACAAGTCACACATATCCACACACTTGAGGCAAAATGAGTAAGTTAGTACAGAACAGTGTATAACAACACTAAAAATGCATATAACCTGCCGCAATTGCATAGGTAAGTTGTTATATTGTCTATATACCTGCTGTTATTGCCTATATAACCTGCTTATATTGCATATATAGTATATAAGCTGTTTAATTGTGCACCTTGTCGGACACCTCAATTACCATGATTGCCTGTCACTACTATTTTTTATTCCAGCCTCAAAACCATCAATTAATCTCATATGGAATTGGGAGTAGTCGTTGCCACCTCATTAGAACACAAACCTCAGCCTCAGACCTTGGTAGAATCCAGATAAGTTCCAATTTTGTCTTGCTTACCTGTTTAAGAAACCCAAAAACAAACCTTGGAACTGAGACAATCTCCCAAACTCACGATATACTTATGCAGTGCTATTTTGCTACTGAACCAAAAAGCCAAAGCAAATGGAATTGTAATCCTAAACTTTGTTTATCAATCAGATATATCACTTATATAAGAGATAGTTAGCTTCTTTCATTAGTAAGATTATATATACCCGTAGTGAGCATTTGAGCACTAAAGCATTATGAACTGGTCTCCCTTGAATACAAAGCAACCTGAATGGCATTTTATGACAAGTAATGACGTTAACTGTGGCAATGGATGCTGAGTATATCATCTCAGGGAAAGAATTAAAAATATATGGGCATCAACAATTTCATATGAGAAGAATAGAAGATACCACAATGAGCAATGGTCCAAGTTCACTTTCCTTTAAACTTCAGACAATCAGCAATGGTTAATGCTATGCGCAGCTAGATAGCTATGTAAGGAATAATACATTACTTTTAAAATATTTCGAAAAAAAACAACATTACCATTAATAGAAAGTCACAAACATTAACATGTTATCCTATTGTATATGCTCATTCAGATAGAAAGAACACTAAAAAGAACAATAAGTAGCTAGAAACAGATACAAACCAGTAATTTACACTGTACGGTGAGATTATTTTGATGTCCATATCTGTTGGCACATACGTGAAATTCCTTCTATGCGAGTCGGATTGCAAAATTGTCGTGAGAGTGCAGACAGAGTTCCTTGTACGCCAGTTGAAATTGCAAATTAAAGAGAGTGGAAATGAAACAAAAAGAGCGCAGAGCAAGTATGATCTAGTATGCGCAAGTCAGGGTAGCAGAATTAGAAGTGAAGAAAGCTTGCTTCGCCAGTATCCTGTTCGCTAGTTAGGATTACAAAATTACCGTGAGTGAAAACAAAACAACGGAGGCACAAAACATGAACTGTAATCGCCAGTTAGGGTTGTTGAATTGACGTGAATGAAGATGGAAAACTTAGGTCTGTAATCGCCAGTTAGGGTTGTAGAGTTACCGTCAATGAAGATGGCAAAACGCCAGTTAGGGTTGTAGAATTACCGTGACTGAAGATGGAAAATTAGAATTGTAATCGCACAGAGCATGAAGTTCCTTCGCCAGTCAGGATTGTAAAATACCGTGTGCGATGTGCAATGTTTGGTAGTTAGGATTGCAAAATCATGTAAATTAAGTTTGTTAAATTACCGGAATGAAGATGGCGCAGAGCAGGAGTAGATGGAGGGAAATGGAGTTGAAAAGAGGGGAAGAGCATGTATGTCTTGTTGGTGAGAACTGTAAAATTACGTGAGTGAAAATGGTTTCAAGGAAAATAGAACCCAATTTCATCAATTTGGAACAAGAGTAGGGAGATGGAGGGAAAATGGAGATGGGGAATTTGGGGAACCAGGTACCGAGATGGAGATGAACTCGACTTTGCGTGGCGACATCAGTGTTTGTTTAAGTGAAGGAAAGTCCGTTTGGAATCTATAATAACACAACCAAGGCGAGTTAATAAATCTCGCCTCCGTAATTCAATGGAGGCGACTGCTTACTTGCCTCTGAATATGTACAATACAACCGGTAAGTCAATCATTAGAGGCGACCTAATATTTGCCTCTAAATATATACAACACAACTGAGGCAACTCAGTGTATATTGCCTCTATTAATCATAATTAATAATGTAAAAAGGAGGCGACAGAGAATGCTTGCCTCCATTGATAAGACAAACAGAGGCAACCTTACTTCTTGCCTCCTTTGATTACTGTATGGAGGCAAGTTTTGTGTTGCCTCAATTAACCTTATACAAGTTGCCCCCAATGTTATGTATTGTTGTAGTGATTTACGGGTAAATATTTTTTTAAAAAAAAGGTAGAACTCTCGCGCAAGATTTTTATAAAGCAAAATTTTTTAATTAATTTTTAACATGTGGTTTAGGTTTAGAAATGTTTTTGTGATTATTTAACTAGTGAACATATCATGTTGAAGTTTTTCATGTTATAATAAATTTAATAGCGAATATTTCTTCTACTTTGTGTCCCGCTCTCGTTGGTGCTATATTAAGATTTCAAATTTCACCCTTAACTAATTTACAATACGTATATACGATTCAACAGAGTGGAAAATAGGAGAGAAACTCTTTTTTTTCCTCCCCATTAGTCACTAACTTAACAATCTTATTTATTTATCCTTACCATTCAACCCGTATCTCTTTTGGTGAGTAATATGTGAGAATCATCTTGAGTTTATATAAAACTATAATATGATGCAAACTCTACAATTTATAGTGATTAATTATAACATAAACTTCGGTATCCCCAAATTAACACCTTCCTGGAATAAACTAACCATAACAGAAACACAGTAAAATATAAAATACTAGAGATATACCAAGTGTATTTACGCAAAAACGACACCGAATTAATACACCTCGTTAGACTTTTCATAAATATATTATCAATTGGAAAATGAAACCATTTAATTAACCCGGCCCACTAGTCAAGAGATTAGAAAAGCAACGTCATAATGCTTGAATCATGTATGCTTGGTTGATGAAATGTCATGATCAGGTGGTGGTGGAAGAGGTATCTCCCACTCCCAGCACCAGCAGCAGGACAATATTACCTTGTTTAATTAATGTTTAGTTTGTGGCAGCCCAAGTTATTCCAAAAAACAAACAAAAAATTGTCGGTACCCATGAATGCAAAATGGTGGTGACTAGGTGGATAGTAACGTTCGAACCCGACTCTCGGTATACTGTACTCTATTATGTATTTTTTGTTGAAAATAAACTCTAGTACTATTTAATTAAAGTCACACAGTACTCCTCAGTTCGGCATTTGCTGTGTTTGTATAGAGCTAATCTCTGTGAGAGGAAGTGGGTCCAAATAAAAAGGAAAGTAAAACGTGGTTCAGTAGTACATCGACAAGTGTAACATTAATCTACATAAAATCATTCTACAGAACGGGGGACCGTCTTTTACATCAATTTTAAGCTTCTGTTTCAGACCGCGGACTTCTTGGGTCTCCATGCCAGCTAGTCGCATCAAAGTGGGCCAAGTGTGAACGTACGACAGGATGGAAATTCCATTCCTCCAGGCCCAATATTTGAATCCGGCCGGGGCCGTCGACTGTAATTAACAGTAGAAAGTCACCAATTACAATACAACCATATTGATCGAGGCTTATTATCTGTTTTTCTCACGGTCATGTTACTCTCTCCCTTACCTATACATATATATAAATGGTCAACACGGACGGCCATACATACTATATACATATTCTATGCATGTTATTACGATAACGATGGATGGATGCATGATTCATTAATGTGTACATGACAGATGTTTATACTAATCATAGGGTTAGTTTTGTTTCCTATTATACGAGAGAACTAATTAGCCGAAGAATCCGCGCAATCAATATATATATGTAAAAACTCCACATGCGATACGTACTTCTAGTTTAGTAATGATATAAAGGCGAGCTCAATTTGAATCGTAACAATATATAGCATTATTGTTCTTGCTGCAACCAATGAGCTACATTATAAATTATTTTGATTGGAATATATAAGTGGAGAGAACTTATCATTTGATAATTCCCCCATGCATGAAGGAGCACTTTCCCAGCAGGCAAAGCGAACCAGCCAACAAACGCAAGAGAAAAAACAAACCAAAAGAAGAAAAATGATGATGCTACCGCCTGCTGCTACAATATATATATATATATATATATGAACAGAACAGAGACCCTCTAAATTAAACTCAACAATACCCCAATTCTGATTTAAAAAGAATTGAGGTGCAGCAGTATCAACAAACCCTCCACCACTTCAGCTAAATAAAATACCACTCGTTAAAGTCGTAGTTGTTTTGGTTTGGTTCCAATTTTGCGTCGCGCGAGGTCAATCTCTTACGGTGCGGTGATGGATAGTTACATGTGCATAGAATAAATCACGCACTTTGTAAATATTCAATATAATTGGTAAGACTCAAGACTGATGATTGTGTCCTAGTCGGTCCCCGCTTAATTCTCTCATAGACGACTTCCGGTCGTTTTTCGTTGAGCCAACTTGGAGTCGATCTCGGCAAGTAATGCAATATCACTGTGATGTGATGTGATGTGATGACCAGTTAAACTTTATTGCGTGCAAAGTTAATAGTTGGCAGTTGGGATGGGTATTGTTATTGTGCATGCCGCGGTATTGTTTTGTTCCACACTAGCTAGAAAACGTTGGACGTAGAAAAAAGGGTTGTACGGAAGAAATTTTTTCGCTCTCCTCTGGAAGCGATCTCAGAGGCGATTCTGCTTGTTCTCGTTGGTTCTCGTCTGCCCGTCAGCGAGATTTGGTCGTGCTAGTGGGGTGTTTTTCTCCTTTCTGGGAGGCTGGTGGTCGTCGGCTACTCTATCCTTCGGTTTGGGGTTCTCAGATTGGGCTATCTTTCCCCTTTCTTGGAGCCTTCAAGGGGTGCTTCCGGTTGGTGTGGTAGCGCTCGGTTGCTTGAGGTGAGATCAGAGGATCGATTGTATTTCGCCTCGGCGTGGGGATCTTCCTCCAGTGGTTTGTGTTGTTCGTGCTGCGCTAGTCTTCCCCGGCCTCTATCCTTCGCAAGTTGTTGGACTGTGGTGGCTACCAGTTCTCGCCAGCGTTGAGGGGTGGTTGGTGCTAGCGTCTTCCCCGCGACTGCTTGTCTGCTTTTCTAGTCTCTGGGTGGTGGTGTGGTTGCGTTTTATCTGGATTTTGGGTCTCCTGCTTCTTCATTTGGGGAGTCTAGGTGTTCGGCAGTGTTAGGGCGGCATCTCTCGTAACTTCCCTCTGGTTTTGGGTGGCTTCCTAATTTGGTCGAGCAGTGGGGTGTTTTTCTCCTTTCTGGATTTGGTCAAGGGGTTGTGCCCAAATTTTCTTCTCGTGTTGAGCCCTGGTTCACACTGTTTTTGGAAGCGCTGTGGTGGTCATCTCCCTGAGGGGCTGTGCAGGCGGTCCGCCTTTGTCTGTTTCCCGTGGTGGTGGGACGTTTTTGTTCTGGTTATTCTTTGCGATAGGGTGAGAGTTTCCCTAGCTCCTTATTCGATTGGAGTAGTGTTCTACGGGGAGACTTGATCTTCTGGGTGGTATTGTTCGGTCTATCTTGGTTGATTTGGATGAATGCCCTCAGTACGGTTTGATTGGGATAATTGGGGTTGAATTTTCTGTATCGGCTAGGGTTCAAGAGGGGTTGTGTGTGTGCTCTTCATTCCCGTTCAGGCTGCTGGCGGCCGACTAGGTCAGCATCTGGGTGGTCTGTTCTTCCATTTTCGTGGGTTGCCTGACGTGCAGGCGGTTGTTTTGGGTGGGTCTGTCTGGTTGCTAGTCTTGGTTTGCTTCAGCCCTTGGGGCCTGGATTTTTGTCTACTTTCTGATGAGCTGTTTAGCTCTCAATTGTAGAGGATTATGGAAATCCAAGGGTGTCAATTGGGTCAAGAGTTTGATTCTAAAACTCAATCCTAATATTATTTTCCTTAGTGAGACTCATAAGTCAGAATTAGATATGGAGTTCTTCTTTGGGAACCTTCCTCTGTATAATGGGCTAGCGGTTTCTAGCAGAGGGAGAAGTGGTGGTTTATGCCTTATGTGGAAAAGTTTCTTAGGATGTTCGATGATCTCTCAATCTAGACATCATATGTCAGCTGTTATGACCCTTCCGGGTGATCTCCAATTCGTTTTCACTGGATTTTACGGATGGTCTAATTGGTATCTTAAGCACTTGTCCTCGAAGCTTCTTCGAATTCTTAGTAAGCAAGCTTCGTTGCCCTGGGTGATAGCAGGTGACTTCAACCAGATCCTCCATGCCTCTGAGAAGATTGGGGGTAGAACTAGGCAAGAAGTTCACATGGCCCCCTTTAGAGAAGCCATCATTGAGTGCGATCTTCATGATATTGGCTTTTTTGGAGAGAGTACTACCTTCACCAACTGTCAGGAGGGGAATCTCCATTCACATAGTAGATTGGATAGAGTGTTCTGCTCCTCTGCTGGTCTTCAGGCCTTCCCCGATATTTCAGTGGAACACTTACCTCGTAAAGCCTCGGATCATTGTCCTCTTTTTATCAGGTTCTTTGGTAAGCATAAAGTCCCAGCAAAAATTTTCCAATTTGAGAATGGTTGGTGTTTGGATCCCAAGTGTGCAGAGATAGTCTCGGATGTCTGGAGTAATAATTACCCTAACATCACTACTTCGCTGGATCTATGTGCTCGGAAGCTAAGTGAATGGAAAGGGTGGTCTATCTCCAAGATTAAATGGAAAATCACAAATACGAAAAAAGAGTTAGGGAATATCTCTATTAGTGATAGCTCGTTGGGAGCTATCAATAATAGAAAGAGGCTCCTTTTGGAAATTGAGTTACTTTCTTTCCGGGAGGAAATATGGTGGAAGCAGCGATCTAGAGATAAGTGGATCAAGGAGGGGGATAAGAATACGGGCTATTTCCATGCTAGGGCTTCCTCTGCTAAAAGATCCAAAGAGATCTTTGGGCTCCTGGATTCTGGGAACACTATGCAATATTCTTGGCAGAGGATTGAATTCATTGCTAGAGAGTACTTCCAAAATCTCTTTTCCTCTTCCCAACCCCAGGTGGATAGGGACCTTTTGGGTGCGGTGGAGGGTCGCCTAAGTGATAGCTTTAGTTCGGAGCTGAGCAAACCTTACTCCAGAGAGGAAATCATTTCGGCTGTGAAGCAATTAGGAGCCAACAAAGCTCCCGGGCCTGACGGCTTCAATGGTAAATTCTATATCACCTTCTGGCATATCATTGGGAACTAAATTATTGATGCAGTCATGCCTATTCTAAGAGACCAGCCTCTTCCTGATTCCTTGAATGAGTATTTTATCACTCTTATCCCAAAGATGGTGGGGGCGACGGAGATAGACAAATTCAGGCCGATTGCGCTATGTAATTTTGTTTATAAGATTGCCTCCAATACCTTGGCTAATAGGGTGTAACATATTCTTCCACATCTCATCTCGCACAATCAATCAGGGTTTGTGAAAGGGAGGCTTATTACTGATAACATCATTCTAGCAGGAGAGATCCAACATTTTTTGGAAAAGAACCAAGCTGTTAAAAATGGTTTCTTTGCCCTCAAGTTGGACTTTAGCAAGGCCTATGACAGATAAGAGTGGAGTTTCCTTCATGATGTTCTCCTTTCCATGGGCTTTCCTTCTCATTGGACTACTCTAGTTATGAACTGTGTACGATCGGTCAGATGTGCTATCCTCATCAACGGCAAGCCAGGTAACTCTTTTGAGCAGTCTAGGGGTATTAGACAAGGTGACCCCCTCTCTCCCTTCCTTTTCATTTTAGCTCAGGAAGTTTTGTCTAGCTTCCTTAATAAGTCTGAAACTAATGGAGATTTCCATGGAATCAAGCTTTCCCCCCGCTGCCCATCCATATCTCACCTAGCCTTTGCTGATGACCTTCTCCTTTTTGGTAAAGCTAACCACACTAATATCTCCCGCCTGAATCATATCCTCACAAAATTCCTTCAAGCCTCTGGCCACAAAATAAATCATCTTAAATCTGAATTGGTGTTTAGCAAAAGATTAGCCCTCCCCATTAAAGACAATCTCTCCAGCCTTCTGAATGTTCAAGAGGTGTCTTGCTTCTCCAAATACCTGGGACTTCCCCTCAAGATAGGTAGAAGAAAGCATGATCTCTTTACCTATCTCATCGAATCTGTTCACAAGAGGGTTCTCAGTTGGACTAAACCTATGGCACAAGCAGCTAGATCCGTCTTGGTTTCCAGTGTTCTCCAGTCTATTCCCAACTTCACCATGTCTCTTTTTGCTCTTCCCAAGGGTATTATTGCGAAACTCAACTCAGCCTTCTCCTCCTTCTGGTGGAGTGGGAAAGTCTATAAAAGAGCTCTCCACTGGACTAAATGGTCTAAGGTTTGTGACACTTCGGATCAAGGAGGTCTTGGTTTCAGGGAAGTGGAAAATTTTAATAAAGCTCTTTTGGTGAAGCAGCTATGGAGATTACTCTCTTGTCCGAGGTCTTTAGTAGCTCAAGTTATGAAACAACTCTATTACCCCGACAGTATTATTAGCGAGTGCTACCCTTCTAATAAAGGTAGCCCCATCTGGAAGTCTATCTCTTCGGTCTTGGATTTGCTTAGAAAAGGAACTCGGCCTCTACCTCCTGGAGGGGGAGGACATCTTTCTCCTATTCCTCATGACTTGGATAGTTCTAATCAGTGGACCTAGGGATTCTCCAAAGATAACAAGTTTTCTGTCAAATCAGCCTATCTCTTCCTGGTTAAAGATTCAGGAGTGGAAAGCTCCTCCAATCCTCCCTTCTCCATTGGTAGGATTGGGAAGAAGCTTTCTAGTTCCATTTGCTGCCCTAGAGTAAAACTTAATCTCTGGAAGTTTTTGGGAATATTATCCCTTGTCAGGATAATCTGGCTAGACGGATCGGGGGTGAGTCCAAGTGTTTCTTCTGTGGGGCTAAGGATGACTTGGCACATTGTTTCTTCTATTGTTGTGCTGTTAGAGACATATGGAGGGGATTGGTGGAAGTGAATGATATTCCTAATAATGTGGAGGGAATGTTGGACTGGTTCTTTAGGATGGCGGAGGTGTGGAGTGTGAAGAAGCTATCTCTTATAGCTAACAAGCTTTGGGTCATATATGCGTCGAGGAACAAAGTCAAGCATAACCTAGAGCTTTCTTGGTGGAAAGAAGTCGAGGTAAATAATTCCTTTACTGAAGCTTATCTTTCGGTGATGAAAGTCTCTTCCCATCTTCTATCTCCCAGGATTTGGCATCTCCCTCCGTCGGGTTTTCAGAGTATTTGTACGGGTATGCTTGCTAGTCGTTATGGGGACCGGATCATAGCAGGTCTCATTCGAGATGATCGCGGTTTGCCTAGTGTTGTTTTCAATAGAAGAATTGCCAGCACCAGTAGTGTGCAGATTGCTGATATCAAAGCAAAAAGAATTGCCATGGAACTTGCTATCTCAGTGGGTAGCCATAGCATTTGCATAGAATCAGTTGATAAATATTTCGAGGACATCCTCAATGTGGTAGATATCAGAAGACCCAATGCTAGTTGGGACGATATCGTGAGGGTGAGAGGAACACTTCCTTTTTTCACTAGTATTATAAGAAGTGATATTCCTTTGTATGATAATTATCTGACCAAAATTATATGTAATTTGGGGAACCCCCTCTTTGAAACTAATGAAGTGTGGTTGGGGGAGCATGTTCCCCATAATATTTATATGGCATGTAAGCTAGATTCGGAGCTAGCATGACATGAGAGTTTCCCTTGTGCTTGCTATGTGTTATAATATATTGTCACAATGTTACTCAAAAAAAAAAAAGCTAGAAAACGTTACTTATTGGGATCTATACTCTATACTCTATACTCTATAGTGCGCGTGTAATGGAAGCCCGCCGATTACCCCAATTTATAATATTGATTCTGAATGACAATATATGTAATGTTACAGTAAGGGTGGTTGTGCATGATTTGCATTAATAATAAGGATACGACATAGAGGTTGCTAAACCCAATCATTTTGATCGGTGGGGGTTCTAAAATGTATACTATATACCTGAAGCATTGACCGAAGAATCCGCCAATAGGATACGAGTACTGACTTCAAGTAATTAGGCAATTTTGGTATTATAAGGGTTTTAGTAAATTGTGAAGAGCTGTGATGATGTGCTTATCACGCTGGCACCAATTATTTCTTGCGTGTAAGCAATGAATTTGCATAGTAAGTAGTCAATATAAAGGATTAATGAATGCTTAATATTTCCAGAAATATACTACTATATTTTTATACTACTAAAAGTTTTACTTGAAGTTTAATTAGTACTTCTATTTGCTAGAATTAATGTGCATTATTTCATCCAGTAGGGAGACGCGTATTACGGCTGGAGTTTTGAATTATACTACTATTGTTAATGCCAGCACAAGTTAATTAATTTACTATAGGAAAAATTACAGTGCCCACCCACGAGGTTTTGGGGTTTTACACTGCCCACCCACGAACTTTGAAAATTAACACTGCCCACCCATCAACTTATATTGTTTTTACTTCCGTCACCATTTTACCACACTTCCGTCATTAGTATAGGTGACCGTCATGTTGACCAAACAACTATATCCATTTCTTATTTTCCCCCTCCCTCCGTTCCTTTCACCATTTTCACTTCGACATCTTCATTGTGCAATCGGGGAAATTGATCACGCCCGTCTAACTGATATCTCTTTCTCGCGGTTGTTCTCTCTGTTGCTCGCGAATGTGCTCGGGGTTTCTGTTTCTTGGTCAAGACTATTCTCTCTTGCTCTTGATTTCTCATTTCTGTTCATTGCTCGTGGATTAAACCGCGCTGGTGCGTACGCCTCTGTGCTAGAAATTCTTGTTTTCTGGGTTTATATGGTAAACTAATGGAGCATAGTTTGCCGCTGGTTTATGTTCGAATCTCTCCAATTCGTGTGGCTCTGTTGTACCTAGGGTTCGACTGGTTATGCATTTTCTACTGATGGAATTGTTCGGGCTGATTACTCCCGTCCCTTGTTGGCTACGTCTACTGCTGCTTCTGGTTTGAGTTGTTGGTTGTTGCAGATTTTGATGAGTGTTGATGATATGTTATGTCAATGGCCTGTTTTGTTTTGAATTGGGAATAAATCACAATGTTCTTTGATGTGTAGAAGCAGTCTCTTATTAAATTACTCCGCTTATTAGCGTTGAAGTGGCATATAAGCTGGTTGCTCCACATGTTTACTTGCACATTGATTACAATTTCCAATTCACATGCTATGATGAAGGCCATAAGGACCTACTGAGCAATTTGGTTTTGTAAATGTTGTGCTTGCATTTACTGGTTGTGGTCTGCTCTGTTGCAGATTCTGATGGTTGTTGATGATCTGTTCTATCAATGGCCTGTTTTAACTGGGAATGAATATCAATGTTTGTTGATGTGTTGAAGCGGCCTCTTATTTAATTGCTCTGTTTGCTAGCGTGAGAATTATTGGGTTCTAATTTCAGTGTATGTTTACTTGATTGGTTAGCGTTAGATTTTTTTCCTAAATTTATTGTTGTCTGATTTTTTATTACCGGTTGTTTTGCTTGGTTTTTGTTCTAGTTCTCTTATTATTGTTTTGTAATTATTTGCATCTACTGTCTATGGCTAATTTCCCACTGGTGATTCAGTTATTGATGCAGAAACTGTTAAAGAATTCACTGGTGATGATAATGGTTCTACCTATTCGGACGATTCATGGGGCCATATGAATGATGAAAACATGATGGATACCGACTGTAGCATTTCAGATGGTGTTGATCCTTTCGATGATGATGATAAATTGGAAGCAATACTCTACTGATGAAGAAGAGAGTGTAGTGAAAGAGACACAATATCTGGGGGGGATATATTTATCAGCTTTTGGGTTGTTTTTGGGGGTGTAGCGATCTGCTTTTCTGGATGTTCTAGGATGAGTATAGTTGTCATCTTTTTTGTTGTGTTGGAGGAAAATAGTGATTTGCTTTTTTGGATGTCCTGGGAGGAATATAGTGCACAGTTTTGTTGATGTTTTGTGGGGTAATATATGCTGAAACATGTGTTGAAACATATGCTGAAACATATGCTACTCTTTGATGCATCACTACATCCAATCTTGTTTTACTTCTTTTTTACTATATCATTGCAACAGCTACTATCTCTTGCTGTTGTTTTACACGTAGATTATCAAATTTTGCATCTGTGCAGTTTATTACAATTTATTTGTGCAGTTTACTGAAGTTTTTATTGCAGAATTAGTGCAGTACTCACTGTTGCTTTTAACTATATACTTGCAACAGCTCAATGTAGAGGTTTTCTTCTGCTTGTCAATAGATCCTTAAATCAGTGAAGTGCAGGTTTGAACTATATATCTTGCTGCTGTTTTTAAGAACTTCACTGATGATAACATAGTCAATGCCATAAATATTTTACAATATAAAATGAAGACTAGCTTCTGTTTTTGATACACATTAATGCTACCAAAGTATGTAGTATTTGCCTAGGATAATTATTCATTGCGGTAAAAATTACTCCAAATGTGATTACAATATAAGATAAAAACATCATTTGTATTATTGTCTCCCTCAAGTTTCTCAGATTTCTTTGAAGCAGCTCTTTGCATTCTCCATCTCTGCTTTAAACCCAAAAGCTTCATTCATACTCTTGAGCTCATCAAAATCTGCAACAGAGCAGACCACAACCAGTAAATGCAAGCACAACATTTACAAAACCAAATTGCTCAGTAGGTCCTTATGGCCTTCATCATAGCATGTGAATTGGAAATTGTAATCAATGTGCAAGTAAACATGTGGAGCAACCAGCTTATATGCCACTTCAACGCTAATAAGCGGAGCAATTTAATAAGAGACCGCTTCAACACATCAACAAACATTGATATTCATTCCCAATTCAAAACAAAACAGTCCATTGACCTAACATATCATCAACACTCATCAAAATCTGCAACAGAGCAGACCACAACCAGTAAATGCAAGCACAACATTTACAAAACCAAATTGCTCAGTAGGTTATGGCCTTCATCATAGCATGTGAATTGGAAATTGTAATCAATGTGCAAGTAAACATGTGGAGCAACCAGCTTATATGCCACTTCAACGCTAATAAGCGGAGCAATTTAATAAGAGACCGCTTCAACACATCAACAAACATTGATATTCATTCCCAATTCAAAACAAAACAGGCCATTGACATAACATATCATCAACACTCATCAAAATCTGCAACAGAGCAGACCACAACCAGTAAATGCAAGCACAACATTTACAAAACCAAATTGCTCAGTAGGTCCTTATGGCCTTCATCATAGCATGTGAATTGGAAATTGTAATCAATGTGCAAGTAAACATGTGGAGCAACCAGCTTATATGCCACTTCAACGCTAATAAGCGGAGCAATTTAATAAGAGACCGCTTCAACACATCAACAAACATTGATATTCATTCCCAATTCAAAACAAAACAGGCCATTGACATAACATATCATCAACACTCATCAAAATCTGCAACAGAGCAGACCACAACCAGTAAATGCAAGCACAACATTTACAAAACCAAATTGCTCAGTAGGTCCTTATGGCCTTCATCATAGCATGTGAATTGGAAATTGTAATCAATGTGCAAGTAAACATGTGGAGCAACCAGCTTATATGCCACTTCAACGCTAATAAGCGGAGCAATTTAATAAGAGACCGCTTCAACACATCAACAAACATTGATATTCATTCCCAATTCAAAACAAAACAGGCCATTGACATAACATATCATCAACACTCATCAAAAACTGCAACAACCAACAACTCAAACCAGAAGCAGCAGTAGACGTAGCCAACAAGGGACGGGAGTAATTGGGGAATTAAACCCCAAAACTTAGAAAACAGAGCCAGCAAATCTCATTACGAATTCTCACGCTAAGAATCTAGAGTCAAACCAAAACTGAAATGGGGCTAGTGTAATTGGGGAAATCCGTCCCAAAAAAATCAGCCCGAACAATTCCATCAGTAGAAAATGCATAACCAGTCGAACCCTAGGTACAACAGAGCCACACGAATTGGAGAGATTCGAACATAAACCAGCGGCAAACTATGCTCCAATAGTTTACCATATAAACCCAGAAAACAAGAATTTCTAGCACAGGGGCGTACGCACCAGCGCGGTTTAATCCATGAGCAATAAACAGAAATGAGAAATCAAGAGCAAGAGAGAATAGTCTTGACCAAGAAACAGGAACCCCGAGCACATTCGCGAGCAACAGAGAGAACAACCGCGAGAAAGAGATAACAGTTAGGCGGGCGTGATCAATTTCCCCGATTGCACAATGAAGATGTCGACAGTAAGGATTCGAAGAGTGTCGAAGTGAAAATGGTGAAAGGAACGGAGGGAGGGGGAAAATAAGAAATGGATATAGTTGTTTGGTCAACATGACAGTCAACTATACTAATGATGGAAGTGTGGTAAAATGGTAACGGAAGTAAAAACAATATAAGTTGATGGGTGGGCAGTGTTAATTTTCAAAGTTCGTGGGTGGGCAATGTAAAACCCCAAAACCTTGTGGGTGGGCACTCTAATTTTTCCTTCACTATATTATATGGGTAATACCAACAATATATAGGTCGCGCGCGTCGCTGAGAAAGTAATTAATTTAAATGAATTATCGGAAGAAACTTTAGGGTTAACTGTTACAGACTTCATCTCTACTCGTACCATATGAGTCATGACTCTAGATGATGAACCAGGAAAGAAAACCGCCATACAAAGTGCGAGAACTTTCGTGTATTTGTATCTAATACATGATCCAATGATTAATTATTATTAGGTGCCGCCTGTTCATACTATAATATTAATTTGTACCGTTAAATTATACTACTAGCATGCATGATACTATAATACTAATTGTTAATACTATAATATTAATCGTAACAACCAAGACCTTGTTTGTCATATTGTATCATCATCATATAATCGTTGTAATTATTATTATATAGCTAATTAATCATTCTAACGCAGAGTCCCAATACGCTGGCGGCCATGTAATCTTCTTTTCTTTTAAAAAAATAATACGGTACTCTGTCGTGAGTAAAACAAAAGCCAAATTCGTCCCGTTAGGTTGTTGGCTTTCGGAAGAAAAAAAAAAGAAATCGTTTGTTGGTTGGTACATGTTTAAAAATAGGTCTCGCGGAAATTTCTGTTCCGATAGGACCCCACTTCAGATCTTGAATACGAACTGGCCCACAGAGTCTTTTGCCGTGTTGATCGGTTCGGCATTAGTCACAACTCACAACGACGTGTGGTGTGATGGTTCTACCTTCTACGTAGTTTCATCTGTTCCTTTTTTTAAGTACTCTTTTTGAACAATTTTTTTAAAAAATACCTCTTCTACAGTAATTAGGCAAATGTGTGATGGGAGAGTGAGAGGTGCAGTATAACTTGTATGTAAGTCTTATTAACACATTACATAGTTTATTCCGAAAAAAAAAACACATTACATAGTAAAACTATAGATTCCACATAAATAATAATAATAAAGCAATACTCATATTTTAGCTAGGTTGCTAAAAGTCTGGACGGTTGGCATAACACGCCATTCAGTAAAACCACAATTGTCTTGTCTTGTCTTTCCTACCTATATATTATGATATCAATCCCCGATCACCCCCGACTAAACCTTAGTCGCGCTTTCTTACCTCCTACTTCCTACCTATACTACTCTCATTCGAACAAAGCCTAACTTCCATATATCACTCTTTCAAAAAGAACCGAACACACCACCACCAATCCAATCCAATCCAATCCCTCCTCATTCACAACGTACTAGACCATACCATGGGTAAGGCATCATACTGCGATCACCACGGAAGCAGACGTCGGAAAATCATCAAACGTATCTTAATCGGAATAGCAATCTTCATATTCATTGTGGGTTTAGCAGTCTTAATTGTATGGGCTGTACTAAAACCAACCAAACCCAGTTTCATTCTTCAAGATGCTACTGTCTTCAGTTTCAACCTCACAGCACCGAATGTCCTGACTTCAACTTTTCAAGTCACAATAGTGTCACGTAATCGTAACGACAGAATTGGTATCTATTATGATCGTCTCCTTGTTTTCGCTACTTACATGGATCAGCAAATCACACTACCAACTGCCATCCCACCCACTTATCAGGTGAGCTGAACTTGTTCTAGTCTACCTACATGATTTCTGATTGGTTGACTACGTACTGAATTGCTTTTTTACGACTCTGATCTGATCTGATCTGATCTGTGTAATTAATTAATTTATACAGGATACAGATTCGATGAATATATGGTCACCATTCGTGTACGGTACGTCGGTACCTGTTGCGCCGTACATCGGGACATCACTTAGTCAAAATCAAGCTATGGGGAATGTTTACCTGATGGTGAAGATGGAAGGGAAAGTCAGATGGAAAGTTGGGACGTTTACTTCCGGATCGTATAATCTTCACGTGGTCTGTCCGGCTGTGATTGCGTTTGGGAATCCTAATGCTGGGACATATATTGGAACTAATAACGCCGTTAAGTATTCGCTCTCACGCAGCTGCTCCGTCAGTGTTTGACCGTTGGTTGATATTGAGAAAGGTACGTAATTAGTCGTCGATCGGTTTCAAGCAGAGGGAGAAATGGTGGGATCGATTGGGTTTGACCTGCGCGGGAACGGAGTTGGATCTATTTGGTTAAGTTTGGTTTTACTATGGTAGAATGAATAGTTGCTTAGATTACTGGTGAGCTGATCGAGCGGGACGGGAGGTCAAAACCGGACAGTTAAACTGAAAATTGAAAAAGTCAGGGGGAGGTAATTAATAATGCATTTTTTTCACTTGTGTTATCTTGATCTCCGGTCGTCATCGGTGTCATGGTAGTATATTGCCGCAATTAATCCCATAATAGTAGTAGTATACTATTTTTTTTGTCCAAATTACTGCTGGTCAACGCACTGTAATGATGCAATGATATAAAGAAAGGAGATGCATATTAGTAGTAATCATAAAGATAATAGTAATAACATCAATGGCAAGTTAAATGGATATCGAATTATATTATTGATGAGACAGCTAGCGCATATCATTCTGCTTTGGAGCCGCAATGCGATGCCTTAAATGATTTTGAATTTTGATAATGTAATAGCGCTGTTTGACTTGTGCTCATCAAACACAAATAGTTGTGCATAATTCTGATATTGTTTGTACCACAAAAGTAAATCTACTTATCCTTCATCGATCGACCTGGTAATTAATAATTGTAAAATTACCATATAGAATGGGCTCACATAATTGATAGTATGGTACTTAAACTAAAAGTACCTAATATCATACGCGCGTACTAGTAGTCTTTTTTAGTGGGTAGTATCGGGTTTGGCCATAGTCGCATCTACATATATGTGTGCTAACAATGACGTCCACTTATCTAATTAATGTTCAAATCAAAGTGTACCAACCATATTTTGTGGACTAAACATAAAACAATGACGATATGAATCTTTCATCAACGTGCCGATATGATTTAATTAATTGCATGAATTGGACTGGAGTGATTAATTTTTAGCTAGTGGTAGTGGGTGAAGTGGCTGGTTACAACTCAATGTATATATATTTATATACTCAAATTGGAGTAATAAAAGGACAGTCAGTATTATGCACAAACACATCTGTCTAAAATGAAGTGATATTTTCCGACTCTCCTCCTGATCATAAGTTTGTAATAGAACGTTCACTCTAAGCTTGAAATTAGATGGAATAAATCTATATTCCTAGCAACCAGGAATAATTTACCTTTGCAACCTTTTGCAATTTTTTATATGTATATTTCTGTTTGTGTTAGAAAGATGTTGAAATTTATATAAAAGCTTACCTTTTTCTTTATAAAAAAAAAGACGGGAGATTTTATTCTTCATTACTCTTTTCTCATGTCAGATTAGTGGAACATTCCTACTTCTTAAAAGCCGTCCATTGTTTCAGAAAAAAAAAAATCTTCTAGCTGTCCCAATTGACTTGTGTCTGTTGTGTCGAGCAAACCAGTACTCCCTATTTTTACACGCTTCAATCCGTCATTTTTTTCAAGTATAGTGTAACGATTAATTTTATCTTGGCCCAATAGACACTGGCCGACTTAAGATCTTGGCTACTAGGGCCTTAAAGGGACGAGGGGGCGGCCCATTTTATAAGCCATCTATGTGGGATAGGAAAATGTCGTGGAGGTATAATGTTCAAGTTACATCCGCCTAAAACCATTCCAATGACGAGGCGTCATTTTTGAGGTGTTTAGCTATATTAGAGAGAGAATAAACAAGAGGATCTTTGGCTGGACCTCCAAGGTTTCTCGAGTGGGCACTATGACCCTTATTAAAAGTATCCTCCAATCAATCCTAGTCAATTTATGTCAGTACCAATTACCCTGATTAATGAAGTGGAAACAAGTATTAGAAGATTCTAGTGGAAAGAAAAGTCAAATCAAGGTCACAGGATTGCGTGGAAGAATTGGAAATTCTTATGTAAAAGGAGAGGGGAAGGAGGTCTCGGGTTTAGGGAATTGGTAACCTTCAACGAATCTCTTATAGCTAGACAGGTATGACGGATTCTTACAAACCTAGGCTTGCTCGTTTCTCCGATGTTGAAAGGGAAGTATTTTACACAAAAATCAGGAGTCCTTAATGCTCAGCTGGGTACTAGACCGAGCCCTGTATGGAGATCTATATTTGCTACTATATCCAACATTAAGCGAGGTGCTCGACGTTGCATAGGAGATGGCCAATCAACAAAAGTTTCAGATAGATGGATTCCGAGGAACATATGAGGTAAACCATGACTGAGTCACCTAAGTAATACGTAGGACGACCTGATTTTGGTTGGAAACTTCATTAACCAGACTGAGAGAAGTTGGAAAGTGTCTACAATTGAATGTTTTTCAACCCAGATGATGTTATCAAGATACTAGACATCCCCATCAGCCTTTTGCCTAGCCCAGACAAGTAGTACTGGAGCCTTAAAAAGAAAGGCGAGTTTTAGGTGAAATCCTACTATCACATGGCAATCAGATTGAAGAACAATAACCTCCCTTCCGGGTCAGATACAGCAAAATCAGTGCAAGCCTATGTCAAATTAAAGAAATCAAATCTCCACCCCCGGGTGGAGCTTTTTGCATGGAAATTTCTTAACCGTATTATCCCTTGCAAGGCGGAACTTAAAAGGAGATGTGATATGGGTGACGATCAATGCAATTTCTATGGGGCATGGGAGAACTTGAATCATGTTTTTGTTATTTGCCCAAATTAATGTGAAACCCTTATGGGTTAATTGGGAAGGGGATCTACCCAGTAAAGATTTCAACGATAATGAAATGTACGACTGGGTTCTACATTTTATCTTGCAAGAATCAAAACAGTAAGGAAGAGAATTGGTTACTTATCAGTTATCTCTGGAAAATCTGGTTCACACGATGCCAAACGATGCTCGGACGAGCGCCGCAATGATGTGGGACTGGGATTAGGCCTCCTCCTTCCTCAAAGTGTGGGCAGACTTTGACGCGCTAGATCCTCAGGGTGTAGAGAGGCATGAGGGTGGGATTGGAGTTCCAGTTGATGATGAAAGGTTGGACGGGGTAGTGTGGGTGGACGGAAGCTCAAAAAATGGCAAAGAATTTGGTGTGGGTGAGGTTGTGAAAGAGAAGGAAGGAAGGATTATAGGCTTTGAGATCGATTGAGGGTGGGGAAATCAAACGCTGTGCCTAGTGGAGGCAAGGGCAGCAATGACGGGTGTCAAATTGGTGAAGAAACTAGGATGGAAGAGGGTGGAAATTGTCTCAAATTGCTTGGAAATTATCAATCACCTTAACTTAAGAACCCCTATTTTGCCTGTTGTCTGTAAAATTCTTAGGGGATATTAGCTGCAAAAAAGTTTTTAGGAAAATTACATGTCCCCCCATGATGTTTGGTGAAATTATATATTTCACCCACATTGTTACAAAAATTACTATCCCCACCCATGTCTTTCCCTTATTTTACATCCAACACTTTTCTATTTTTTGTTCAATTCAAATGATACTTAAACGTTGTCCGAAATTGATGTAACTTTACATGGATGATGCTAAAGTGATATATTATGATCTTATGTCAAATCTGAAGTTTTTTAAGCTTAAATGTGACCCGTGGGACCCAATGAAACAAGCGACATGTTTATTGGGACCCATATGTCACATTTAAGCGTAAAAAACTTTAGATTTCTCATTGAACCAAAATATAACACTTTAGCATTGTCTATGTATAATTTTATCAATTTTGGACAACATTTAAGCATCTTTTAAATTAACTAAAAATCAAAAAAAAAGTTGCTGAATGAAAAACAGGGGAAACCACATGGGTGGGAAAGTAATTTTTAAAACCACGTGAGTGTAGTGTGTAATTTCAACAAACGTCATGGGTGGGATATGTAATTTTCCCAAAAGTTTTTTTTTTTTGGAGCTAAGATGGAGATTTGTCCCTAGAAAGCATAACTGTTGGGCTCACTTATTAGCTAGGAAAGGAAGAAGTAAAAAGACATCAACTTTTTGTATTGGGCTGAAAGCCCAAGAATATCTCCTTGAAATTTAATGAAAGTTATGTTTGGTTTAAAAAAAACTTCGAAACTTATATATGTTTCATGTCATTTTCAACAATTAACGAAATTCTAATAATTGGTTTCACTACTAGTACATACTAAGACTTGATTATGTATTAGTGTCATTAAATCAAAGTATACAATATGTATCAATGTCATTACTCATTAAATCAAAGTATATACGTGTTCGTGTCTAACTACGTATTATATGTTTGAAAACAAGAAAATGTGCTTTTTTGTCCCGTTCGTTAACCAAAACAAGATTTAACCGACGACAAAAAATCTTATGTCTCACGTTCTCATTATAGGACTGAGTTCTGTCTTATAAAACTCGGTTTTCAACCTCAACAAGTACTGGTAATAAATAAAAGAGATAAGGATGAGGGTGAATATCTTTAAGGAGGGATAAATATATTTATTTTGAGAAGAGAGAAATAAAAATAGGATTGAATTATTAACTCAAATAAGAAGAAGTATCGTCACATTAGTAGAAAATTGGAATGATGTTATTAAATAAGTCATGAGAAGTGAAGGGAATTTATTAACATATAATTAATTTGGAGAGATAAAATAGAATTGAATTCTTAAAATCAGGAGGACGTTATAAGGGATGAGAATAGTAATGTTAATTTATTTTAAGAGAATGAAAATGAGGATATTGAAGTATTATTAATTTAGAGAAGGGAAAGGAGGAAGTAGAATAATTGTTTTAGTTTCCCTGGGCCTACTAGTAGTTACTAACTCCGGGTAACTCATTAATGAATTAATCTAGCATTTACCCAATCATACTGATTAATATTACAGATTCCCAAACTCAAATTACGCGGATATTTCAGTAATCATTAATCTCACTGGAAAGGACACATCGAAGAGTGGCAAAGGAAGCAGGAAGGGAAAATCGCCAGTAATCACCGTGGAGGAAGAGGACATCATCGACATGCCACTCTATCCTTTCACCGAAAGCAATAGAAAAGGCTAAGCTCCCACCGTTCTTTGTGGCTCTAGCAATAGAAAAATATGATGGGACCGGACATCCGGCACTGGCGCACAACACGTCAAAAGTTCATCTTCACGCTTGAGACAGAACTGAGAGAGAGGAGGTGAGATCCCGATGATCTCAACCCCTAAAAAGTTACAAAATCCACAAAATACCTCTAATCTGTTAAATGACCTTGAATAATGACTATTGTATCCCTTACATTGTAGGTCATGTTTCAAGTTCACAACAATTCCATTTTTTTATTTAGTGCATTTTATGAAATTTCACAAAAAAAAAGTACCACAAAAATATAAATAATTAGAAAAAATATTTTTTTAAATTAATAATTCTTAGATATTAAACATACACAAAACTAAAATATATTATTTGTTCTTCTCATTTTTTTACCTTCCTTGACTACTTATCCATCTTCTTTTGCATTAAAATATTATAGTTATAGTTAAAATTGATTAAATATTATATAATAAACATATATGTTGATTTATAAATAAAACTAATCCAATATAAGTTGAGGTAACTAAAACTATGTACAATTATCTCATATTTTATTGGATTTAATTTGCTCATATGTTGACATATATATGCTTAATATAATATTTAATCATTATCAAACCATAACTTCAATATTTTAATGAAGAAGAACAAATGATAAGTAGTCAAGAAAGGTCAAAAAATGAGTTGAAAATAACAATTTATTTGAAGTTTTGTGTATGTTTCATGTTTAAATTTTTGTTTATATATTTTTATAATTTTGAAAAATATTTTTTGAAAATATTTATATTTTGTAGTATTTTAAATCTATATATATATATTTGTAAAATTTCATAAAATTTCCTAAATAAAAAAAAGGCATGATGTGAACTTGAAACATGACCTGCAATGTAAGGGATACAATAGTCATTATTCAAGGTCATTTAACGGATTAGAGGTATTTTGTGGATTTTGTAACTTTTTAAGGGTATTTTATGAATATATTTTTAAAAAGATGTATATTATGAATTGTGAAAATTTTTAGGTGTATATCGTGAATTTTATGAGAAAAATAGGATAAAAATGTCATTTTCCAAGTGAGATTAACAACAAAATTAATGGACGTTATGGAGAAGGGACATTTTATGAATTTCAAAAAAAATTAGAATTATTTTGTAACAAAGTTTCAAAAAATAAAATATTATAAATAACAAAAGATTGTAGAGACTTATTGTGAATTTTCCCATCTTTAACACTACCTGCCGGGTCTTCTCATCTCTAAAGGAGTGTGAAGCTTTGACCGTATTATAGGAGTGGATGCAGCACACAGTATTAGTTAAGACTTTCAAAGCATTATATATTAATATATACACCCGATGATAGTTACTCTCTCCGTTCAACAATATTTGTCCTGTTTTCAAAAAAAAAAACAATATTTGTCGTTTTAGAAACTTGCACTTATTAAGAAAAGTAGGAAAATGACGCATGTACCCCTACTTTTTACTTTTTCATCTAGATAATAATTACTTTTGTGTTGAATAGTAGGGTTAAAAGTGGAAAAAGTGTGTCAAAAAGCTAGAATGACATATATTTTTGAATAACAATCACTTCCTAAAATGACAGATATTAATTAACAGAGGGAGTATAACCCGAAAGGTCAGTGGTAGCGGTTTTACATTTGAAACTTCCAAGAAAGCAACATCGCCACAGGCCCACATGCCACGACTCATCCCGCGTCAAAGTAGATTGACTTTGATAACGGTTGGATGGCAACACAATACTAGTAGTATTATAAATTCAGAATACACACACGGGGGGGTAGGGA
The DNA here is from genome assembly GCA_023374045.1 of Limonium bicolor. Lineage (NCBI taxonomy): Eukaryota > Viridiplantae > Streptophyta > Magnoliopsida > Caryophyllales > Plumbaginaceae > Limonium > Limonium bicolor. The sequence continues at coordinate 27,241,786 of CM041779.1, read as the reverse complement.
GGTATTGAAAGTTCCTCGGAAGCAAACATAGAAAACTTATAAAGATCCTTTTGATAATTTTTAACCAATTTTCTGACTGATTATGCCTGCGACGAAGTTTCGTCTCATAAAAGTTTACTAAGTATAGTAGTAATACTAGTAATATGCAAACAACATGAGAGGAAAAGTCAGGATGGCAGACGAAGAGTCGTTCAAGTTTTTGCTTTCAAACAAATAATGACGCCTCTCGGGGTCAGCTAGTCGATTTTCCAGTTTAGATCAGATTCAATGAAAAATGGTATGGGAGTCCCTAAACCGGGAAAAATAACAAAAAAAAGAAAGTATAGTCAGTACGATGGTGATGTTTGATTATTATCTTAAACATTAGTAGTAAGTTCTACCGAATCAACTCGACGTAGATTGATCATTATTTTAATGAGCATAACGGAGTTTTACATTACGTTTGCTCCATAAAAGAGATAGAGTCAAGATGTTAATAATGGCCTAACCTTAATAAAATAACATCATTTCATAAACTAATGTACAGAATAAAAAGATTATTTTCCTCGAATATGCAAAATAAAATACTGAGGACTCTCTCATTACCGACAAATTTGAGTATACTCGTCTCCTCGTCAAGATAGGCTTCGGAACGCTCCCAGTGATAGATGTTAATTGGTCAGTTGTTTTATTAACTACGACTTAGCTCTTAAAATAAAATAGAAATATTAGATGTCTGGGTGGGCCTGACCCGTCTGGGTCTCGTGTGAGCCTAGTCCAAAACACTGCCGGGGACGCGGGTACCGCAATATGACAATTAGATGTTTAATTTGTTTATATGACAATTAAATGTTTTACTACAAAATAATATAAATTCAAAACATATTAACCTAAAAAGGTGAAAATTTTCACTAATGCTACTATAAAGGGTAAATCAAGCTCTTGGGAGAATTTGGGTGCTCAATAATAAAAACTCATCAAGAAGCTGGTTGAATATACCGTTTATGTTAGTTTGACAAAACATAATTGGCATGAACCGACGAGAATCAACCAATGACAAAACAACATGTGAAAGGACGGACCGTTCGAAGGTCGCGATTGAGATATGCGGTACATTAATGTTATTTTTTCACAATAATTCTAATTGGTTTATAATTTGATGAAAAGTACGCATGTCTCATTATTATTCACTAATCACACATAGCTCTATTTTGACTAGACCTGATAATTTGGGTTGATGGGTCGGGTTGATATCAATCATAAACCAACCCATCTAAAATATCATCAACCCAATTCAACCAAAAAATGGATGGGTTAGAAAATCATGACCCTAACCCGACTCGTTTAAAATTCTTCAACCCTAACCCAATCCACCCAAACTATTTTTTAAGCATACAATAATTTAGATGGATTAGGAGTATGAATTAATTAAAAAATCCAAAAACATCTAGTGCTAGCTGGCATACTAATTAGGATGAAACAAAAGGAAGAGAAGTAATCTTACTTGATCGACCAACTTTAAACAAATTCCATGTTATGTGAAGAATGTAAAAGTACTGCACCAATTTCTCATTAATAGAATAACACGTACTTTTGTTTACTTTTATCAATCTGAGCATAAAGCTTTACCCCTGTTGAGGAGAAATCCTATCCGGATATACACATAATCCTAGTGCCCTTAATAAAAAGGGGAACAAAAATGAAAATCTTCATTATGCATTAGAAAAATATACTAAAGACAAATTTTCTAAAGTTCAAATAATTTATAAATTGAGAGTTCAAAACCTCACACTATGGCTGATAGTTTTAAAATATTTATACATGTTTAAACTAAGTGCTCATGTCTGAGAAAAGTACAATTACAACCACTTAACCGCTACCAAAAGGAACTTTTATGCAACACACTATATGCATTGTTAGCTTTAGAATTCACTAAGAGGTCCATAATCAAGATCCTAGTTACAATATCACCTACGTTTATCCACCTTTCTAGATAATCTGAACATACCCATGTTCTCAAAAGCGACATAGACAAGAACAACGACGTAGAGAAGAAAAATGGATGCAAGTCTGCAAGTCGAGAGTATTAGAGTTTTCAACATTATGTTAAGGTCTGGTTGGGCCCTTTGTTTGATATGTAGTTGATTGGGCCGTCTATTTAGTTAAGATTATGTGATATTATTAAAGGTTGGATAGTCCAACTACACTTTGGCTTACGGCTAAGGTATAGTTTGATATGAAATTAATATATATATATATATATATAATGAGAATTACTATTTTTTTTATTATTAACAAATATATATTTTCGGTTTTCGGATTGGGTCATGGGTTTAGATCTCTATCCTAAATCGACTCATAAAATTAGTTTATTACCCTAACCCAATAAAAAAAATGGATCATAATCAAGATCTATACCCACAAAAGTATAGATTGGGCTCTGATTGGGTAAAATTTGTGGGATCTGATAAATAGTACTAAAAAATAGAAAGATAAAAGGAAAACCGGCGGAGTTCATCCAATTGACGCAACCGCGTCTCAAAAACACGCTGAGAGGAAATCAGTTATGTGTTTACACAGAAAAATATGGGGGTCAATACACTACTCATCTCGAGTACGACTATATCTCTAGCCAGCCTCCCCACCACTCCAATTCCACCTTCCTATAAAATTCCCAGGCTCAACCCCAATCCTCTCAATTCCCAAAACCTTCAATTCGTCAATCAACACCTATCAATTCTAATCCACTCGCTCTATTATCTCCGCTTCTACCCAAACTCAATTTCAAATTTCAATACCCGTTCCACCTACCGACCAATTCAACAACCAGAGTAAAAACAACCAACCATTCACGATGTCTTACGAGAAACAGCCCCAATTAAACGGCGGCTACTACGGCCCATCAATCCCACCACCACGCAACTCCCACCGTCACGGCCGATCCGGCCGAAGCTGCTGTTCCCGCTGCGGCTGCTGTCTCCTCGGCAGTCTATGTGACTGCGGTTGCTGTCTTCTCAGCTGTGTATTCAAAATCATCTTCGGTATCCTAATCGCAATTGGACTAGTAATCCTCCTCTTATGGCTAATCATCCGCCCACACGCTCTTAACTTCCATGTGACGGACGCTTCCCTCACATCCTTTAGCTACGCATCCACCACAAATCAACTCAATTACGACCTCTCACTCAACCTTACCGCTCGTAATCCCAACAAGCGCATCGGCGTCTACTACGACCTCATCCGTGTTAACGCGATCTACGCTGGACAGAGATTATCGACTAAGGAAGTGGGTACGTTCTACCAAGGGACGAAGAATACAACGGATTTGGGACCAGTGGTGTTCAAGGGACAGAATGCGGTTGTGTTGGGTGTGGAGCAAGATGGGGATTATCAGACTCAAAAGGGGAATGGTGAGTTTAAGATTGATGTGAAGTTGGATCTGAAAGTTAGGTTTAAGATTGGGCTTATTAAAACTCATACGTTTAAGCCGAAGATTAAGTGTGGTTTGACTGTTCCGCTGGATGGTGATTCTGCCGCCAATGGGAAGCAGTTTGAGGATACTAAGTGCCATTATGATCTCTGGTGATCGAGAGGTTCGCCGTCGGGATGATATGTTTACTGGTCTTTTATTGGAACAGTGAATTCTGATTTGATCTTTGAGGATTTGCTTTATTCTTCTGGTGATCATTATGATTCTATACTCTGGGTATATAATTTATAGATCGATGTTACTAGCAGTATTCTTTGGTTTGTTTTGGGATGGTAGAGCATAGATTTGGAGGTGGGTTGATTGTTTACATATACTTCAGATATTTGGATTATTATTAGCTTGTTGATGATTTCTTACAGTATTTTTCTATAGTTGTTTATGTTCGATCGAGTACTGGTGTGAATTTTCTTTGGACATAAATAAAGGCATTGCTGTTTTATCGATTGTAGTCCAGTGCCATTCTGTTCTTGAATTCATATGCTTCTTAGTTGCCAATGCGAGATGCTAGCTGTTCTTGCGGCTCTTGCTAGCAGTCGCTAATCTATATTGCTAATTTACCGCTACTCATGATCAACGTGACCCTTACGCAACGCCAATTGCTGCAGAATCAATCCCTTTCATGTATTTTATTTATTCCACCTTTAAACTTTCTAGTCTATTAAATAAAAAGTCTATCTTTAACTTTGACTTTGGAAGCAAAGTCCTAATACTTTTTGTTATCGAACCAAATGCGTTAAGTTATGTTTGAATGGATGGAAAGGAGAGACTGAAAAGAAAAAAAGAAAAGAGAAAAGAAGGTTTTATCAAACTGAATACTTTTTGTTATTAAACTGAACATAACTAAAAAAATTCTATCCATACTGAATTAGTTTAGTATGTTAAAACAAAGTTTTTGGACAAAAAATATGAGCCATTAGGCATAAAACTAGTCGTTTAATAGTATTATTGTTGCAACTTAGTAACATATCGTGAATATTAGGCAACAAGACAAAAATATCCGCTATAAAGAAAATTGTCATAAAAAAACATATTATGAACTGAAGTGTTATATTATGAATTAGAAAAAAAATCATGGCATATGGAGAATAAATTTGAATATCTTTGTTTTTTTTTAAATTGCTAAACTTTTTAGTGACATTTTATCATAACTAAATAGGATACATTGGTTGGATTTGGATTAACATGTACAAATTTATTTACACGTATATTACATACTTAATTTGGATCATGTCATGTACCAGCTTAATAAATGAGTCATATTAACCAAACTCTATACTAATAAGTATAACATAGATCCATCATCTCGCAAAACATATGAATCCAGTGAGTGAATGCATTGTTAACCTATTTGGATACGTGTAAGGAAAATAAAAAATGCAGCAGCACAAATAAAAGTAGTTTAACACGCTAACTCCCCAGACATGAGTCATGATAAAAAACGCTGCGCCCAGTCCACAAGAAGAGTTCAATAATTTTTTCTGAAAAATAAAATTCAAAACTGACTCACCGCAGCCGAAACTATAGAATACTCGCAACTAGCTCAAGTCCGATTCAACTAGCTGAAATGGTTTTGTTCAGATCGTGTACCTATTCTATTCGGCCCATTTGCTAGGCCTACGATACGCCAATTTGATGGCGATGCTCAGATCTCTTGCTCGTTTTGGGTCACTAAACATGAGAATCTCTTCCATCCAATCCAATCCACCTCACTATTTCTCATATTTCGAAAATTGCAGTAAATCTCTACTGGTTTTCTCTAAAAACGATGAAACGGATCCCATTTTCCCGATGCCAATCTTAGGTAAATATGGGTGACTTCACGCTTAAGATTACGGTTAATAACTAGTTATACTCCATTTACCTTAAGTAGATAGAAAAGATGACCCACCCGTCTAATAATCTAATGGTCCGCAATGTGATTTTTTCTTTTGTTTTCTCTTTTTTTTTAACATGCTATCTTTAATTGCTTGAAGTACATTGGACAGTCTTGCCATAAAAAAAAGGAACATAGACAAATCTGGTGTGGTTGTACCTTTGATACCCTTGTCAAGTTTTGTACATATACTTGAAAAGGAAATTATGGTGGAATCTGTCTTCTTATGGGTTATATTAATATACAACAAGTTATTCAGAAGGGTTTTCTTCTGGGTCTCAAAACCTGGATTTCAGAACTTTTCCTTGCTAAGAAATCCTTAACTTAATCCCAGAATAACCATATTTCTTTCTTTTTTTTTCTTTCGTCTTCAAGCAAAAGAAAACACCGCACGCAAACATAGTAGTATGTACATGCTATGATAATAGTCATACCCACACCCCTGTTCTCCTCAGAATTCAATCAAACCCACCCAAAATCTCTTTTTCACTTCTTTCGTTCTCTAATCACCACTGCCAATTTACTAAGCCACCCTCCTCATCGGGATAAAATCAAAAAATAGTAAGTACCTAATTGTATTAGCTCAGCTGTGTCACAAAAGTAGGCAGCATCATATCTTCAGCCTCGCAGACAAAATCAACGGGAAGGACAAACTCGGGAAATTATTTGTACACGTCAGCAGGCACTACACCTTTTCTTCACCTTGCCCGCGCGCGCACCTCAACCGTTCAGTACTCCCCACACAGCTGGCACTACTAATAAATTTTAATTGTACTACTATTAAAAAAGAACACATTTCCCGTTTTCTCCTTTTCTGACGGAGTCCGGGTCAACCCGATTACCTTATCGAAGATGGCCTGGCAATTGGCCCAGCAGAGGAACGAAACGACTCAGCCACGACCGCATCAAATTTACAACAATGAAACGGTACAACACCACCACCATCCATTCTCGCCGCAGCCGCCGTGCAGACCTCACACGAACTCTGTGACGATGTTGCACCAGTCGAACTCGAAACACCACCCCACGACGACAAACCATCATCGCTTGTCGTCTTCTCGCTACTTCCACCGACACTTTTCTCCAACCACGATCGGACGTTTACTTCCGAGTAGACATCAGAATTCAAGTCTAAAGACATTAAAAACTTCTCACGGTCTCTGCCTACCGCACTCATCAAATTGGTTGAGTACTCCAAGTAATCCGTCATCGGATGATGATACCAATTCTCTCCACCCGTGGTAGAAATCCGCGGCGACAACGATGACTGATCAAAATACACCGAAGGATTTGATACATCAGAGAAGGAATAATTATTACCATCTCGGCGTAATAACATGAAATTTTCCGGCGAGTGGCTCAATGAGGCGGCGGAACTTCTCATCACGTGGTTGTTGTTGATGCCGCCGTACATACTACCGGTTTGCTGTTGTTGTCTGTTGTTTCTACGGCGACGAACACGGCGTGATTTCTTAGAGACGACAAGGAAGTAAGCTGAGTTACGTTCACACATAGCAGCGGCGAAGTTGAACTTATTAGTGACAGGGAAGCGACGGCCGGTTCTAGTACCTGGTGGGAAGAGGTATGGTGATGACTGTGGTGTTCGTTCGATGTAAGTAGTTATTTGATGTGGTGAAATACCGATCTTCTGACTGATGACTGATTGAAAACCCTTGAAGTTCATACTAGGGTTTATCGCGACAAAACCCATATCGACGGTTCGTTCACCGTCGTAGAATAGAACAGGGAAGAACGCTTCTAGTGTTGTAACCCCTCCTCCTACTCCTCCGCCTCCTTCCATCATCATTTTATTCGGAGAGATGTGTGGGGTAGTTTGCTGATTTTTCCGAATTTGAAATTTTGAGCAGAGGTTGAGGACGGATAGAAAGGAGGGATAGGTCGATAGGATTGATAGTGGGGGATAAAGGGGTTAGCCTGGTAGATGAAATACAGGAGAGCAGAAGAAGAAAACAGGGGACATGATTTTGGATTTAAGTGAGGTTTTATAGAGATAGAAACGAAGGTAAGGCGGTGGTGGGGATATTTTGGGTATAACAAAAAGGGAAGATATTCTGTATGAGAGACATGGAGAAACCGTGAGACGGGATCTCGTCCAATCACCGTACGGTAATATGACTAATGAGAAATGGTCCATATGGTGGAGACTTGGGCCGCAAGTTCTGTGGCGATATTTGTTTGATCTTTTCTCGGAAATTCAGTTTATCTTTTCTGTTTGTTTTCGCCGGTTGAGATACGATACACTTGTGGAGCAAGTAATTTTATTTGCCAGTCAGAATGATAGAGTGAAGAAATCATGATCACCAGCATTCTATCTCCACATTTAGGGAAAATTGTCAGAGTTAATTGTGATACAGAGGCGAATATTAGTTGTAGGAAAGTTGATTATCATCTCTCCTTTATTTATGAAGGGTCTTTAAAGAAAGAATTTTTTAACTAATTATTTTTACATCTTCACTCTTACATCTCTTTTTTTCTTTTTTTTTTCTTTTTTTCTTTCTTTTATGCCATTATATATAGATTGATTTCACACTACTACCGATACTCTGAGATCCTTAACATCCGATTTCAAACATACTTGTTGGTGGTTCTCAACACTTTGTAGATATTGACCTCGTTTAGGGAAACCCTAAGACGCTGCGTTTGCGTCTCATTCTTGTGTCCAGACGCGGTCTCGTGTTTGACATCTTCTTCTCTGTTCGCTGCGTCTGTGATTCCCCTGCGATCGCGTTTGTCTCTTGCGTTTCTTCTCTGTGCATTTACCCTCCGTGGGTGAAATCCTTCGCGCCATCTCCATCTTCTTTTCCTCATTCTTCCTGGGTCTGCTGGTCAACATGATTCTCTTATCTCCAACCACTTTTCCATGGTGGGAGGCTACCGCATTGCAGTCGATGCACTTGCACTGCTCTCTGCTTTGTCTGCAGAGATTCGAAAGAGATCTATCGCCTTATCTCCTTCGATTCTCTACCTATCTTGGTATGTTGCGCTTGTCTTGACTGCTCTCCCTATCTGCTATAAATACGACTCTCACGTGGACTTGAAACCCTAATTTTTGGGTTCTGATCTTAACGCCCACCATGGCTCGTTGTCATCTTCTTCTTCTTCTTCCTAATTTTGGTTTGCATGTCTCTTTGCAACACTAACCTGTGGTTCTTCGCTGCCAAAAAAACTTGGGTGCACCCAACTTCTTTGCCCGATCGGTTGTTGCTCTATTGCTGATAAATTGCTTGGTTTCCCAACTGCTGTGACCAAAATCCTTGTGAATTTGGTAATATTTAGCAAGCCCTACCTCCAATTTGTTTCGTGATTTTGTTATTTGTTTTCATTTTTCTTGAACTTACCCAGAAGATGTGTTCTGTCCAGGTTTAACATTTTGGGAATTTTGGTGCTTGCTCGTTGCACTGGCACTTGTTCCAGCACTATCAAGTGTAAGTTTGAACTAAACCTGTTGCTTCCATTGTTTGCTTGCCCTAGTGATCTATTGCTTCCATTATTTGGAAACCGTGGCAACTGATCTGATGCTTTTGAAATACAGAAATTATTTTCTGTATGTGTATGTGGCTTGGTAGTTGTTTGAAACTTATGGAGATATCTGACCTTATATGATCTGAACTATTTGTTCTTCTCTCTTGAGTTTGAGATCCTTCTGCTACCTGAACAAAGGTCCTACTCCACCTGACCTTTGTTTCAGTTCTTGTGATATATTGCTTCCAAATTTGGAAACCATGGGAAAGACCTTAGTGATCTGTTGCTTTTGAAATACGGAAGTTCTGTTCTGTATGTGTTGTATGGTGGCTTGGAATTCGTTTGAAACTTATGGAGATATCTGACCTTATATGATCTGAACTATTTCTTCTGCTCTCTTGAGTTTGAGATCCTTCTGCTACCTGAACAAAGGTGCTACTCCACCTGACCTTTGTTTCAGTTCTTGGTTCCTTAGTATGAACTGCTTTGGAATCTGTTGACTCTAGTTTAGCAGATGCGGCCATTAAGTTCTGTTGACTCTAGTTTAGCACTTTTTGGAATCTGAACTGATTTGGGTTAGTTCAGTGGATGCAGTTCTGCCTAACTGCTGCATTTTTTGTTGAACTCATTGATTTCCCTTGAATAAAACAGAAGCTGACATAGAGTTGTTCTGTTATCTGCATGTTGCACTGAATAATGTGATTGTGGGTCATTGAACTGATTACAACTTCTGGCTTATTATCAAGCATAGGTATGAAATCTGCATTGGAAATTCTGTTTACTCTAGTCTTGCACTTTTTGGTATGTGAACTGCTTTGGGTTTAATTTTTTTACCTCATTTGTGGTTGATTGTGTGGCTGATTGATGGACATTTTATTACATTGAGCAGGCTGGTTTATCTGTTGTTGCACCTCCCAGATCATTGGTATATGCTGAGTCCTTGGTCCACCATTCACAAGCTGTGGGTATTAACTAAGGTAACAAGTTACCTTAAAGTTAATATCATTCATAATTGAGTACCTAAATCATTATTTCAAAGCTACTGTCCTTGCATTACCATGTTGTTGCCATCAACTGAGAACTTTTAACTTGGTTGAGCTGGTCGGCATAATGGTAAACAAGGAGGCAATGATGAACACTACTTTACGAAAAATAATTGCTTTAATGTAGATGTACTTCTTATGTTTTGAGCCTTAAACAGTAGCTATGAAATTTGTGCATTTAATACTCAATTATAACAGCAATGATGTATATTTTTGAAGTTAGTCTTTAATAGTAATTGTTAGGATATTTAAACCTTTTGAGTTAGAGCTTCTCAGCCTCTTCTTTTAGAATTGTTGCCATTATTAGGATGAACAACTCTCCTAATACTTCTAGGTCGGCAGTTCTAAAACGAAGGGGTGGCTGTGAATTAAAAGATACATGTAAGACTACAAATGATTAACAGATACTACATTATTATGAGCCTTAAATGAGAAGCTATAATCTCAAATGTGTTTAGTATTCTTTCAACTGCTAAAGCGATGATGAGAGGCTAACAAGCTTTACTCTGAGCGCAAAGCCAAACTATAACATCCCTCACTTGCAGTGACTGTACTTCAGTCTAGCAAAAAACAATAGGGATATTCCTTTTTATGATGTTTAAAGATGTATATAGTTTAGAAACCAAGTTATCCATGTAGTTAAGTTAGTTGTTTTATTGTACATAGGTGTTTATGATTGTAACTTTTAGTTGATTTCAGCTTAAAGGTTGTAATTAGTCAACTCTTCTGTACGCAACACTCCCTACCATGTTAGCAATCTCCATTATATACACAGCACTCCTTACAAATTAGCAATCTCCATTGGATTAAACGGCTTTAAATAATACAACATCAAACGTACATTTGCTACTGAAAAGACTAACACGGATTTAGTACTATACCTTCCCTTCACGAGTTATCACGGTAAATGATATAAAATTGTTTCGATTACACATTAAATGTATATTTGTTACCGAATAAACTAACGCAGCCTTAATTAAAGCAACCCTAAACTAAAGTGGCCTTTAATTAAAAGCTCGGATATATAGTTACTCTATACTACATCGATATTTACAATATTCTTAATTTGGTTTTATGCACATATGAGTCGCTCTAAGCTACCTATTGTTTACCACCCAAAGCTTAGTGTCCAACAAAAAAGGTAAAACAAGCCGAACTTATAGAAAATTAAATCAGGAGATAAAACAAAGTAAATGTATTTTAGTTGAAAGGTAAATATAATTAATTAATTGGTAAATGAAGCAAAAATGTAAACTAGTGATTATTAGGGTGATTATATTTAGTTTTAACACGCCTAAAACTGTTTAAATTATTAGATGGCGTCTTCCGCGAAGAAAAATACGAAGGGCAAGGGGAAAAAACCAGTTGTCGCCATCGAGGATGATGATGAGGAAAATGCACAAGTAAATGCAAGTTGGACCCTAGAACTTAACGCACTTGCATGTGAGCTATTTGCAAACACCTGAATGTGAGTTTAGGACAATCAGGAGCTATAATTGGCAAGAAGATCTCTTGGACACCATGCGTTGAAGAGTTCAAGCGTAGATCAAATAAACCCTGGGGCTTTGACAAACTGAAGAACAAGTACGACTGGTTGAAACGGAATTGGCATCTATGGCTTCAGATGATGGGTGAATCTGGTCTAGGGTGGGAGCGTGAATTAGGAACCATAGATGCACCGGATGAATGGTGGGAGAAAAAATTAAGGTTAGTACTCGCACAACTTGTTGCTCGTTAAATAACTAGCTCACCACACAATAACAAAAACTTTGTGATATTCCTTTTTGTGTAGGAGAACAAGAAATTTGCTCGATTCAAAAAATATGGTTTTACAGAGGAGATGGAGAAGAACATGCATATTGTGTTCGGTAAGGACGTAGCGCGTGGTAACTTAAAGTTCTCGACCTCGGGACATGCTACATCTAGCGTTGCACCCTCCGACCGCGATATGTCAGGATACATACCGCAGATAAATGATATCAGCCCTGGAGACCAGTCTTCATACGTGAACCGCATGTACGACATGAATTTGGGGGTGGAAGAATTAGGAGATCATACCGGTTGGGTAAAGGATGCGTTGGGTTTCAACACCTACACTCAATCCCAAACCTGGGATTCATTCCCGGTCGATACAACACCCACCACAAGCCCTGTTGTGACATCTAACTTCAATCCTTGCCCCAGTAATTCATCATCACTAGGAAAGAGAGGTTCTTCTTCTGAGGACTCAGGTGGTTGCAAAAAGACTCGCAGGATGCGCCAGTATGATGAGACGGCATCAAGACTAAAGAGCATTGACGAGACCATTAAAATGACAAACAAGAGGGGTGAGGACACAGCTGCGTTTATGAGGAACATGAGGGAGGAAAAAGCAGCTGAAAAGGCTGTTAAAGAGCAGTCATCCATTGCTGCAGCTATGGATCGCCTCTACAATTTGGAAGGGGTTGACTTTGACAGTAAGGAGTTCTTGTTCGCTTCTTCGTTGGTGTATGATGACAAGAAGCGAGAGGTGTTCCTACGCCATAAGAAGGACTCAACTGCTTGGAACTGGGTTATATTTGAGTATGAGAGGAGTCTTTGATGAGATGTGTATGTTGTTGGCAAGTTACTTTTAGGGTTTTCCAAAATATCCCTTATATGCGGCTATGTAATGTTGGGTTTGTAGAACTTTTCATGATGTGGTGTAGTGTACTTTTATGTAGTGTACTTGTACGTATGTTTATTTACATGTTTGAATCGCTATATTTGTAGTATTTGTAATACCCTGGTTATGATGCAATGTTTAATATAACTACTTTCATGTATGTTTATTTACATGTTTGAATCTCTATATTTGTAGTATTTGTAATACCATGATTGTGATGCAATGTTTAATATAACTTATAATGTTTCATATTATGCTCAAATAGCATGGACAATTTGGGTGGACAAGGAAGGGATATATCGGAAGATGAAGATTCCTATATGGAGTTTATGGAGAATATGGCGAATTCAATACAAGCCGATGCTGATGCGATTACAGTAGCTGGTCTTGCGGTAGTTGCAATCGTGAATAACCCTCCGCCACGTGTAAGACGTCACTCAGGCGTATTCACTGGCAACGATTGGATAGATGACATGCTGATTTCTTGTGACGATACAAGAATATTCAACGCATTTCGAATGAACAAATACACTTTTCGAAGTTTGTGCTCGATACTCTTTCAGAAATATGGCTTGAAGGGAACTTCTGAGTTTAGTGTGAAAACGAAGGTCGGAATGTTTTTACATATATTGGCAAAGGCAGATTCAAACAGAGATGCCCAAGAACGATTTGCTTGTTCTGCTGAAACTGTATCTCGTAATTTCCATGATGTACTGAACGCAATGGACTTGTTCGGTCGGGACATTGTGAAGCCACGTGACCCACAGTTTCGTGATGTGCCAGAAAAAATTCAATCAAACCCACGTTATCATCCGTTCAAGGTCAGAAATATATTGTTATTATGAAACAACCATGTTATGTAATTGTTTGTAATTTATGACATTTAACATATTTTAATGGTTTGAAGGATGCGATTGGAGCTCTAGATGGTTCACATGTTCAGATCATCGTTGACGAGCATTTGCAGATGGCATGTAGGGGAAGAAAGAGGGAAACAACAATGAATGTGTTAGCAATTTGTGATTTCGACATGTTATTTACTTTTGTAGTCACCGGCTGGGAAGGTTCAGCCCATGATGCTAGCATATTGGCCGACTCAAAAAGAAGCTTCAATTACCCCACACCACCAGATGGTAATATATAAATTTACTACTTAATTTTGTTAAATTATATGAAACTTCTTATCTTTGACGAATCAATCACAATTTCACTTTATGATGTAGGAAAGTTTTACTTAGCCGACAAAGGATACGCAAATCGTGGACGTGTAGTGACACCTTTCTCAACCGGGCGATATCACTCATCACAATGGAGGGGTGCTCCGCCAACTGGTCGTGAGGAGATTTTTAACAAATGTCACTCGTCCTTGCGTAGTGTAATTGAAAGGGTGTTTGGTGTTCTCAAGAAGCGTTGGTGTATTTTAAAGTGTGTGCCACATTACTCGCCGACGGTTCAAAGCAGGATAGTTTCAGCATGTTTTTCGTTAAACAACTATATACGACTACTTGATCCACTCGACTCCATTTTCAATGAGTTTGAAAACGAGTATGTAGGGCACGCAGACGATAATGAGGAAGACAATGGTGAGGTTGCTGATGATGTGGACGTTGGGGACGATCCAAACGAGATGTCTATGGACGATGTTCGCAATGCTATTGCAGATGAACTTATGACATCTACGGTCATATGATGTGTGTGACCTTAGTGTATCTCGTTACTGTTTATGTATCCTAAGAAGTTTGTAAACCATAAACTGTATGAGCTTAGATTGAGTTCTGTTATTCTACTTTGTATAAGATTAACCACGTGAGTTCAAGGCTTGGCGTCGCTCTCATGATCATCCACCTCAGTAGCTCCTTTTCGGTTTTTGTTCTTTTGAGACTCTTTATTTTTTGTATTCCTTTCTTTTTATTATTTTGGCTATTTTGATGTCTTTTATATTCTTAGCTTGCATTTTTCTTATTTTTCTTTTGGGCTGTAACTGATAACTAATGTTATTTCTGCTTAGTGCACTCAGTGGCCTTTGGCCATTTATTCTGTTGCCAAGCACTGTCTACTATTGCTTATTTATTTCTACAGGCTTGCCACTGTTGTGTGTGTGATCGATAGAAAAACTAAGGAGACTCTGCCCATTTTTTCACAGACTTCCCTCATCTACGGTCATATGATTTGTGTGAGCTAAGTGTATCTCGTTACTACGTATATATCCTAAGACGTTTGTAAACCATAAAACTATATGAGCTTAGTTTGAGTTTTCTTAAAGTATAAGATTAACCATGTGGGTGTATTTGACACTACTTAATAGTTTACATTTTTTTTGGCCGTGTATGTTAATCACATTTATGTGCTACTTAGATATGAAATAATCATTTTCTTTAATTTTTGAGATGCAATTAACTAAATATGTAAAGTTGTACAAATTAATCAAATTCATAGGAGAAAAAACTTTTAAAAAAAGGCAAACTGTTTTTCATTCAGTAACATGCGTAAACTAACAGATTTTTACTAAGTACAACATACAATTTGGTAAATGTAAAAAATATAACAGATTTTTAAAACCAGCAGCAGGCTTTCACCAAACACCCAAACTAGCAGCTGACAGCTTCTGTAAAATTCGTCAGCAGACAGCTTCTCAATTTCCAGCAGCAGAACCCGACAGCAGCCCCCAGCAGCTGTCCCCAAACGAACCCATTAGATTATCTGTGTTTTATAATTACAGATTGCTTTTATATGGGAATGAATGTTTTTTTGGTGTATAACAAGAGTAAATTAATAAGAAACAAATGAGAACACATTTCAGTATTCATCCCAATATACATATAGGTGCTTTTTGACAAACAGATTAAACTACCCGGATTTCAAACACAAATCTGCATAGCTGATAGTTGATAGCTGATAGTTGATGACTGATTAAGTAAGCTGAAAGCTGATATAATTAGTTTAAAATGACATTAGCTTATTGCAAATAATATGAAAATGTGTTTGCCATTGCTAAACTTATTTTAACAGCTTAATGTATAATTAGATTAATAAATAATTTATATACATATTAATATGTTATAAATACTATAGTACAATTTAAAAATATATTGGAAATACTATTGTACAATTTTCAAATATGTAACTAAAATAATATTCACCAATATTTATTCATCATAATGACATATATGTTGATATTAACATAAGTAATAAACAATGTGTTACATACATTTTTTATATATATTACTAATTATTTAATTAAATAAATTTTTTTTAATGTTGTATATCATAATTGCATATATTACATATGTGTTCATAATCATATAAATAATAAATAATGTGCAACATAATATTTCTACAATACATATATTGCTAAATATTTAAGTAAAATAATATTTACTAATATTTATATATCATAATTACATATATAACGTATGTATACATATTCATATAACTAATAAATAATGTGTAACATAAAATGTCTATAAATATTACCAATTATTACTAATATTTATATATCATAATTACATATATAACATATGTATTCATATTCATATAACTAATAAATAATGTGTAACATAAAATATCTATAAATATTACTCCCTCCATCCCACCACAATTGTCCATTTCCAGTTAGCACGCAAATTAAGAAAGAAAATTAATACAACTTCCTTCCCAACCTACCCTCTCTCAACGTCATTGTACAGACAATGATAAAAGGAAAAAGTATCTTGTAGTTTATCACACGTATAAAAATTAGGGGTATTAGTGTAGTTTTACATCAAAACTAGACAACTTTGTAGGACAAGGAAAAAAAAGGGAAGTGGACATCTGCCGTGGGACGGAGGGAGTACTAACAATTTAATATTAAAACAATATTTATTAATATTTATATATATCATAATTATGTATTCATTTTCATATAACTAATAAATAATGTGTAATATAAAATGTCTATAATACATATTACTAATTATTTAATTAAAATAATATTTACTAATATAATTGTTGCATCACAGTGAAATATATTGGTATTACAAAAGCAATTTATGGTAGTTTGGTAACCATCTATCCAGTGGTGGACCCAGAAATTAAATCTTATGGGGTCCAAAAATATTTTTGTACATTAACATATATAAAGTTTGAAGGTAATATATAAATGTGGGGTTATAAATGTTTTCAGAATTAATATATATATGTATATATTAAATTTTAAGGTAATATTTAAATTTTAAATAAGTAGGTAGTATTAGTAAATGACTCATTTTTTAAATAATTAAATATGGGGTTAGATTTTAACATGGATCAAAGGAGTAATTTTGTTTCATAACATTAAAATCCTAAAATAAGTCGACAATAATTGAACTTACAACCTCACATATAGTAACATGTCTCTACCACTATATTATTATCAACTTTTAATATTTTATCTTATTAAAACTATACTTTAAAAAAAATTTATTGCCAGAAAAGCTATGGGGTCCAGGACCCCACCAGACCCCATTTCGGTCCGCCCCTGCATCTATCACAAAAGCAATAATGTTGGTATGAGCTGAAGTACAAGGGGTACAGGTTGACGTAGAGAACAGACTAAAGCAAATAATAACTTAAGTCATTTGAAAAAGGTATTATGGGGTATTTCTTCCCTCTCACGAACATGGCCTAAAAGTTAATTTGTGTGAGAGATTGTGGACTATGATAAAAGAAGAAACCAATAATTATTTAATGCTTGTCCATTTTTTACTTAGATTGTCGTGCCCCATTACTTTCGTCGAGAACGAACGGTCCTTAAAATCTGGTGAAAGATTTTAGATTATGGCCCCCTAGATCCAGCCTATAGTAGATTAAACTTTAGATTTAGGATCTAGGGGACTCAATCTGAGCTTTTCATCAAGTTTCCTATTAAATTCTTCTCCGTCCTCAGTGTTCTTGATATTGATTTTCTTTATGTTTTGGATCGCATCTTATGTGAGTGTTTAGGTACAAAGATTGTGTTTCCCCTTTATTTGTGTTTGAATGTAAAGCAAATAAATAGATAACACCAGATTTATAGTGGTTCAGTCAATGTGACATACATCCACTGTTGATAACGATATCTTTATTGGCGATTTAGAGCAAATAACTCTAAACTCTCCAAGTCTAACTTGTGATTTAGTTTCCCTCTCCCCAAAATATGATGCCTTTCTAAGTGCATGTGCATGTCCTATGCTCTCTATTTATAGGCCTCTTGGGATTAAGCTCTCGCGGCCTCTTTTACACATGTAACTCTCCTATTTATATACCTTGTCATGCAACTTGACAACTTGCTTTTATGGGAAACTTCTAGACCATCCTATACAATATATCTCTTCTGGTAACTAGCACTGTTCTTCTGGTAATATCTTCCGGAACAAGCTTCCGGTAATAGGTTTTTGGTAGAGAGTACCTGTACTTTCATACCCTCCTTCGTCTGGTATATTTTATACCATTACATCTGGAAACACTAGACATTTGAAAATTAGACTAGTGAGAAAGGGCACATCATTTTAAGTTTCCACAATACTCAAGCTAGCTAAACCATAAAATGACTCTTGGTGGGAAGGAGGCCAATCCTTACAATGTGATCTAGTTAAACAAACTAAATATTTTTTTTTTTGAAAAAGAAACAACTTCTCAATTCACAATCCAAAAACACTGTCGAAAAGTATCAACGTCATGGTACCGTGAAACTGAACTGTATCCGTTTTCGGGTTATCCGCAATAATTTTTGTAATTTAGTTAACTGAACGGTGAAAGATAATCAGATTTCATTTTTTAACAATTATTAATTGATAAAATAAAAAATATTCAAAATACAAAGTAATTATATACAATCCATACCGTCAAAATAGTAAAATATATGACCCTTGTTAATTCAAAATTTAACAAGTAACCTCTAATCTATCTTCACACTTTCATGTCTTAACTCTCATGTAGTCACATAGCAACCACCCAGTAACCTACCTAGTTGTATTAGTGTTGCAAGTATCCAGTGATGATTCTAGCAAGTGGGTTCACGTTAAGAATGTGCATTTAGTTATTCTTCATACATACGGGTTCAATTATAATACAATGATGGTTTAATTTGTTGATTAATTGTGCACCGAGAAAAAAAAGCCCTTCTATATATGGTTCACTGAGAGAATTGGAACAAATTAAGGGTTAACCATTCTAAGAAGGACGGTAATGAAATCAAATTTCTAAAACATCGAATTGAATGATTAACCAGTTATCATAACTGGGTTCAGCTAAACGTTAACTTTACTGAAATTACCTTTGGGCGCTAGCATCCCTTGAAGGAAATATTTCTATGCATGATATGTGTAACAATCAAGGAAGGTTAGGCAAGTACTCTTCAAAACTGATGACCAAACAAAACCAGGTTGAAATGATTTAGATTTCAAAATTACCCTTCATCAAATTTACTACGACATAATTTTGTCCATTTCTTCTAACTAAGAGATATCCTATTCGATCGCTCCACCATTATGTATCCACCATGGAGTGAATATCTCTGATCCTCCATCAGATTTACTACGACACGACATTGCCCATTTATTCCAACTAAGAGCTATCCTATTTGATCGCTCCACCATAATGTATCCACCATGGAGTGAATATCTTTGATTGTACCAATGGGTAGTTTGATGATCGACATGAAATAAGTGAATGGATTGTATAACTATCGTTATTGGCGCAAGACGACCAAGACACATTTTTTTATTTCTTTCGCAAACAAAGTTGAAGGTAACCAAAGATCATAATTTCCACATTAAAAGTATCACTTTTTGCAACTCGGGTATGGGTATAGATACCTGAAGAAAAGGTAAGCTTAGTTTTGCTACTGCTAATCAATAGGCTAGGAGCATCAACAAAATCCTTCAATATCTCCTTGAGACTTATCACATTATGTGAACCGGCTCTACTAAACATGCATATATAAGAGAGTTATCAACAAACTAGTTGAAAATTCTAGGCATTCACTACTACAGATTTAGTTTTAGGCATTATCTTTGAGACTACTAGTAGTCTTTGATGGATTTGTGCACAAGGAGTTACCAAAACATTATACTCCCTCCGTTCAACAATAACTGTCATTTTAGAAACTTGCACACTTATTAAGAAAAGTAGGACAATGACGTATGTGCCCCTACTTTTTACTTTTCCATTTAGATAATAATTACTTTTATATTGAATAGTAGGGGTAAAAGTGGAAAGAAGTGTGTCAAAAAGCTAGAATAACAGATATTTTTGAACAAGAATCACATCCTAAAACGACAAATATTAATGAACGGAGGAAGTATATGAGAACTGTTATAATTAAAGTTCTCTTTGCATTGCTAAATACAACTGTTACCACATCTTTTAACTTAGGGCCGGAGGTTTTAAAAATTATAGCTTCAAAATACATCAATACCCCCTTATAATTATGGCATATACCTTCGTTGTCCTTACTCCATATCTGCTTCAATATGTCTCCCGCTCTCTGAAATTTCGCCACTCTCCCGCTTTCAGTATACCCATAACACTAGTAATAACACACTCTCCCGCTTTCAGTAGCCCTAAAATGTAAAACCCAGAATTGCTCCATCTCCATCGTCTTCTCTAGAGCACCCAATAATATTATATACACCATCGTCATGGTCTTCTCCAGTGCTCTCGATCTCCTTCTCCCTTAGTCGCTCCATACCATTCTTCATTGTGCTTTTGTTGTACGGACGTTGTTGTTGCAGTGCAAGTTAGGGTTGTTGCTGTATTGACGTTCAGTGAACTTCAATTCCTGATTTTGGTAACGATTTATCTTCATCATCTATTTCTCAACCCTAACTTGTTTTTTTTGGTTGCAATGTTATGGTTTGCGTTTTATAGACTGTACGTTTTTGTGGTTGCAATTTTGTGGTTTGCTTTTTGTGGTTGCAATTGTGTGAGTCCATAGGCATCATAGAAACCATCAGCCACTTTCTCCTCATAATCAAGAACAATGTGATCCGAATACCGCCAAGACAACGACTCCTCAGAAACATCTTTCTCTTTACACTTGACCAAGATTTTGCCCTTCCTAAACTCAATAATGTCGCCGCTCAGATCTGATCATTTTTTGGGTCGTCCTTTATATCATTCTGATAGTGATGGTCCTTTTCTCTTCTCGGGTGTGTAATTTTTATAGTGTTATTTTTCTGCTCTGCTGAGAAAATGATTTTAGGCTCTTATTGCAACCTATACAGCCTCAGCTCTTCAAGACGAGGGGTAACCTGGACAACATAAGATGACCAAACAAACAATCTTTAAATACCTAGTAATAAATCAAAGAAAATCTGTAGAGGACCAATTTCCTCATTGCCGGTTTCCACGAATTTGAAAGATTATCTGTAGCACTTGCTAGCAGCAGTGAAGAAGAGCACTGAATTCTGTTCGTTTTCTGCTGGGTACATGATCTGTACTGGCCTGCAGCAGTAGTATGTTGTTTTTGTGTTTCCTACCTTTGGACTGTTGTTTTGTTGTATGTTGCGTTTTATATCATACCCCTGCTGCTCACTACCATTACATGGTTATATCACCACATATGTAGTCCTCTGATCTGATCAAAAAAAAATATCCACTGAAATACAAAAGGTTTCCGGTAGATAATGCCATCTGTGCGAGAATGATTACGCACATAATCCAGCCTGTTGAAAATATATGCGGTTAACCAAAGATAATCAATGACATATAAGAAATTAGAAACGAAGTGTTACCTTTAGAAGAGCATGGTCATAATCATCCAAGGCACCAAACTCTGATATTGGCATTTCAGTGCTGGGTTGACAGGAAGTCTTTAATGTGGATTACAATGGCTTTTAAAATTTAGGCAGATGTGCACGCTGCCCAGATGTGCACGATGTCCACTTGGGTTTCTTTCTTTATGTGGAAACAGATTGCTTGGCAGCCCTTATGTCTACTTCTTGTTCTCCTTTCCTGATAATTGCTCTCAGTCATTAACTATTCTACTTTGCTTGCTGGTTTATGCATTTGTGATTTTGTGTATGTGATTTGGGACAAAGGTTGAAAGATTTCAAATTTGGTTGCTTCTAATTTGATTGTTTCTTCTTGTTGTCATTCTGCCTGAATTTGATTTCTTTGAATCAAGTTGACCACAAGATAATGTAAAAGTCATCATAATGCAAAGGGAGAATCGAAACTGGACTACTAGTTTAATTTGTTCTCAGTTGGATGGAGGTTTGAGAAAAAACTGTACCAACACCTTTCCATATCCTACATACGCTACTTGCAAAAGAATTTGGGGAAGGTTGAATCACAGGTTCCTCAGTTTGTAATATAGATGATAGATGATGTATAATAATGTGTTATTTTTTTCCTTCCGTTTTTGTAGTGCCCAAGACAGCCGAGTCAAAGCATTGTTTGTGGTTATTACGTGATGAGATTCATGAAGGAGATTATAGAGAGCAGAAAAAGAATTGTTCCTACAGAGGTAAACATATTCATTATACACTATCAAATGTATATATAATGATATTTATTAAGTAATGAGCTAATACTATTTTTTATTGTGCTTTCAAGTACTTGTACGGATACAATGGTAGAGCGTACAAGCAAAATGAAATTGATGACATTCGAGAGCAATGGGCAGCTTTTATGCCGAAGCAGTTGGATTCAGAGTTTGACTAGTTTTCCGATAATATTGATCAAGTGTAGCATGTAGCATGACAATGATACTCTCAAGACATCTATTCGATAGGTTGAATCGTTTGCTAGATGAATGTGCATTTGGATTGCAAAATACATTTGAATTATGCTTAGGTGTTGTATGTTTTGTTGACATGGTGATAGAAGACTTATGTTTTGTTTATGGAAAGTGCTTTAGTTGGTGTTGCTAGTTATTGTGGATTATATATTGTTGTGTCCACCGCATTATGGCTGGAACAAGTGTCATTGTGGATTATTATGCTATTTCTACAGGATTATGGCCAAAACATATGTCATTATGGATTGCCCAAATAGGTGTGATGCTGTTAGAACAAAATGCTTTAGAAAACTGTTATTTTACAAAAGAGAACTGTTAATCACAGTTGTAAATTGTAGCGTGTTTTGGTTGAATTTGACTATAGAAAACTGTTATTAACAATTGTCAATAGTGTTTACATGTCCCGAATTGTGTTAAAAGACGACTGTTTTGTAACAGTTGTCAAATAATATTGATATATGAAGTGTTTCCGACCATAGACAACTGTTTCTAATAGTTCTTAAATCATAGCAAAATAGATTATGAAAATGTAATAGACAATTGTTAATAATAGTAGTCTTATAAGGTGTTCGATAACTGTTAATAACAGTTGTGTATCATGGCATTAACAGCAGTTATAAGTTAGTATATAGAACTGTTATTCACAGTAGTCTAAAATAGAGCATACTATAGAGAACTCCAACAACTAGAACTGTTTTTAACAGTTCTCTAAAGCCTTTTTAACAGTTCTCTAAAGCATTTTCTGTAGTAGTGATTAGGGCGAGATTTACAGTCCCTCTTATATGTTGCACCTTATGGTTCGATTAAACGACAAGGAAAGGGCTTCCATAAAAAATGACATTAGAATATCACCTTGTCTCAACTAAAGATGCGAAGTGAAAGTTATTCTCATGGAACTGTTGATTAGAACTTACATTGTTGGAGACATATTTTTGAACAATACCATATCATCTCTTGTCAAAGCTCATACTTTTTAGAACTCTAAAGAAGAAACATTCTACGTACCTGTTAAAGATTTTTACCATTGCAAAATGATATTGGTCTAAAAGATTTCAACTTGTTAAAGCCTTGTTTCTTTGGATATTAGAAGAGAATGCCTTGTTCATTTCTTTGATCCACATGCTCTTTGGACATTTGATGGTGGTACACCACATTGACCGAGATTGGTCTAAAAGATTCCAGCTTGTTAATCATGGGCGGATCCAAAAGGGGGGCCGAGACATTGGCCCCCGAATCTTTTAAAAATTTGTAAAATGATCTTATGAATTTTTGAAAAATATAAAATAACATAATGTTTTAAAGAACGATAGTGTCAAAAAAAATTCTCCCCTAAATAAAAGTTCCGGGTCCGTTATTGTTGTTAATGCCTTGTTTCTTTGGCAGGGGCCGCTCTTGGCACGTTCAAGAGGTGACATGGAATAGGGCCCCCAATTTTAGGGGGCTCCAAATTTTTTGGGACCTATTTTTTGTTAAGAAGAGTTAATTACCTTGTAGTTTATATAATTAAAAAGTTATGAAGGTTTCTAACCAATTCAATAGAACATATAAATAATAATTGATTGAATTTAACAGTATTAAGTCTTTTAGCAGACAAATAAATAAAATTATCGATGAAATTGTTTATATTCTAGTAATATATATATATATATGTATATCTATTTAAAAAATACAGATATATTGATATTCCTTCTTTTTCCACGTAGTCAGTGACAACTTCTTCAACTATGTTCTTCTATCCAATCAAGTACTAACAGTTATTTCTTTAAAGATATTGTTGTAAAATGCTAGCATACTGAATATTTTTAAATGATTAGTCAATAATGCGTGAAGTTATTCCAGTTTGTTTGAATTGTCATTTTTGACATTTATATCATTACATAACTTAATATAAAATTATATTGTGATACAACTAAATTAATAATTCTATATTTAATATTTAAGTTTTAATTTATAAAGAGACCCGCTAAAATATACAGCACAAGGCCCCACAAATTTCCGAGCCGCCCCTGTTCTTTGGGATGAAGAGAACGTGGATATGATTAGTATCGAGGAGGAGATTATGCGGTTGAGAAACTGTAAATCAAGGTTAACTACAATAGTACTAACAATAGTCCATGATTTAATGGGAACGTATAATTTAGAATTAGCGCGTCAAATCACAGAACTTTATTTGTGTTCATTTCCTTGAGGTTGCTGATAATTTCTTCTCTAGGATACAGTTCCTCCATATATATGTTGGTTAATATCCTGCCTAACACGTCCTGTCCTCCCACAAATGATATGAAATCGGGATTTTGCTCATGTGTTTGTGAATAAAAAGAGGTTAGTGATTTGCCCAGAAAAAAAAGAGGCATGCGAAAGAGTCACGAGCGGTCTATTCAAGATAGGTTAATGTGGTGGCTGTGAATAGAGCAGTTTAAGTGTTTCCGTGCCAAAGGCTCATAGTACTACTACATTGATTCCCATCCAAAAGTTTTCTCATATAATAAATCAAGATTAGACACATCGTTGGGTGATTTATGTGAATATTAATATGTAAGTTTATCCTGACGCCTTCTTATAAGAAGATAATTTTTAATTACTTTAATTATGGAATATGGCTTCATTTGATGACAGGCAATTGATAACTTCCAATTTTGCAGTCTAATGTCATTTTTTTTATTGATAACTGCAGCGCGTGAGTTTTGAATCCAAGATATTTGGTTCAAGAATATCTCTCCGATCCTTCAACTACAAACAAACCCACCAGGGCTTGATATGTCATTTTTTTCTTTTACTTTATATATTTTGGCAGCTGATACTAAATCTCATCAAAACAGTTAACATTAAGCAAACAGCTACACCCATTAGGCAATTACTATCTTTTGCTTTTAAATTTGTCGCTTCTGATTGGCTAACATAATATTCAGTATATAATCCAATCGTTTTCTACTTTGGTCTGATCTTATCTTTAGTTAGTAGTTTATTATTAGCATTGCAATTTGCGACTGGTCTCCGGAGTCGAAGAATTGGCTCTAAATTTCACGTGTTTGTGCTCATTCTCTCACTCTAGTCTTTCTTAATTCGATCCTCCATATCACTAAAACATTAATATTTTATTCGTATTAAGAAAACCACCAGGTAGAAGAAGAAAATTTAAGCGTTGAGAACCAACCAATCAAAACCCCGTCCGTCTTGATCGTTCTCAGGGTCAGGGAGGCGAATGACCCTCAGTTTAAGTTTTAAATTAATTTGGGACGACTGACCACAAAATAAGAATATTATATGTTTTGTTCTAACATATTTATGGAGTCAACAACAACAGTTGAAGTTTCTCGAACACAAAAATTTTTCATGCCTAAACTACCTCCGTGGTTCATGCCCCTCCGCTTGTGTTTGGGCGAAACTTCTGTTTGGTCTAGATGTTCTCCTTGTTAGACTTTATCCTTCTTTTTGTTAAGAAACACTATATATCCTTCTTATTAATACCTATAGAATACAATGTCCGTATGCGAATGTTTTCTCGTAGATTACAATAGACTGGGTTGAAGTAAATCTATATTCACAGAGACATAAGTTCACTTTATATGACAAAGAAGAAGGATAAGCTATTGGGTGCGTTTTAAAGGTGGTCAATGTGACTGAATAGAACCGAAACTGGTGGGGCCGAACTAGGATCGTTTGGACCCGGAACTAGTTGGAATTGGTCCGGAGCCGGTTCGGAACCGGAACCATATGCAAGCGAAGTGAATCCGAATTCACCTTTGGAGATTCGGGGTTAAGATCGGTGAGGATTTTATGAGATAATAAATTCGCACGCAGATAAAAGAGTGACACAAGATGTAAAGTGGTTCGGCCCGAAGCCTAATCCACGGGAGAAGAAGAACACGGAGATCACTAATTTTCAGGAGAATTACAAGAGGATCATAAGAGAATTTTCCCGAACCCCAACTAATGCTATTGTGTTTCCCTTGTATTTTGAGATGTTGTCTTGAACCATGGAATACAATCCTATTTATAACTGAGGATGACTCCCTTCACTACCCACTTGAATAACCCGTAAATTAACTCATAAAGGTTACATTAAGTCAGGTATAATGGTCCACTAACACCCCCATAAATAGCTACATTGAAACGGCTAAAAAACTCTTCTAAAACTCCTCATTAACTCATCCTTTATTAGTGGAAAACTTTCAAAAGACTTCATAACTCACCGTTTTAATTCTTATGAGAAACTTAACAATCGGAAGGCGAAACTTTCCAATTAACTCCATAAGAAAATGTAACGGATTGAGTCATTATCTTAACAATTTCCCCCCTTAATGATCATTTGGTTGGTATAATAGAAATACTTGGAATTGGATTAATTCATTGTTTGGTTGCTTGCTTAATGATTGGAATACACTTGGAATAAAGTACACAATTATTAATATATCATTATAAGCTATTATTATTAGTTGTACATTCAACAATAAATGTTAATTATATAAATTAAATTGAGAATCTATAAAAATATATTTCATAAATAATAACTGATAAATTTTACTTATCATAATTATAAGAACCCAAAAAATAAACCAATAAATTATTTTGATAAAATTCACAATGTACTTCTAAAAAGTTTCATAATTCACAATGTACTTCTAAAAAGTTTCATAATTCACTATATACCTTATTTTTAAAACTCATTCTTCATCTACCCCTAAAATTTTCAAAATTCACAATATTTTCATATTCCATAAAATGACTTTGAATAATTCTATTTTATCCCTGACATTATAGATCATGTATCAAGTTCAAAATATGCTCATTTTTTTAATTTAATGACTTTTTATAGAATTGTATAAAAAATAAAAATACTACAAAATAAAAATAATTGCTAATAATATTTAAAACTGTAACAAATTATAAAAATAACTAAAATATATATAATGAAATAAAACTAATCATTCTTAAATATTAAACATACAAAAAACTTCAGACAAATTAATTTTTTTCTTTTTATTTTGTTTAATTATCTAAACTAGTCTTCTTCATTAAAATATTTACAATTATGGTTAAATAATGATCCTAAATATTATATAATAAACATATATATGTCATACATTCTCACTACTTGTCATTTCACCAGCAACTAATGACTACATATAACAACTCTATCCCATTTTCTATGCTATAATTATTTTCCTGATATCTACCGGAAAATGAAGAGGACACGTCATTTCATGATATTCCTCCTACGCCATTTAGTGTTGCCAAATTACCGTGATTGAAGAGAATGAAGAGATAATTTAGTTTAAGTATATTTCCAGTTCAATCCCGAATGACAATAGGATCTAAAAAGCCCCTTCTTCAATTTGAGTGCGGGTGATACCAAGACTTCTAATCAATCTCTGCAGAGGGCACAAACAGCACAATTTTCAACTCAGGCATTTTATCGAACACCATGTATGCACAACTAATTATACTAATTATCTATATAACTATACACAAATTCTGCACACACAACTAAACTAGTAATAAACAATTACATTACAACAATTTTTTCTAATAAATCAGACTAATAATTATGCCAATTTCAAATTACGAATTCGGAAAAAAACATACCTATTCTGTAGCCCTTGTGCAGTCGCGTTTGACACCTGCGACGGTGGGTGCACGAGGTGGTTCCAACGAGATGGTGGCATGACGACATCGATGACAGCGGTGCTGAAGGGTGGTGGTGGTGGTGGTGCGGAAGGCAGGTGGCGTTGCAGGTGTCACCTTCATCGTCGCCAGTTGCGTAGAGAAGCTCGATTGAAGAAATTAGGGATTGAAGAGAGCGGAGACGCATTCTGGTATTGGTATATTTAATAAACCTATCACAGTGGTTCCTACTAAAAACCGCTAAAATAGGTCAGTTGAACTGCCATACACTAGTAGGAACCGCCACGATAGGTTTGTTTTTTTAGAGGCATCTATCTTGGCGGTTACAAGTAAGAACCACTGAGATAGGTTAGCGAGATCTTTAAAAACGCTCTATCTCAGCTGTTCTTTTTACAACAGCTGCATTATAAGTGTGTATGGTAGTTGTATATATTGATAAGAGAATCAGAAGACGATAAACACTACACTTTCTTGAATAGCTACTTCATCAAGGAAATAATCATTAAGATCTTGTGTTGTACGTTTTTCTCTGCTGAATCTTCTTATGGAAGTTGCCTCTTCTTGTAAAGTTGTTGTTGGTCTCCATTCTTCTGTTTCATTATGAGTTAATTCATATTCCATTGGTTCTTGAGTGTTACTGTCACACCTTTCCTCAATTTCATCATATTTATGGAAGTTATTGATGTTATCCAATAAACCATATTGTTCTTTGTGGTCTACTTCAATGTGTCAACTAAGAAGGGAATCAAGATCATTAATGTGGTTTTTTATAAATAATATGTTGTGAATTAGTATTATTAATGTGGTTTTTAAATTCGGTTAACATCTTAATAAGTAGTACATTTTTATAAGTTATTTGAAACATTGTATAATTTGTAACTAATAAATAACTTGTAACAAAAGTCATAAAATAAGTAAATTTTTTAATCTAAGTAATTACAAAGGGAAAAAGAGAAGTAGAAGTGAATGCACGGAAAAGAAAAAATCAAAATATCCTACGGACATTTATGCCATTTTCAACTGAACAGCAAAATAAAAAATAAAACCAAAATAACATATATATTACAGCGCGGAACGCTAGCTAACTGTTTCACATCATCTCAGCTGGCCCGACCAAGATACGAAAAGCTATATACGAACAACCACAAACCTAAAAACTAATGGGCCGATTCACCACATTTCAGCGTCCATGGTCGAATCTTACTCTTGATTTGTTTCTCATTATTCGTGAAGCAAGGGGACATTATGAACGCTATGGGTCTATTTATGTTAAATAAGAAGAACATTTATTTAGAAATCTACTGTCAAAACGTTGAATACTTCTAACACTTGTAAGGCCCATCTACTGACAACTGATAAAGAAGCCCAACTATATAGCCCAACGAACCCTGCTGGTGTTGCATACTCTCTTCTTTTATTCACTCTTCCTTGAAAACATTTCAGTTAAGCAAAGTCCTTCTACTACATTTTTTTTTTTGGAAGAACCTTCTACTACGATATAAATATTACTATTACGTGCCCTGTGAGGTAAATTTGTCGTTATCGAAATTAACAAATGGGCCAGCCAGTCAGGCTGTATACTACATTTGATGGTCCTACACGGGAAACCCTACAATCATCAGCCAGTCTCCCTCCGCCCACAGGAAATTACACAAGTCAAATGTCCAGAAATCCAGTCCATACATTGACATGCGGCAGTCATCAAGTGGAGTATGATAGGGCTGGATGGCTAACCAGTTTTTATTTTTTTGAAAAGAAGACGGCATATATTAAGATAACTTAACATCCTAAGATCCCGATCAGAGGGAATTGAACAAACATGATAACCACATAACTCAAAGAGACTAGGGACAACAAAATGATAATGAAATTAAGACCAATCTAGTATAAGGAAGTAAAAGAAAACAAGTTCAATTACCAAGCGAGAGGGCAAACCCCATAAGGGCTGGCTGACCAGTTGATTATTTACCATTTTGCATCCATCTGTGTACTTCCATGCTTTACTTTGCTTGATTTATGTTCAAACATTATACTTACTTACATAACACGGAAAAGATCACGTGACTTTTTTTTGTCAAAACTGTGACTGTTTCTTTTTCGGTATAAACCCTTTGCTACCATTTTTATTGGATCAATCTCCACTAGACACTCAATTGCTACAATACCAATTTAATTCGTGCTATAATATCAAATACTGAAATTATTGTTAGATATGTTAGGGGTTGGTTGATCAGGAGATTTATTACGATTAGGAAAAGTGTTGAGTTGCACAACACTCCTCTCCAGTCTTCAAAGCTTTTTATTTAACATTTCGACAGATGTCCTCCAATATAAAAAAAATGTAAAAATAAAATAATTTGAGAAATAACATACGTAACAGAGAAATTGAAATAATCAGTTTTTTTTCTCTAATTCAAAATAATGAAGTAAAACATACTAATTATTTATTATTTTTCTTAAACATTTCTTTAATCATTCATGAAAAACAAGGTAGTCTATTGGGTGGATTATGTTAAACAATCAACACCAACTTCTAGAAGTAGTAGGTAGGAGGGGGGCACGGTCGAGTTGCTATTGTTGAATAAGCAGCCCACCATAGTTGAAATAAGTTAGTGCAGAAGATAAACGTGTGAGTAGAGTGTTGTAGTTGTATGCTTAGTTTACTATAAATAGATATGTAACTCAAATGAATAAACCATCCCTTCAACAATCCAAACATATCTCTTCTATCCTGGGCAAATAAGTTCAACATTTGGTATCAGAGCCAGCACAATCTATATCACTGCCAGTGAGTTGTAAAATCTAACCATAACCTTCAAAACTCCAACAAACCTTCATTACAAGAAGAAGTTAGAATCCGGTTCCATAAAAACTGCCCTGTTTTCATATTCTCCTCCCGCTGTAGCGTCAAAGCAATTAAGATGTTTGTCTTTGGTATCTCTGAGAAACAAAAGTTGTCATCATCTTCCAAGTCGTTACTGCATTCTCTCAAAGCTAACGGGTAGGTAGATGAGAAGGGAAGAATAACACAAAAGGAAAAGGTAAATAAAAAAAGAATGAAAAAAAAGTGAGAGGGAGAGGGAGAGGATTTTAGCAAAGACAAAAAAGGTAGAATCGTCTTTGTAAGTTTAAAAAAAAATCCAAGCTGTCTGCGTTGGGAGGATAGCGGAAACAAAAAAATAGGTGGAGCTATATCCAAGCCACTATTAAGTTATGCCAGATTTTCAAGTTACCGGTGGAATTAAAAGCTTAGCAATAACAATTATAATTCTTGGTCTACTTGCATAATGTTATATATGCAAGGACAAGATTTATGGGAAATTGTTAATGGCACCGAAGTAAAACCGCCAAAGGGAGAAGAGGCGCTATGGAAATGGAAGATTAAAGGGGGTAAAGCTATGTTCACCTTCAATTTGACTATTGAAGAAGAAATTCTCGAACACATCCGAGATGCAAAAACTCCTAAAGAAGCTTGGGACACACTTGCCAAGTTGTTCTCGAAAAAGAATGACACAAAGCTGCAACTCTTGGAAAGTGAGTTGTTGTCAGTTGTGCAACATGATATGACGGTCGCACAGTACTTTCACAAAGTGAAGTCATTGTGTAGAGAAATTTCTGAATTGGATCCGGAAGCTCAAATTGGTGATACCAGGATGAAAATTATCATCGTCCATGGTTTGAGACCTGGATTCAGGAGCTTTATTGCTGCAATACAAGGTTGGCAAGTGCAGCCATCGCTTGTGGAATTCGAAAACTTGCTAGCTAGTCAAGAAGCGTTGGCTAAGCAAATGGAAGGAGTCTCGTTGAAGTCAGAGGAAAATGCACTCTATGCTAAGAAAGACAAGTGGAATTCCAAATAGAGAGTTGAAGATGGATCCAGACAGAATAGCCACGAAAAGAGGAGTTGTCAAGGCAAGTGGAGTGATCGAACGAAAGCTAGAGTTGATTGGAACGACTATGATAATAGTTAAAAGTTTGAAGGAAAGTGTTACAACTGTAACAAGAAAGGTCATATGGCAAAAGATTGTTGATCAAGGAAGAAGAGAATAGAGAACAATGTTGCTACTTCAAGGAATGAAGATGAATGGGACGTTTATGCCCTCTCATGTGTAGAAAAAGTGGAGCTTGCCCTCGAGGATGTTGATGCACTCTTTACAGTAGATGATGAGGAGCTTGCCTTGTGGGACGTGGATGCACTCTCTACAGAGATAATGAGGAGCTTGCCCATATAGCAACAACATGAAAGAGATGGTTTGTAGTTTTTCCATATAAAAGCTACATGTGTACTAGATTAAAAGGAAGTTGATGTTGAGAGGGAGTGTTAAACAATCAACACCAACTTCTAGAAGTAGTAGGTAGGAGGGAGGCACCGTCCAGTTGCTATTGTTGAATAAGCAGCCTACCATAGTTGAAATAAGTTAGTGCAGAAGATAAACGTGTGAGTAGAGTGTTGTAGTTGTATGCTTAGTTTACTATAAATAGGTATGTAACTTCATGTGTACTAGATTAAAAGGAAGTTGATGTTGAGAGGGAGTGTTAAACAATCAACACCAACTTCTAGAAGTAGTAGGTAGGAGGGAGGCACCGTCCAGTTGCTATTGTTGAATAAGCAGCTTACCATAGTTGAAATAAGTTAGTGCAGAAGATAAACGTGTGAGTAGAGTGTTGTAGTTGTATGCTTAATTTATTATAAATAGATATGTAACTCAAATGAATAAACCAATCTAATATATCTTCTATCCTGGACAAATAAGTTCAACAAATTATAAGATGAAAGGTTCGACAGTATTGTATTAGGATTGTAGTATAAAAAAACCTAAAGATGCACCGACGACCCCACTCTCGTATGCATTAGCATTAGTGATATAATTTTTGCGTACGGAGTAAATGCGGCAGAGCCTAGTCAGTCATCCCTAATTCTAGCTGAATACCACATTAACACTCCATAACGTTTTAATAATTATTTTTTATGAAAATAGGGCCGGTTATTATTATTTGAGAGATGGATTCATAATTAAGCAATGAATAATGCAGAATCGATCCGTACTCCTATTGGGTTGATGTCTGAGTGCGAATATATTTAAAGAATGATCAGCTTTTTAATATTGGAGTAATTAATGTAAAATATAATTAGAGAGACACTTACGTAGTTCAGTGAAACAACTTAGTTCACGGCATGGGTAAATATAGAATTTTGCAGAATATGAAAATGCAAATAGCATTATGTCTGTTTGTGTTTTCAGCTGTTAATCTTAACAGTTACATCTAGCTGTTGAAATAAAATAGAAAAAAAATAGTCTCAATATACATAAAATAGAAAAGAAAATATGGATCTTAAATCTTGATGGATTTTATACAGATTCGACAACACCAAAACGAACGCTGACTATGTTAAGATATTATGTTATGGTTATATTATTGTTACGACCGTTTTATTTGTTCGTTGAGTAATATTTTTAGTTGGGTTTTATCACCGTTAGTGTAGGGCAACAGGTGTATTGTATTTAAGCTTATCTTAGTTTAGTTTCTAAGTAGTGTGAGAGTTTCTGTTTTCTCTCCCTTCTTTATTTCCCGAAGAACCCAGTTTGGAAAAATATCTATTAAAAGTATTCCGTTTTCAATCAGTGCTATCTTCTTGCTCTTGCGGTGGCAAGGCCCCTCTGGTCTCGTCGAACGTTTTCATGGTATCAGAGCAGGGAAGTTCACCCCTCTCTTCTTGTGTTTTGTTGCGCATTCTAGCTAACCAACATGTCTGGGAACGACGACGAAAGGGAGAAAGGCAAGAAAGTGGACGAGCCCATTGAAGAACCTGAGAGTAGGGGGGCAAACGACAATGACGCAATTTTGATGGGGGATCCGCTCTATCTCAGCAACGGTGACCAGCCAGGAGTACCAATCGCCGGGAAATTCAATGGAACTGGCTTTTCGACGTGGAAGCAACATGTCGATATAGCCCTAGGTGCCAAGAATAAGACGAGACTTCTAGACGACACTCTTCCTCGACCCACAAACCCTGCATCGAAGATTCAAGCTTGGAATCGGTGTAATAAGATGGTTATGTCCTGGATTCTTTGTAGCCTGGACAAAACGATCACCGATACTGTCATCTTTCGAACAACAGCAGCCTGCATGTGGAAGGATCTTTACACTCGCTACGGCCATAGCGATGCCACCATAATCTATCAACTGGAGCAACAGCTTAGCGGAGTGTCGCAAGGTAACAATACTATTAGCCAATATTTCAATCAAATCCAAGGCATCTGGGATGAGATTGACTCTATGGAGGTGATTCCTGTTTGCGGATGTGAAGCGGCGGACCTCTTCAAAGATTACTGAAATAGCCGTGAATTTCCAAGTTAGGAATGCATATTATATAGTTGGTATAGGGAAGTTAATTATTATTATGGTATGATTATAGAATTGTGAGACTAGCCGAGAATTAGTATTATTATATGGGCCCAGGGAAGTTAAACTAATCACCATATATTTTCTTATGTTTTTCTTAATTTATTATAATTACCATACACTTTTATTTCTTCTCCTGAATTATTTAAATACTAATATTCCATCTTCTATTGCCAACACATAGTTATCCCTTCCTGATTGATCGATCAAATTTATTCCTCACTTCATTTTACTTCATCATTTTATTTCTTCTTACTTCTTTCCTATTGGTCATTTAAACTATTCTATCCTCTTAAATAAATTACAATATTGACTTACTTAATATCTTTCCTTTCCAAAATACTAATAATAGTCCATTCAAATCGCTATCCCCCACTCTATTTTTCTTCTTTGCGCCGTTCTACGCTCTTCCTTCTCAAATACAATATTCTCGTTCCTTCTCGATTTCGTAGAGTTCTTAGAGATTAAGGAGGGTAAGGTCTAATACTTAGATAGGGTTTCAATTTATTTGATTGTGATTGGCGTATTCTAATTGTGGATTGTCATAAATCTAGACACCGGTATCGACGGCGAGCGCTTCTTGTATCATTGAGTTGTCTTCCTGAGTCACGAGACTAATAAGGTAAATTATGTGCTCATGAATGTTTTGTTGGTGTAAATTTTTATTCATCAAAAGGTATTTTGGAAACCCTGATTTTGGTTGGAGGATTGGAATTGTATTTCGCGTGTTATGAATTAATGGTGGTATTTGACCATTGGTAATGGATTTGGTTTTGGGAGCTCTTCACTGGAAATTAATTGCTTTTGGGGTTCTTGGTGCTCCCTGATTCACCATGTTGGAGTTCTTGGTGCTCCCTGACCCACCATGTTGGTACTCTGGACCGTGACCATGAATTGTTTATATATATCTTTTGCGCTGCATACAATGACTACAGTTAAGCTCTATGATCTACTCTATGGACTGATGATTCATAGGGGGTGTGCACACTTAAGGACTTAGGGTGAGATGGAATGGTAATTCAGTCCGTTCGTGACTGTTTGGTTTTATTCTGTGGTTATTTCCTATTGAAGGCTCCCTATTGTTTTAATAGTTATTATTGCTGGAGAGTGGATTCAGATTGTGGTTATCGGTTCTATACGTTTTGTTTACCCAAATGCAAAAGAGATTTCAAAATGTATTTTACACAATGAGATGGAATTTATTCATTTTCACTGATTTGTACGATCCCTTCGTGCTTTTGTATATTTTTTTCTGACCGCAGGTAATGGTTGCTGATTTGGGGACTGGGAACGCGCTACCACATAGACTAGGGGAATTTGAATCGTTTCTGAGATAATAACTTGAATTACAGTGGTTTGAAATACAATGTTTGGATTATTATGCTTAAGTTATAATAGCTGGTTTACAATATTGGAGTTTTAGTATTTTTGGGATTGCAATGTTTAATCATTTGTTTAGATTGTTTTGCTTAAGATTTAGCCTGAGCACTCAAAGGTTTGGGTGTGGCGGTAGCACCTTGGATTTGAAGTAATTTCCGATGTGTTTATGGTAACATTACCACATTGTTATAAAGTATTTACAACTTGATGGTTTCCCTTTTCAATTCTAGTCATTATCTATTGTTCTCTACCTCTCTTTACATTCTTAAATTCATAGTTTGGCACCTGTCCAAACGTCCGTCTGGACATCCATGTTCGGACAGGCCCTGAGAGTGTCTTGTTGTTTTCGATGTTTGAGTGTGTCTGAACATCTGTCCGAACTTACATGTTCGGACAACATGCGAGGACGAATCCAACTTATAAGTTTCCGCTCATGTCCGAACTTTCAAGTTCGGACCAACGTTCAGACCACGTAAAAGATTTTTATCAGAACTTGTGTTCGAACTTACATGTTCAGACACATGTTCGGACGTCTATATGTTTCAACTTTCGTCTTATGTCTGAACTACAATGTCCGGACACAAGTTCAGACACTTTTACTTTCTGATTTGCAAACTCTCGACTTGTGTCTGAACGTCAATGTCTGGACACAAGTTCGGACACTCGGGTTTTCTCAGTATGTTTCTTCTCGGCTTGTATCCGAACATCAACGTCCGGACACAAGTTCAGACAAAGCTTGTTTTGCAGTTTTAAGACTCGTTTGGGGTCCGTTTTTGAAACCGTTTGCGGTGTTAGATCCGTAGCGACGCGGTCTTTAATTTAAGACAAAATCCAGGGAGTTACAATTACATTCGTCAGCAAAGAGTCATCAAATTTCTAATGGGGCTTAACAAGAGGTATGTCGTGGTGCGAGGCAATATCCTAATGATTAACCCTTTGCCTGACATGGAGAAGGTTTTCGCACTGCTGATTCAGGAAGAATGACAGAAGGACATCACCGGATTTGGCAGTTCTTCGACACAGAGCGATGGGAATTCCATGTCTTTTGCGATCGATTGGCGGAAAAAACCCTAGAGGCTAGAGGTCGGGATCTACAAGGCAAAATAAAACGGTGTGCACCTACTACGGAAAGACTAGGCATGGTGAGGAAAAGTGTTACCAAAATCATAGCTTCCCCCAGGGGTGGCGAACCAACAAGTCAAGAAGGCCAATAGCCAGCAACTGCGCCAGCGTAGGAAAACAACTCAACCCAGAACAAGATCCCCTCGGAGGAACGCATTCAAAGGACCAGATTGCCCAGTTGCTCGCATACATTAGTTGGTCTCAGGTAGCCTCAAAGGACGCAGTATCGCAGCCAGAATAGGAACCAAACTGCAGTGTTGTCGGTATTTATCCTAAACCCTACTCTTGCCCTAAAATTCGAACATTCTAAAACAATTGCCTGACTGAAAATATGAGTCTAAACTTGAATGCTAATCGACATGGATTCCCATATAGGTCTACCTGGATACTTGATTCCGGTGTGAAAGATCACATGTGTTGCTACTTATCTCTATTCAGTCATTATCGCATTCTTGATCCGGCTCATAGGATTAGGATGCCTAACGGGCATCCCCAATATGTTAGAATAATAGGCATGGTCAGAGTAAACTCCCTAATTGTCTTGAATCATGTTCTTTTTGTCCCAAAGTTCAGATTTAATCTCATTACGATCAGTAAGCTAACAAATGACTTGGCAAGAAAAGTATGTTTTGATTCTGGTTATTGTGTATATCAGGCCTCTAGATTGAAAAATGATGTGCAAATCGGGTACCTTCACAAGGGTCTATAAGTTCTTGATAATCACTGTGACAGAAGAAGATTGGCGAGCAGTCTAGATAAGAAGGCATTTTCTGTAAACCTAGGAAACAAGCTAGCTCCCAGTTTTGATGCTAACGATTTGTGTCCTCTTTGGCATTATAGATTAGGGCACTTGCCCAAGAAGAAAATGATAGACTTAGACCTTATAAAGGTGGAGGGGGCAAGTCATTTTATCTGTGAACATTGTCATAGCTCCAAGGATCATAGGTTACCTTTCAATAACAACAATAAAAGATCTGATGAAATCTTTGAGTTGATACACGTGGACTTGTGGGGACCCTATTCTCTGAAATCTTATGGTGGTTTTCAATATTTTCTTACCATAGTCGATGACAAAAGTAGGGCCACTTGGGTCCACTTGTGTGTAAGTAAGTCCCAATCCTTTCAGATTATTGCTGAGTTCCTAGAAATGACCAAAAGGCAATTTAACAAGAAAGTTAAATGTATTAGATCCGACAATGCATATGAATTCGGGAGTTCTAGATTTGGGGTTGCTTTTTTGAAGGGCAAGGGAATAAAACACCAAACATCTTGTCCACACACTCCACAACAAAATGGTATTGTGGAGCGAAAACATAGGCATATAATGGAAACAACAAGAGCCCTAATGTTTCACTTAGGTTTACCTAAGAAATTTTGGGCAGATAGTGTTTTGACTGCGACCTTCTTAATAAACAGGATGCCTCTTCCTTCCTTGGGAGGCCAGACTCCATTTGAAATTGTGTTTAGAAACAAACCAGATTACAATTACTTGAGATGTTTCAGATGCTTGTGTTTTGCTAAAATCAATTATAATTTGTATGACAAATTCTCTTATATATGTGTAAAGGGCATATTTATAGGTTACTCTCATAATACAAAGGGATACAAGATATATGACTTGGATAACGAAAAGGTCATTTATAACAGGGATGCTATATTTCATGAAAATGTTTTCCCATTTAAGAACTCTGAACAAGGTAAGAATATTGATCCCAGCAGAAAAACACCTTTTCTACCCTCTGTTGATTTTAAACACAATGATGAATTAACAGTACCTGTTGAGATTTTTGAGGAAGAATTTTAGAAGATGTAGTACCTAGACTCACAGAAGAGGAACTCGGATTAACAACAGGGAAGAAACTCAGCGAAATATTTAGGGGGCAACAGAGAACTTAAATGAGGAAGTACGACCATCGGAAGAGGTCAGCCTGAGGCGTTCTCAAAGGGAAAGACATAAACCTGCATACCTCGAGGAGTATGAAGTTTGACAAGCTTCAAGTGTGACAAAAGGGAAGTCTACTCTTGATCCATTTACTAGTATATTGTCTGATCGAATTAGTGTTACTGCTAGCATAACTGTTAACCAAGATTATAACTGTTTGAATGATCTGAATCTAATCTCCACTGATGCTAGTGATAGCTTGATTTCATCTCTATGCCCCCTGGAATCTATCTGCCTGTTTGGGAATGATGAAGGACAGATTAGGGAAGTCGAGCCTAGCTATTTTGAACAGGCAGTGAAGGAGGCTAGGTGGAGAGATGCTATGAGAGAAAAATTTAAGGCTTTAGATAAAAACCAGACGTGGGTCTTAGTGGATTTACCGAGAGGAAAGAGACCTGTCCAATGCAAGTGGGTTTTTAAATGTAAGTACAGGGCATATGGGAGTTTGAAGAGATGTAAAGCTAGATTAGTGGCAAAGGGGTTTACACCAAAACATGGCATAGACTACCAGGAAACATTCTCTCTTGTTGTCAAATTCACCACCATAAAGGCTTTGGTAAGTATTGTTGTTAAGAAAAAATGGGTAGTTAGCCAGCTAGATGTGAATAATGCGTTCTTGCATGGTGAATTAGAAGAAGAGGTGTATATGAAACTACCTGAGGGTTATAATGTGAATGACACTAACAAGGTTTGCTTGCTTAAGAAGTCACTCTACGGTCTGAAGCAAGATTCAAGACAGTGGCATCAAAAGCTTGGTAGTTTTCTCAAAGATCTTGGTTTTATACAATCATTTAATGATTATTCCCATTTTACCAATAAATGTGATGATATTCTTTTGACTGGTGACAATCTTGTTCTGATTAAGAAATTTAAGGAAAGTCTGAACAACAGATTTCAGATTAAAGACTTAGGAAACCTGTCCTTTTTCCTTGGAATGAGTTTTTTGTACACCACACAGGGAATAGTACTCACCCAGAAAAACTATGCAGAAGGGTTAGTTAGGGATATGGTTGTCTTAGCAGTAGCAAGTCCGCTGTTGGTCCACTGGAATTGAATAGAAAACTGTATAGAGATCAGGGTAAACCACTTGCTGACCCTTCTGTTTATAGAAGACTGGTAGGAAAGTTATGTTACCTCTCACATAGCCGCCCAGATCTTTGTTTCTCTATTAAGGTTTTAAGTCAATTCCTTGAGAAGCCCACCGATATACATTATGATGCTGCCTTACACACCGTGAGTTATGTTTCAGGTACTTTAAACTATGGGCTGTTGTTCAACAGAAAGGAAATCTTTGACCTTGTTGCATTTTGCGACGCAGATAGGGCCAGTTGTCCTAACACACGAAGGTCCGTCATTGGGTATTTTATTCCGTTGGGAGGAAGTCCCCTCTCATGGAAGTCGAAGAAACTGATGACCGTGGCCTTATCATCAGTGGAATCAGAGTATCGCTCAATCAATGAGGTAGGTGACTGCAGAGATAGCCTGGTTGACGAGGCTGCTGTTTGAGCTTGGGATTGAAGAGATCAAGCCAGTTCCCATTAGGTCCGATAGTCAGACAACAATATATATTTCAAGAAATCAGGTTCTACACGAAAGGACGAAACACGTGGAGTTGGATATACATTATGTGAGGCAGCAGATACAAGAGGGGTTGATCAGTGTACAGTTTATTCCTTCAAACTCGCAACTCGCGGATCTGCTGACTAAAGTTTTACCGGGAAGGAGTTATGTTGGAGATCTAGTGTGAGTCCCACGTTGAAAAATTATGTAGCTAGCACGTAGCTTATATAGCCTAGAGCTACTCCACCTAATGCCAATTGGTTTTAGGATGGAACCTCATGGGTTATTGGGCCTTACTAGTCTATATGGGTATTTTATATAATTCCCTATGTTGGGCCTATTCCTCCCCCCACAAAATTTCTAACATGGTATCAGAGCGCGGGTTCTGCCTTGGATAATGCACCATTGCCTCCAAATAGGGTGCTGCCTTGGGTAATGCACCACTGCCTAATGGATACCCAAGTGGGATCCAAACAGGGTGCAATGTGGGAGGCCGCGGAGGTAAGAGACTCACACTTGAGGGAGGATGTTGGAGATCAAGTGTGAGTCCCACATTGAAAAATTATGTAGCTAGCAAGTAGCTTATATAGCCTAGAGCTACTCCACCTAATGCCAATTGGTTTTAGGATGGAACCTCATGGGTTATTGGGCCTTACTAGTCTATATGGGTATTTTATATAATTCCCTCTGTTGGGCCTATTCCTCCCCCCATAAAAATTTTGACAAGTTATCCTGCAGTTTTGCAGCAGCTAGGTGAACATTCATTTGTTAGTTTGGTAACATTCTTAGTTGGGTTTTATTATCGTTAGTGTGGGGGAATAGGTGTATTGTATTTAAGCTTGTTTTAGTTAAGTTTCTGATAAGTGGTGAAATAATGCTATTTTGAGAGCTTCATTTACTTTTATTCTATTGGATGCATAACTTGTTTCACCACCTAATAGAGTGTTTTAGTGATTAATAGTTAACTAATAGAGTGTATTCTCTTGTTAGGTAAAAGCTCATTTTGAACATACTTTTGAGCTTTCTTTGTGTTAGTAGCATGCATCAACGGATCCCTCATCCTTCAGGCTTTCCAATGCCGTAAATGGGGAGCAATTCCAAGCCACGATGAAGATTCTAGGCCCAGAGGAAGTTAGAGCCAATTTCTGGAGCAGGTCCGACCCACAGGTCCGACCCATTCTGGGTCGGACAACCTGGTCTCTCAGACGCCCAAACTACTGGAATCGTCCGACCCAGAAGCCTGGGTCGGATATGGGTCGGACATACTTAATTTTTCTCACGTGCTGTCTTCTTCGGAGGCCGTCTGACCCAGTCTGGGTCGGACGGACTGAAAATCTGCCCAGATCTGCGTTTTTAAAAGCTGATTCTGGGGACTCTTTTCTCATTATCAGATACCCACGACTTCAACCCTAAACAGACGAGAGAGAGGCGAAAATAGAAGAGAAAAGAAGAGGAGAAGAGAAGAGAAGAAAGGAGGAAGAAGGAAGTGAAGATTTCCACCTCCATTGAAGCTTGGAAGCTCCTCTAATGGCTAATTCTTCCTTTTCTTTGCTCTTTCCTCTAGCTATGTCTGAGTAGTCCCATTTGTATCTTAGGATGAGGGTTTGAATCCATTTTGCTCATTGAATGCTAGAAACCTAACTCATTAATTACTCTTGTTTTATTCCCTTCAATATTAATTAATGCACTAAACTTATCCCTTATTGCATTTATGGTGGTTTCATTCAATATTTGAGCTTGAGTTTGGAACTAGACCTAGAAGGGAGTAAACCCTAACTTTTGCTTTCTTGATTCTGGAAGTGAATGCTTGGGGCTATTGTTTAAGAGTGATTGCTTAATGCTACTTGATGACTTGAACCTCCTTTAATTAAGGGGTTTGATTATTTAAGTAAGAATTGGATTCCCCATGATTTGGGGATTCACGAGCTAAACTCTAATAGGCACTGAGATGATGAGTTATGGTTTTGAAGTTCTTTGAGTGAGTTGGGTGACTCCCACTATCCTAGGGTACTCTCCCCGTCCATTCCATACACAAGCACTTTACTGTTTTTGTTGCATTTCAATTAACAAACAACCAAGCTTGCCTCTGGCTAAACCCCCATTTTACTGCTTATTCGCACTAAACTATATTACCGAAGCTCGGGATTTAGAAACCAATTTCCTTGTGGATACGACACTTGTTTTGCTGCAACGAATTGGGTGCACTTGCCCATTTTAGCTAGGTTTAATAACTATGTATGTATTTTGCCCAACAGTTTCTAAGTAGTGCGAGAGTTTCTGTTTTCTCTCCCCTCTCCATTTTCCAAAGAACACAGTTTGGGGAAAAAATCAATTAATAGAAGTATTTCGTTTTCAGTCTGTGCTATCTTCTTGCTCTTGCGGTGGCAAGATCCCTCTGATTTCGTTGAACGTTTTCAGACTAAGATACGACTTCGAGTTCAAATTGTGAAAAAGCGCATCTTTCTC
Organism: Limonium bicolor; assembly: GCA_023374045.1. Classification (NCBI taxonomy): domain Eukaryota; kingdom Viridiplantae; phylum Streptophyta; class Magnoliopsida; order Caryophyllales; family Plumbaginaceae; genus Limonium; species Limonium bicolor. Next base: position 27,199,035 of record CM041779.1, on the reverse strand, counting down.
CAAGATTTCATCTATATTTATGCAAAGAGTACATTGTGGTTGGATAAGGCAAACCGAGTGAGAAATCTATTAAAAGAACGACGATTTAACTAGATCGATGTTAACATTTTAGGGAGAAACATTATTAACCTGATCGTTAACATACTATGCCAAGAAAAGGTCAAACCAAGAGGATTTGCAAGCCGGCCATGATCATAAAGAAATAGGACTTCTGCACAAGCGCTATGTGGGCATATTTCTTAAGCTTTTTTTTTTAGAAAGATTATGTACCATAATTACAAATCCAGAAGCAGATGAAGGTCACAGGCGAAACATCAAGAATGCGCAGGAGCAGGGAGCAATGAACTTCTTGATTTTGTATTCAGGAAATAATCGGCAGAGGAAAAAGATGTTACAACTTGTTCCCCACTACCTCTATTATAAAGACTAAAAACAAAAGGACTAAAAGAGACTGGCGCTGGGATGAAACACATCACTCCAAACAAGAGAAGATAAAAACGACTGGCTAAAACTAAACTAAGAAAAATATAAAGACTAAACTAAACTGACTAAGTTTAGCTTAACTAATTACTCATATACAAAACCACAGACACACACTTATATCATAACACCCCCACTCAAATGTGCATGATAAATGCCCAGTTTGCAAATCAAACTCTCTTCATGCCCAGCTGCTCTGTCACACCTGGATAATCAACCCCTGGTAAAGTTTTGGTCAAGACGTCTGCTAGCTGCTGGTCCGAAGGAATGTACTGTATGTTCACCAGCCCTTTTTGCACCTTCTGTCTCACATAGTGGCAATCAACCTCTATGTGCTTGGTCTGCTCATGGAACACGGGGTTCCTTGCTATATAAACTGCGGACTGGCTGTCTGACCTCAAGGGCACGGGGCTGATTTCCTCCACTCCTAACTCGTGCAGCAGTCTTGTCAACCAACTGATTTCAGCTACCACTTGGCGCATGGCTCTGTATTCCGATTCTGCTGAGGAAAGTGCAACGCAGCCCTACTTCTTTGACTTCCAGGAGAGGGGTGATCCACCCAGCTGAATGAAATAACCACTTATTGATTTTCTGGTGTTCGGGCAACCTGCCCAATCTGCGTCGCAAAAAGCTACCAGGTTAAATTTCATTGTTTTGTTAAAGAACAATCCATAACCAACAGTACCCTTAATATATCTAATATAATGCAGAGCATCCCTGAAATGTAAATCAGTTGGTTTCTGTAGAAACTGACTCAAATACTGAACGGTGAAACATAAATCAGGACGAGTATGAGTTAAGAAACTTATCTTTCCCACCAATTTTCTGTAGACCTGGGGATCCTTGAGTGGCGTACCTTCGTCCTGAAGTAACTTCTTGTGCAACTCCAGTGGCTTAGCCGCCACTTTACCATTGCTGTCGTTGTACTCTGCCACAAGATTTTTTGCATACCTTTTCTGAACAAGCATGATACCCCCAGATGTATGGAAAAACTGCATGCCTAAAAAGTGTGAAATCTGACCTAGGTCTTTTGTTTTAAACTTCTTATCAAGTTCTGTCCTTATCTGGTTTATCTGACTTGTATCATTCCCAGTCAAAAGAATATCGTCTACATATACAGCAAGGAAGACAGTTTTGTTTTCTTGTTTTCTTACAAAGAGGGAATAATCATTTAGTGACTGTGTAAACCTAAGTTCTATAAGGAATTGGCTAAGCTTGTCATGCCATTGCCTAGAGGCTTGTTTCAAGCCGTAAAGAGATTTTTTCAGTCTACATACTTGACCCTTTTTTTTTGTTTTGTATCCTAAAGGTGGTTGCATATAAACTCCCTCCTTAAGGTCCCCATGCAGAAATGCATTATTGATGTCCAGCTGCTTTATTTCCCATCCCTTTTTAAATGCTACTGCTATTAAAGCTCTAATTGTAGTGAATTTTACTACAGGGGAAAATGTTTCTTGATAGTCAACACCGTATTTCTGGGTGTAACCCTTCACCACAAGGCGGGCTTTACACCTTTCTAAGGTCCCATCAGCATGGTATTTCAACTTGTATACCCACTTGCATCCTATGGGTTTCTTCCCCTTGGGTAGGTTAACTACTTCCCAAGTATTGTTTCTCTCCAATGCCTCAAATTCCTTTCCCATTGCCTCCACCCATCTGTTTTCTACAATTGCTTCCTCATAGCTGACTGGTTCTGTTTCTTTTGTGGTATCAACACTAAGTATAGGGTTGGTTTGTTCTGCACAGAGGGCTAAATCACCTTTGTTTCTTAAACAGATGGTCCTGGAGGGTGCTATAACAGCAGAGCAAAGGGTATCACTATCATCAGTGAAGGGGTTTTCCGTGTCCAACTGTTTTGACCCCTTTTCAAGCAGGCTGTTTCTAACTATTTTGTCGCTCATAATGGCTGTGAATGGGTCTGTCTCTAGGTTTCTAGGGTGGAATGTCACAGATTGAGTGATGTAATCCTCCAGGTATTTCGGTGGTTCTCTGGTTCTAGAGGATCTTCTAAGTTCAGGAATGGAGTCAGGACTTAATTCTTGCTGTTGTTCAATGGCCTCTTGTTGTTCTGCTACCTCACTTTCTAGGTGTGTTTGTCGTGCAGGGATTTCTGGTCTGGGACTGTCTCCTAAACTCTCTAGATCTTCTGGTGGACTAGGGAACCAGAGTGTGTTCTCCTCATTTCCCAATGGTTCAGCAGTTCTATCCTAATCAGTTCTGATGTCCGTTTCCTTCCTAAAAGGGTAGACATTCTAAAAAAAATTACATCTCTATTGATTAGAACTTTGTTGGTCTCTAGGTCTAGTAACTTAAACCCCTTTTTGTTTGAGGCATAGCCCAATAAAACGCACTTGATGGCTCTAGATGCAAACTTATTATGCTGGTCATAATTTATGTGGGCAAAGCAAAGGCTACCAAAGCATCTTAGTGCTTCAAAATCTGGTTTCTTATTGTACACTACCTGATAGGGAGACAATCCTGAAAGAGTATCTAGAGGCATTCTATTGATCAGGTATACAGCTGTTAAAATGCTCTCCCCTCAGAATCTAATAGGTAAGGCTGAGTGAAACATAAGGGACCTAGCTGTCTCTAGTATATGTCGGTGTTTCCTCTCTACTACCCCGTTCTGCTGGGGCGTGTGTGCACAGGTTAACTGGTGAAGAATGCCCTTTGTTTTCAAGATACTAGCATTAAGTTTTGAGCTACCCAGTTCTGGTGCATTGTCTGTCCTAATTACCTTAACTTCTTTACCAAACTGTCTTTTGACCATGCATATGAAATCTAAAATGATTTTAAAAGCATCTGATTTACAACTCAGAAGGTGAACCCAGGTGGCTCTGCTCTTATCTTCTACGAATGTTATAAAGTAATCAAATCCATCAAAAGTTTTGTGCTTGTAGGGGCCCCATATATCTATATGAACAAGATGAAACAATTCTGTACGTTTCATTGATCTTTTAGGAAAAGGGAGGCGTTGGCTCTTGCTTTTGCAGCAAGATTCACAAACCAACTGTTTGTTACATTTCTTCTTATCTAAAACACCAAGTCTCTCTATTTTTTGTATAAGCAAGTGTCCTAGCCTATGGTGCCATAGGCTCAATTCATCCTTACAATCAAAACCTGAAACTAAATTCGCAGATTCAAAACCACTCTCAGCACAACAAAAATCACTGTCTAAACATTCAGTATCCAGCAGATACATGCCAGAAATCAATCTTCCAATTTTCCTTTCACAAGCATGATTATAATCCTGAAATATACAACAATGGACATCAAAGACAAACCTACCATTCATGTCTTGCGTCAGTCTAGAAATAGAGATTAAGTTAAATCTAAAACTCGGCACATATAAGACTTCTCTCAAGATTATCAGATTACTCAATTTGATTGTTCCAACATATTTAACCAACTGAGGGTGACCATCGGGCATCCCCACGGTATGGGGACTTTCTAGCATCTTATAATCACAGAATTTATTCAAATCGCAACACATGTGTTGGCTAGCCCCACTGTCTAAAATCCAAACAGAAGTATCCCTTTTGCTATAATCTCGTTGATTAGTGCACGCATGATAATTAATGTGACTTAATGTTGAGGGGTTAGGAGTGATCGTACCTTCGAAGCTGCAGGAGGAGGTGCTTTGTGCTGCCTCTGAGTCTCGAGGTTTCCCCAGGTGAGCAAGAATCTGGTTTAGCTCCTCGGTTGTGTAAGTTCTATCGTTATTGTTGTGATTTCCCGAGGTTGAAGTTTCTTGAAGTGCTGTTGCAACAACTCCCTCCTTTGTTTTTCCAAATCTCCAGTTTGGCGGGTACCCTATGCGCTCGAAACATCTTTCAAAGGTGTGTCCCGCTTTGTCGCAGTGTGAGCAGTGGAGGTTTCTTCTTGGATTTCTGCTCTGGAGTTTGTTAGGGTTTCCACTCTTTCTAGTCGGGACTGCCGCGAAGGAAAGCGAACTTTCTTCCGTCTTGACATCGCTAGCAACTCTCTTCTGTCGTTCCTCTTGTACTAGGAGGGAGTAGACTTGCTCCATTTTGGGAAAGGGTTTCATCATCAGGACATTTCCCCTGACCTGAGCAAATCTTTCATTCACAGACATAAGGAATCGCATGATTCTTTGGCATCGAATGAACTCCTTCATGCTTTCCGCAACTCCGCAATTGCATGTATGGACGGCCACTGTTGAATCTATTTCGTCCCAAAGACGTTTCATTCTGGTGTAATAGACGCTCACGGTGTCTTCCCCCTGCCTAATTTCTGCCAGATCTCGCTCTAGGGCATAAAACTTTGCCAGGTTTATCTCCTCGAACCTCAAAATAAGTTCTCTCCAGATCTCCGTCGCTGTGTTGTTGAACACGACTGACTCTCCGATGTGTCGGTCCAAGCAATTCACTATCCACGATATCACCATGTCATTGCACCTTACCCACGCGCGTGATCTCACCGGACAGTCGGTTGGCTTCTCGAGCGACCCATCGATGAAACAAATCTTGTTTCTCGCCGATAACGCCACCGACATGTTTCTCTTCCATGCGGCGAATGCCACAAAATTTCTCCGCCGTGAGCAGTAATCCCGGTTGATCGGAGCTTTGCAGATGCAGTGGGTCGTTCACGTCTATGACCACGGTTTTCTCCAAGCTCTGGTTTCCTCCCTCAAGAACGTCCTTTCCTTTATCCTTGTCACTCCCGTCGGTGTTATCCTTTTCTCCCGACATTGCTGAAATTCGCTTCTAGTGGCAGGTCGCTAGTTCCTGCTCTGATACCAAATTACAAATCCAGAAGCAGATGAAGGTCACAGGCGAAACATCAAGAATGCGCAGGAGCAGGGAGCAATGAACTTCTTGATTTTGTATTCATGAAATAATCGGCAGAGAAAAAAGATGTTACAGCTTGTTCCCCACTACCTCTATTATAAAGACTAAAAACAAAAGGACTAAAAGAGACTGGCGCTGGGATGAAACGCAGCACTCCAAACAAGAGAAGATAAAAACGACTGGCTAAAACTAAACTAAGCAAAATATAAAGACTAAACTAAACTGACTAAGTTTAGCTTAACTAATTACTCATATACAGAAACCACAGACACACGCTTATATCATAACAACCATAACTTTGAATAATTATGCTTGTATACAATAAGCTTGATTGATAACTGATTTCCAGACCAGATTGCGCCCATCTCGATGATTTCCTGCCAAAGAACTCCGGTTCAGTTTTTTATTTAGGTGTATGTGTAAATGGTTCACCTTTAGCATATTTAAGTATTTTATGGTATAAATGGGTAGGTCTTATATGGATTATATGTGATCCAATATTGTACTATATGAGAAATTAGAAGCTGAATTAAAATTGTCAAAACAGTTTTAAAAAAACAGAGAAGAACTTGTAAAAATAAGCACAAAAATTAATATCAAAAAATTTTAAAAGCCAAAAGAGTCCACGTACAAACTTATTTCAAACATCAATCTCACTGTTTATCATCTACTTTATACTACGGGCTGACCACCAAAAACAGAACCTATTCCTACAAATTCCTTTCTCACTCAGTAAACGACGTAATTGGCATATATCCTCAATCTCCGAGAATTATTTGGGAAAGGGTGAAAGGTTCACATGTTTTTTTAAAAAGGAGATGACACTAGCTAGGCATGTCCGACATGTAATTACACCTTTGACTTTTTTTTTTTTTAAAAAAAGGTTCACATGTTTGACTCTAAATGTTAATTACTTATGGTAATAAAGTGTTTGGTTTCAAATAAAATACTACTTATGGTAGTTGCCAATATTTCCGATAATTGCGGATCGCTTCCTAAATGGAGGGATAACGTCAACAGCTTTCATTGGTGATTTTATTAGCAGTTCTCTCTAATTTAACCTAATTATCTGATTAATCTACAGGGTTGTGAATCAGGAAAAGATGAAGGGGAAAGAAAAGGATTCTTCTTAATTAAAATGTCTGTTTGATTTTAACTTGGAAATTGAATAGTATTATGAATCATTCCCTTTTTTGGTCAAAAGAACGGAGGGAGGATCTCATTTATTTATGATTTCTGGAAACATTGTTCCTCTTCCAGCATTTGTAGTATGCAGGAAGGAGGTTGCAACAAACAGTATGTACCCTGAGCTTTATAAACTCCCAACTTAGCCAGCCTATCAGCTATTCTATTTGTATGCCTAGGAGTAAAAACTACTCTGAGATCCCAACCAGGGTACAAAAGCTTATTACATTCCATGAGGAGTGGACGGATCGGAGAGTGATCTGGACAGGAATAGAAATAATCAACCAAGAGTGACGAATCTGTGCAGATGGTGACATGCTCCAGGTTCCTTTCCCTTGCGAGACTGAGAGCTGTCTTCAGAGCCAAAGCTTCGGAGTGCAGAGAGCTTCTTCTTCCAAAGGCTGTGATGAAGCCAGCTACCCATCCTCCTTGGTAGTCTCTAATGATCCCACCTGCTCCACCATTTCCTGCAGTCAAGTTAAAAGCACCATCAATATTGATTTTAAAGTGGCCTTTGTTGTTGTTTGATTTTGAGTATAAGAGAATCACCATTTTCTATATAAAAAAAGGTATACTTGTTTTTATTCAATATTAACATAATTTAATAATTTTTGTTTCCAATTCTCAAAAAATGATCATCATGTTGATTCATTTGATAAATATATTATAGTTAAACAAAATATAAATTAAAAATAATCTTATATATTAATTAAATATAAAACATTTTTATTGAAATAAAAACTTATTAGTTAATTATATCAAAATTATGTTATAATTCTACTATATTTGCAATATATTATAAATATTTATCTAATACATAGATTAGATAATGTTTAGTATTTTAAGAATAAGTTTATATTGTTAATATCTTCTTTTATATTTCTCAATATCTTTTGGTATTAACTAAAATATTTTAGTTCACATTTAATTAAATAATATTTAGTTTACTTACTAATATTTTTAATAATATGAAGGTTACTCAAATAAAATAAAATAAAATAATAATCTTCTTTTATTAAAGTTAACATAATCAGTGAAATAATTAATAATGACTATACTTAGTTTAGTTTTTAGTATTTATAATATAGTCATTTATTTCATATTAGTAAGTTTTTTAAAAGTTTTATGGTATAACTTCTAAATCTAAAATTTTAAAATGTTGCTTCAAATATATGTAGTATTTAATATGTATATATATATATATTAAATAGAAATATTTAGTATGTAATAAAAAGAACTAAATGAATCGTTGTTAAATTTTTATTTAATATATACAACATCTAACATATTTGCTCATAAGTAAATTATTTAATTTTAATTTTTATTTAAGTATATGTTACTCATAATTAATTTATGGTAAATTCGAACGTACGGACGTTCCGTGCAAAAAAATCTTGCGAGCCGCTGATTTGGTAGTCCCAGTCAGCTGCTGACTGGACTGCTTTGCTGATTGGGTTGTCCTTTTTATTATATTAACTTTAAATTGTTGTAACTTTTAATATATAAGTCCAAAATGAAAAAAATTATATCATTATTCATCTAAATTCAAGCTCTTCAAAACAAGACTAGTCATGGATATGTTTTAACAACTTAAAAAAACTTATTTTTACATGTGTATGATGATACACTAAAATCATATATGATTCATCAGTTTTGATATTATGATTAATTAAAATTGGAATTATGATTCATTAACTAATAAGTGGTGAATTAGATTACAAATTTTGAACCCGATAAAAATCATTATTGTTTTGTAGTGTATTATTATTATTTTATGGTGTAGTTTAAACCTTATATGGTGAATCATGTATTTTTTTACGTACCAAATATATTTTTGTGTTGTATTATTGTTTGAATTTTTCTTTTTATATGTGATTGATGATTCATTAATTTTGATATTATGATTCATTAAATTGATATTACGATTCATTAACTAATAAGTGTTGAATTAAATGACAATCTCCAGAACCGATAAAAAACATTATTGGCTTTAGTGTATTATTATTGTATTGTAATGTATTTTAAACCTTACATGGAATCATGTATTTTTCTTACGTCCCAAATATTGTTTTGTATTATATTATTTAAAATTTTTATTTTTATATGTTACTGATGATACACTAAAAATGATGTTATGATTCATTACATTTGATATTATGATTCATTACATTTGATATTATGATTCATTGAAATTGGTATTATGATTCATTAAATAATAAGTGGTGAATTAGATAACAAACTTCGAAACAAAAAAAACTTCAGAACAAATATTGAATCATTATTATTTTGTGGTGTATTATTAATGTTATATGGTGTATTTTAAATTGTACGTGGTGAATCATAAGTGTCGTTGATATATGTTGATATGTACATATAACTAACATAAATTTTTAAACTTGTCAAAACATATCAATGACTAGTCTTGTTTTAAAGAGTTTGAATTTAGATGAACAATAGTGTAATTTTTTTTATTTTGGACTTATATTTTAAAAGTTATGACTATTTAAAGTTAATACAAATGTTACCCCATTTAATATGTCACCTAAGCAGTCCAGTCAGCAAGCTAACTAGACTACCACCAGACAGTCGCACTATAATGGGAATGACCTTCCCGCACAATCTACCGTCTGTTAATTTATAGATTAATATGTATATTATTAATTAATTATAATTCAAACTTGAATAAGGATCTATTTCATATTTATATAATTTTTTATTCTTAAAATATTTATGTACATTACACACTGCTAGAAATAACGTGTTGGATTAAGTGGTGGGAGATAATGATGAAAAGGAAGGAAAGAATATACTATTCCCCTAAAGGTGAGAAGGGTATTGGGGATTTTCAAAACCGAAAAGAGGGGAAAGGTAATCATTAAAAGTTATAAACAAACTACCACAAATGAATGATTCCCTTTCTCTTTCTTAATTATCCCCAAGTGAACACACCCTAAGTTTTAGCTACAATCATGCGTAGCTATCTTTGACACATTTTTGTGGTACAGTTTGTATAGAGTAAAAGTACAGATTTTATAAGTTTATTGTACAACTTATAAAGTTAGTATGTATATTTAGTACAATGTCAGGAATATTATAATTCACTATATACATTTACATATACAGCAGTACAGTTTTGAATGACCAAATGTACAATTTTAAATGACCAAATGTACATATATGTAGCTATAGTATGGTTGTAGCTAAGAATTTTTTAAAACAATGCCCATTCAAACTATAAACAGAATAAGGTGCAAACTAGGGGTTTGCATGTAGGTGAACTGAAAATTTCATAAATCAAATAGTATCAGTTAACCGATGTTTTGGTTTGATAAAATTAAAATTCATTATCGTTCCATTCAAACCGGTTTACCTAAATCGGTTAACCTAAAAGATCAGTAAGGTAAAAAAACCAATGATAATTAGATTAGATTCAAACTTAATTGATAATTAAAACCAATAATAATTAGTTGTATATCTTGTGTAAATAGTCGTAAAAACTGAATGAATTATATTTTTAAAAAATTATTATTGTATATGACCGGTTAGTAATGTAGAAGATTACTACATTTACGCAAAAAATGTATAGATATAATTGAAAAGAAATAGATTTACGGGATGATGGATTGGTCTACCTCAACCCTAACCCAACCCATTTATAAATTTCTTCAATCCTAACCAAACCCATTTATTAAACGACCCAACCCGCTATAAACGTGTTGGTTTTGGGTCAGATTAGTGGGTTGAACCCATTTTACTAGGTCTAATTATCGTTCCATTCAAACTGGTTTACCTAAATTAGTTAACCTAAAAGATCAGTACGGTATAATCAGTTTACTGATATCCGATAATATTTTTATATCATAAAATGAAAATTATTAAAAAAAACAAAACTATTGGATAAAAGTGACTAACTATCAAAACCACATCCATCAAGTATAGATAATTTTCAAACACAAATATACACTTCTAGATATATACACGAAAGGAATACCAAGACATTAGAATTTAGAGGGGTGTGCACAAAATGACGAAAGAAAAGTAGGGATATATATTGGAAGGTAATACCAAGATATTAGACGGTAGAAATACATTAAAAAATTATTTTTAAAATAAAAATTATTACTATTCTTTAATATTTTTATATAAATTGATACTTTATTTCGGTTTACCAGATTTATAGAATTTTAATCTGGTACTGAAACTGAAACCAACTAAAAAATTGGTATGATAAACCATACCGAAATTTCAATACGGTAAGGTTACTTTTCAATAAGATTTATCGGTTTTTAGTTACAGTATACTGGAAACGGTACCCCTTATGCAAACCGCCATTTATCACGTTTCTAACATGATCCTACTCGATCATGATTTTTTTAAGTTTATCTGCAAGGATCCAGCTAACCACGCCACACTAGCAACACCACTTGTACACATCCATAAAAAATCCCAACGCTTCCATACACATATCACCAGGCAAAACCATTACTCTACAAATACCGTTAATTCTATAAACGTTAGAACTTATCACAACCCCCAACATCATACCATCCATATATTTACAAGTAGGCAGTACTTCATATTCAAACCACATATCATTGATAACGCATATAGCAATCCATAATTGATCGCTAGAAAGAAGATTTTTGCTTAAAGCAATGCATTTGACCAGTTGAGTGTTTTAGATTGAACCAAAAAACAAGGAATCATATTGAGCTTGACCCCATCCATGAAGTAGATCACTGGCCTTCCCAGGAACTGATGGACATTGCACAACCCATACAACCCAAGACCGCACACTTTCCTCTCACCCTTGCTTTGATAAAGTTTTATTAAGATACCAAGTAACCTCCACTTCACATCAAACAAAGTGATAAATTGAAGAATCAACTTTCAAACCACCTCTGCGCAACTCAACACTTGATACACCCCACATAACTTAACTAGCTTACATGCCTACCGAGGATCAATAAATAAATTTCCTCAACTTCCACCCTTTAAAACCATACCGCTCCCATTCTGCGTTCCCAACTATTTCCAAGAACACCCTGAATTCCTACTAATTGAACACGAATTTGCACTAACTCACAAAAAAGGGTACAAATAGGAAGGAGACAACATAACAAAACTCGATGAAAACGGTTGAAGAGCAAGACAAGATATAGTCTCTTTGGGTAGTGAGTCGAAGAGACAGAAAAAAGACTCTACAGAAGAGAAAAGACGCAGTCTTATCAACCCCACTGTAAGGTTAAACGCCTAAAAATCCACTGAAGCGTTGGCTAGCCATCCAACGCTCACAATGATTACAACCACTAATTACGAAATGAAGAGAAAGGATGGGCAAAACGGTACTCCAGGATCCAAAGCATCATCACCTAAAAACATCATCCCCGCCGAAGAAGGAACCATATTATTACGACTTAGGAGATATTAGTATTTTTTATAAAACAATAATGACATTCCTTACATAGTCATGGAGTTGAAGGACCATAATCTCCAAAGCTAAGAAAGTTGTGGAAAAAATAAAATCTTTATATTTACCAAATTATATAAAAATAACTTTAGAGAAGTAAATTAATGTGGGAATATAAAATGGGATGATTGCAATTTTGTGTTTTGATTGTTTAAGGTGTGTCCTTCACCCCTTGCTTCATGCTCCTCTAGTTTTCTAGTTTTTTTTCTATTGACTTTCCTTTTTTTGGTTGTTTTTCAAATTTTAGGACATATAAACTTCTTAATACTAATATTAGATCTTAACAATATAAAAAGGTGTTTGTTTCGAGCGGGAAACAAAATGGAATTAGAAAACCAAATGGAGGGGAATGAAAAAGAATTCCCTTTAATTTCCCTGTTTGTTTGAGCTGTGGAAAATAAAATAAATAACTGGTAAACGGCTGCCGATCGATGGTCAACGGCTTCAGGCTGCCGGTCAACGACCATTGACTGCCGGTCAACATTCACCGGTCACAATGATCATTAGTCATCGGCTAATGGTAATATGTCACCGGTCAAAATGTAATGGGGAAAGGAAATCTTATTCCCTAATTGCGGGTGAGGAATCAAATTAGAAAGTTTTAAGGTAATTATATTCCTTTTCCTGATTATCCTAGAAGACCCCTAAGTATTCAAACTGTAACACCCCTACTACGCACATAACACTACTTGAAATCGCAGCGGAATTTAAACAACTAAACAGTAACTAAACGAATGGTGCTACAACGCCGTCAACCACCCACGTGGTTAACAAGGCTGAATAAATACAATTGTACCGGTCTGATGATCAGACTCCCGAACATAGAACTAATAACCACATATATACATTACACAAAATACCGAGTGTTTACATACATCCTTCACTGTTAAACATCACTGTAACCCGTCCATAACCAATATATACCGCCACGGGAGCACAGGCGCATCCGGGCCAACATCCAAAAGTAATCAAAAGTAAACCTGCATCCTAGGATCTAAAGCCACTCCGCTTCTTCGATCCTCATCCTGCAGTATAAGAAATATGGAGCCCCCGAGGGGGTCAGCAACCCTTGGCTGGTATGGTTAACGCGCAGCCCATCGGCTACCGGGATACGCGCAACTAATTGTCATGATAACATGGCATTCATTTTATACATAACATAACATAACATAATGTGTGGCATAGCATCAATAGTGCACAGCACAAAATCACATACACAGTGGATCTTCGCTCCACAATAACAAACCACGATGGTCAATAACATAAGAGCCTAGAGAATGATGCACCCTCATGTTAAGCTCGTTACACACACTCATTACCGTTCTGTTATTCGAACGAGTAACTTAAGTCACAGATGGTTCGGATATAGTGACCCGAACACACCACACAAACACATGTTCCCACTAAACCGATCATAAGTCAGAATAGGTAAGCTTTGGAGGAAGCTAGCGGGAGATCGAACGCCAAATTAAGGAGAACAATCTTAACAACATAAGAGTCGAATCTGATTCAGATATCTACTCTTAACTTACATGCATGACCGGACAACCGGATTCCTCACTTCCCAGTTAACACTTGTTAGAAGTTCATGGTGGAACTTAACAACCAATACACAAATGAGTGGTAAGTCATGTTAGACACACACAAGGGAAATGAGTCACATCATAACATCATAACATCACAATAATATGAACAACTGTAAACTCATTACATGTTTAGATCTTATAACGTCATAAACACACAGAAAAACATACAACACACAAGCCGGTGTAAACCGGTAGACAACAGACTGCAAGAAAACCATACCTTGGTCCTTGCCTCGATTGATTTCCTCCGTAGGTCACTCCTATACACGATTAATAATGTCGGTTAATTATTTATTTAACTTCAAACTTACTAAATGTTTAACATGATTGTATGACATGTTTTTAATGTCTAACTTACCCTAGGTTACCTTCATTACACCCTAGGGTTAATTACATAAGTCGCATTCTTTTCTGTTTTTTTTTACAAGTTTTGGTCCGACCGACCTTACCGACCGACCTTGCACAAGGTCGGTCCATTCCAGAACATATTTCCGTCAAAATTTTCTACTCCGACCGACCTTGCAAGTTCGGTCGCATGGTCGGTCTATTCCAGAGAGTTTCTTCCCTTTGAAAATTAGCCCGACCGAACTTGCCAAGTCCGGTCCCATGTTCGGTCGATTCCAGAAACTTAATCCGTACACAAAATACAAGCCCGACCGACCTTGCAAGTCCGGTCCCCAAGGTCGGTCCATTCCAGAAGCCAATTCTCGCAGGGTAAACTGGGCTCGACCGACCTTGCAAGTTCGGTCGCAAGTTCGGTCTGGCCCAGACCCTTGTTTTCCTTTTCACATTCAACTCCAAACTTCCCCCATATATCCTAGTACACCCTAACCTCATTTGGGCACTTCAAACACACCTTAAGACATCCTTAAACACTCATAAAACTCATTTTCTAATTCCTTAAGCCTTTACTTATTTCTTCCCAAAATTCCTAACACTTATGCTATTTCCTCCTTAGTTTTTCAAGTGGTGCTTCATACCTATGATAGCTACTATCCCAAAATGCTTTCTCCTCATTTTAACATCATCTTCCAAGCATCATTTCTCACAACTAACTCCTTATGCCATTCTTGAAATCCTTTTTCCAAGTTTACACTTTCTCCTTGTTCACCAAAGCTTGCCTAAATCCTAACACAAGTCCAATGACTTTAGTGCATCCCAAAACATTCTTTTGCATTATAAAGTCCTCTAGAACATTGCCTAAGCCCTTCTCACATCTTATATCACCTTAATGCATGCTTCTTTCATAAGGAAGGCACTTAACCACTCTAAACACTTCTTAACTTATCAAACTCATTTTAAACTCTTAGAACTTCTTGTTTATTACCTAAATTTCGACATAGGTTCTCCTAGAACATTACTAAACCAAAACATATTGTTTTTCACCAACAAACAACAAAGAACACTAAAACTCCATCAAGCACTTTCTTATACACAAACTTCACTCATATAGCACTACATCACAATATAGTGCATAATTTAAATTGCATGGCACTTAGGCCCTTAAATGACATGGCTCTTAGGCCCTTAAGATGCATAAATCATAAACACTGAATTTCCACAATATATTTGCCTTTGACCTGCAAATACACTCAACAACACATATGCCTTTACTAGTCTCTTGAGAACACTTTACTAAGTCATTCACCATTTGCTCTTTAGGTAGTTTTAACAAGCATTATCAGCTCATTTCTCCTAAGGAATTAAACAACATTAGGTTAGTAGATTTACCTCTTTTCCACACAAATTCCTTTCTTGTTTCCTTGTTTAAAATCGGCAAGGCTTTAGATTGTTTGTCAACTTCTAAACATTATACAAACAACATAATGAGTATTCAAGCTTTAAGCTTCATCTCATTGTAAACCCTAGGTTTACATGATTTCAAAAACATTAATGTAGTTGTTTTACCTTGGTCTTTGAAGAGAGTTTGAATATATATCAAGAGAGGACTCCACCTAGTCCATGAAAGGTTGGAATGAAGCTAGAACAAAGTCACACAAAGAGCACCATTAATGTGCATTTTCGGTCAAGGTAAAAACATGGAAGAAACTTGATTTTTCTTTGAGATTCCTTACCTAGAAGCAAAGGAGATCAATAATATGTAGAAACACAAGCTCAAGCTCCTTCAATGGTGGAACTCCATGGCACCGAAATGGGGCTCTTGAAGTTTTGAGAAGATAGGAATGAAGAGCTTGATGAGAGGAAGATAATGGTGGTGTTTGTTTTTGATTTGGTTAAGTGAGCTAGATTTTACAAGTGGTCAAAGCTAGAGTTTAATGGTGGTGGTGAGTATTACCGTGAAAGAGAGCAAGAAGAGAGGTTGAAGAAGAGCATGGAACCGTGTGAAATGAGAAGGAAATGAGAGAATGAGGTAAGTTTGCTTTTTAGAAGATATTTGTAGTTTATAAAGCAAATAGTACCTAGTTAGTCATCTTTCTTTACTTAATAAAATAACAAGAGAGTGGTGAGTCACCACATTTAGGAAAACCGGCCCCCATTATTACTTAGGGGTAATATAGTCTTTATTTATCAATTTAATTACTTATACAAACATATGTTACAAAATAGCTTATAAAAATCACTATTCATAAAACAAGGCACATAGAAGTGAAATTTTTGATTTCCTATTGATATAGACATCCAAATGTGATATTATATGGTACACATATATATTTAAGAGTAATGATGGACATCTAGCCACTCAAAACTCATTTACAAGACAATTTTTCAAAAATGTGCTTTAAGACTCCTTAAAGCACATTTTGTGTTTTAACTTGTTTTCAAGCTTGGTTTTCTTTGGTTATTGGTTTAATATGTTCATTAGTATATAAATAAGATCTTGGTAAGTTCATTAGGTCTTAACCAAGCTTATCCCAAGCTTAGAGCACATTTTGGCCTTTATTGACCTTAAAGCACATTTTGTGTTTTCTTTTGTTTAAATTTATTTACTAATGTTTCTAAGACTCTTTTTAGTCTTAGTATACCATATTTAGGTGTTTAAACAATATACTAAGGTTTGGGGTATTTCACAAACCCACACTACTTAATCAAATAATTAGTTTGTTTGGGGACAGCTGCTGGGGGCTGCTGTTGGAAATTGTCTGCTGATGGTTTTGTAGAAGCTGTCAGCTGTTAGTTTTGGTGTTTGGTGGAACGCCTGCTGATGGTTTTAAAAAGTAGAGGTTATGGAAATTGAGAAGCTGTCTGCTGATGATTTTACATAAGCTGTCAGTTGCTGGTTTTAGGTGGAAGCCTGCTGATTTTGAAAATTGAAATGCTGCCTGCTACTGAAGTTGCTCCCAAGCGAACTCAATAGATTACTTAAATCACATGAGAAAAGCTCAATAAATAAAATTTTACATATACTCAAAAGACAAAAAAAATTAAAAATTATCTGATAATTCAATGTAGCAATCTTCTTGTTCCTACCAAAAATACCATAAAAGTAAAATTACATTAAAAATGGCTAGCAACAATTTGTAATTAATACTATCTCCGTCCCGTCATAAGTATCCTGTTTACTTTTTGGCACGTTTTTTCACTTCAATTTTAAACATATAAGATAAAATAATTTTTCAAAAATAAATTATACAATATATAGTTTTTCATATAAGAATTCCATTATAATATATAGATTTATAAAAATATATTATCTTACATGTTAAATATTGAAATTCAACCACACATTTAAATAATAAACTAGACAGTGGAGGTGGGACGGTCAGAGCGTGTACTACTTTTTTTTTTTCCGGTTCATTCCATAAAAAGATGGATGGTCTTGATCCTTCTCACCCGGATACGGTGGACACAAAGCATAAAGAGGAAAAAGAACCCTCAATCTTCATTGACAGGGCCCACATCCATTCTGTTTATCTCTCGACGATCTTTTTTATTCCTCCCGTGGGCGCTCAGCCGCCCCACCACCCGCACCCCATCAACACACACGACACGCATAACGGCTTTTTCTTAAAGAAACAAACCTGCCATAATTCTTCGAAATTGACGCGCATTCCACTACCTTTGCTTAGCGGCATGCATCTACTTCGACGGCTCTACTTCCCCCTTCGATCACCTTCCAGAAATATTTTCATCTCAAGCCCAAAGTGGCAATTTCGATATTTTGGTTTACTCCGAGTGTCAATATAACCGGACCGAATAACACATTTTATTCTTCCGCGTTTTGCACCGGTCCCTCCCTACCCATTATTGTTCCCCTCTTCGTCCGTTCTCTACTTTCCAGCTCACGCGGCGCTCTCTTCCGAGTTTCCCCCCCTTCTTCTCGCCGGATGTACGAGAGCGTATTTTCAGATAGATAGATAGAGAGAGAGAGAGAGAGAGAGAGAGAGAGAGAGAGATACCATACCGGTCTAAAATTCGGCCAAGGGATCTGAAGAAGAGTGAAACCCATATATTCTTGTATTCTAGAACATTACCGCAGTTGAGAATTCAGTTACCTCCACAGAGAATTGGGCGCGCCCCATAATGATTTTCCGATTGGCCACTGTTTTTCCCTTATACAACCAGTTTTTCAACACATTCCCATTCTTTTCCCTCGTCGGCGCTAACCACACCTCCGCCCGATTTTGCTCCCGCTAACAATCTAACACCTTTCTTCGTCCTCCATCTTTAATATTCGCTGTCAAGCTTCAATTTTTTTCTTCCATTCATAAATAGTAAACCAAACAAACACACACTAACCGTTTCGCCAGACCAGGCCTCACAACCTAAACTCTTCAAAAAATGGAAGCGGCAAAGCCGAATTTCTTCCGCAACATCTTGGTAAAACTAATCATGTTCAGCGTATTTTTAATCTGTTTCCGGTTCGCATACGTTGTCACCATCCGCGGTGAATCGTGTGACATCGGCGACTTCTGTTTCTTCCCATCATCCTTTCACGAAACCATCAGCCTCGTTACTTCATCCTCCGCCATCACCACCAGTTCATCCTCTGTCCGCGGTAACGGCAACACCAACCTCTGGACAACCCGTTCATGGCGTCAAGCCGTTCAGTTCTACACATCAATCTTCCAAGACCTAATCGCTGACGGAAACCTCTCCCCGGGGTCGAAATCACTCTGCACCGAAACCCTAACTGGCCAGGAAGTGTTCGCCTTACGCGAAATCGGTGTATTAGACTCCATCGGTGTGGCAAGGAAGACCGCGAAGCCGTTGGTGGTGTCGTACGGTGCGAACTACACCTATCCGTTTGGTGATTCGGTGTTTGATTTCGTGTTCTGTGGTGAAATTGATAAGGTGAAGAGTGTGGCCAAATTGGCAGTGGAAGTTACGAGGGTAGTGAAACCGGAAGGTGTTTTGGTTGTGCATACGAATTCAAATGATACGTATAGTTTAAATTCTTTTATTGGTTTGTTCGATTCGTTTTCTTTTGTGAAGTCCCGTGAGATTGATGGGTTGTCGTATGCAAGGGAGATCGTTATGAGGAGGGAAGTGGGGAAGAGAAGGAGTATAGTTGGAACAGTTGATGATGGTTGGGAGGAATTTGTGAATGATGGTAACAGCAACAAGAGGTGCGGTTCTGTTCCTGGGTATAAGCGAGTGTTGGTGGACGAAGCGGAACCATTGATTGAGGTGGAACCGTTGAAACCGTGGATAACACTGAAGAGGAATATACAGAAGATTAAGTATCTACCGTCTATGGTGGATATTTGTTTCAAGCGCAGGTATGTGTATGTGGATGTTGGTGCAAGAAGCTATGGGTCGAGTATTGGGAGTTGGTTCAGGAAGCAGTATCCAAAACAGAACATGACGTTTGAGGTGTATGCCATTGAAGCTGACAAGTCGTTTTATGAAGAGTACAAGGTGAAGGAGAAGAATGGTGTGCATTTACTCCCATATGCGGCGTGGGTGAGGAATGAGACACTGCATTTTGAGATCAATCATGGTCCCGGGGAGGATGGTGAAGAAGCGAAGGGGAAAAAGGGTATGGGGAGGATTAAGCCGGTGGGTTCGGATGGTGGGAAGTTGGTGAGTAGGGTGGAGGAGATACAAGGATTTGATTTGGCTGAGTGGTTGAAGAGGACTGTGAGTGAGAAGGATTATGTGGTGATGAAGATGGATGTGGAAGGGACAGAGTTTGATTTGATTCCGAGGTTGGTTGAGAGTGGTGCGATTTGTCTTGTGGATGAAGTGTTTTTGGAGTGCCATTATAATAGGTGGCAGAGGTGTTGTCCTGGTGAGAGGAGTGGGAAGTATGAGAAGACTTATGGCGAGTGCTTGGATTTGTTTAGGGAACTTAGGGAGAATGGTGTGCTTGTTCATCAGTGGTTTTGATTTGATCTGGGTGGTATTGATAAAGAAGTCGTTTGCTTCTCGACCTTGGCTGAAATATGGATGATTCTGGGTATTCTTCTTGATTTGTACGTATGAAGTTGAATTCAAGTCGGTGTTGGAGAATCTAGCACAACCATCTCCAACCTAGTGTTTTGTTGTTTTCCCTCTTCTTGGTCGTATTTCTCCACTCTTTTCAATTTGGTTTCATAGTTAAAAGTCACCGTCTGTAATACGATTCTTGTTAGTTAGCTGGTTTGGGAATAGATTCAATTGCAAATGTGAATGGAAACAAAACAATATACTTGGCACCAGTCATTAGTAAATTCTTGTTTGTTGTTGGTTCTTGCTTGCACATACCGGCATATACTTGGTACCTACCAGTCCTTGGTAAATTCTTGTTTATTGTTGGTTCTTGCTTGCACAATTATAGACAGCATTGTTGATCATGGCAGATAGAATTTGTATCTGACTGTTATTATTTACTGGATCGAGTGACTCATAGTTATGGTCATTACAATCAACCAGACGCCATTTTTTTGGTCATATGATGATATGCTGTAATGGGAAAAATTTTGATCCTACATTCAAGCCCTACAATGAACAAAATAGATGATTCATTGCTGTCGAATGGAGAGATTTTCCGGCAGGCTTCCCTCCACCACCAACTCTCCCTCTCATATCATCCTTTCCCTGGCTCACAAAAACAGACAACCTCTGTATCGCCTCTTTCCTGTCATCGAGCTCGCTCTGTTTCTAGTCCTACTCCCTTCTGAGTCTTCTTTGTCTGATCTTTTAAAACTTTATCCCCGTTAAGTTTTTCTCCTTTAAACACATCTTTAAAATTGCTTCCTTTATTTGGATCGGTAATACGGTACGGCGTTCATAATCTGCTCTGCGCTGCAGGGCTGACATTGGTATCCTGGAAATTTGGGAACTCATCACTTTCATCCCTCTGCTGCCTGTAGCAGATCAAAAGTCCTTAAATCCAAGCATACAGCTCAACTTCTTATCCCCGATCTTGCTCCTGCTTTTCTTCGTCGTCATCATACCCAACCTTGTTACTATTCTTCCTGGAGTTGATTGCAGAGACTAACCAGCTGACTGTTGAAGTGGTATTGTGGCTGAGCTCCGACTCAGATTCAATCATCTTTCTAGTCCGGGGGTCCTTGAAGAAGAGACAGACAACAGCAATATCATCTGCTCTCGCTCTTGGGTGCCTGGTCCTCCACGCCCTTGAAGCGTAGCTCACCAGTACCTCGGCTGCATCTGACCGATCCCTCACGGAGTCCACCAGCTTCACCACTCCAAGGTTCGACAGCACGTCCCATATCTGTAATTCACATAATAACCAAATTATCGTTGCATTGATTAAATCAAACCAGTTGTAGTTTAAAACATGTTTGCCAGTTGGAAGCACAGGAACTAACTAACTGACCCCATCGGATGCCAGAACAACAAACTCATCGTTTTCTGTGAGTTTCTTGTAAAAGAGCTGAGGAGTGGAGATGAGACCGTAATCTTTGAGGCAAAAATCACCAAACGCCCTCGTCATAGCGAGACCTGGTTTGCGCGCATCTGGTTGCCATACTCTGAGAATACGGCTTTTGTTGTTGAATCCAAAGATTCTACCCTTACAGTGTTTAATTCGTTCCGCTTCGCTTTTAATAGTAGGTTTCAGGTCTACTGTTAATTGGACAGGGATCGGTTGACCTCTTATCCCTCTACGGCAGAGTACAGCCCGGGAATCACCTAGGTTTCCGATCATCAAATCATTACCCTGTTTCACTACAGTGACTGCTGTTGCCCCGCTTGAATACGCATGGTCAATGTTGGTATCGTAGCTTAGATCCTTATCCATTTCCTTGAATGCAGTCTCGAAATTAGTCTTCCATGAATTATAGACGGCTGGAGGAGTGGAGGAATTCACCATCACACAGGTGGCCCGGTTTTGATCATCATCATCATCATCACCTATCACTCTCTTCTTCGTTCTCGTTGGTGTCGTTTTCCGCATGACAATTGAAGCATCCATGGGTACGATTCTTCTTGCTTCCCACTGGAAGAAGCTGTAATTGTTGGGTATGGATCATTTTCAAGTGTTTATCTGCTAGCTTGGACGGCAGATTGTCTCGTACACGTCGTGATACCTTGTGTCCATTTGCACCGTGGCCATCAAACACACCGCAGAAGAATACATCCTTCTCTCCAAGAAAATCCTAATAATCATATCGTAAATATTATGTAACATTTAAAATTAATTTATGAGTTTTCACCTTGGAAGTAATTAAGATTTCTCTGTATAATATCAATTCATTAGATTACCACCGATCGAACAAAATATAAACGTAAGAGAAAACGTAAAACAGACAAACGTCGATATATAGGAGATGAAACTCTATTCAATTCAGTACCTCCCAAACTGTCATGGCATCTTGATTCACTTCCTTGTTCCCTTTCCTTGTAGCCATTGAAACAAACTTTGAAGATCCACTAACCCTAACCAATGCACCGAAATCCCCTTTCGTCAAATTATCATCATTTCCCTCCACCTGATCATATTTATATTTATATTCACAATCGTAATTATAATTATAATCATAATTATCATCTAACCCCTTCATGGAATCTGTCCTGTACATGACCTTTTTTGTACAGCAGGCTCCCATTTTCAGATTGTTGCTAAAACTAATCAAAATGACGACAAGGTATACGTAAAATTCGTCTGATAAGGTTGATGATGATTGAGGTAAGGAGGAGAAGAAGGGCGCCGGTACAATAATGAACAAATTAGAAAGAGGATGAGTAGATCAATGACGAATGGATATGGATCACATGAGTTCATATCACGTTTGATTTGAGGAGGCGATGAGAAGTACGGTATTAATTTCCTTGAAGGTTGTGGATGGATTTAATTAATAAAACTGGAAAGCAGGCGAGGGAGAGGAGGATAATTGGTGAATTAGGGAGGGAGGATGAGGAGGATGGGGAAAGATGGTGAGTTTAAGCTGCCCTGGCCCAAAATCTAAGTTTTAAAAAATTAGTATGTTGAAATTAAGAGTGTTTTGAGGGATTAACCAAGCCTGTCATTTTATTATTACTATTATAGTATTAAACTTGCAGCGTAATTTATTTACAGTGTAACTGACTAAACTTTTCTAGAATATAAAAACAGTTATATGTAAATCGATTAATTTTTTTGCTTTGAGATATTAATAAGAAGTTAGCCAGTGTCCTATGATATCATTTTATTAGTAATTAGATTGTTTTTACTTGTATGTTATTGTAATAAAATGAAAAGAGAACATGTGTACGAGAATGAATTTAAAAAAAAAAACCTTCATTCTGAACACACCAATGTGAATGAGGCTGATTTCTCTATTCTTGCTCTTGTTGAATCTTAAGAAATGTTTATGTGAAGGCCTATATATGATACATCAATGAAATAAAGTTGCTAGCAGGTTGACTAGGCTTTGCCTCTCTAGTTTAGAGAGCGAAATGACAAATATCTATGTATCTCGTTGTACTAGGAGGTACAATGAGGGATGACAAAGGTGCCCTCAAGTATTTTGGATGATGAAACCTGGCCGTCCTATTTTGGCTTAATAATTATGTAGTTAATTGATACCCTTTCCCATTTCATTGGGAATGAATGCAGATTCTTGTGGTATCCATGTTATTTTTTCAATAAAATAGTAGTACTACAATTACAATGCTTCTAGTATTTAAAAGTTGGAGTGAAAGACTAGTTAGGGGTTTTAGTCCCAAGATAAATCATATCAAAGTGAAGTCAATTACTACAATGCTTGGAATATCAAAGACAAATGAATTAGTAAGTACTGGAGATCACGCTATATATCAACCTCGTTGAGTTATAATTAAATGCATTAATTAGATCTTAATGAAAAAGTTCTGATATATTCCTCTACCCAAGATTGGATCACGTACGTTACTGGTAGAGAATTAATCTTTCTTCAATGAACTTCCAAGATTGGATAAGGATCGCGCGCCTTTTGATTAAATTAGTGACATGCAAGTACATACATATAAAATGTGAACGAGGCCGAGTGGCCGACGACACAAAGAGTAGAATAGAGGTTGAAGTAACTCTCCAACACAATGGATTATTCCTACTACTATTGCTTTTTCTCGGGAGAGGGAACCGCAGAAAATCACGGATTGATATCTCCTCCATATACGTGATCAATCAATCAAACATAACATTGGATTAATGTAACTAGCTATAATTAAGTCACTTAAACTAAATGTTTTTTTAAATAGAATCAAATAAAAGTGTCAATGTTTACTTTTTAAGAAAAATGTACTCATATTTTAATAGTCTTTAATGTTTTTTTTTTGTTGAAAGAATAGTCTTTAATGTTTTGAATACGCATTAAGCATATATAAGACGTATGACATGTTCTTTGCAAAAAGTATGACATGTAATTAAATAACTGTGACAAAGGGACTTGGTATATCACTTCCTCTCCATACAAGCCAAGTTTGTACAGTTCTCATTTCTATCCCAGCTGGCACGCAATTCCCCTGACCTCCCCATCAATATCCTTGTTTCAAAAAAAAAAAAGTATTAATTTTGCTTTGCCTCATTACCAATCCAACTAGAGTATAATAATTACTTAAGTGGTGTACTGTTGGAACTGGGTAATGACTAACATGGCCTTGCATTCAATTCGGTACCGAATTCTACGTAGGTTTGCAAGTTTTTTTTTTTAAAAAATATTAACATAATGCAAATCTGTACAAGTTGCGTAATGAAGATGGTCCTGTTCTTGTCATTTATGTACTGATTTGATCTATCCCTAAATAATGTGTGCATCCTAATTAATTTATGAGTACTTATTAAAAGAGAGCAGGCAGGAAGAGGTAGTTGTGCGTTATTGCCAACTGAACACTCTTCCTAATCATAATGTTGGCAATTATAGAGGAGCAATTGGGGGGTTTTCAGGGAGCATCCCAAATATAGATTCATACTAGCAATTGGTTAGTACATGCAAAAAAAAAAAAAAAAAAGAGTCACGTGATCCCGACATGCTTGTCATTATCTGATTCTCTTTCTCGTGTCATGTGAGTATAAAATAATAGTGTCTGGAGACAATCCAATCCAATCCAATCCGATCAATTGGAAGTAGTGGCCAGCAAATATTACAGCGTCCGGGAAGTGCCAAACTGTCAATTGGTTAGCGGTTAGGCATTATTGACGTGTCAAACTGTCAATTGAAAGTAGTGGCCAGAAAAACATGCATGAGGGCTGCTGGATTGGGCATTGACATACACGTTAAGATAATACTACTACTGTTACTGTTGGCGGAGAATGGCAGACGAAATGATCGTATGAAAAGAAACCGAAACAATGGATGAGCAAAATTACAGTCGGAATGGCCAACCCGTTTGTCGCGGTTCATGGTACTGCCACGCAGCGGGTCACATGCGTGAATTCCGTTTGTTCACAACGTAAAAAATGGGCAGCGCCATCGAGGAGAAGACTGTGTGCAGGTCATCAGGTTATTGGTGTTTTTTTCTTCCCTTTCCCATTGGATCCCATCTTTTTTCTCCACATATGATCAGTTTTACTGTAAAACAGGTACTAATACTTATGTTTAAAATAATCTAAGCTTATGTTATGACTGAACGCGACCCTCAGATAAAAGAAAAAAGAGTAATGAGGTAGAACACAATCACACAAAACAGGTCAACCAGTCAGCTTGACCACACCCATATATAACTCACCCAAAATAAACTAGATCTATCTATCTAGCTCAACCGGTTAGAGCAGAACTTACTTCACTAGCTAATCAAAAATGTACATAAGGAATTGATCAGTTCAAAAAGTTAAATGCTATGAACTTACTACATCATTTGAAACCATCGCAAAAAATATCAGGTTCAGAAAGCTCGACACAAATCCATTATGAATGAGTTAAGAGTTCAAATAATGTTTTTTATCGGCCCTAGACGGCGATAGAGACAGACAACCAGGATCATTGGGCTTTTAAATCAACGTCGACATAGAGGGATTTAGAGCACAAATGGCCCCATAATATTCATGTCTTCTTGGCTTTCTTCCCTGGAACATTTCATTGACATTTTACATAACAATAGGAACACACAGTACTGTGTACTAATGCTAGCCCTGAGGCTAGGCCCTGATTTTAGCAGAAGTAGAGACAAGAAATTGCATGCGATGTACATCACGTGTGTGTGTATGAACACACAATTTCTCCTTAATTAATTTCGAGAACAATTCTTATGAAAACATCAAATCTTTTCATAAAACGGACAAAAAGAGAGTCCAATACCAATTGGGAGAATCTAACAGAGGGTCTGAAAGAATCAGTGATGAAAAAAAAAAGCAAGTTTTGGAGGTAGAAATTGGACCAACTGTGGTTTTGGTTCAGTTACTCATTGAGTATGAAGACTAGTTATACAAACTTAACTGATTGCTTTTCAACTAATTATTGGCACATAATTAAACTGCTCCATCTGTTTTAGTTTTATATACAGGTTTTGGAAGTGTATGAGTGCTAAGCTGAAAATTTATCCATATTACTTTGTTTTATTTATTTAGAAGAAATTGTGTTAGATTTCTCCGTTTTTTAAGTGCTATGATTTGTTAAATGTGAAGAATTTCCCTTATGTGTGATTTTGAGTCGGGACCAAACGATAGTCAAAACAACTATTTTGGTGTATTTTAGAGCAGGATGGAGCCTTTGTCCAGACATATATGCACGGACCATCATCCAAACAGAAACTACTAGACAATTTACGATCTGGTCCATATCTTGCCCGGGAAAATAGACCTGGATAAGACTTGGGAAACGGAACAGGCAGTCGTCCGACTCTACCGTCTGGACCTGGATATCACTTAATATCTGGTCAGGGTCTACATGTTTGGAAAATTCCTGGATCACAGAGGACTGACGCCACCAATCAAACTTTACGTTTTGAAAAAAAGAAAGAAAGAAAGATCTTTGGAAATATCGTTCATACTAACATAACACATCTGTTGGCTACCCTACGAGAAGAACACGGCCGCAAACACACGAGACCATAGATCTTTGGAGATATCTTTCATACAAACAAAGCACATCTCTTTTCTTTATCGTTGTTATTTCTTTGTTTTCCATGTTTGAATAGTTAGAATAATTCTAGTTTGCTATGAATCCCTAGTTTGTGAATTCTACTTTCTTTATTATTTTATCTAATTCAATATAGATTGTAGTACTCTTCCTTACTTCATTTATCATTCTCTTGTGATCTGATCAATTATCAACAGTTTGTTTGCTTACAAGTGAGACCCACGACATTCAATAAACTACAGGAACATTTTCAGTTAATCTAGATATGAAAATTTTCATCTATATATTAACTGACTTATAAAATGGATTCGATGTTGCTAGTAATTAGGAAATTCGTAACGAGAGTTAGGAATTGACAATTGCTAATAAGAATCCACTAAGCGGGAGACCGGACATGGATTAATTGGATATGGGGTTGCATTCTAGGATTAGGATATAACACATATTAACCGACTTATAAATTGGAGTCGATCTTATTGTTGTTAATAATTAGAAAATTTGTAACGAGAGTTATAATTTGGTAATTGTTAATAAGAATCCACCGAACGAGAGACCTGGCATGAATTAATTCAATATGGGTTGCATTCTATGATTAGGATAACACGTAGGAATAATAATTAAAGAACTAGTGTGAAATAGTAAATTTCTTTTGTTCAATGAATTACCTCAAACATTAATTACCTCGGATAACAAAGAATTAATTAAAGGAAATAGTTTAATCAAAGATTAAACATTAAATGATAAAGGCTAATGAGCCAAATTCATTAAGTAAGGTTACAACCTCTAAACATACATACATGAACAAATATGTATGGTCCAAAATGAGCACTAAACTACACATAAAATAATGGACTAAAAAAGGGAACATTAATAAGGACAAAATAACTCCTAAAGTTAACCTAACATGTAACACAACAATACATGAATTCAGATCACAAACAATGTGATAAGACTATATAAAATATTTTATATAGTCAAAATAATTTATAAGTGCAAAAACCACTTAGAAATACACCTTAAGACAAAGTAACAACATCTGTCACAACCTCACACATGAAATAAGTCCAAAAACACAACAGGTAACACCATAATATTATAAGTTTCAAAAATTACAAAAAACCACACAATTCCCTCTTGTTTGGGCAGAAATTCTAAAGGGGAACAAGAGATCAAAAAATCAACTCTAGGATCCAAAAGTCTACACTACCATAGACATGCTTTTACCACTCCTTACTCTTTACACTTAAACAAATCCAACTAAACTCTCTTTCCTTACACCATTGCCGATTTTGGAAAGGAAAACCAACTAAACTCTCTTTCCTTACACCATTGCCGATTTTGGAAAGGAAAAGGGGGGCTCAAAAGTGCTTTTTAATTTTAGGAGAGAAGCTTCCTAAAAGCAAGTTAACTTACCTTGGGAACTTTAACACATACACTCACCTTATACCCTCTCTCACCCATCCTTTCTCCTTTTCCTCTTTCCATGCGACAACCCACTCCTCTCCTCCATTCCAGCCGTTGGTAAGCACTCTCCTCCTTCCTCTTGTTTCTCCATTGAAGATCTTCAAGTTCTAAGGCTTAAAACACTTGTTTTGCCTTCATTCTTCTTTTTCTTCATCAAGAACTAAAGCACTATTTTCCTTCTCCTTTCATGTCCAAAAATCTGTTGTTTGAAGGCTAGGAAATTCAAAAATAACACAAGGGAAGTTCACCAAAGGTAAAATGTGCTCTAAAGCTATAAGTATTTTCCCTCCGTCTTTATGTCCAAAAATGTGGCTCAAGTGCCTCATTTTATTCACCTATTACATGCACAATATGGACCTTTTTCAACCTCCAAAATATTCCAAAAATCTCTAGAGAAACAAGCCCAAATTTGTGTTAAATTTTAACCTTAAGGTAAGCCTTAAAAATAAGGTTTTAAATGCTTAAGTCACCTTCCATTCCTAGATCTATCAAAGATCACTAGTAGAAAATGAGGCTTTTTCGGCACCTCATTTTCGGCGGTTCCTACAGAAACCGCCGAAAATAGCTCGCTGGGAACATAATTTTCGGCGGTCGTTAAAAAAACCACCGAAAATTGGTCTTTTTCGACAGTTCCAAAGACGCAACCGCCGAAAATGGTTAATGATTTTTGGCGGTTCTTCGTTCTGAACCGCCGAAAAAGACCAACTTTTAAAAAAAAAATAACCGGGGCTTTTTCGGCGGTTCCTAGCTTAAGAACCGCCGAAAAAGAGTCTTTTAATCGACCCCCGCCCCGACAGAATACCCTATCGTTATTTTCTCCTCTCACCTACGCTAGCTCTCCAACCTCTCTCTGTCGCCTCCACCTCGTCCGCCCTGTTCCGTCCCTCCTCCCGCCGCCGCCGCCGACTTCCTGCGCCGCCCGTCGTCCTTCATCGACGCCGTCGAGGTGGGCGCTGTTCGACACCAGAAACGATAACAGGTCCGAAAATTAGGGATTTGAGTCCGAATTTGAAATTTCGATTTGTGGTCAATTTGGGCATTATTTTGGTGCATATGTATAATGGTTGCTTGATTTATGTCATTTGGAGTATAGTAGATTGTTGGTTTGATTGGAATTGCTATATGTGTGTAATTTTACAAAATAATGCATATGCCCGCAAAGTGTTCGATGAAATGGCTGAACCGATTTCAGTGATATTTTTGTGCTTTTCTACATTTTTGTGTGAATTGTTGCCAAGTAAGCGTCATTGGTGATTTGTCGTGTGAATTAACATCAAAAATGTTGACTTATGTTACTTAATTTTATAATTTGATTTACAATAAGTTTGATTATTGATTAAATATTGACAATGAATTAGATACTTCATAAGTTGGCGGTGTAGCTACACGCGACAATTCATCCTCACTTCTAACAAGTCGCCGGTTTAGCGACCTGAAACGAGTCCAAAAAGGGGGAAAACATGAGTTGAGGGTTTGTTTTTGATAATTAATTGTGATTTTTTCATAACTACAACTATTATCCTCACTTATTATTAATATGGTTCGTTACAGTTATACCCTTGTCGTTGTACTCCGTCCTGTTACCTCCATCGGAGGTGAGCTAGCCCAGTTGAGGTGAGGGTAGTTCTTGTTGAATAATTGTACGTAGCTTTTTTTATAACTACAACTATTATTCTAATTATTACGGTTCACAGTTACTCCTTGTGATCTCGTGTGTCGCCGTCCTCCGCCCTGTTTCCTCCCTCCTTTTTCGCCTACTCCTCGTCCTTCCAAAAACAGGTTAGTTTTGTTCTTCAACCTCGTTGAATTTCTGTTTATCATAATTGTTTGTAAAATTCATTGATTTATATATAATAGTTAGTTGCAGAATTATATATATATATTTATATATTGTTGGTTATATATATATTATGTATATATGTACATATAAGATAATCAAGTAGTATATATATCTATAATATATATTATAGATGTGTATAATATATTATACAGACTCGCCATGCAAGAACCATATCATTATATATCATTTCCAAAGATAGTTTTTATTGTTGTTTTCATATTTATTATTTAAATATAAGTTAATTTATTATGCATTATCAATATATTTTTTAGTTATTTTTAAGCTTTAACTTTCATTTGGAGTTTGTAGAATGGACCGTGAATGGATGTACGGTCAGCGAGGGAATTATTTTGAATCAAAAGTGGATAATGAATTTTGCAAAGCAGCTCTCGATCATCAGAAAAGGATGAACGAGACACACATTCCCTGTCCATGTGCACAATGTGAACTTCGCAATAAGTTTCCTAACCTACATACAATCAGATTTCATCTATCAAGGCGTGGATTTATGCCGAACTATAAGATATGGTTTTTGCATGGCGAGTCATTAGAAGCCAGTAGCAGGGTGCAAACTTCCACTCAACCGAACAGTGAACCAGAAATGGTTACACGATACTACATTTCCTGATAATACGTGTGATCTGAGTGACACTGATATCAACGACGACAGTGATAAGATTGAACAACTGGACTCTATGCTGCAAGATGTTGAAGATAATTTCACAGACAAACCGGCTGAATATCAAAGATTACTTGATGCATCACGTTCCCCTTTGTTTCCCGGATGCAACAATATACAAAGTTGACATCCGTGCTGCATTTGTTCAATCTTAAAGCAAGATTTGGCTTGAGTGATAAGAGTTTTACGGCAATACTAGAACTATTCCACGACATGCTACCAGATGATAACAATCTTCCTACTTCCACTTATGATGCAAAAAAGTTGATGTGTCCTATGGGTGTGGAGTACGAAAAGATACACGCATGTCCAAACAGTTGTGTATTATACAGAGGAGAGAATAAACATTTGAATGAGTGTCCAAAATGTCATTTGTCACGCTATAAACAGAAGGACGGTCAAACATCCAATTCTAAGAAAATAAGTCCTCCAGCAAAAGTCATTTGGTATTTACCCATAATACCAAGATTCAAACGACTTTTTGCCAATGTCAGAGATGCCCAAAATTTAAGATGGCACGCAGAAGGAAGAAAAAATGATGATAAGCTGAGACATCCAGCTGATTCACCACAATGGAGGACAATCGACAGAAGATTTCAAGATTTTGCCAGTGACAGTCGAAATTTGAGACTCGGGTTATGTACGGATGGGATGAATCCTTATGGCAGTCTAAGTAGTCAGCACAGCACTTGGCCTGTTCTATTGGTGATCTACAATCTTCCCTCGTGGCTGTGTATGAAGCGGAAATACATAATGTTATCATTGTTGATTTCTGGACCTAAACAACCAGGACATAACATCGATGTATACCTTGCACCGCTGATTGACGATTTGAAATTGCTATGGAATCAGGGGACAGTGGTTTATGACAGTTATGCCAGACAAAACTTTACACTTCGTGCCATGCTTTTTTGCACAGTGAATGACTTTCCAGCGTACGGGAACTTATCTGGATACACAGTAAAAGGCACATTTGCTTGCCCAATATGTGAGGACGACACTTGTTCTGATCGTCTACAGTTTTGTGGAAAAAACGTCTACATGTGTCATCGTAGATTATTGCCATCAGCTCACCCGTACCGTAAAAAGAGGAAGTTATTCAACGGAAAGACTGAGTCACGTGTTGCTCGTATACCTCTGAGTTCTGAAGAGATTTATCAAAAGGTGAAAGACATTGACAATGTTTTCGGTGTTCCGTCCAAGTCTACCCAAAAAAACATCTGGAAAAAATGTTCAATATTTTGGGAACTTCCGTATTGGAAACATTTATCTGTTAGGCATTGTCTTGATTTCATGCATATTGTCAAAAATGTTGGTGAGGCTGTTGTTGGGACTTTGCTTAACATACCTGGGAAAACAAAAGACGGAATAAAGGTTCGAAAAGACATGCAAGCTATGGGCATACGTGAGGAGTTGCATCCCCAAGAAAGAGGCAAACGAACATTTTTACCTCCAGCATGTTACACTTTGTCTAAGAATGAGAAGAACAGCTTTTGTAAATGTCTTCATTCCCTTAAGGTTCCTACGGGTTACTCATCTAACTGGAAAAGTCTTGTGTCAATGAAGGACTTGAAGTTGATCGGGTTGAAGTCTCATGATTATCACATTCTGATGTTGCATCTACTTCCTGTTGCCATTCGGGGTATATTGCCGAAAGATGTGCGGAATGCAATTACAAGACTATGTTTCTTTTTAAATGCAGTGTGCAATAAAGTCGTGGATGTTGATACACTAGACAGTCTGCAACGCGATGTTGTTGTTACGATGTGTCAACTTGAAATGTATTTTCCACCCTCGTTTTTTGACATCATGGTCCACTTGGTTGTTCACATTGTAAGAGAAATCAAATTATGTGGTCCTATATATTTAAGATACATGTATCCATTTGAGAGATACATGGGAATCTTGAAGGGAAGGATGAAGAATAGATATCGACCTGAAGGGAGTATCATAGAAAGGACAATAACCGAAGAAGTGACAGAATTTTGTACTGAATACTTGAAGGGAGCTGTAGCTATTGGAGTGCCACAACCGAGACACATAGGAGGGACAGAAGGTCAAGGTGTTATTGGAAAAAAATTGTGGCAATTGATTCATCCTCAATGGAGTCTGCACATCTATTCGTTTTACATCACCTTGAGATTATTGAGCCATTTTTTGAGAAACACATGACTGCACTAAGAGCTCAATATCCTGGGAGGAATATTATTTGGTTGGTAAAGGAGCAAAACAAGACCTTCTGTTCATGGTTTAGAGATCATGTCATGAAGATTGCATCACTAGAGCCTGATAATGTAAGTGAAGAGCTCCGTTGGTTAGCCTTGGGACCTGGTTCCACTTGTATATCTTATGAAGGGTATGACATCAATGGGTTCACCTACTGGACAAAACGGCAAGATGATAGATGTTTAAACCAGAATAGCGGGGTTAAAGTAGAAGCAACAACAACTGAGTATACCAGAGGTGATCCAGCTTCAACGATTTCAACGTCGAGGTTGTATTATGGATTCATTGCAGATATTTGGGAGCTTGATTATCAGTTTCAAAAGTTTGTTATTTTTAAATGCAAATGGGTGGATAATAGAAACGATTATCGGGTTCACGATGGGTTTAACTTGGTTGATTTATCACGCCTTGGTCATACACAAGATCCGTTCATATTTCCCAAGGATTGTGAACAAGTATTTTACATAGAAGATCCCATCGATTCCAGGTGGTCAGTTGTATTACCAGGGAAAAGATTTGTCAACATTAATGCTGATCAAGATGTTGATGATGATGAATTAATGTTCGATGAGACACCACCTTTTTCTACCAGTATTCCTGTCACAGACATTGTTGATGTTCCAGACGATGTAGTGTATACTAGGTCTGATCACGATGAGGGTTTATGGGTTGAAAACCATAAATGATGTGTTCAGTTGTTAGGTAATTAAAAATATATTTTATTGTTTGTTTGTTCATTAAATAATTTGTTGGAATAATAACGATGTCTTATTATGTATTGATTACATTATTTGTTGTGGTGTTATTGATATACGGTTGTTTATCTTTGCAGATAGTTAAATGGATGATATGGATGACCCGGTCGGCGAGCTTTTGACAGAGGCATCCCGACCAAAAGAAGAAAACACGTGGAGGGAAAGGTCACAAGTCACAGGCCCGAGCTGATGAGGGGGGTAATGGCGGGGATGAGATTACTCCAGCCTCTGTGCCAGCTGAGGACACAGAGGCTGGACCTTCTGGATCACAAATCCAGCTTCCTAGGACCGTAAAACCTCGAGGTCCGACGAAAGCTCTCAGATCAAAAAAGATTGAATCAAAGCCGTTACAGTTTAATGCGTATCTACAGCCGATTGGGGAATGGGCTACAGACTTCACTACAGAGCTAGGCATCATTGTGCGAGAGTATTGTGATATTACTCTCACCTGGCCTCAAGTTGATGAAGGACTAAAGAGACAGATGTTTGAGATCGTACAGGTAAATAAACAATAGTTAAAGTATTATTTTTGTATAATTTGTAGGTATCCATCACTAACATTTGTTTCATTTATGGTAATATGCAGAAACGATATCAAATACCAGCAGAAAATGAGTACTACTCCATGGTCAAATCAATGATGCGCAAAAAATTTGCAGATCATAAGCATGATCTGGTTAAGTGGTTTATCACCAAGAAGCTTAAGAGGCCGGACGGCGACACACGCCAACCTTGGGAGATTTACACACCAATAACCAAAGAGAAGTGGCAGGAGTTCTATGATAAGAAGATGGAGACAAAGGTATGTATTAACTATTAAATAATTAATTATTATATATATATTTTTGAGGTACTTATATTTACATATGTATATATTTGGTCATCTTAATTGTGTGTTTATTTGATAACAGGAGTACCGCGAAGCCCAATCCGCGAATGCGAAGAAGAATGAATATCATCACGTGTTGGGTGCGAAAGGGGTTAATAGAAGAGTGCCTGAATGGGTGGCAGAAGGAGAGTTGCCATCAGATATGAGCACTCTTGATGAGCACCAGCTACGGGGTACGTTTTGGAAGCTTTCACGTACTAAGAAAGACCCGAAAACTGGAGA
This sequence comes from Limonium bicolor, assembly GCA_023374045.1. Lineage (NCBI taxonomy): Eukaryota > Viridiplantae > Streptophyta > Magnoliopsida > Caryophyllales > Plumbaginaceae > Limonium > Limonium bicolor. Next base: position 27,164,043 of record CM041779.1, on the reverse strand, counting down.
GCGTTTATATCCCTTCGAGAAGACGAAGGAAATTGTTGATAAGATGGTAAGTACTTTTCTTTACTTTCAAATTTTTTGACAAATTTATTTTTATCATCTTAAAAATTATAATTAACTGCTTTCTACATTTAATTATAAAGGATGAGCTGAATGAACAAGTTACCCAAGGGACTTGGGTACCTGATCGACATGATGACCAGTTGTCTCGTGCACTTGGAAAGAAAGATCATCCAGGCCGAGCTGTGGGGTTAGGGGGTGTTAACATAGGGATAAGAAAACTTTTTGGTAACCCCGGGTCAAGGAAAGGGAGTACTCAAGGACAAACAATTTCTTACGAGCAGCACATGCGTGCCATTAATGAAATGAGAGAGCAGTGGAAGAAGGAGGTCTTTGATGAAATACGTCAAGGCAGTCATGCATCCCAGCCATATGTTCCTCCAAGATATTCTGACCCTACTCCTGCTGGAGTGTACACAAGTGTGGATTCCAATGACCAGTATCCTTACGCTTATGTACAGGTAATTTTTTATACCTTTAACTGTTCTATTAGTTGTCATATCTTTTATTACATATTTTTAGTTCAACATCTACTAATCTGATGAAATTGTAGGACCCGTGGAACTGTAACCTCCTGCTTCCATACAACAATGAAGAAATATGTGTCGCGGAAGGAAGGGTGTACCAATCAGGCCCTAATGACGTGACCCATGGAATACCACTGAAGCCGTATCACGGGAGAGTCTCTGTGGACGAACCGATTTATAAGGTTCCTGATCTACCACTCCCTGTACCTACGGAGGAGTACAGCACAGTTCGGTCTACAAAGGGTGCATTCGTTCAGTGGCCCATTCGTCTGATTCGGAAGTGTGTGAAGGTATGTCTAATACTAACCACTAGTGTAGTTATTATTGTTCATTACATGAATAATATGTGTGGATGCTCAGTTCATGACTAGTATTGATGTCGGTTGTAAATAGGCATTAAGAAAGAAATCTATCTCCTGACAAAAAGAAGTCAAAGATTGGATCCTCTGAATACAGAGCATCCACCAATGTTGTGGAAAGAGAAAATTTGGTGGACGATTCCGTATATGCACGCTTGGGGCCAAACATGAAAGCTTGCATGATCTAATCCGCGACTTCCCAGATGGCAGAAATTCTATCCTACTCACTTTTGACGATGACCTTCTTCACTACGGACGATCTGTAGAAATCCACATGTATACGACTGATGTTAAGGACATCATACGATTTGATTGGGTGCCTGTTGCAGTGATGCATTCATTTATTCTGTAAGTATTAGTTTTGTTTTATAATTAAGTTATAAATTGATGTTCTGAAGCAATGTTGATTAATTTTATGTCTTCTTATTTATGAACAGGTTTTTAAATGACAAAATGCAATCTTTTGGCCTTGCCAAGTATGGATTTTTGTGTCCTGAAAGAGCATCATTCACTGCTCTGAAGTTCGATGCAGAAGGTTGTAGGGTGTACATACAGCGTGCGTTGACTAACAGCATCAGAGCGAGGAAGAAATATCTTATGCTACCTTATCATCAAAAGTATTAACTTATGTTTATCATTTTAATTTGAATAAGTGTTGTAGTTATCTGTGCACACATGCATTATAATGACATGTGAGTGTTTTGGTATTACACAGTGGCCATTGGGTTTTACTGGTGTTGTGTCTGGAACGTTCGCGGATACTATTTCTTGATCCGTTGCAAACCGGAAATCCAAGAGACATCAAGATAAAGCCACAACTTAGCGTGTAAGTACATTATGAAGCAATTCTTTATGTATTTCAACTCCTTTAATTTAATTTTATTATGAATGGATATCCTAATTTAATTAATGTATATTGTTGATGATAATAATTAGCAGTTGGTATCAAGGTTTTTGCTTGCAGAGCTTGGTGTAAGGTCAAAAAATTCCATCCAATGGACTTCAGTGAAGGTAAATGTGTCATCAGTTACTTGTTTTATTTGATTGGTTGTAATCACAAATAAATGTCTTATATAATTAGTTCTGTTCTTCCTGTGTTTAAGAGTTCACGTCAACCCGGAGGTTCAGAGTGTGGGTATTATGTCATGAGGTATATGCATACAAGTCACCCTATTTGGTGAGATGAGATCATTTAGAAAAGGTATATCGAAGAAGTTATATTTTTTTCAATTACTAATATAATTGTTTGATGATTAACCAATTTTATCTTGTTTTGTTTTTCAAAGGTTTTTTCCTAGTGTTGGAGAATATCACGCAGAAACCATCAACGGGATGCTAGAGGATTGGGCGGATTTCGTCTCCATCACTTTGGTTTGATTTTTGCTTTTTGTTCTCGAATTGTTATGTAGAACTTTCATTAGACTTTTATGGTTAGATAGATTGTAAAAAATGACCACTATGAGTATATTAGTGAACATTTGATCAATTATGTATGTATATGGTCATTTGTGACTATGTGAATTGTGGTGTATGGTCTTGTGACCATTTTAAATGTGGTGTGTATGGTCATTTGTAAGCCGTGTCATTATTTTTGGGATTTTTTTGACAATTTACTTACAAAGAGTGATGAGATCCTCCACCATGTGGTGTAGAGAGATATGTGGACATATTTGGATGCATATTAACAGGTTTTGCGACATATGTGGGATTATAAACGAAAACGAGAAAAACCAAAAAAAAGGGGGATTTTCGGCGGTTCCAAGTAGAAACCGCCGAAAATAATAAAAAAAACTGTTTATTTTCGGCGGTTTCTACTTGGAACCGTCGAAAATCCCCCATTTTTTTCACGTTAATTTTTGCCTCTGAAATAGGTCTTTTTCGGCGGTTTTTGACTTAGGAACCGCCGAAAATAGTTGCTTTTTTTCGGCGGTTGTAGAACCGCCGAAAATATGGGAAGACCCTTTTTCGGCGGTAGCATTTTCGGCGGTTGTAAACCGCCGAAAAAGGCATAAAAAACCGCCGAAAAAGACCCTTTTTGCACTAGTGGATCTAAATCTTTACCTTTCTTTCTAGCCTTGGTCGAATATTTGAAGGGGAAAACATCCACTTTGACTCACAAGGTACAAAACCACTCTTAAAGTCATTTTTGTGCTTTAAAGTTCTAGATCTTGTTTAAGGAGTCTAAACGACCCTAACTTTATATCTTTCTTTTCCTTGTGACATGGCCAAAAATGGATCCCCTTAAGGTCTGGTGGTTGGCCAAAAATCAAGGAGAAAAACAACATTGAGAGGGTAAGACTTAAATCCAAACTTTGGTACTTAAAACATATGTTTAAGCCAGGGATCTGAACAAGGAAAAGTTAGAGCTCTTACTTGTGTTTTAGGGCTGATAGCTTAAAGAAATTCAAGGGAAAAATCTACTTAGGAGCTTAAGGGTAATACAGTAACCTTAAAGCACATTTTTAAGGTTTTAAGTTGTCTTGGGCTGTGTACTGAGTATGGGTCAGTGATATAAATGGTTAATAATGACCTAAGAATGGATATAAACTCATATTAAAAAATGGGTTAAGTCAACTAATGGTTTAAGGGTTTAAAATGCCAAATTATAAAGTTTAAGTGGTTGTATTGTGAAATTTGAGACTTGGACAGTATGAGCACTTATTGGTCCGAAATAAGTTTGTTTTATAAGTATTTTGGTGTATTTAAATTTCATGTTATGGTTTTTATATTAGCCAAATGTTTAGGCTTGCTTTATGAGCTTTATGGTACATTTTATGCTTTAAGGGCATATGTTAAAGCTCTATTATGTTTTGGGTGAAGTTCTGGTGTTATAAGTGTAACATGAGTGGTTTGGGTACACTTAAAAAGTTTGGAGACTTTAGGAAATGTTGGATTAAGTTTAAGGGCAAAAGGTACCTTAAATCACCTTAGAAGTTAACAAATGATTTAATGATAATATAACCTATGGCTGGTCTAAGGGTTTTAATGTAATAAAGTGGGGATGATTAAGTATTGAAATAGCTGAGAGTTGGGATGGAATTTGGAGAATAATACAAAATACAAGTTTTAATAAAGTTAAGGAGTTAAATGAAAACTCTAAGAAATGTCTGGGATCATTTTGTAATTTCTGGAAAAGTATGGTCAAGGCCGAATTTAGGATCAAACTTTGGAAGACTTTGAGGCTTTAACCAAATTAAGAAAAACAAAAGGTAAAAATTAGAATTTTGGAAGAATTTGGGAGCTAATTGTAAAGTTTGGAAAATTTAGGGGTCAAAGTGTAATTTCTTGAAACATTGAGTCAAGGCAGTAGGTGGTGGGCAAATTTGGGAAAACTTGGAGTGTTGACCGAATTGGAGAAAGGAATAATGGAAATATGATATAAGGAAGTTTAAGGAGTTATTTAAGTTTAGGAAAAACTTATGTGGTCAAAATGTAATTTTAGAAAAAATGGTGTAAAAATCAGAACAAACCAATGTGGGGTCTGTTCGGAATTTTTGGAAAGTTTTGGGTGAAAGCTTGGATATCAAAATGAAAGATTATAAAGGATATAAGTTAAAGATTAAATTGTAAGGTTTATAAAACTATGTGGTCACTTTGTAATTTAAGGAAAATAGTGTGAATGTAACACCCCTACCGCTAATACCGTCATTACCGTCCAATTTTCTCATACATCCATACTCACGCAGCGGATACATACTTACACAACGGCGGGTGATACAATGCCGTTAGCCACCCACGTGACTAACAAGGCTACTACTACATACAGCATCGGTCTGATGGACCGGAATATCCGAGTGCTACACAAAAACAATCCTTACTACAATTACAACCGGTAACTACAACTTCCCATTCAATACAATACTCCATTACAATGCCATACAATACAATATAACATACTGAGTTTACTAAGTTCCAAATACAAATGCAACACTTCTTCCAAGTTCATACATACTCATTAAGAGACTACATCTACCCTTTCCTCACAACTACATACTTCCAATACTTATGGCGTACCCCTTGATACACTTCTACATCGAGGCTACAAGCCCAATACCATCCTCTACAGCCTACATTTCATTTCTAATGATCTAGGCATAACCGCCGGTCTCTTACTGTGACCATATCTGCTTCGATACCTGTACAATAAAAACATTGCCCCTAGGGGCTCAGTTTACACTGCATATGACTTCCGCATACCCCACGTACTAGCGAGGGTACGCCGACCACTTGGTCGAATACATGCGATTCATTTTATTCATGCATACATGCATGCATGCTTTCATACATCATACTACAATACTACACAAGGAATACATACATACACTTCAATACATACAAGGAAGACAATACCGGTCAACCAATACATACTTACCTTTACCAAAATACACTTACACAATACATACACAATACTTGTTAGCTCCATTTGTCCACCCGGGTTAATCGGGTGGAGATTACTCTTTTACTCGGGGTCAATGACTTACACCAGCCCAGACCATTACTCATACATACTTTACTTACTTACTTATTTACTCAAGTCAAGTCGTAGAGACCTCCGGGCAGGGACTACACCGTCCCACCACCGGGCTTTACTTGGCTCACTAATCCAGGATGCTACCCATTTAAGGGGTTTGGGCCGTGGAAAAGTTTAAGAGCCAGGAATCGGATCCAACCTCTTGTGTCTCCTCATCCTCACGCGTGGCCGAAACTGTATTGGACTTCTACTCATTCCAATTTACTCAATACTTACGTTAGGAGTTAGGTAGTTAGGAATTAGTAGAAGTCACACATCCAAGCCACACAAAGATACACCACACACATACACTTCCATGCCAAGGTACAATACATTACACAAATACACTACAAGGTACATATGCAATTCATCCTTGTCCAAACATTTCATGAATTATACAAACTAAGTGTTCAAGGCGATACACCAAGAACAACATAAAACTAGCACAAGTAAGTGCAATAAAGTCCGATTCATGCATTTATCTTATTTAGGTGATCAAATAAGCACACAAATCGGGGTAACCAGGTTAGGATACAGAGCATGAAGAAATCATACATTTTACCGAGATTTACTTTACCGGGTGTTCCCTTGTTCCTTTGGTTCACTCTCGTTCCTCGATCCTTACTCTCGAACCAATGACTACATGCCAAATGATTCTATTAATACTAAGCGTTACAATACGTACATAATTACTACTCCCGTACTTACCCCGTTATCCCGTATTTCGGTTTAACTTAATGTTCTTATACTCTCGACTTTCTTACTTACTTCTCCAACTTGTTTGTACCTTTAATGTGAACATTAAGATATGTCATTTGGATCTGTTCGGAAATTTAAATATGTTAGAATAGCACCTTGGAATAAATTAAATAAGGAGTTAGAATTATAAGATATGATTTATAATGTAACTGCAAGTTTATGTAACATTTGTGGGAAAACGTGTAATAATGAGTATATATAGTGCTATACTGATAATTAAGGATGATTATAAAATAAGGTTAAAAGATTATATGACATATCATTAAGACTATGATCAGAATGCCATTATATGGAGTTAGTATAAATTATAGGAATTTTATAATTCATATGGAAATGCGAAAATATATAAGGTATTATAAACTAATACCAAAGGTAGAGAATGTGATGAATTAAAATTGGTATTATATGGTTTGGAACCGTATTAATTAACATTAGATATAAGATCTAAATGTTAGTATGTGAAGATAATACAAACTAATTAAAGGGAGTTTGTAACTCACATAAAATAATGAAAGATAATATGAATTACAAGGATTTTATAATTCATACAAGTGGAGTATGAATATTTGGAATGTTATAAGATATATAACAAGTTTAAGGAATTAAATAAAGTAGGGTGGAGTTATTTTAAGGTGGGGAATTTCATTATGTAATAGTAAAGACTTAATGTCATTGTATAAAGAGTTACATAAAATAATGGAATTATATAATTCAAGGAATTATATTATGAAGTATGTAGTAGTGTTGACTTGTATATGTTGACCAAGTCAACCAAATTCACAGAGAGGGTCAAGTTGATCAACTCACAATATAAATGAGAATTTAAATGCCAAAGGTTAATAATACTTGAAGGTCAATTATATTGAATATCATATAGTACAATAACTATAAGAATGTAAATGTATATTATGTATAAATACATATATACCCATGGATCAAATAGATGATATATGTGAGAATTAAATCTTAAGTTGTAGTATAATATATACAACATGTTAGTTACTAACATAATTGAAGGACTGAATAACTAATCTCGAACATGAGTTAAAAATCCGAATAATAACGATAATCAATCACGGGGTAAATACCGGGGGATTAGTAATTATACGGGACTAGAGTTTTAGAGGATGAGCTTGGGATCGCAAGTAGCGTCTTCAACACTAGTGAACGGTATGTTATTGTGTGGTCCGACTGCTCCTATGGATTACCTTGGGTCGGACATGTATGTGTGATGCTTGATAAGAGCGATATGTGTGCTTTATTGTTGCTATGTTTTTATGATTTATTTTGACCAAAGACTTGCATAATTAATTATGCGCGTTTGTTATTCAAACGAGGCAAATATCAAAGATAACTTGAATTTAGTTATAAAGTGTGAAATGATACTATCACATATGGTAGGATAATAGCATACACTAAATTATCCTAAGTAACCTTAGAGATACCTTAGGTAGAGCATAATAATTCCGTTCTCAAAGAAACACACATTTGAACTCAACACTATCCTAGAAATATTCTAGGAAATACACTAATACCTAGAAGGCTTGTATACCTTTGAGAATTATTCACTATAACACCTAGGGTTGAACCTTAGGCAAGGATATTAGGAGAAATTAATCTTATAGTGAAAGATTGGTAATTATGGGAAATCCAGGAAATCCTGGTTGCACATTGTGATCATAATAGAGCGGATGACTGTGTAACACCCCTTACATTAAACGCGTAATAATCACTCTCGTAGCATAATTAAAGACGTCTTACAGCGGAAGTTAAACACTAATAATTCTCACTTGGATGTCACATGCCATTACTCGCCCATGCGAGTAAAAAAGCAGAAAAGGAATATAACAACACATCGACAATAATTAACTGCAGTGATGAACGAGATATATACTACATCATCCTAAGTTTAAACTAATACATAAGGTAAGTGAGCATCTAAGGTAAGACCAATGTTTACGTCGTACTGAATATGAACTAGTTCTGAAAGTGCAATAAATAAATAATTAACGTCGTTGACTACCCCGAAGTCCCGCACTCCGGCTTCATATATATAGCTTGATCAAGTCCTGTAATGTGGTGCCATAAAGGCTCAGCCAACTGCTGGTATGCTAAATGTGATCCTAGACCCTTTAGACCACTTAGGTCATTTTAGCCATCTTGATTAACATGGGGTTCATTTCATGCTGTACCGTTTACATGCTTATAACATAACTGTAAATACGAAATTAGAACACACAACAGGTATTCAAACATTCACACATCAAGACATGTTATTACAACAATCATAATTGAATAATGAGCACAAGTCAACAGTTAGTTGAGGTCCAGTTAGTCTCACTTGTTCACTTCCACCATATGAAGCCCCGCTTCCAACAATCTCATATAAACATACGGGTGTCATGTTAAGGAAAATTCCCTGTGTAACCTCACATATTAATATTTTGGACCGTAGTCCGGTGCCATCTACAGTGGGTAGATGGACTCACTTATCTATAGTGGTAGATGTCCATTAGGCCGAAGCTTTGGTGCCAACGGTAGCACACTCCGACTAACGATCGTATCTGGCTCCTTAGATAAACAAGAGTAGACCCTAAACGGGTGTTAAACTCTAGTGATCACTATGTGCAACCTGCTGGGACGTATGCAAACCAGGATTTATTAAACATTGCATCATTAATTAACACACTCCCATTTGTTAGTGTATTTTAATTAATCTCTTGGAGATTTAATCTCGTTATTGGAGAACACATTTTATTAGATGTCCAAAGGGTCTTACACATGCCTAGAAGTCAGCTAGGTGATGTTCAAAAGTCGAATCATCGCTCTGGAGACGGTTAATACCGGGTCTCTAAACTAAGTTTCTCACTTAGTACTGTTAGGATTATTTCACTCTCATAAGATGATAATTGGAGTCCCTCTCCTAATAGTTCATAACAGTTAGGTGATAATTGATATCACAAGTCCAAACGACGTACGCACACAGTTAATAACCACTTTGACGATTGGAAAACATAAACACATACAAACACATGCATAACATTTATTTATCTGACATGCAAGCACACAATTATGTCCGAAATCCAAGGAAACCCTCAGAGTTTTCAGACCACACATTCACATACCGTACACCGACAGAAGGGCAAGCAGACATCCTAGCACGGGTCGTCCTTTAATCTCTTAGCTCTGGAATATGATGTTAAGTATTAATACTCTATAACTCATTAAACTATCTCGGTATCTCTTGTAATGAAGAATCCCTTGTAATTAACCCCGGTGATTATATATACATGTGCATATGTATAATTTATATTAGCAGGATTTGTTTCATTTAACATTTTAAACAATGAAACTTGCATATATAATTTTTTGTTCAACTGTAGAACAACACGAAGAAGAGGAAAAATTAGTTTGTTGGTTACAACTATATATATATATATATTATTCACCCCCTTTTTTTAAACTTTTATACTCAAAATAACAACTTATTCCTTCAAGCTTAATAAAATCCCAATTTGGCACCAACTACCAATTACACCATAGTTACCAATTGGCACCAAAGCTTTATATTTAAATTCACTTCCCAACTTATTAATTATCAATTTGTTATGTTCATATCCGATTCCTACTAGTTGTTCCCACTAGAGCTTAAGCACCATTTGCTTCTTACAGAAATTGTCATCTAATGCACTCAATTATAATTTGATGTGTGTTGTTATAGTTGATTATATACAGCTCTACCAAAACCTGTAAACCTTCATTAAGGTTGAACACCAACATTATTTTATATTTTGATTGAAGCTGCTACATAATACCTTTATCCTCAATCTAACATGTGTTGTTACCGTGCAGTATTTATATATGCTATTGTAGTGTAATACTTTCAGGTTCAATGTGTTATTTTCATAGTGCAGAAATTCTAAGATTATTATACTGCTTATATTGGTTAACAAGTGACCAAGAATCTGTGTCAATAGACCATATCCTGTTCAGCTATCCCACACTCCAGCACATCAGAACCATATTTATTTTAGTGCTGATAACAAGAAAAGGAGAAGAGCTTATTTGGTTTCAGTAAGCAGAGAATATGAAGCCGAAGATGAAGAAGAAGACAACAGCTTTCAATAAGGGGAACTCCATCCTTGCCATAAAAATTTGCTCCAAAGATTAAACTTCAACCTGGCTTTTGGATTTGGACACTATGCTACTTCTTGTACTGCTATAGTTTGGTTCAACCGAATACAACAAATTCTGTAACAGCAGAAACAATGCTGCTGTCTATAATGTTTATCATTTGTTTAAGCAGAGTGCAACAGAAAAACAAGACTTCCATTATTATAATTTATAGAGGAGATTGGATACAACAGTTTAAAAGAAAAGTTTGTGGAACTTATATGAGATAGCTTAATTACTTTGAGTTTTGATTGACATGAGTGTAGGCATGCTATATCTCCAGTTTCTGCCATAACCGCTTATACTTGTCAATCACACGGGTTATCAACTACCCCTACACTGATTGCATCACCGCGCCTACCAGTGGCCAACTCTTCACTTGTATCAATTCCACCCACGGCATATAAGTTTTTTTTGGCATGATCGATGGTCATCGATGGGAGTCTTGAGAGAAAAGTTCCCCAGGCTATTCCAAATTAGCCTACAACAAGATCATAATATTGCTAGCATGGGGCGCTGGACCAATGGCGAGTGGGAATGGAATTTAAGGTGGCGTCGACATCTCTTCGATTTCAAGAAAAACATGCTTGCAGTATTGGAGACTGCCCTGGAAACGAAACCATCTTCACCTAATCAGGAAGACGAAGTTGCCTGGATCCCTTCAAGCAGTATATATATCGTTAAAGATGTTACCATTACTCTGATAACCGTACAAACAGTAGAGACGGCGGTGGCTGATAACTTGGACTGGAAGCAAATGTGGAAGGGCCTTTGTGCCACATGTCGAGATAACTTTGTGGTTAATGCTCATGCGTGGCTTGCTCACCAGGGAGATATTGTTCAAAAAAGATTTGATCCCCATTGGTCAATGTGTAAAACCTTGCAATCGTGCAAGGGTAATTCTCATTGAAACAGAGAGCAAAATATGTCTCTTGTATGTATTACAGAATCATCAACTAGGTCATATCTGGGCTAGTGACAGGGTTTTATATGTATAAGATGGCGGTCCAATATATTAGAAGCATTGGACCGACAGAAAACAATTACATAGAAAACACCTATAATACATACTATAAACGTACATATCAATATAGCCTAGATACAAGTCTAATACCCCCCCCCCCTCAAAGAATACACTCTTGTGTTGTTCATAGGTGTAAGAGATGAGCTCTTTGGTCCAGTTGATGTGGGATATAAAAAAACACCTGTACCTGCAAGACAAAGTGAGGGAATACCTGCAAGAAAGACAGAAAACAGAAACCTTTCTCGGCTTTTATAAGAGCATGGCACTAGATGAGATCATATCAGAAGCCTGAAATGAGTACCGGCAAGGAAAAAAAAACAGAAAACACTATCCTTTCTCGGGTTTTTGTAAACCCATGGTATTATATGAATTGTGATAACTCTTACCGATGAGAGGTTTTGTCATTACGTCCGCTAACTGATGAGTGCTAGGAACATATTTGACTTGGATAAGACCAGCTTGCAATTTTTCACGCACAAAATGGCAGTCTATCTCTATATGTTTTGTCCGTTCATGAGAAACGGGGTTTCTAGCTATATGTATGGCGGCTAAGTTATCACATTTCAATGGTATGAGGTTAATATCCTTAAATGCCAATTTCATTTAGGAGACGACTTAACCAGCTTAGTTCCCCTGTGACCTGTCGCATAGCCTTATATTCTGCTTCAGCTGAAGATAGGGCTATGGTGGTCTGTTTCTTTGATTTCCAACTTAGAGGGGAACCACCTAAGAGGATGTAATATCCAGAAATGGATTTTCTTGTGATTGGGCAAGAAGCCCAATCCAAATCCCAGTAGGCTTCTAGATCATAGGTTGAGTTCTTGTTGAAATGAAGACCAAATCCCGAAGTTCCCTTCACATAGGATAGAGTGTGGTAAGCTGCCTTTAAGTGGGCGGAAGTTGGACCTTGGAGGAATTGGCTCAAGAATTGAACTGCATAACATATATCGGGTCTCGTGTTCGTTAGGAAATTCAATTTGCCCACGAGACATCTATATGTCGTTGGATTTTCTAGTTTGGACCCTGTGTCCTCATAGAGTTTTTGATTGAGAGGTAGAGGGGAGACAGATGACTTGATGTTTTGGGCATCAAAGTCATGGAGGATTTGGTTGACATATCGTTGTTGTGTCATGATCATCCCGTCATTGGTTTCGAGGAATTCTATCCCTAGAAAGTAGTTCAATCTACCAAGATCCTTTATTTTAAATTCTTTATGAAGTTTTGTTTTAGGGTTTTGACTTCTGTGTCATCATTTCCCACCACTAGGATGTCATCCACATAGATTCCTAATAAGGTGATGCTACTCTTTCTTCTCTTAACGAAGAGAGAGTAGTCGTTTTGGGAGTGACTATATCCTAAGTCCTTTAGGAAGTTTGCAAGTTTCTCGTACCATTGTCGAGATGCTTGCTTGAGACCGTAGAGGGACTTGTGAAGTTTGCACACTTTGTTATTGCCACTGACCTTTACACCTTCTGGTATGGTCATGTAGACGTCTTCATGGAGGTCTCCATGCAAGAATGCACTGTTGACGTCTAATTGATCGAGGATCTATCCATTCTTGACTGCCACTATTATTAAGGCTCTTACGGTGGTTATTTTGACTACGGGAGAAAAAGTTTCTTCATAGTCAAGGCCCTGTTTTTGTGTGAAGCCTCTAACCACCAATCTGGCTTTAAATCGTTCTATGTCTCCATTGGCCCTTAGCTTCACCTTGTAGACCCACTTACAACTAATAGGACGTTTTCCTTTGGGCAGGTCAACTATCGTCCAAGTTTTGTTTTCCTTTAATGCTTCGAACTCGGTGGCCATAGCTTGAACCCATCTAGGGTCCTTGCTTGCAGTATTGTAGTTGGTGGGTTCCGTAAGGTCGTGAAGATTAGCTAAGAGTTTGTTGGTGTTTGGTTGTAAGGAGCATGATAGAATGGTGGAGTTGGGTATGTGGTCGGTTAGTGTACTCAAGGCATTTGGTGGACTAGGGGAATTTGTGTTCTCGAGCCTTTGTGTAAGAATGATGGAAAATGGGTCTTCTGTTGTGAGATTTGAAGAGAGGATATAATCATTATACCGTGTGGGGATTCTATGTTCTCGGGTGGATCTTCTGAGATCAGGAGTCTGGGTGTGTGGAGACTCAATGGTGGTTGTTTGTCCTTGGAGGGTGGAGTTTGGTTCTTCTCTTATCTCAGAAAACTGAGACGTGCAAGAATCATCTTCCACCATTTGGTTGAGAGGGGAGGAGAAGATGTCTGAGTTGTTTTGGTCTTTGTCTAGAGACTCATCCATTCTTTGTTCTTCAAAGGGTAAATACTTTTGAAAAAGGTGATGTCACGAGTTATCTTTAAATCTTTTTCCTTTAAAGTTAGGACCTTGTAACCTTTCGTGTTGTTAGGGTTTCCCATATATATCCCAATAGAGGCTCTAGGATCTAGTTTTCCTTGCTTGGGCTAGTATTGGTTACATAGCAAAGGCACCCGAAACTTCTGATTTCATTGAATTCGGGTTTCTTACCATGGAGTTTTTCGTAAGGGGTTAAATCATTAATGGGTTTGCTTGGCATTCTATTTATCAAGTAAGTAGCATGCTGGACACAAAGATCCCAATATTGTTCATGTAAGCCTGACTGAAAGAGGAGAGCTCTAGCAACATTCATGATGTGCCCTTGCTTTCTTTCCACAACACCGTTCTGTTGGGGTGTGTGAGAGCAACTCGTTTGATGGATAATGCCCTTTTTGGAGAAAAAATCTGCTCCTTCTTGGGACTTGCCCAATTCTCGGGCATTATCACTTCGAATGATTTTGATGCGTTTACCCATTTGTGTTTCAATTAAGTTGGTGAATGTTTTTAGTTTTTCCATAGCTTCAGATTTGAGTTTGAGCAAAGTAACCCATGTTCCACGAGTATAATCATCAACGAAGGTGAGGAAATATCTATAACCACCTAAAGCTTCTGTCCTCATAGGACCACAAACATTACATGCAGGAGATCAAAAGGCCGTTCTGTTTTAATATCAGATTTTGGAAATTTTAAGCGTTTTGATTTGGCCTTGTAGCAAGCAGTGCATGGAAGATGGTTTTCTAGATGTTTGGGTATGTTCACATGTATTATTTTCTTCATTTTAGCTAATGACATGTGTCCTAACCTATGGTGCCATAGCATAAAGTCATCAGCAAAATTGACCCATGAGGGTTGCACATCAGAAACCAAACATATAGATTCATTTACTTTGCGTAACAGAAAATCAAACAAGTTGTTTACATTCACTACATATAGGCCACTAATGTGTCTTCCAATCTGAACAGAAATGCTCCTCCTAGAGTCCTGCATGATGCAATGGCTTTCATGGAACATGATAGAAACTTTTAAATCTGAAATCAACCTAGATACAGACATAATATTGAACTGGAAAGAAGGAACATACAATATGTTTCGCAAGACAGTTTTTTCCATCAAGAGATAAATTCCCAACAGAGGCAACACATTTTCTGTTGTCATCTGGTAACATAATATTTTTCTGTATATCAAAATCCAAGCATCCTGACAACAATTCTTTGTTTCCACTCACATGTTCAGTGGCACCGGAATCAAGAATCCATAGTTGTTTTAAATCACAGTTCACAGAAGTACAATTAAGATTAAGACACGGAGAATAGTTGAAATCAGTTATGAAATTACCTGTGAAGTCTCCAAAACTCGACTGGCTTGTGGATGCGCTGGTGTCTTTCTGCTTCTGGAGGAAGGCTACAAGCTGTTTCAGTTGGTCGGGAGCAAGGCCGCGCACTGGAGATTCGTGTGTAGCATCCCCGTTTCCACCGCCGTCGACAACAACAGATCCAACCTTCCCTTCTTGTTTCTTCTTCGTTGCATCAGTGGGGAAACCGATTAGCCACCAGCAGTCGTTTCGATTGTGACCTAGCTTCCCACAATTTGAGCATTTAATCTCATCCTTCTTGACACCGGTAGTTGGAGTAGGCGAGCTTCTTTTGTTTTGATTCTGGAAATTCATCCCGTTGTTGTTGGATTTCTGCCTCCCAAAACTGTTATTAGCTGTCGTTTTGACGGCTAGGGCAATGGAGTGTTCCGAGTCTTCTCCAGATTCGAGATTCTCTCTTGTTTGTTCATCTTGAATTATGAGAGAAAAAATCTCTTCTAGTGTGGGTAACTGGCTCATGGCGAGAATTTGTGCGCGAAGGTAAGTGTAGGTTTTATTCAACCCCATTAAAAAATGTATCGTCTCTTCTTCGGATCTCAATTTCTTCTGGTTTTTGCTGGACTTACATGAGGAACAGCAAGAACATTCATCAATCGGCTTAGCTAACTCGTATTGAGCCCATACCTCTCGGGATTTCATAAAATAGTCTGTGATGGAATCCTGCCCTTGTTTGAGATTTGCGATCTGAATCTTGAGATGATGGAGAGTCGCAAATTTTTCTTTCAAAACCTTTTACATAACCAGTCCCAGATTTGTTTGGGATCACTGGTATACATGACACTGCGGGCCGATGTTTGTGTGAGAGGGAGGATATAATCCAGGTAACAACAAGACTTCTTGTGCGCTTCCATGCCGCTAGTCGAATGGTTTGCTGCTCTCCGTTGAGTGATTGAGCCATCGATGAAACTGATTTTGTGTTTTAGCGGTCAATGCTTCCTGCATCGACCATTTCCAACCCAAGAACCCTTCTCCGGTGAATTTGGGAACAAGAGATTGCCCAGTCTGCTCCGTATTGGCGACGAAGAGTGGGTCACTTGGATCAATTATGGAAGTGTTGTCTCCGGTGAAGTTCTCCGGCTTCTTGCCCAGTGGATCGGTCATCGCTTTCTTTGGTGTAGAGATAACCAGTGCTCTGGTACCATGTAAAACCTTGCAATCGTGCAAGGGTAATTCTCATTGAAACAGAGAGCAAAATATGTCTCTCATATGTATTACAGAATCGTCAACTAGGTCATATCGGGGCTAGTGTCTGGGTTTTATATGTATAAGATGGCGGTCCAATATATTAGAAACATTGGACCGGCAGAAAACAATTACATAGAAAACACCTATAATACATACTATAAACGTACATATCAATATAGCCTAGATACAAGTCTAATACAATGTAGATGCCCATGGTGCAATACTTCAATGGAAACCCTGGTAAATGTGATCTTCTTGTGCCCGACAGTCGCGATTATATGGGAGCGACTTTTGACATGGTGGAACATTCATTTCCCCTTCAAAGCTACAGCGATGGAAATCTACCAGGACTGGTTCGCTATTACTTTAGGAAGAAAAGCTAAGCGTGTCTGGAGAACCACTCTATGTTACGGTATTTACCATGTGTGGCTATGTCGAAATAAGGATGTTTTTTAGTCCGAACCCTTGGCGATTGAGCGGACGGTGGTACAGATCAAGATGGGTATCTGGCGGTAGACGAAAACGTGGTGGAAGGACCTGGCACTCTCATGTGAAGCTTTCATTGGGGCCTCCCCCTTAAGGGACTATTTATAATAAAGTATGTTGCTTTTAGAAGCATTCCGCTTTCTGTTCCCTCATGTGTTGCTGCAAACATGTTGCACTTTTCATTGTTTTCTCTCCTAGTTCGTTGGTTAATAGGTTTGTAATTGGATGTGGGGTACTTTTTTTCCTCTCTATGCTTTTTCCCACTGGGTTTTGCTTATAGAGGTTTTAATGTGGCCCACCAAAACACATCCTTTTTTCAACTTAATATATTGGCTGAAAAGCCCAAATTATCAAAAAAAAAAAGAAAGCTGCAACTTAAAGTGGCCGTGCAATTACCAAGCTGATTTAAAAAAAGACAAAAACGATGGCTAAAATTTGGAATGCTAACTATATAACTACAGAAACATACTTCTTAACAGTCTGTTATTACTGAGAACATCACCGACTAGGAGTCTAGGACAGAACTAACTGCTGGAGATAACTAGTTCTGCCACTATTATATAAAGTGTTTCTGGATACTAGCATGACTTTTGGGTATAAGAAATAGCAGATTAATAAGTTAATCACATATACTCCCAAAACAGGAACTGCTGCTTAAGATTATCGTTTGTTTCTCTAGGTGTAATAAGACACATCAGCACCAGGTTATTTTGGAGTATGCAGCAGCAGACCTATGCTTTTTTTCCTGGAATTCATACTCGTTTTCACAGCAGCTGTTTGTTATTTTTTCTTTTTTTTTTATTCTAAAACAATTGATCTTCGTCAGTTCAGAACAAGTCTACTATACTCTCTATGTTTTATAAGACCAACGTCAATACTAGTTCATCAGTAATTGGAATTGACACGCACGGACGTGACTCAATCCACCAAGCGCGGTCCTGTTGTGGAGAACCAATACGTAACCCTCAAACTCTAGAGTGATCAAACTTTGAAACGCAGACACAATGATAAAATGAAGAAGGCTAATTTTAATTTATGCTAGTTGTTATAATGATAATAGTTTGCAGACCGGGTGACAAAATAAGATAAGTTGAGTATATTAGCGGCAGGGAATGAACCGTGTTCAGTCCTTCAATTGAGGTACAGCAGAAATCAAAACTTATATTGTCATAATTGACAGCAATGACTAGGTGGTTTATGTGCTTTTTTTTTTACTATCATAGCAGAATAATTCAAGATGCTATTGTTGTGATTTGCCAGGGGAAAGGAAGATAGAGGGGAGTATATTACTGAATCTGAAGGGAGCTGTTTTTATCCCCTCTTCAGCCTGGTCTGAAAAATGTAGCAGTCCAGTGAATCAATACATAGGTGCACGTTACAAGAGGAGAATATTGGAATAGTAATAGTGGGCTTAGTTTTACTAACCCAATTACTTAGGCCCATATCACTACTTTACTTATTATTATTAGGATAATAAGTAAAGATCAATTTTGATAGTTTGTTTTTATCTTTTAAGATTTTCTGCTTTATCTTATTGTAAATCTAGAGTGTATATATATACATACACGGTACAAAGCAAATGTAAGTTTTGACAGAATCAATGAAAAGTGTTATACATCTCGTATTCTTTCTTTACACATAACCACACAATTCTACCAATTTTGATATGGTATCTAGAGCATAGGAGGAGATCCTTTTTCACATAGTCGCCTTCAACAATGGATGACGCCGGTGGCAAGAAGAAGGTGTCTGAAACTGGCAACAGCAGCAACAACGTTATTGACGTGAATGACCCTCTTTACGTTCATGCCGCTGAAAATCCCGGTCTGAGTCTTGTTCCAAGATTCACCGGTGTTGGCTTTCTGGGCTGGAAGATGGACATGATCACCGCCCTGAAATCAAAAAACAAGTACGCCTTTGTTACAGGCAAGATAGAAAAACCAGCAGAGAATGATGCAGTTCGATGTGTCGCATGGGTGAGAGCCAATTCTCTGGTGGTTTCTTGGCTCAAAACGGCTCTCGATCCGGTTGTTTTAGAGGGAGTAAGATATCTTGATGATCCCGCTGAGATTTGGGATGCGCTCTGTACAAGGTATGAGCGTAGCAACTTAGCGGTCATTCACAACTTAAAGCGGCAACTATCAGAAACAAGACAAGGCGAAGACTCGATAGTGGTCTACTACAACAGACTCAAGAACATTTGGGGCGAATTAGATTCGGCATGTCCCCCGGAGCGTTGCAATTGTTCCGGTTGTTCTTGTGGTATTAGCAAAGCCATCAAGAAAGCCAGAGACAGAGATAAACTAGTTCAATTCCTTATGGGTTTGAATCGGGACTATTTGGCTATCAGAGGGCAAATTCTCGCGATGGAGGAAATCCCAGCCTTAGAAAAGGCCTTTTCGATAATAATACAAGAAGAAGATCAAAGGGGCAAGGATTTCACCAGAGAAGATGCTATGTCGTTTTATTCCCATAGCAGCGGCGAAGCAACGAAAAACCCTAGAAGAACCGAAGGGGAAAAGAGAAGGGTTACCTGTCTTTTGCAAGAAGAGTGGTCACAGCACTGAAGAATGTTACCAGAAGCGTAGATGTAACCATTGTAAAAGAACAGGCCACCTTGCTTCAGAATGCTACCAGCTCCATGGTAGGGATGTTGTCCTTGCTCGAAAGAAGAAGGCGTATGCCAACACTGCAAAAGAACAAGAGACAGCTGGTGAGACCGAGAAGGAAGATGATGGAGGCTTAACACCAAAGCAGCTCCAATAAATCTCTGAACTCATTCGAAATACAGTCGCCGCCTCAAAAACTGAAACAAATCACTGTAACTTTGCAGGTAAACACGCTCTCAGTATTTTTCACAAGCGATGTCTTTTGAGTGAGGATTCATGCGAGAGTATTGATGGAAAATGGGTGATTGATTCGGGGGCCACCGATCATATGTCGGGGGCTAGGTTTTTGTTTCAAAATTGGAGAAATCTAGAGCAGAATCGGACTGTGATTTTGCCAGACGGGAGTCCGCAAATTGTTGACATGGTAGGAGATATCAAAATCGGGAAAGAAATTTGTCTCGAGGATGTTTTGTATGTTCCGAATTTCAAGTTTAATTTGGTTTCGGTGGGGAAGATTACACGGCAGTATGAATGCTCTGCGATTTTTGATTCTCGGTATTGTTTTCTCCAGGTCCCTACAACAGGGATGACTAGAAAGATTGGGCTAAATCAAACTGGGCTCTATGTTTTGGACAAGAACGGAGCAGATAGCTGGGTTAAAGAGAGAAACCGACGCGAAGCAGAAGGAATGGGCCAGCAAGTTATGGATCGTGGTTTAAATACAGTAGTGGATCAGAGAAATGGGTTTTCGGTTTCGGGAGTTAATCCAAAGGCTGAGGAAATCCATATTCGTTTAGGCCATGTACCATATACTAAACTTGTCCAGATGGGATTAATAAAAACAGCAGATTTTCCTTCTAGTTTTGCGTGCGATGTGTGTTACAAAGCAAGAGCTCAACGTCTATCTTTTGATAATTCGAATAGCAAAAGCAAGAGAGCTTTTGAAATGTTACATGTAGATGTTTGGGGACCGTTCAGTGCAGATACTCATAACGGCTATAAGTTTTTCGTGTGCTTTGTTGATGATTACACCCGAACAACTTGGGTCCATCTCATTAAACAGAAGAGTGAGTCTTGGGAGGTCATTGTTAATTTCCTCAAAATGATAGAACGACAATTTGAAGCTAAAGTCAAAGTGGTCAGAACAGATAATGCAAAAGAACTTGGCAGTTCTAACGAAGGGAAATCGT
Source organism: Limonium bicolor (assembly GCA_023374045.1). NCBI lineage: Eukaryota > Viridiplantae > Streptophyta > Magnoliopsida > Caryophyllales > Plumbaginaceae > Limonium > Limonium bicolor. The sequence goes on along the minus strand of CM041779.1, from coordinate 27,143,458 downwards.
TTTATGCCAAGGAAGGGATAATACATCAGACAACATGTGCCTATACTCCACAACAGAATGCAATTGTGGAACGGAAGCATAAATATCTGCTTGAAACAGCCAGGGCAATATTCTTTCAGTCTAACGTGCCTCTTCTGTATTGGGGTGAATGCATATTGTATGCAACCTTCTTAATCAACAGATTGCCCACAAAGGCTTTGAATGGTCAGACGCCATTTGAAAGCTTACACGGTCACAGGCCATCATACGAAGAGATCAAACCTTTTGGATGTTTGTGTTACAAAACTATTGTTCACCATAAGAGTGGAAAGTTTCATCCGAGAGGTGAAGCATGTGTTTATCTGGGGATAGATCCAAGGAAAAAGGGTTGGAAAGTCATGAGTCTTGTCAGCAAAAAGATTGAGGTTAGCCGTGACATCAAATTTCATGTTCATACATTCCTTTTCAACAAGGTATTGAGCGTTATAACACATTCTTTGGTCACGAAGAAGTTCATGCAAGCAGAGGGTCATCTGCATACATAGACGACGACGTGACCCCTGCCACTGATCCAGAGGAATCCACTGTGAGTAGACCAACCGTTGATCAACATGATTCAGTTACTAGTCCAAGTGAGTCAGTCATAAATGTCCAAGATGTTGTCCAGGACGGCCTTCGTCATTCTAGTAGAGAAACACATAAACCAGATTATCTCAAGGATTATGTTTGTCATGCAATTTTTCAGGAAGTTTTGGATGAGAGAGTATATGGAAACAAAAAGCAACACTCAGGTTTTATAACAGATTGTGCAAGCTTAACTGATATCAAGCCTTCTACTTCTATTGCTCTCTTGACCACCGAACACAATGTCAACACAGGAATCATGAACATGTGTGAGCCGTATAGTTACAAGGAAGCCATCCTTCATGATCATTGGAGAATAGCCATGCAAAATGAACTGCGAGCCCTAGAAGAAAATGACACGTGGGAAGTTGTCGATTTACCAAAAGGAAAGAAAGTTGTCGGTTGTAAGTGGGTTTATAAAGTTAAACTCAAGTCAGACGGAACTTTGGAGAGATACAAGGCAAGGTTAGTAGCAAAAGGTTTTACTCAACGTCATGGGTTGGATTATACAGAAACGTTCTCTCCTGTTGTTAAGTTGACAACAATACGTGCTCTTATTGTTGTTGCGCTTCACAACGGGTGGATAATCAATCAACTTGACGTGAACAATGCCTTTTTGCATGGAGACCTTGATGAAGAAGTTTACATGAAGGTTCCTCTCGGTTTGGAAGTTGTTGGTCGAAATAAAGCTTGTCGTTTAAAGAAGTCCTTGTATGGTCTTAAACAAGCTTCCCGGCAGTGGTTCTCTAAGCTAGCACATTTTCTCAAGACTCTTGCCTTCACACAATCTAAAAATGATTATTCCTTGTTCTATAAGGAAAGTGATCATGGAATGATTTTTGTTGCTGTTTATGTGGATGACATGCTCGTGGTGGGGGCAAACCAGAAGGATATAGACTCCATTAAAGATGCCTTGCATTTGAATTTCAAGATCAAAGACTTAGGCAATCTACATTACTTCCTCGGTATTGAGTTTATTCAGACGAATAATGGATATATTCTGTCACAACGGAAGTTCTGCAAAGATTTGATTGAAGAATATGATTGTTCACATGCTAAAGTTGTGCAAGGGCCAATGATCGTCGGGAAACAACTTCTTCACGGTGATGGTACTAGTCTGGAAGATCCTACCATATATCGGCGTCTGGTAGGAAAGCTGAATTATCTGTCTAACACACGACCCGACATTAGTTTCACAGTACAAGTACTCAGCCAGTTCATGCAACAACCTACTAATGTCCACATGCAAGCAGCTTTGCATGTGTTACGTTACATCAAGGGGACCATGAATTATGGAATTGTCCTTAGTAAAAAGCAAGAGGGTAGCCTAAACCTCCTAGCTTACTATGATTCCGACTGGGCAGCATGTCCAAATACGCGCAAGTCCGTTTCCGGTTACTATATTTTTCTTGGTGACAGCCCTATTTCCTGGAAGACTAAGAAGCAAGGTTCAGTTTCTCTTTCTAGCGCAGAAGCAGAATATCGATCTTTACGACGTGTCACAGCTGAACTTACTTGGCTAACACGGCTTCTTCGTGAACTTGGAGTTACCAACATAACTCCGATACCAGTAAAATGTGACAACCAATCGGCGATCCATATTGCTCGGAATCCAGTTCTTCATGAAAGAACAAAGCATATCGAGATAGATTGTCATTTTGTTCGTGATCAAATACAGCAAGGTCTAGTTGAAGTGGTTTATACACACACTTCAACACAATTAGCGGACATGATGACTAAAGTTCTTCCGGACGTCAGATACAGGGATCAGATACAACACATGGGAATGAGTCATCACACACATGCAAGCCTAGGTAACCTAGCTTCCCTACGGCTTGAGGGGGGTATTGGAATAGTAATAGTGGGCTTAGTTTTACTAACCCAATTACTTAGGCCCATATCACTACTTTACTTATTATTATTAGGATAATAAGTAAAGATCAATTTTGATAGTTTGTTTTTATCTTTTAAGATTTTCTGCTTTATCTTATTGTAAATCTAGAGTGTATATATATACATACACGGTACAAAGCAAATGTAAGTTTTGACAGAATCAATGAAAAGTGTTATACATCTCGTATTCTTTCTTTACACATAACCACACAATTCTACTGATATTAACTGACATTTTAAGCGGTCACCACAAACTCCAACAATGTGAATTCCTAGTCTTCTTAGTTTCTGGAGAAAGAATTTAGATAGACAGAAGATGTAGATGGACGGTTAGACCCTCAAATTTAATTATTATTTTCAATCGTGCTCTAATGTTCTAATGTTTCAAATGGGATGGAGTAAAGACTTTATTTCCAGCATCCAACCACAACAAATGATTAACCACTTAGCTAGACATAGGATATCGCTTGGCAATTTTTTTTTTTATAGTTACGGTAGTGGGTAGGTTTTGAACCCAGGAACTTTGATTCTGCTATGCCACTCCTCTACCGACCAAGCCACATGGACTTGGCAGGATATCTCTTGGCAATACAGTTCACAATTCAACAACGGTCCTAATCATTGCATTTTAGCACATTGTTGGCTGGTTTAACTTCTTCTATCCTCCGGCTGTAAGGAGTTGATTTTTATTGCAATTACCGAAGAACCTATACAACTTTACCCAACACTTTATCCTTTACGTTAAAACATCCGAAACCAGAATTGCTGCACAGGACTAAAAATCACCTTAAACTAATTTTTTTCTTAAAAGTTATTTACCAATACAGAGGTGTAGATACAAGAAGGGAGTTGAACAGAGTGTAGAGCAAGTGTGTCCTTGTTTACTGTTTAAGGTTGGAAAATTTACCGTGAGTGAAGGAGCACCAGGGCGTGGATCTATATGTTCCTTGTTCACCAGCTAGACACAAGGGAAGTGAAGAGAGCGGTACAAGGAATGAAGGAATCGTGCACGACATGTATGTTCTATCCTCCCGTTAGGTTGGGTCTTGAAAGAAGGGATCAGGAATGGAGGAAGAATGTCTTCCACGACATGTATGTTCCTAGTTCACTTGTCAAATCTTAATCTTCCACCCCTTACATATATTAGTCTAGTGATTAATTAGATATGACTACAATAATAACATTAGTAATTTGGGTTGCTATTGTTTAGTAGCAGTAAACGGGTGTTCGTTTTATTGATGTTTATTAATATATTAATTTAACTCTATATTACAAGCATACTAATCTCATAGTTGTCATTTTAACCGTATATGTTTACAAGTTAACTCATTTCTTTTTATTATTTAGTACCCCTTTGTAGACACCATCTTCCGTATACTCAATTTAATTAATGTTTTGCATTATTTATTTTATCATTATTTTTTTTCCTCTCATTCACAAATGTTTATATTGATTAATTTAGGGTTTAATAAACCTTTTATAACCTTACAATTAATTATACATATGTTTCACGATTAACAATTTTTTTTTTCATGTAGACAATTACACAGATTCATAATTAAGATTAATAAGCCCTCTTAATTTAATAATTTATTTATACATAATTAGCTTCTATATATTATCATAAGGTTTATAGAACCTTTGAAAATAGCCGCACACTTATTTTATATAATCAAGATTCAATAACCTCTCATCAATAATTTATTAGTTTACCTACATAATAAAGGTTTAATACACCTTATAAATCTTAGGAATATTACAATTATATTCTTTGACTTACTCATGTTATTTGTGCCTTAATTCGTGTAATGGCATATTACATGTTACAACAACTTTATTAGTTGGTTTCTCCCTATAATAATTGTTCCCACTTTAGTCCAATATTTTATGTAAAGTTTAATAACCTTTTTAAAGTATGTATATAAATATATTTAGAAGTTATATAAATCCTACATCATTTTAGGGGTATTAGCCTTTATAATTCAATGATTCATCCTTAATTAATTATATTTTGTTTCGGGGTATTTCAGACTGTTACAGGTCTAGTTGTTGTATTTATTCCAATAAATCAGACTAATCGTTGGGCAGATGTCCTGCTGTTGAGGACGGCTTCGGCCTTTGGTATCCTGCCATCTAATGGGGAATAAGAAGGAATCAGATGCCCTACTGTTAGGGACGGCTACTGCCTTTGGTGACCCGTCATCTAATAGGGGTAAGTAATTAGTTGAGGTAATGTCGTCTTTTAACACGATGACTGTCAAGATTAAGATTTGAGCAAATGGAATTAATTAGACATTTGAGAAACGTTAATTCGAGACTTCAACTAACTCTCGTAAAGTGAATAACGATTCAAAAGCCTTGAAGGCTGAATAGACGAGAACCGTTCAAATGAAACAACGCTCGTATCATTATCTTATGCACTTGTTATCGTATTGATTATATGTGCATAATGTGTGTGGAACTGTGTGTGAATATTGGATGAGCTATTGATGTTTATTTAATGCATTGACAGTTTTGCTATATATATGTAAAACAGAATAGCATGTAAATGAACCGCATGATAACTCGACTAATTAACTTAAGGAGCTTAAGGGTTCATGAAGATTACACTTTAGCATATTCAACGGTTGTGATGAGCCTTTATGGTAAACATATTACAGGTGCGTGACTGAAGACACAAGCCGGAGTGCGGGATTTGGGAGGTAGTTAGCGGTATACCTTGCTACTAAATTTTTGGAACTTGTTTTATATTATACCATTGTTGTATATGATTTTGGATAATTAGATTGCTCACTAGCTTAAGGATTTAGTATTGAATAGTATGATATCTATCTCTTGGTCATCACAACGTTGTTGGATAATGTATGGATATATTGGAAGCCTAGTTACTCACATGGATGAGTAACGACCGTAGCACCCGTATTAGTAAAGTGTTTATATTTATTTCTACTGCAATGTTCAGTTTAAGTTTACCGATTGTGTTAAGTAAGTGACAAGACCGGATTATGAGTTAGGGGTGTAACATTCAATCTTTTAAAAGAAAGTTTTATTGCTTTGTTTATTTTTTTAATTTCTGCAACCAAACCCCCCAATTTCATGTTACTTAATTTACTAGTAGTTTTATTTTAGTAAAGATGAAACTAGACACCGTCCTTCTTGGTTTGATAACCTAAGGAATACTATAGGGAAACTTACTACACGCAACCGATACACCACCGATATGTATAAACCTGTACAATGAGTGTTTCATAACAAATGACATTTTGGACTTTGGACTATTTCTTCTTGTTTCCCCCCTCAAATCAATTTTTGGAGAGATGAAATGAAATGTACATTCTAATCTAGTTATTTTAGTGTAATGTAATTAGTTTGCAAGCTATTACTATTGATTCATAATATACACATTATAGTTAGCTATTACGTACTGATCATTTATAAACCAACTGTAGACTCTTTTGTATATGTAAAGTTACATTTTGACACTTTCTCGACTATATTAAATGCAGTTAAAATTTTGTAGCATAATGTATATTCTTTAATAATTTGTTTTTTTATTAATGATATAAAATTTTGTATGTATCAACAAATCATGGCTATTTACAATATACTTTTAGTATATTAATATCTATATATTTTTTGGAACAGATTAGAAGCAAAAAAGGTTTGTCACTGACACAATTTTCTTTGTCAATAAATTTAGTAGAGGATCCAATCAGTGAAATCTCGATGAAACATGCCTGCTCTTACACAACCGATCTAGGAATCGTTAGTGGCTCTAGTCGTCCGACATAGAATAGAAAGATCCGAAAGTATTTAGAAGATTACGGTTATAAGTGTTAGTTCCTTGATTTTAGGATTGATTAGGACATATTTTATTTAACAAAATCAAACTAGATTGTACATTTAGATTCTAATTAGATGGGTGATGGCTATTTATTTAGGATTTGTGATTTGTTATGATTATGAATGATAACAATCTTTTTCTATCCTATATTCTCCTATTATTTTCTCTCCTTTAATCCTTCTTTTTCCCCTAATCTGGCTAGGTTAATTATACCTGACCACAATGGTGCTTTCGTTGCACACTCATCCTCCACCATCTTCTTCACTTATCAGCAAACTACAACACTACCATAAGCAAAATAAAAAAACTGGATGGTGCCTCCTTGCCCTAATCATAGCCACCAGCTAACTTTCACCTTCCTCCATCATGACAAACGATGGCAAGACCAAAACATTTAAAAATTTTGGAAGATCAAAATAAGAAAACAAATGAGACTTTCAACACTCTGGCCGAAAAACAAAACACTTTGAAGAAAACAGTACAAGCCCAATATGCAGACATCATTCAACGCCTCCATGGATCGCTTCCATGGAGTCTTGCACTTCAATCCTTCAAACGTCGTGCTCGGGGCCGTCTTCGTCAGTAACGTCGTCCACCATGCCCCGAATCCCTAAATTGGAAATTTTGTTCTTTACCGGCGACAACGTTCATGGTTAGTTATTCCAAATTGAACGTTTTTGCTTATCATCAAACCCATTATGATCAGCGGCACGACATTGCTGCCATGTACATGTTCGGGGCCGTGCTCATATGTAGGGAAGGAAACGGGTCGGGTGATGCTCCTCTTGAACCATCACTAGTTTTTTACTGACACCACCCGACCCGACCCGTCAGCTGTAACTTCATCACCCATCATTCGCAGGTGAAACGTGTGAACCCGTCATCCTTTTTTTTCCAGCAAGCATCTTTAGTCTTTAACACCTTGTATAAGCTTAGTTTTCAAAAAATTACACTCATATTTATTTAATAATACATACCGCAACAACTAATATCAACAACATACTCAAAACATAGAGTATTAACCAAAATATTTCCTAACTATCTCAACAAATATGGGATAAGTATATTTTTTTAATTTAATATAATACATAAGGGTGACGGGTCACAGGAACAGGTCGAGTGTCCGGGTGAAAAATGTTCACCTGACCCGACCCGCTACCCGCTACCTGCTACCCACACCCGTTTCACCTGTCACCTGTTTTAGCAGGTCGGATGGTCGGGTGAAAAGGGCACCCGTCACCCATTGTCATCCCTACTCATTTAGTTCACGATCTAGCATCAAGCTCGTCGTCATGGGAACAATTTAAACGCGTCATCTAAGAGCTTTTTGGTCCATTCGTGTTCGAGAGCCCGAAGGGTTCTCTTTACAAGCTAACACAAACTTCCACCATCGCCAAATATACGGAGGAATTTGAGGCGCTCCAGTCCCACATTCCCCACCTCCCGTTCATGAATGCATTACATTGCTATGTGTCAGGCCTTCACGATGATATCTGCCTTGAGGTATTATTGATGTGTCCGGTAACGCTCATGGTCATCGTCGCCCTTGCGCGTTCGGTAAAAGAGAAGCTCTCAACCACGTCCGCCAACACGGTCCTCTTTCAACCATTCCTTAAGTCAACTAGTTGTAGCACAACCACAACTTCTGGTACAACCAGTGTCGGCTTCTAGAACCCCGCTCTTGACCCCTATTATTCATGTGCACGCGCTAGTCAAAAGGTTGACTCCTGTGGATGTAATGATCCCAAAACATCCCTAGTTCTGAGACTGTTAAACGTCGCACGCTGATTACCAAATACACGCAAGTCTACTCTAACTATTCCCGAAACACATACAAAATACTCTTTATTAACCATATAATAGATTACAACTTGTCTCACGAATTACAAAACGGGAGCCAAAAGAATTACAGAGCGGAAGAACTAATTACAAAAGCGGAACCTACCAAAATACAGATGAGCCACAAGGCCAACTATCCAAATACAAAACAAAAATGAAACTAAAATGTGGAAGCAGAGAACTCCTGTCAAATGCTAAAACCTGCACAAGTTAGAATAATAAGAGTGAGCAAACCACAACTCATTAAGCAGTAGACTTCATCAGCTGAGCATGCTCAAAACATTTATATAGAACATATACATACATATATATATATATATACACACTTAACCTTAGCAAAACAGATTCAGAAGATTGAGCAAAAAATAGACAAAAGTCTGAAGCATTACCAAAATTAGAAGAGAAGCAGAAACTGAGCAAATTAGAATCAGAAACCACAATCCAAAATAGAACAAAGAACAGACGGAGTGGTTCAGAACAGATCACTTAGTAAAACAGAGGTGGGACCCTTGAAACCAGCTGACAGATTAAAAGGGCAACGCCAAGACCCTATGGATATGTAGATCCCACATCAGAAACTGTAGAGACAACTATTCAACCCATTGGTGCCTAAACGTCCTGGGAAACCCGAGGATCAGAAACAGAAGGACGTTGTGCGCAGCATGCTACGGGATAACAGGACCCAACCATCCAAGGCTCAGAAACTAATATCTAGGTCCTCAATATAGAAACTTTACCCAGAACAAAACAGAGGCTTTTCTCGGAATGGAACAAAAGATTTATAGACAGAACGAAATGTCGAGACAAAATACATTTGCTAAAACACACTTCTTACGCAAATCAGAGATCGGAAGCACAACGAAGACTTTCAAAACAGAAAATATAAAAATATGCTAAAACATGTCAAATCATATAATACACACTGCAGGGAACATAACCCCATAAACGGAAGTCAAAACGGAGATCAAACGAAAAAGTTAGGCAAAAATAGAGGGTTGTCCGAACATACATGTTCGGACGCATGATGAACCAGAAAACTCACACGTCCGGACATGTGTCTGGACCTATAAGTCCGGACGCACACTAGAAAATAGATTAACACGCGTCCAGGTCATAAGTCTGGATGCATGTCCAGTTTGAGATCTCAGAGACGTCCGGACATCTGTCCGGAAATATAAGTCCAAACAAAGTCTGAGAAAATCCTTACGCGGTGTCCGAACTTGTGTTCGGGCTTACTTGTTCGGACACAAGTCAAACAGTAAACCTAGAGCCCGTCCTCGCATCCCGTCCAGACACAACATAACTGTCGCCAAAATATACACATCCGTGGCACCTCCGAACTTATAAGTCCGAATGGAAGTCTGGACACAGTAAATTTTGTAGAAACAATGTCGAACCAGAATCAAACCAAAACCATAATTCACCATTGTTAAATCCTAATCTTTCATATCAAATTACGCAAAACAAAAACACTTCCCACATGGTTTTAACGGAGTAAAGCACAACTCAAGAACCAAATCAGATTCGCACAAATCAAAGAAAATTCAACACATTCAGAAACAAAAGCATAATCGGAAACCCCCGGGGTGAACACACATAACTGAATACATTGACCACCTACCTCACATCTAATGCATAGCACTTCTCTATGAACTCCACACATCGCCTTCCTCGAATCTTCACTCGACATAACGAACTCTTAACTGAACAATCTCGGAATCGTAAAATGAAATCAGAAACATACAGGGAGGCAAACCTTGAACAAAATTGACGAAATCATAATCTACAAACCTGAAGAGCGACCGACTAGCAGACCGGATCTCTACAAGCAAATCTCAAGTAATTAATATGAGGAGGAGATTGAAGAAGATGAATTCAAAGGGAGGAATTTTAAATGGATAGAAGCAAAGCAGAGAGGAACAATGAATAGGGAAAATTGTCATGAGGAAGGAGGGAGGAAAACTAAATAAAATAGAAAGTCTCTTCCTTAACTAATAAATAATTAACAAAGGAAAAGACATCTCTAACCCTTCTTCCACAAAACTAATATAATTGACCAGAATAATGTCATAAGCTTACTAATATAACATTAGAAAATAACATAAGCTCCCTTTGTGAATCAGAAACAAAAAAAAAACTGGGTCACAACAGCAAAGGCTCTCGCCCGTCATGAGAAATATTATGTTATAATTACAACAAGCGCTTTGTACCGGGGTATTGGCGCAAGAACCGCCAGTTCTTGTGGTTAGTTGATGAGTTGGAACTTAGGGATGAATTTGTTTCCGAGCCTGACTTGGATGGCGATACCCCGTAAGACTATGCACCACCACGGATGACGGTGTCCTTAATATCTCCTTACATGATTTTGAGGGGATCACGACCTCATTGACACTTGTTTATGGGGTAAGATTAATGGTCAACCACTGATGATCTTGTGGATAGTGGATCAACCTATAACTTCATCCACAACCATTAGGCACGCCACTTGGGTCTCACCGTTTAACCGTCCCATCATTTTAAGGTTACCGTAGGTAACAAGGAAACCATGAAGAGTGACAGTATTACTGCCGCTAGAGTCACTCTTTAAAATCATGAGTTTCATATTGCCTTTCATTTGTTAGAGGTTTGTGGCACCGATGTTGTCCTAGGATGCGCTTGGCTATTTACATTGGGCCCGATCGTCTCTGACTACAAGGCTCATTATATGATGGTACTGGGATAATATGTGGGTAAGTATGCATGGTATTACTCGAGCTCAGCTTGCTCCCGTATCACACTCCCACCTGCAATCGGATTAGTAGAGATACACCCTTAACGAATGTTACGATGTTTTTTTCACAATCTTGATGTTGTTGCTGCGCCTGCATCTGCCGATGTGCCGCCAGCTCCTAAGTTCGCGCTCCAACATCTCCTTTCACATCACTCTATGGTGTTCCAAGTTCTAGAAGGGCTACCCCCTCCTCGGCTTCATGATCACCATATCCCATTGTTACTGGATGTGCAACTAGTTAATGTTTGTCCTTACCAGTATCCTTACAAGCAGAAGGCAGAGATTGAATGTTTAGTGGATGAGATGCTGCTCAAGGGAATTGTTACGCCTAGTACTAGCCCTTTCTCTTCTCCGATTTTCTTGGTTCTTAAAAAAGATGGGTCGTGGCGTTTCTGTGTGGATTATAGGGTATTGAACTCCATCACCGTCAAGGACTGTTTTCTGATTCCTTCGGGCGATTGGTTATTGGACGAGTTCCATGGCGACATAGTATTCACAAACCTGGATCTTCGTGTGGGATACTATCAAATTTGTCTTGCACCTTCTGATATTCATAAGACGGCCTTCCGAACTCATGATGGTCATTATGAGTTTGTATGCCCTTTGGCCTTACTAATGTGCATTCTTTCTTTTAGGTAGCCATGACCATGAGTGTCCTCTTTCTCTCGATTCTACATCGGTATGTCCTTGTCTTCTGTGATGATAACCTGGTCTACAACCCTAATCATGAGTCATTTGTCCACCACTTGAGACCATGTTCTTTAAATGTTGGGTGACACCTCTTTCTTTGCCAAGGCTTCTAAGTGTACCGTTGGCACTGATTCTATTTCTCATCTTGGTCACATCATCTTCGTGAACAGTGTTGTTGTGGATTCAGAATAGATTATCATGATTACCACATGCCCTCAACCAATAACTTTGTGTTACTTGCGTGTTTTTTTGTGTTTAGTCTCGTTGGTTCATTGTTTTCTATGCTAAGGTCGCTGCTCCTCTCACCAACCTTTTGAAAAGGATGCCTTTCATTGGTTTTTTGAGTCTTCCACTACATTTGAATCTCTCAAGGATGCCTTGTCCTCGGCTCATGTCTTGCACCTTCCCGATTTCAGCAAGGAGTTCATAGTTCAGACTGATGCTTCCGGACTCCGGTATTGAAGTTGGTGTAGTTTGATTCTGGGAAGGTCATCCCATTGCTTATTTTAGTAAGTAGTTGTCGCCACGGATGCAGTCCATTTCTGCCTATTCTCAGAAGATGTGTACTATTACTGAAGTTGTCAAGAAGTGGCATCCTTATCTCTTGGGTTCGCACTTCACCATCCTCACTGACCATCAAAATTTGCACTCCTTGGTTTCCTAAACTATTCAGAGTTCAGAGCAACAATGTTAATTGGCAAAAGTACTCGTCTTTGACTTCACTATTGTCTACCAGCTAGGGAAGGACAATGATCCGGCGGATAAGCTGTCTTGCTTCTCAAACGGGCAGTACGATAGCCTTTATGCAACATATCGACCGAATGGTTGCCGTATTAACCGCTCTCCATTCTTATATTTCGCATCACTCTTAGAACATGGTTCAACGTATTCAAGATAATCTTGCATGCCATCTTGACTATACGGTTTGGGACGGTTTGCTTTACTACAAAGGTCGTATCTTTGTTTCTGAAGTGGCCGCCCTTTGTTCCCTATTGGTTCAGGAGTTTGATGCTTCTCCCATGGACAATCATGTTGGCGTTGCACGCACTTTATCTAAGCTCACTATTTCTAAGGTCGCCCAAATAATTCCAAAACCGCGGTATCCGACCGAAACCGAAGTGAACCGTACCGGTTCTTGCGGTATAGTTAACCAAACCGTGTAAATTAACCAGTTTCGGTAATGGTATTGAATTTTCCATAACGGTTAACCGTGGTTAACCAATTATGTAAACAATGAAAAACTTCAAATATTAATGTTCACCTTATATAATAATTAATGTTAGCAATTGAGGAAATACAAATATAATTGTGTTTGTTACAAGTGTTTGATTTGTCACTCATGATTTAAGTGAATGTTCAATGTTATACTATAATATTAATGATATGGGTCTCATCAATAAAAAAAGAGATATGACTACAAGGTTAACCGAAAAAACTGAACCGAACTAAAGGTTAACCGGTCTAAACAAAATGGTAATGGAATTGAATTTTAGAAAACCGAATTAAACGGCTAACTAATTTAAATGGAAATGTAATGGAATTGAATTTTAGAAAACCAAAGACCTGGTTAACCGAAATTTGTTAACCGAATAAGGCGGTTAACCTACCATGAGCAGCCCTAACTATTGCTTCTTATTGGCCGAGCATCCAGGACGACGTCAAGTCCGTCGTACAATCTTGTGCTACCTCCCAGAGGTCAAGGCAGAGAATCGAGCTTCCAAGGGTCTCTTACACCCGTTGCCCATATCTTCTAAAATCAGGGAAGAGATCTCTATGGACTTCATTACTTATTTGCCTCCATCTCACGAGCAGACATCAATTTTGGGGGTGGTGGGTCGCCTGTCTAACTATGCTCATTTTTGTGTACTTGGTTCCAAGTTTTCTGTGGTCGACATTACGGGAGTCTTTGCTCGAGAAATTTATCATCTTCATGGGTTGTAATCTAACATTGTCTCTTACCGTGACCCGATCTTCATGAGTGCCTTTTGGAAGGAGTTATTTCACCTCTAGAATACCACTTTATCCATGTCAAGTCCCTATCATCGTCAGTCCGATGGTCAAACTCAGATCGTTAATCAGAGTTTGGAGGAGTATCTTCATTGATTTTTGTCGGATGCTCCTTCGATGGTGGATTGCCTTCATTGGGCTGAATGGTGCTACAATATCAAATTACATTCTTCCATCAGGACCAGTCCCTTTGAAGCTGTGTATGGTCGTCCTTCACCTTTCTTGCTTGATTATGACCTAGGAGCTTCGTCTGTCGGCGTGTGGAAACGACACTTCTTGACCGTACAACTATTCTCCAGTCCCTGAAGGACAATATTGCTCGTGCTCGGCTTCATGTGCAGCAAAATGAAAATAAGCATTGATTAGAAGTGGAGTATTCAATGGGGACTTAGTATATGTGAAACTGCAGCCTTATCATCAGACTTCTATTGCTCGTTGAGTTTTGCACAAGCTAGCTAAGCGGTTTTAGGGGTCGTTCCCGATCATTGCTCGTGTGGGGGTTGTAGCATACTGGTTTCCATTGCCCCGGACGCTTGTATTCATAATGTCTTTCAGATTTTCCCTCTTAAAGAAAGCTATTGACCCTCCTTCGACTACTATTGCTACATTACCTGCCGAATTTTTCGATGGCCATCCTTTGGTTGTTTCAGTTCGTATCGTGAGTAGTCATGATCAATTGGTGGTGGTTCATTTTGGTCCCCATGTTCTCGTTGAATGGTAAGGTCTTCCGATCAAGGATGCACCTTGGGAGCCCGTCACCACCTTGCAGCAGGTTTTCCCTACTTTTCGCCTTGAGGACAAGGCTCCTCTTGAAGGGGGGGGGGGGATGTGACCTGTTATGCCCCAGAATAACTTTTTTTTATTGACCTTCTCTATCATTCGCAAAGGAAGTTCGCGTTAATTTGTAATCTTATATTAGAATGTCTATGACATACTCCTAATATTAATATGTTAACTTAAGGAAAGAGAATTAGAAATAACATGCTTCCATTATTTATTTATTTATTTGTTAAGGAAGGGACTCCTTAATTTATTAATTTATTTCCTTCCTCTCATCCCACTTATATTCACGTTATTTTTCTCCTTCCACTCTCTTGACATCTATTCACGACAGTCTCATCGCTCTCAACTCCATCCCTTTGCTTTCTTCCTCACATCTTCAATTCTCTCCCAATGGCAAGATGCTAGTTTGTCCATTGTGGATTTTGTTCATCAGTCGATTGTTCGTCAAATTTGGTTTGTAGATTTCAGTTCCATTCTTCGTTAAGTTTTCTCTTCCTCTTCTAACTTTGCTTTTGGAATTCCAGAACGGTTCGGTCCAAGAGTTTGTTGTTTCGAGTGAAGATTCAAGAAATCTGATGGTTAGGGTCCGTAGAGATAGTGTTGCTTCGAATGTGAGGTAGGTGGTAGATGGATTCAGTTGTGTGTGTTCACCCACGGGGGTTTCTGGTTCTGTTATGCTCCGAATGTGTTGAATGCCTCTAATTTGCGTGAATCTGGAATTAGTTTTTGAGTTGCATTTTACTCCGCTAAAGACCCCGTGGGAAGTGCTTCGATTTACGTATATTAATATGAAGAAATCTACTTTTGTTAATTGTAATTTGGGGCTTGACCTCTGTAGATTTCCCGTTTGATTTTGAGGTTTCTGTTTCCGTATATTAATTTAATTTTCTGAACACGTTGTGAATTTGTCTCTAAGTTGGAAATGTGTTTTGTCTTAATTAAAGCTTGAAGGATGTATTTCGGTCGAGTATTTGGCTTTGAGATTTTGTGCGCTTTGCAATGGAGTTTTGAAGCTTTAATTCTTGTCTAATTTCGCTTCCGAATTTGGGATTTTGGACACCTCTAGTTTTGCAGTTTTCAGACATGTCCGAACTTCCGTCCGAACATGTAAGTTTGGACGGGGTGCGAGGACGGTCTGGCATATAAGTCTCGGACTGTGTCTGAACTTATATGTCCGGACACA
Organism: Limonium bicolor; assembly: GCA_023374045.1. Lineage (NCBI taxonomy): Eukaryota > Viridiplantae > Streptophyta > Magnoliopsida > Caryophyllales > Plumbaginaceae > Limonium > Limonium bicolor. The sequence continues at coordinate 27,127,846 of CM041779.1, read as the reverse complement.
AGTTCAAACACCAGTATCTCCTTTTCCCTGTTTTAAGTTTGACTTGTGTCCGAACATCCATGTTCGGACGCCACCACATCCTTTATTTTTTGGAACTTATCTAAACTTTTGTGTCCGGACAGTTTTGGTTTTAAGCCTCAGCACGTGTCCGAACATGCATGTTCGAACATGTCCGGACAACCCTCTGTTTTCGCATAACTTCTTCATCTTAGCTTCATTTTGAGTGTCGTTTACGGCGTTGGGTTCCTCTCTTCGAATCCTATCTGTTTTGGTATGTTTTGTCACATGTTTATGTGTATTCTAATCTGAAAGTTCTCGATAAGCCTTTGACTTCTGATTTGCTCTAAAAGTGTGTTTCGGCTTCAGACATCGTTTTGATCCTCCGTATTTCATTTTCCTTGGTTTAAGACATCTGCTTTGGCTATTATTTTTGTTTTCATGTGCTTAAGGCCACGTGCCTTGGTGTTTGTGCTCTACATCACCTTTTATTCTGGTTGGTTAACCTCGTGTTTTGGGGACCTAGTTTCTGTACATTCTGAGTCTTAGAAGGCTGGGGTCGAGCTATCTCGTAGCATGCTATGTAGACGTCATTCTGAGTGTTGGGTCATTCCTATTTCTGTTCTGTGGGGTTGACAAACCCTTTGACCTTTAATTCATTTTTACGTTGTCGAGGGATCTGTTAGATCCATGGGTCTCCGACCCTCTCTGAGTGTTGTGTTCAGTGTTGGTGCCATGTCTGTTTATAAGTGATCTGTTTCCATCTATTTTGTCCATTTCTAATTTCTGATAGACTGCTGTGTGCTTTCTGTCCTCTAAAAGTTTCTAGTTTACTAAGTGATCTACTTCTGTCTACTTTGTATGTATTTGACTTGAGACGGTTTGCTGTGTGCTTTCCATCTTCTGAGAAGTCTCTGATTTACAAAGCTTTTGCCTTCTGATTTGTCTACTGCTGCTCTCCTGTTTTGACATCACTTGGCTCGTTCTACTTTCGACCTTTGTCTGTTTAAAAGACTTCCGCTACGACCTCTGCTTCTGATTTTGTTAAGCTTCTGTTTGTGGTTAAGCTTCCGACTTTATTAAGCTTTCATTTCTACCTTCTTCCTCTAAGGTCTCTGTTACGATTTCGCTATGCTTTCATATAAAGTATAAACGTATGTTCAGTATTAGTTTGGAGCATGCTCAGCTGATGAAGTTTATCACCTACTGAGCTATAGTTTGGCTCACCCCTATTTTCATCTGATTTGTAGGTTTCAATTTTGATTTGGAGTTTCAGGTTCAGCTTTAGTTTTGCCTTCGTATTTTGCTTCTAGTTTGTTTGGCTTCAAGACCCCTTTTGTATTTAGCTTCTGTTATGTATTTCAGTTTGGGTTGCTGCCTTGTATTTAGTTCCAGTTGTATTTAGCTTCCGCTTGTGGTTTGTTAAGGCAAGATGTACTTTATGATTTATATATGAGTATGTGATTCTGTTTTAGGAATTCGTTAGTGTAGCATTGCGTGTCTTAGGTAATAAGCGCGGCGTGTAACAGTCTCTCAACCAGAGTGGTTTTGGGGTCGTTACATGACCCATCCGGGAATTGTTAGTGGGCTTAGTCTCCCGACCCCGAAGTATTTAGATGATTACGTTTCAAGGTGAGATTGATTAGGATATATTTTATTTAAGAAATTCAAACTAGATCTTATCTTTGCCTTTATTTAGATTCTAGTTAGATTTGGGTGATGACTATTTATTTAGGATTTGGGATTTGTTAAAATTAATGAACAATTATTCTTAGCTATAAGCATATGTATCTATCTTTGGCTATATTTAAAATCGTACAGTTTGTATAGTGTAAAAGTACAGGTTTTGTAAGTTTATTGTACAGTTTAAGAAGTTTGTATGCATATCTAGTAGAATTTCAGTTTTATCATAATTCAATACATATACATCCGTACGGTTTTTATTTACTAATTGTACAGTTTTAACAGAACAAATATACATGTATGTAGCCATTCATTAATGATAACAATCTTTTTTTATCCATATTCTCCTATCATCTTCTCTCCTCTAATCCTTCCCTTTCACCAAAATCTGGTTACATTATTTATACCTGGCCACAATCCCACTTCAAATCCAAACAACATTATGCTTTAAATTGCATACTTCAAATTACATCCCCACCCATGGCGTTTGGTGAAATTACACACCCTATTTACAAGGTTTCAAAAATTATTTTGCACACCCATGTGGTTTCCTTTATTTTACATCCGACAACTATTCTAATACTTAATCAACTTAAAAGATGCTTAAATGTTGTCCAAAATTGATAAAACTTTACATGGATGGTGCTAAGGTGTTATATTTTTGTCCAATGCCAAATCCAAAATTTTTAAAGCTCATCTATGACCTGTGGGACCCAATGAATACGCTTGAACATGTCACATGTTTCATTGGATCCCACGGATCACATATAAGCTTAAAAACTTTGGATTTCACGCTAGACTAAAATATAACACCTTAGCACCGTTCATGTAAATTTTCATCAATTTTGGACAATATTTAAGCATCTTTTAAGTTGATCAAATATTAAAAAAGTTACTGAATGTAAAATAGAGGAAACCACAAGAGTTGACAAAATAATTTTTGAAATCTTGTGGGTAAGGTGTGTAATTTCCGGTTATTTATTTTGAAACATCAAATTGGTAAACAAACAGACTGAAAGTAAATTTTTAACATTTTCTCTGCCCTGGGATTTGTGATTGGCCGTTTCCGATGATTGCATTAAAATCTCGGTGAAAGTGATGCAAATGTGCGGTTCACTTTCCTCTCTTGTAGCATTTTCAGTTTTCATTCCCGTGCTCAATTTTGCAGATATTTATGCATGTTGTGCAAGTGCTAGAACAAAAAATTGTACTATGTACTAAAAATAAGAGGATGAGAGTACAGTGAACAGTTTCCATATGCAAATTCACGGTCCTCTTTGATCGCATGAACGGAATAACTGGGCCCCTATAATTCATACGCACATACAGTTGAGCATTTTTCAGTCAATATTGCATCAATTCATATATATTTGCACCTTAAATTGGGTGAAGCTAGCTGTTCCAGTACTTATCGTATCATACTGAAGATTTGGAATTGGTTTAATGCCATATAATATTATAAAAACATTATCCTAATCAAACGATATTTGAAAAAAAAAAAGAAGAAGAATACGTACAAGCAAGTCCAAGCAAACATAATTTATCAACCCAATCTTGTTCAAAAAAAAAAAAAATTATCAACCCAATCCGTAAAGCCGAGTCTAAAGGAAAGATCAAAATTATTTTAATTATTGCTAGAAATTTTTACAGCAATCGAAACTCTAAATTAATGCTACAATAATCAAATCCAGTAGAAGCGACCCAGCAGCTATCAAATTTCACAATCACCACCGATCAATACTTGGATGTTAACATACTAGTCCCAACTTGCTCCGCAAACCCTTTCACATTCCCTTTAGGATTCTTCTCAAACCGCTTCAACCTAAACTTCTCCATCGCAACCCCATCCGCTTTCCCATTCTCAACTAAATCCGCCACAATCCGTCCAATAACCGGACCCATCTTAAAACCATGACCCGAAAATCCACCCACCACAATCACATCATCCCCGGCGTAATCCACCACAAAATCCTCATCCGGTGTCATCGAATACATGATTGAACCATTACCGGTCCTCTTCCCACTTCAATCCTCCCTGGAAACCGGTTCTTCAACCACTCCCCAACCATCTCCACCGAACCCGGTAACGCCGCCCATGTCCTGTCATTTGGATCCCCCACAAACCGACCCGCATGTACACCGACTTTAATCAGTCCAGGAAACTCCAGTGATGGAGTACCGTATATATACGGAAAACCGTAACTTGCGAACGTTGGTAATCCACCCTCAATCGTGAATTCCCGTTCATGTCCAGGTTTCACTTTCCAGTACAGTATCGTTGTCTCCAGGGGTTGAATTGGAATTTCAACTCCTCCTGACGTTACTTTTGAAATCAACCTTTTTGTCCATGGACCGGCAGTTACAACACACTTCCGTCCATGAAACTCACTCCCGTTTGTTGTTGTAACCACAACCCCACTTGACGACGACGACATCTTCTTTATTCCGATCACTTCCATGTTATCTCTCAACACGGCGCCGTTTTTGAGAGCTAAAGATTGGAACATTGACACGGCTTTGGAGGGTTTGATCACACCACCAAGCTGACTAACCACACCAACCCAACCTTCCGGGATAGACACTCGGTGTCCGAATTCGTGAGCAATTTCTTCCGGTTTGAGGACACGGTAGTCCAGTTTCCCTCCCCATGACTTGCAATTCTCAATCATCGCGAGTAAGGATGAATCATTGGCTGGCCCCATGTCTAACTGACGATTTGGGTAGTAAACCTTGTAACCGGATTCGGATTGAGCCGACTCGAATAATTTGGCTGACTCAATCACCATCGATGAGTAGTATGATTCTGGGTAAGTGGCGCGGATTGTTCGCGATTCGCCGTGGGAAGAACCGCGGTGGTGGAGGAAATCGAATTGTTCTAAGAGGAGGGTTTTGTGTCCACGTTTCGCAAGCTGGTAGGCTGTGCAGCTTCCCATTATCCCACCGCCGATTACGATCACGTCGAATTGGGTAGGATCCATTGTTGATCGAGGATTGAGTGGAAGATTGAAGATGAGATCAGAGTTTGGAAGACTGAAATGCTAGATAAAGTTTATTTAGAATTGGGATTGAAGAGAACATATATATAGCACATGAGATGAGATCACTCGTACTGATTTTTTCTTTTTTGTCTATATCTCTCTTCTTCTTTCCCGTGTTATATAGCAGCGGTCCTGGACGGACATCAATAATGAAACACAGAAAGCTTCTGAACAAATATCACAGGAGAAGTAAACACTAGGTAGTGAATCCTGCGATGTACTACTATTTGTAGGCAACACTATAATGTGTACCGTAGAGTACAACGTCTCTGATTTTTGTTTGGTAGTTGCATGCATGCCGCGCATGTGAAGATGACAAAAGTCGTAAATAATTGGATATCGATGTGAGGAGCAAATGGATGCTGATAAGGATGTGATTCATCAATAGGCTAACTTTTTTCCTAATCCTGTCCTGTCAATTTTGTCGTTGTCGATGGCTTACATAATCCATCCAAGCAATGATTAAGTGTGATAATCAACTTTCTTAATCTTCTTTTGCGAAAGAAACAGAAGATAGGATTTGAGAGTCAGCAAAAAAATGAATTCCCATACTTTTGGATATACGGTCCACTTGTAATACTTTTGTCCAAAATGAAAGAAAAGACCGTCCACTTGCGAACCTCATTTTAGAATGTGCGAAATTTTTTTTTGGACGATAAGTCCACTTGAGATCCTTGATTACAGGAAATGAATACAGTATCAATCACCGTATCCGACAGACCCAACCTTACAGGAGTATAACTGTTATCATAACCATTCCGATTCTTAGGCAAAACACCTGAACTAGTCTTTAGGTGAGTTTGTTGATGGCTTATTAATTTACACGTTTAGCTGATTTTGTGGATTGCGATTCCAGTTTCAGCTCACTCTATTCTTTTCTAAAACCCATCATAGTATACATGCCGAATTTTTACCATAAGTAAAATATATAGCTAGTTTTTATTTTGTTACAGAATCATGAGAGAGGAGCGGCGTTTTCTTTGTTTACAAAAATGAAATAGCTATTGTTCATGTGATGGGTGTTTCAATTCTTTCAAGTTGTTTATTTGACTTTTTTTATTAAGTAATTAATAGTGATTGCTGTTGGAACATATATAATTGCATTTTTTGAGTTCATTACTATAGGACTTTAACCTAGTGAATGTTGAAGTTTCTTATTAATGAGTTAGCTTTATTACCTGTTGATTGTTATTTGAGTTCATGGGTAGCAATAGTAATGTCAACAAAGATTAGGGTCGCCAATTTTGAGTTTTGGGCGGGCTGACATCAACTCGAACCTGACTTGCTCATGCGTCACCCCAACTTGAAACTGACCTGAATTTGAAGCGGGTTAGGATTTGTCAATCCCAAACCAACCCGGGTCACATATCCCTAACCTAAACCCAACTTGTTTGACGCGAACTAGAAATTTACATGTTAACCTGAACCCCAAAATCAACCCGAAATCAACCCATATCAACCCAAAATTAAATTGTACTATCAATATAAATTCTATACAAAATCACCAAGACAACATAACATAGCAAATACAACTATCAAACATAAATGGTTACATGGTTAACATATTTAGGGTTCTGCTGCATAACTATAAGAATATTTTTTTCTTTTTTAAAAACGTTTTAGGGTTGCGGGTTGAAATTGGGTTGGTAGGTCAAGCCCAAAACTGACCCAGGCTTTTAGCAACCCAACCTGAACCCGAGTCGAAAATGTTTTCGGGTTGAAAATTGTAACCCAAATCCGTGTTTTAGCATGTTGTTTCGGATTAGATTTCGGGCTCGTGTCAATGTAACACCCCTCACATTAAACGCGTAATAATCACTCTCGTAGCATAATTAAAGATGTCTCACAGCGGAAGTTAAACACTCATAATTATCACTCGGGTGTCACATGCCATTACTCGCCCATGCGAGTAAAGAAGCAGAAAAGAATAATAATAAAATATGACAATAATTAACCGCAGTGATGAACGAGATATATACTACATCATCCTAAGTTTAAACTAATACATAAGGTAAGTGAGCATCTAAGGCAATCCCCATATTTACATTGTACCGAATATAAACTAATTATGAAGTGCAATAAATACATAAATAACATTGTTGACTACCCCGAAGACCCGCACTCCGGCTTCATAGCTCGATTACGTCCTGAAATGTGGGTGCCATAAAGGCTCAGCCAACTGCTGGTATGCTAAATGTGATCCTAGACCCTTTAGGCCACTTAGGTCGTTTTAGCCATCTTGATTAACATGGGGTTCGTTTCATGCTGTACCATTTACATGCTTATAACATAACTGTAAATACGGAATTTAAACACACAACAGGTATTCAAACATTCACACATCAAGACATGCTATTACGACATTGATAATTGAACAATTAAATTCAAATCAACGGTAATGTAAGAGTTAGCTGAAGTTCAGTTAGTCTCACTTGTTTATTTCCATCACATGAAGCCCCGCTTCCACAATCTCACATAAACATACGGGTGTCATGTTAAGGACAATTCCCCGTTTAACCTCACACATTAATATTTTGGATAGTAGTCCGATGCCATCTACAGTAGGTAGATGGACTCACTTATCTACAGTGGTAGATGTCCATTAGGCCGAAGCCAGGGTATGGTGCCAACGGTAGCACACTCCAACTAACGATCGTATCCGACTCGTTAGATAAACAAGAGTAGACCCTAAACGGGTGTTAGAGCTCTAGTGATCACTATGCGCAACCTGCTGGAACGTATGCAGACCAGGATTTAGGAACATGGTTTCTTTAATTAATTATCACACTCTCATAAGTTAGCGTATTTTAATTAGTCTCCTGGAGATTCAATCTCGTTATTGGAGAAAACACATTTTTATTGGATGCCCTATTAGGTCTTACACACAACCTAGAAGTCTGCTATGTGATGTTCAAAGGTCGATTTATCACTCTAGAGACGGTTAATACCGGGTCTCTAAACTAAGTTCCTCATTTAGTGTGTTAGGAGTTGTTTACTCTCACAAGATAGTATCCAGAGTCTCTCCCGAAAGTTCATACATAGTTAGGGTGATAATCAGTATCACATGTCCGAACGACGTACGCGCACAGTTAATAAACGCTTTGGCGATTGGAAAACATAAGCACATACAAACACACGCATAACATTTATTTATCTGACATGCAAGCACACAGTTACGTCCGGAACCCAAGGAAACCCTCGAAGTTTTCAGACCACACATTCACATACCGTTCACCGTCAATAACGCTAAGGTGGTGAGTCACGCCTGTCCACTAGTGCTCCCAAGCTCGTAACTAGTAGTCGTATCTCTGTAATATGTTGTTCTAACATCAGTGTCTATATCACGAGACTGTCTAACTAGTACAGGTAGGTTCTAGCCTTTATCTCGTAGTTAACCCCTTAGTCGGTTGTTCTTTTAACTCGGGTTTGTTATTAATTCTCGGGATTACAGTTTCATGACAATTTACAGTTTATGTATAGATAGTATTCGATACTGTAATAATATCTAGTACGTAGGACTTATTATCCTAATACCCTCGTATGGTTATTTGTTTTACATGTTTACGTACACACACTTACATGCGTGCATGTCTAATCATATACACTTATTTATGCATACATAGAATATGGTTTATTACCGTGACTCATTAAGCCAAGTTATGCCTTCACTTACAATAGTATAATATCTTGTGTGTGTTGGTTAATTAATTTACTTGGCTAAGTTGTGTTGGTTGGTCAACGTAGTTTGACTTGGTCAACGCTTCAAGTCAATATTTCATAATAGTCGATATTTATTTATCGCTTTATACCACATTACATTGTATTATAAATTCATAATATAAGAATTATAAAGTTTCCCACAATGAATTAAATTCTTTATTCTTTGTTAGACACACTTGTACTTAATTATGTTATTTACTCACAAACCTTTTACCAAGGATTCACCTTAATGTTGTACAAGGTATTTTATACATTATCATAGCCCTTATGTTATAAGGTTTATAACCATGTGTTATACTCCCCAACCTTCTAATTTAATTCCATCATTTTTATGTGATTGTTTATAAGGTATATGTATACCATAATAATTCCTTTGTAATATACTCTCTTATACTTTAATGTATAGTCACTTTATATCATTTTAACCCTTATATTATATTGTTCATTGTTTCTGAAAATTCCAAACCAACCTTATACTTTTGGCATTTTAATATTCCTCCCCTTCATTTTTGATTATTTACAAAACCACCACAAATATTATTTGTTGTTACTTTTCCTTTCATTATTTAATCTATAACCTAAGATTCCAAAACATTATAATATACAAACATATATCCATATAGGTATGTTTAATTTGAACAACAGCCCCCTATTTTCCAGTTTTATACTTTTACCCACAACTTTCTCATTATTACATATTACCCCTCTTTATTATGTAAACTTATAATTTAGAGTAAATTACTCATAACCCCCTTGAGGATTTGGGATATTACAGTTAACCACCTTGTGTTTATCATAATTATTGGTAACCACCTCAAGGTTAAGGTATCTTTGACTACGAGCCCTCGAACTATAACTCTGTGATCAAAAAGTTAACTATGTGTTGACCTATCAGCTTAATCTCATTAATAATGCTAGGGTCGACGACAAAACTACTTAATCAACATCGTCTAACTCTCTCTCATCCCACTTTAGATGTATTTTCAAGGAAGTGTTGACATTTTTAGGAAAATAACAATGCGGATTAAGTAGTGTTTTTGTCCAGCATGACATTATTAATATGATTAAGCTGATAGATCAACACGTAGTTAACTTCCGGATAACGGAGTTATAGTTCAAGGGCTCGTAGTCAAAGATACCTTAACCTCGAGGTGGTTACCAGTAATTATGATAAACACAAGGGGGTTAACTGTAATATCCTAAATCCTCAAGGGGGTTCTAACTTCTGAGTAATTTACTCTACAATTTAATACCTAAAACTTTATATTACACATATTAACTTATTTAATTCCAAAAATTCCCAAAATAATTTTAAAAATTTTCGACCAGACCCTAGGTTGTTCCAATATTATTTTCCACCCCTATGTTTTGGTTATTTACATAGTAACCCCATAAGTTTTATAAATGTTACATTTTAATACTTAAACTATATATTATATTAAATTACCAAAATCAACCTAAAATTCACCAAAATTATGTACAGACCCCTACTGGTCATATTAACCTCATTCCAGCCCTTAACTTTTGAAAATTACATAAACACTCCAAATAGTTTTGTAATTTTCATTTTTAACTTAATACTTGATTTAAGTTACCAAATCAATTACTTATTTTTTTTCCAACTTGGTCAAACACCATATATGGTCAAGGTTGACCCTCCAAACACTCCTTTGACCAATATTTATCAGTAATTATGAAAATACCCCTATTTACTCTCTAGTTTTACATTTAAGCGTTTAAACTTTATAAAAATTATATTTTATGTTTTAAAAATTCCTAAACAGCCCAATTCGGTTTTTTTATTATTTAGCACCCCAAACTTTATTTATTCATGGTTTGGCCCACATGGTAAATCTTTTGTTCATTTTAACACTTATAAAGTTCATAAATCATATTATAACTTTTATATTCAATTTATGTTACACCTAAATTCATCATTATTCATACAAAATATTCCTACGTGATTATGTTCACTAAAATTACACTTTAGCACCAGAAACATGTTTAATTCATTTAACCACCCATAAACTTAATAATTTAACATTTAAAGCTTTAAATAACTATATTAAATTGGCCTAAACACATGGCCTTAAACATAACATAAACATAACTTTAAAATGACATTAAAATGTCCATAAACTATAGGTTATACACGGCTTGCTATAGATTTTTCATTTAACTTATAAAAATCATTTTTCTTTCATTTTTAACTTATAAACTTGACTTTAATAAGTCATTACCACCTAGATTCACTAACCAAACATATAACCATCATTTTATACACATTTTCAAGGATTAAACAGAACCTATATACATACACATTCTAGGCCATATTTTAATTTACAAGACAATACACTTTAAAGCTTTAAAAGTGTTTTAGGAGTTCTTACCTTGTTCTAAACACCAAGAACTCCAAACACCTCTTGTATAAGTTCGCCCCTATATGTATATATACTGTAGGTTAGTTTTTATTTCATGAACTAGCTTAAATAACATCATACTACCTTAAGATCTTAAATGAACATTTTACCTCTTAAGTTTGGTTTTGTTTTTGGGATGATGTCCCTACTGCCTCCACACTCCATGGGGGGGGGGGGGGGTTCCAAGACCCATTCGGTCAGAATAAACACAAGGAAGAAGGCTTTAGTTAGTGACTTCTCGAAATGACAAGTTTAAGGAGTTTTTAAGGCATAATCAAAGATAGATTTTACCTTGAAGTGTTGGGAGGTCTAAGTGTGGTTCTTGGCCACCTAATACAGTAGTAATAACTTTAGTTTCTGTAGGAAAAAGGATGGACGAGATTAAGGCTTGAAAAGCCATGGAAATCCATGATTTTACCTTGATGTGGAGCCCTATTTAGATGGGTTTTGGAGAAGCTCTTTGGCTAAATGAAGAGGGATGGAAACACCATTCTAATGGGTGTCAAAAGGTGTAGAAAATAGGTAAGTAATAGATCATTTTCGTACTTAACATTGAAGAGAGGTAAAAAGGTGTTTTAAGGCATTTTTCCTTACCTTAAGGTTCTTAAGAGGTTCCCCTAGCCCTTGGTTGGTATTGAACGTGGCTTGGGTCCTACAAGGGTGTTGGTGCCTCAGATACAGTAAGAAGGATTAAATTCGGCCATATACCCAAATAGAAGAAGGAAAATGTCTTACAGCACATTTTTCTTACCTTTACTTACCAATCTGATTATCCTGAGTTTAAACCCTTCAATGGCCCATACTGTGATGCCCCATAATTTTTTTTATTTACTTCTTTTTGATTCGCAAAGGGAGTCTATATCAATTTGATCTTATATTAGAGAGTCTATGACATTCTCCTAATGTTAATATATTAGCTTGAGGAAGGAGGGTTACATTTGTCTTCTCTCTTTTTGTTATTTATTATTTTCTTAAGGGAGAGATTTATTAATCTATTTTTATTTCCTCCCTCTCACTCATTCTAATTCACGATCAATTAGTCCCTCTTCTTCATCTTTCTCATCGATAGTTCTATCGTTCATCCTCTTCGCGTAACTTCTTCTCCCTCTGCTCATCCTCTTCTTCAATCTCTCGTTCATACAATTCAATGGTTCTGTTGTTTCGTTGTTCGAGTCTGTGAGATCTCTAATTGAGGGTTTTGAGTTCAGATTGATGTTTCTTCGTTTCCCTCTCCGTCATTGGTCTTCTCCCAATTTCGATCGAGTGTTCGTGGTTCGAGTAGAGATTCGAGTGGAGATTCAAGAAAAGTGTTTCGTAGAGTCCGCAGAGATTGCTTTGCTTCGGATGTGAGGTAGGTGGTAGATGGATTCAGTTGTGTACGTTCAACCACGGGGATTTCTGGTTTCGTTTTGTTTTCCGGATAAGTTTATGTGCTCCTTTGATTGTGATGTTTCTGGATTGATTTTGGTTGATTTTTGATGAGTTAAAACCCCGTGGAAATGTGTTTTCGATTGGCTATTTTGCTACTATAAGTTATGTATGTTTTGTGGGGGATTTGTGGCTTGGTTCTGGCTGATTTCCGCAAGTGATTTTGCAGTTTTCGCAGTGTCCGAACATTGAAGTTCGGACATCATACGCCGGCAGATTTTCAGACTCTCGGTTTATGTCCGAACATGCAAGGTCAGACGCATGTTCGGACAGGCCTTTGTTTTTGGCATAACTTCTTCGTTTGAGCTCCGTTTTGAGTGCCGTTTGCGGCGTTGGATTCCTCTTTTCGAGTACTATCTGTCTTTGACATGTTTTGGCATGTGTTTAAGTATATTTTTATTTGAAAGTCACCAATAATCTTTTGAACTCTATTTTGCTCTATAAGTGTGCTTCGGCCTCTGATTTCAGTTTGACTTTGGCTAGTCCTGGTTTAAGACTTTTGTTTCAGTATTGATTCAGTTTTTGTTGTGTTAAGGCCTTGTGCTTTGGTGTGTGTTCTCTACAACACCTTCTGAACTGATTTGTTAAGCTTCTGTTTGTTAAGCTTCTGTTTTGGGACCTAGCTACACTGCTTCTGAGCCGTGAATGGCTGGGTCGAGCTATTCCGTGGTATACCATGTAGACGTCATTATGAGTGTGGGTCATGCCCAATCTGTTTTGTGGGGTTGACGAACCCTTTGGCCTTCGGGTCATTTCTGCGTTGTCGAGGGATCTGTTAGATCCATGGGTCTCCGACCCTTTCTGAGTGTTTGCGATTGGTGCTAGAGTCCCACTTCTGATTGTTAAGTGTTCTGTTTTCCGTTTGCTCTTACTGTTTCTGATTTCTGACAGACTGCTTTGTGCTTTCTGTCTTCTAAGAGCTTCTGGTTTATTAAGTGATATGTTTTTGTCTGCTCTGTCTGTATTTGATTTGAGATGGTCTGCTGTGTGCTTTCCGTCTTCTAAGAAGTCTCTGGTTTGCAAAGCTTCAACGTTCTGGTTTGTCTTCTGCTGTTCCTTCTGATTTGATAACACTTAACTCTCTCTGTTTTAGACCTCTGTCTGTTGGAAGGTCTTTCGCTTCAATCACTGCTTTTGAATTTGCTAAGCTTCAGATTTCGTTCAGCTTTTGATGTGGTTAAACTTCTTATTTTGTTGAGCGTCTGTTTTGGTTGAGCTTCTGGTTTATCAAGCTTCTGTTTTTACCGTCTTCCTCTGAGGCCTCTGTTTCTGATTTTGCTATGCTTTCGTATAAGTATAAATGTATGTTCAGATTATGTTTTGAGCGTGCTCAGCTGATGAAGTTTATCACCTGCTGAGCAATAGTTGTGCTCACCCCTATCTCCGTCTGATTTGCAGGTTTTAGTCCGTGCTTGGAGATTCAGTTTCTACTTTCTGTCTTGGCTTTTGAGCTCTGTATTTCAGTTTGTTTGGCCATGGTGCCCAGTTGTAATTAGATTATGCTTGTATTTCAGTTTGGCTTCCGCCTGTGTAATGAAAAGACATGTTGTATTCGTCTATTTGGTAATATATGAGTTTCAGTTCTGTTTTGGGAGTTCGCTAGTGTAGCCTTGCGTTGTTTTAGGTAATAAGAGCGCGGCGTGTAACGGTCTCTCAACCAGGGTGGTTTTGGGGTCGTTACATTTAGTGGTATCAGAGCCAGGTTTGGCTTTCATTGGGATTTGTGGGTGTTTGCCTGTCTATGCTTCCGTGTCTTTGACTGCTATCTGCTATGTGCTAACTGCTGCGTGATTGTGATTGCTATCTGGTGTCTGTAATGTGTGCCTGCTCTGTGGTTGTCCGCTATCAGAGTAGCGCAGCGGAAGCGTAGTGTCTATCTGCATGTGCTTGTGTGTTCTGAGAGTGAGTCTGAAGGAGTTGGGCCCTTTGGGAAAGGATGACCAAAGGTGACTTCTGGTTTGTCTAGGTTGTGTGCTTCAGTTGTGAGCTTGCGTTATATGTGTGTGTTGTGCTCTAGGATGTGAGTTCGGGTGAGATTTTAACCCGTGAGCTTGTGCTGCGTGATCTAAGTTTGAGAGGTGTGATTGGTCCTTGGATAAGGCCATATTCTGGGAATTTAGCAATTATTTCTGTGCCTTTAGGCTGAGCTTTGGAAATCTTCTATTATGTTCTAATGTCAGCCTGAGTGTTGTTCATGTTTCTTCAGGCTTAGCCTTCAGTGATCTCCTGCTTCGTTTCTTCTGTTAGTGAATGAGCCAGTAGGCTCGATGTGTTAACTCGTGTAAGTTAGAGCTTCTGAGATGAGGGTGAGTGATCTTTCTGTGCCTTAGGGATAATCTTCTAGTGTGTTCCTCTGCTAGCCAGTCAGGAGTGAATCCGAGTGTTATGCCTATGCCTTCAAGTTGATTTTCAGTAATTGTTGCTTTGTCTCTTCAATCAGTGAGTCATTTAACAAGTTCTGAGTGTTAGCTCTGTGAGGTGTGGACTTCTGAGATGTGTAAGCGTTTCCTTCTGTGCTTTTAGGCTGAATCTCCAAAAATATTATGCTATGTGCTAATGTTAGTCAATGACCAGTGAGTGTGAGTGTTGTTCCTATTCCTTCAAGCTTAGCCTTTATAATCTTTTGCTTTGCTCACTCTGTTAGTGAATCAGCTAATGAGGTCCATGTGTTAGCTCGTGTAAGTAGAGCTTCTAAGATATGTTAGCGTTCTTTCAATGTCTTTGTGTTGAGCCTTAAGTGATTATCTACTTTGTTTCCTCTGTCAACGAGTTAGCCAGTGTATTCTGAGCGTTAGCTTTGTGAACGTTCCCTTCTGTGCCTTAGAAGCTATGTGTTAGTACCCTTCTGCTTGTTCTTCTATCAGTCAATCAGCAGTGAGTTCTGAGTGTTAGCCTTGTGAGTGTTCGTAGTATTCTGGCACTGGAAGTGCATTTGATCATATTCTGGATTTTGTTGAATTTTGAGGACGAAATTATTTTTAAGAGGGGTAAGTTGTGATGCCCCATAATTTTTTTTATTTACTTCTTTTTGATTTGCAAAGGGAGTTTATATCAATTTGATCTTATACTAGAGAGTCTATGACATTCTCCTAATGTTAATATATTAGCTTGAGGAAGGAGGGTTACATTTGTCTTCTCTCTTTTTGTTATTTATTATTTTCTTAAGGGAGAGATTAATCTATTTTTATTTCCTCCCTCTCACTCATTCTAATTCACGATCAATTAGTCCCTCTTCTTCATCTTTCTCATCGATAGTTCTATCGTTCATCCTCTTCGCGTAACTTCTTCTCCCTCTGCTCATCCTCTTCTTCAATCTTTCGTTCATACAATTCAATGGTTCTGTTGTTTCGTTGTTCGAGTCTGTGAGATCTTTAATTGAGGGTTTCGAGTTCAGATTGATGTTTCTTCGTTTCCCTCTCCGTCGTTGGTCTTCTCCCAATTTCGATCGAGTGTTCGTGGTTCGAGTAGAGATTCGAGTGGAGATTCAAGAAAAGTGTTTCGTAGAGTCCGCAGAGATTGCTTTGCTTCGGATGTGAGGTAGGTGGTAGATGGATTCGGTTGTGTACGTTCAACCACGGGGATTTCTGGTTTCGTTTTGTTTTCCGGATAAGTTTATGTGCTCCTCTGATTGTGATGTTTCTGGATTGATTTTGGTTGATTTTTGATGTGTTAAAACCCCGTGGAAATGTGTTTTCGATTGACTATTTTGCTACTATAAGTTATATATGTTTTGTGGGGGATTTGTGGCTTGGTTCTGGCTGATTTCCGCAAGTGATTTTGCAGTTTTCGCAGTGTCCGAACATGTGTCCGAACATTGAAGTTCGGACATCATACGCCGGCAGATTTTCAGACTCTCGGTTTATGTCCGAACATGCAAGGTCAGACGCATGTTCGGACAGGCCTTTGTTTTTGGCATAACTTCTTCGTTTGAGCTCCGTTTTGAGTGCCGTTTGCGGCGTTGGATTCCTCTTTTCGAGTACTATCTGTCTTTGACATGTTTTGGCATGTGTTTAAGTATATTTTTATTTGAAAGTCACCAATAATCTTTTGAACTCTATTTTGCTCTATAAGTGTGCTTCGGCCTCTGATTTCAGTTTGACTTTGGCTAGTCCTGGTTTAAGACTTTTGTTTCAGTATTGATTCAGTTTTTGTTGTGTTAAGGCCTGGTACTTTGGTGTGTGTTCTCTGCAACACCTTCTGAACTGATTTGTTAAGCTTCTGTTTGTTAAGCTTCTGTTTTGGGACCTAGCTACTCTGCTTCTGAGCCGTGAATGGCTGGGTCGAGCTATTCTGTGGTATACCATGTAGACGTCATTATGAGTGTGGGTCATGCCCAATCTGTTTTGTGGGGTTGACGAACCCTTTGGCCTTCGGGTCATTTCTGCGTTGTCGAGGGATCTGTTAGATCCATGGGTCTCCGACCCTTTCTGAGTGTTTGTGCTTGGTGCTAGAGTCCCACTTCTGATTGTTAAGTGTTCTGTTTTCCGTTTGCTCTGACTGTTTCTGATTTCTGACAGACTGCTTTGTGCTTTCTGTCTTCTAAGAGCTTCTGGTTTATTAAGTGATCTGTTTTTGTCTGCTCTGTCTGTATTTGATTTGAGACGGTCTGCTGTGTGCTTTCCGTCTTCTAAGAAGTCTCTGGTTTGCAAAGCTTCGACGTTCTGGTTTGTCTTCTGCTGTTCCTTCTGATTTGACAACACTTAACTCTCTCTGTTTTAGACCTCTGTCTGTTGGAAGGTCTTTCGCTTCGATCACTGCTTTTGAATTTGCTAAGCTTTAGATGTCGTTCAGCTTTTGATGTGGTTAAACTTCTTATTTTGTTGAGCGTCTGTTTTGGTTGAGCTTCTGGTTTATCAAGCTTCTGTTTTTACCGTCTTCCTCTGAGGCCTCTGTTTCTGATTTTGCTATGCTTTCGTATAAGTATAAATGTATGTTCAGATTATGTTTTGAGCGTGCTCAGCTGATGAAGTTTATCACTGCTGAGCAATAGTTGTGCTCACCCCTATCTCGTCTGATTTGCAGGTTTTAGTCCGTGCTTGGAGATTCAGTTTCTACTTTCTGTCTTGGCTTTTGAGCTCTGTATTTCAGTTTGTTTGGCCATGGTGCCCAGTTGTAATTAGATTATGCTTGTATTTCAGTTTGGCTTCCGCCTGTGTAATGAAAAGACATGTTGTATTCGTCTATTTGGTAATATATGAGTTTCAGTTCTGTTTTGGGAGTTCGCTAGTGTAGCCTTGCGTTGTCTTAGGTAATAAGCGCGCGACGTGTAACAGTCTCTCAACCAGGGTGGTTTTGGGGTCGTTACACATACTCTCTTATAAAATCAGTTAGAGTGATAGAGGAAGAGTGGGTGGTGATTTTAGTGCAAGAAAATTGAATTTTGGAGGTGAAATGAGCCTTAAAACTCCATCAGTGCTTAAGGTGTGTTAATGGAGGTTGAAGATGGTGAAGGAGAAGGATGAGCTCGGTTTAGAGAGGGATAAGAGACTGAGAGTATGGGCAAAGAGGATGGGGACGGCTGACTTGGAAATTAGTATAGGAAAAAATCTTCCTTAGGTAATTTAGGTGTGTAAGAGATATTTGTCTCTTTTGTTGCTTTCTTCTTAATTTATTTGTCTTATAATGTCATGGTATGATTTCCATGTTCCCTTACCAGCCTATACTGCTGTGGGGTGCAGAAATTGTTGGAAGATTTTTTTCTTGTGTGAGGGAATGAAAGAAATTGTCTTATGTGAGGCGAGTTGTCTTTTAATGCTTTCTTATGTGTTGAAATTGTCTTCCAATGTGTAATGTATGATTTTGTGTCCCCCAACCTGCATATACAGCCGTGAGTGTAAGTAGATGTTGGGAGAATTTGACCTTGTGTGAGAAGAGATGTGAGGAAGAGGTGTAGAAAGGTGCTTTTACTTTTTCCCTCTTTTGTACATTCTTGTCTTCTTCCTCCTTCCACATTTTTCATTTCTCTCTTCTTCTCCTTCAATTGTGGCCGTCTGCAACATGTGTGTGGGGGACCATTTTGAATTTCAAGACTTAATATTAAGACATTAAGTTTGTACACTTGTGACTTAATTTATGTATTAGGTGGTAATTTATGTTATTTTTGTTTTAGTGTGTATATAAGTGGTTGTTGTGTTTAATAATTTGTTTGACTATATAAAATGTTTTATATAGTCTAATGGGAAATAATTATGATATTTAGTACATGTACTAATGTGTTACATGTAGTATTGATTTTAGGAGTTGATTTCTCCTTAATAATCTTCTCTCTTTGATTAGAGATTTAATGTATAGTTTGGTGTCCATTTTGGACTATATGTTTATACACTAATGTTTATAATGAGTATTACTCATTAGATGAATATTTGGTAATTATAAACTTCATTTGATTTAATCCCTTATTAATTAAGGTAATGAATGTTTGGGGTATTTCAGTCAAAAATTCGCAACCATAACGAAGATTATTGTCTCTTCTTATTGGGTAAATGGGAAAGAAGTAAGGAAACTATAGAGAAGTTGCTTGTAAAGTCGGTAGTGTAAACATGTTTCTACCAATTGAACTTGAGATCCCTAAAAAAGTCTACCATAAATGTGACTTTTTCTATTATTTGTTGTTTATTGTTCCAAGTTTATTTTCATTGGTGCTTAGACCTTTATATAATGATATGTTATTTGTATTTTGTTTCAATATTTTGTTTGTGTTTCTCCACATTGTATTTGAAAAGGTGACAAATGGGCCATCCACATTCATGACATTCTATCTTGGTTCAATATTCATTTAGGCCAATGAAAATAGGGTTGGTTTCAGTGAAGTTTATAGGTAAAGTCAAGTTTCACTTATGTTTAGCCTTAGGTGAAAGTAGAGTTAGTGTTTATCAGCTTTCCAAATATTTTTAATATATAATTGGTTCAAACCATTAAAATCCATCTGATAAACTACTTGAGTTTAGGTTATATTGTTTTAAGGGGTTTGACCCAATCGTTATGTCAATTATCTTGATGTTACTATCTTATCGAAGTAGAACTTCAATTTATTATAAGCATCATGATATTTGACCCAATTGTTGCAAGGGTCCTCTCATTTTGTATGGCTTATAGAAACCTAATATATTCACCCTAGATTTAGGTATCTTACACAACCAACACTTGCATCTAGTCAAATACCTATTAAATTAGTGCATATTCTTTCTAGAACAATCATAAATGAGTTTAAACATATATGTAATGTACAATGGTTACCCTCCCAAACACTCCCTTTGGTGGGATCGAGAATAGCTCTACTTTTGCCTTTGTTTTTTCAGCCCAACACCATCTATAATGATGGCATTTGCATGTGTCTGAAAAGTCATCTCTTTCTCCTTCGTTTTCTCTGCCTGCTTTCTGGACCAAGCTCCCGCCCTTACACCAGGCTTGTTTCTCTCATTCTCTTGTTTTCTCTTTCTTCTTTGTTCCTAGGTGATGACGACCGCATTTGAGGACACCTCGGTTGAAGAAATCACGGATCAGTGCGCCACCCTGGCTCTCACCAAAGAAGAAGGTGATATGATGGATATGGGTGGTCTCACAGAGCCTGAAGTTCCGCGTTGATCTGAGAATTGTGCTTTTGCACTACAACACCCACATTGTTGGCAAACGGTAGAACTAAGTGCCCTTGTGACATGAAAAGGTGTAGAAACATACAATACCAATAAGCAGCCTTGGTATGACAACTTCAAAAAGTTTTTTTCCTCCATATCATAAGTCTCATGCTGATAAAAAAATTATTCTAAAAAGGGCACAGAGAGACCAAGGTTTCCACACCTTTTAGAACTGGTGGTGAAATGTTGATAGAATTGAACTATATGGGCTTACTGAAGGTCACTGAGGTTGATTCAGCTGAAGTAAATGCTCAAATTGCTAACAACATGTGGATAGAGCAAAATAAGCATATTCTAGGATCTACCTTATTGGAAATATTTGTTAATCATACATGTTATAGATGTTATACACAGTAAACGACAAGACAAATGACACATTTAATTTTCTCCAAGAGTTGAATGATTGTTGCCATCGTTCTGAGGTGGCACCCAATTTGGCTTGAAACATATTTCCGAAGAAAAAATATGTCATGGATAGAGAAAGTATTAAGAACTTGTGTGAATGGGTGAAAATTTTAAAGTTCATTGATGAATTTGGCATCTAACATTGGGAGGTGTGTTGACATGGCCAACATGAAAATGTTTGGAATGAAAACTCTTGACTGTCATGTTTTCTTGCAAAGGTTGATTCTCATAGCTTTTCAACATCTTCTTGATCAAAAGGTGTGGGAGCCAATTACTGAGTTATGCCTAATTTCAAGGAGTTGACATGCATGTCACTTTCAGAGTCCAACATGCAAAGGTTAATGGTAAAATCCTGAAAATCTTATGCAGGTTGGGAAAAAAATGTGACCAAGATTTTGTGACTCAATGGAACATCTCCCCATCAATCTTGCATTTGAAGTAAGTTTATGTGGTCCAGTGTAGTGCCAATGAATGTATCCGTCGGAGAGGGGCATTCTATATAAGCTCCAGTAAGATACAGTTGATTGAAAAATTATAATATGTTAATTGTTGATGTAATCAATCGATACACATATATTATAGGTAGTTGGGGAAACTGAAATGGTTCATCAGAAATTACAACAAGGTTGAGATCGACTCGTAATGGATACCTTCTAGAAGAGATCACCAAATTCACAAAGTTTTACTTCTTTGATGACAGACCAATGCACCCATTCAAGCTTGGTAGAAATGAGATGAATGTGAATGACGTTGTTGACAACCTAGAAAGATTGTTTGTTTACAAAACATTGGGCAAACCAATTCGTAAAAGAACTAGAAGAGTGTTGACAAGCCATGAGTTAGATGTTGTTGAGTCTCACGTTCTTCGAAATTGTGTAGAAGTGGAGCCTTACTTTGAGGAAGAAACTTATTTTAACTATATTCATCGGTTTAATTAAAATTCATTATTATGTTGACACTTGAATTCATATATATGGTAGAATATACGAGCTTCAACTATGGAAAGTGGAACCAATGCTAAATGAGGAGACTATATACCTTAAAATGGAAAGGGATTTTTGTTCATATGCGAGTGTCTATTTACACTACTAACTACGTAACTATATACATAATTTTGTATATGATACTAGCTTTTTATGCTAAGTCAAACATTGTTTCCACACTGAACGAATATGTTCATAGTTTGGCACAAGGTCCGTTGAACGTGGCAGTTTCCTTCCCGGGCTTCTATGTAAATGGGTATAAAATTCACACATAATCTTATTCTCAATTTCTTACAACATACAACCGTGGTGTTTGTATTTCTGGGACAAACTATGGTGATTCGAAGTATGATTATTATGGGGTGTCTAATGAGATTTTTGAATTAGAGTATCCGCATTGCCGATCAAGAAAATTGTGGTGTTTAATAGTCACTGGTTTGATCCAGAAAAAAGGAGTACAAATACATTCTCGATATAACCTAGTTATTAATTATACACGGAAGTTTGACAAGTACGAGCCATTTGCTAGATGATCAAGCTATCCATGTGTATCATTGTTCATATCCATCAAAGAAGAAATATAGGAAAGATTAGTGGGTTGTGTCAAAGGTGAAAGTGAGAAGTTGTTTGGACATGGCAGACTCATCAACAACTACGGGAGAGGTTCAGCCATTACAAGGTGAAATCATAGATCATGTGGTGTTATCACCATTAGTCGATGACAATGCAACATTGGTTTTAGTGGATATACTAGATGAAAACATCAATGAATAAATTGACATTAGAAAACTACAACAATGTTTGAGCACATATAATTATTGTGTTGGTTAATTGTTAAGTCGACAAAAAAAATAGTAATATAATTTTATTACATATTATGTATATATATATATATGTTTTGGTTGTTCACAGTGATGACAGGTGGTATAGGCTTCTTTAAATCTGAGTGGTCATTCGCTATAAAGCTTGGTAGGGGTAGTTATTCTACAGCGAGATATTTTCAGTAAGCTGCAGATAATGCAGGAGCAGGATCGGTTGAGGGGTCTCAGTCAGGTGCTCCACAATTTAATCGTTCTCACACTATTTCAGGACGAGCACGGATAGGGACCCGTACTTTGATATCTATCCCCATGCTCATCCGGGGTCCAATATTTAGTCCCTGCTTCTTAGTCTATTGTAGAGCACTACTCTCCACCTGCCAATATACCGGCTGGCACACCGATTGATACAACTCTACCTTCATCTAATGAAACACCGGGTAGCTCAGAAGCGTCATAACCTGTTGGTGGTGTCGATCCTCGCAAATTTAACACCATTGATGACAAGTAAGTACACTTTTGTGATTATACAACTTCATATATTTTAATGAAGTTTATTTATCAAGCATATGTTAATAATGTGACATTAATCTTTGAAACTATAAGGATCTTTAGCATATTAATGTAGTTTCTCGTGCACAGTTTCAATGTTTCGAGACAAGATGGTTTTACCCATAGTTATACCAGGGAGGCACTAGGACAGGTGACCATCGATTTTATTTTGAGGAGCAAGGTATACAACCCTGAAGATTTAGCTAATCTGTTTATATTTCTTGTTTTGTTTTTTTGCACTTAAACCACTTTTTTAATGTATGCAGCAACGTTTTTGCTGGGATCCTCGATTTGAGACTCAAGTGTACAAGATCTTTTACAAGAAGCGCAGACAAAGGTATTTTGACACACTATACAATATGAAGTCTGTGAAGACAAAAAGGACAGTCAGAGATGGCATCTGGGAGGACTGAAAGAGACAATGGGGGACCGAATAGTATAAAGCAAAAAGCCAGACCAACTTCAGAAATGGAAGGAGTGAGCACACACCTGGAGGCGGTATCCCCACCCATGATTGCGAACCATGCTCCATGACGGAGCATAAGAAGCTTTGGTAAGTATCTCACTAGTGTTGTTATACATTTACTTAAATATATGCTTAGAAAATATGATATTTGGAAATTTGTAGTTTTATAGTAAAAATGTGACTGTGACTATGTGTATGAACATGAATGTGATTGTGTATATGAATTTGAAGTGTGGAATGTTATTTTTGTATGTCTGTGGTATCCGGATTCGTATACATGTGGGCTAATGTAAAAAAACAGGGGAGGGTATGTTAAAATTTTCAAAGAAATTTTCTTTTATATCTTAACAAGCACTTTGTTGTTAGACTCAGAAAAGGGTGTGGAGTTCATCCACATCCATTCAAGCAAGGATGAGCATGATAATAGTGTGCCAGTCTGCGGGAAGGTGGAGGACACTGTTATAAGTATTTTTATATCTCTATTCGAAGCGTTTGTATTACATTTAAATCATATTGAATAATGAACAACATAAGTTCTCCTTGTTTTGTGATTATGTAGTACGAATATGAATATCTTATGGAAGCCTTCACTCAAGAGTCCGGGTCTCTAAACAATCCATTAGCTCAGACCACACTTGTTGGACCTAACCGGATTTTTACAAGGCTGTCAAAGGTAAATCACGAAAGCAGAGGGTCTACAGTGTGGGCGAGGTGGCACCATAATATTTCCCTGTCTCATTTTATAGTGCCACCTCATGTGCCTCTGGCTATGATCAAAGTATGTATGAGGCAATGAAGTCAGACATTGAGCGAGATATCCATGCTGAGGAGCGGGATGCAATCTGTCAGCTGCATAGCGACGAGATGCAGGTTGTGATACGAGTGCAGATCTCCCAGATGTTTCCTCTTAGGGTCCGTATGGTGCTCCAAGTGCTGGCTATATTCGGCCGAGCGGATGGGGTTTGCGGGGAGGTATAAGTGGTGGTTTAGGTGATCAGAGCGGTGCAGGTGATCAGATGGGGCCGTATCATCCGGGGGATGGACATGGTTGAGAGCACAAACTTAGATAGATAGATTGTTATGGTTGCGTGACTTTGAAATTTTATGTTATGTTGAACATGCTGAGTCTTGGATATGATTGTATTTGTCTAATCACTATTTTGTTTGATACGCTGATTGCATAAATATTAATTATTAGTTTGTATTTGGTTAGTAAAAAAATATTTTATTTTGGAAAAATTACATACCCCACCCATGATGTTTGACGAAATTTCACAGTCCACCCACGTGGTTTTAAAAATTACTATCCCCACCCATGTGGTTTCCCCTGTTTTACATCCAGCAACTTTTCTAATTTTTGTTCAATTCAAAAGATGCTTAAACGTTGTCCGAAGTTGATGAAATTTTATATAGACGATGCTAAAGTGATATACTTTGATCTTATGTCAAATTCGGAGTTTTTTAAGCTTAAATGTGTCCCGTGGGACCCACTGAAACATGTGACATGTTCATTGGGTCCCACATGTCACATTTACGCTTAAAAAACTTTAGATTTCTCACTAAACCAAAATATAACACTTTAGCATCGTCTATGTAAAATTTCATCAACTTCGGACAACGTTTAAGCATCTTTTGAATTGAACAAAAATTAGAAAAGTTGCTGGAAGTAAAACAGGGGAAACCACATGGGTGTGGATAGTAATTTTTAAAACCACGTGGGTGGATTGTGAAATTTCGTCAAACGTCATGGGTGGGGTATGTAATTTTCCCTTTTATTTTCAACTGTTGTGAGAAAATCGTCAAAATAAATATGATTTTTTTTCAAAAAACACACGTAGACAGATTAGCAATGAAAATTCCATCACTAATATTAGAAATTACAAAATTAAAATTCATACATAAATTACGATGGACAGTTTCAGTCTTCATTTTGCCGCTAATTAATTGGTTAGCTAATTTGTCACTAATTAATTGATTAGCTAATTCGTCACTAATTAATGATAGAACACGTCATTCGACACAAATTTGGATTTGTGATTGACGAGGGATGGGACTTAGCCAGGGCGTTGGCATTTCATACTAATATATATTAAGGTCCCGTTCGTTTAGAAGCTACAACTCCCATTTTGAGATGAACGGGAGATTAATCTCCTCCTTCTTTCATCTACAGAGGGGGATAATTTTGAGATTAATCTCCCGCTTGGTGCTGAATGAGAAACGCCCATAATGCCGCGTTTCCAATTCATCTCCCCACAAGTCAGTGCACAATGTCCAATATACCCTGGCATATCCATTAATAATACTGCATACATTTAATGAAGACAACAATTTTCTGCAAAGGTCGAACCGTTTTTTTCAAAAAGAAGAGGAAAGTTTAGAGAGGAAGATGCAATGTTGATGTTGAACCAGCAACGGAAATGTGTAGAAAAAAATGAAAGCTCCTCCTTATGTAAACAACAAAGGTATTCCTTTTTTTTTCCAAAAAGAAAGGAAAGTTCAGAGAGGGAGATGCAATATTATCAGAGGAAGAAGATGATGGTGTTGAGTGATGACCATGAACAGGAGGGGAAAACATACGGGGAAAAGTGAAAAATGAAGGGGTTATTGGTCTTTTGCCCTCACTCCCGGATGAATTACGGTATCTCTAAAATGAACGGGGCTTTTGTTATCTATGAGATGAATTGGATCAGATTAATCTGGACCTGTTTTTCCATCCATTAACGAACGGGACCTAAGTGAAATTGGATAAGGCGTTTGTCCAACCACCTCGCTAGCTTTGTTAAATAAGGGAATTAAACAAGATCCAGGAGTTAATTATCTGTTCAGTGAGTAGGGATCATTACTGGTCCATCAAACTGATCATAACCAGGCCAAGACCATTCGGATTCACTGACCCAAATTTTGTGTTAATCGCTACCAATACTCCGTTAAAAGCCACTTGTAATTAATCCTCGTACGGCCCATCTTGTGTTTCAGCCCAAGATGGAGATTGCCACTATCTCTCAAATATTTCAAGATTAATACAGCAACCCATGGTAGTTAGCGATCACTGTCAGTTTCAAAAAAGAACAGTAGTTAAAGACAGCTATCTTATAATTAAAAAAGACTAGACTACTATATTTGAATTTGAAACTAAGGAGCGCTCATTCTTTCTTTGATAGCAAAGTAAGGACATCTTGAACAGGCGGAGCCAGGATTTCCAACTAAGGGGCCAAAAAAATTTAACTATATATTTAATATTAATGCTAAATATATTATAAAAATAAATAATAAAAGTTTAAAATAAAAATATTTACAATATGGTTTAAAGGTTTATATTTTAAATATAGATATAACTTATTAAATTATATTTTATCCTATTTTTCATAGATGATTTTCTAGTACAAAACACGACAATTAAGGAGACAATTTTTGGACTACTTTATTTTTACTTTTTATAAGGAATATGAAAGTTATGCAGGGAAAGAAAAGTAAGGGGTAAATATGAAAATTGAGTGGTAAAAAGATCCAGAACATGTTATATTTTGAAAAAAATGACAACTCCCAAAACATCATTTATCAAGTATAGAAGGTAGTACTAGTACATGGTGACAATTACAAGCACTCATTAACTTAACTTTAAACTAATATTTAAAAAATACAATTAATATATTTAATATTTAGAAACAAGTTTATGTTCAAATTGTGGTTATAAAAATAATAATGTCTAAAATATAAGACACTTAATAACATCAATTAATGTTTTAAGTGTAGTTTATTATTTCTATTTATAACACTAAACAAATTAAAATGGACTCATGTTAATTAAAAATAATAACTATAATTAAAATTTTTAGACAATTTTAATAAATTAAAGTTAATTTATGACAAAATAAACTATATTATATGAAATTAGTAATAAAAAAAGTGATGTCATGGGGGACTGCCCCCCTTCAACTAAATGGCTCCGCCACTGATTTTGAATGACCATTTCTGTAAATGCATACTATAAAGCAACAATGCTTACTGCATGTGATACCATACCATCCAGAATAAAGCAGAAAAAGCTATCGCAGTCTTCATGATTCTAACCCTGCGCTTGTGCATGTAGCATATTTATGAAAAGAAACTGCTCTATCTCCCTTCGATGATCAACAAAATTAGCTCAGTTTCATTGGGTCGATTTTGAAATTCAAAAAGGAAAATAAAAAAAGTTTGTCTTCCCGTGACTCCGACGTACCACGCCAAGACATAATTTATCGTTGTTGGCTTGGCTATCTCACCGATCTCGTTTATCCCACACCACTTTTTGCAGAACGATGTCGTTTTATTTGGTCCTCCTCGTCATGTTTCTCCCTGGTCAAACACGGGAACTCCAAGCCTTCTTCCATCACCGCGTCTCCACTCCTTCCAGTCTACTATTCCCGAAATCAAGAGTATGATCGAATTCAACCCATCACTCTACCGAACAGCCTTCGGCCATCACTATCCCACACTCCCGCCCTCTTTATTATTATAACTTCTCCCAACCCAGAATTATTAATCTCATAACAACGGTTGAAGTTAACCCTTGAACCGATCTCGTCGTCTTCCTCCCCCGTCAAAGTCAACTTATAACTCTCGAAGAACTCATTTCGATTTCTCCTTCCCTGAGACGACAAGTAAACGTTGAAAAAACTCCCACAGAACAACACTTCCTCCCTGTCTAAAGATCATTGGAATTTCCTGGGTTTAATTGATCCGACAATCCCGAATGCGGCGCAAGCCAATCGACCCTTCAGACCCTAGCCGGTGGGCATCACTCACCCTTCTCGTTTTGGGGTTGCTGTCATGCACCCTAGCTTACACTGTCATCTCCTACCTGCTCGGACCCCGCTCTTCAGCAACTGATGACGAGACAGGAAACAATGTTAGTCGCTACGGGTTGGGGGTGGGATACGGTAAGGGGTGTTGTAGAGGAATACCCAATTTAGAGCTCTGGGGTTCGGCTGTCAAGTGGGGGAGTGAGTTTAAGCTCAATTCATCAGAAGCGTGCTGCAAGGCTTGTAAGGACATGTGTAGCGGTAATCACGGGCCTTGCTTGTGTGATAGCTGGGTTTTCTGTGGTGATAAGAAAGCTTGCGGGTCGAAATTCGGTGAGGTAAATGGGAAAAATTCTCCATCTCCGGTTTCATTATCAGTGTTGTAGTTGCTTCTTTCAGTTTTGATTGGTTGAGTCAGATTTTACTTCTATGGTAGCATTTTGTCTTTCTGTTATAGTTGCTTTCGATCTGTGTTTTTGTTGACCTGGAGCGTGTGCAACTGGTCTTCATCATTGGCCTGATTGATTCATAGTCGTTTGAAATTTTTTTATTCTTGTTGGGCATATGAGGTCGTTCTGAGCACCTTTTAATTCAAAATGGGCCCTTGATTTATGGTGGATGGAATTTTAATAATAGAGAAGTTTATTCAGTGCTTGTTGGACAAGCTGATTCCAGGTAGTTTGGGTCAAGTTAACGGATGCTGTTTATCTTGCTGAAGATGTTGGTAGGGAATATTGGGTTCTATTTTTTACAGATGACCCCTTGATTTAAGCTGGAAAGGAAAAAGTAGATAAATATTACACTTCAATGCTTGTCCTGATTCCAGTCATTCCGTGTCTCAATTCAGTGGATGCTGTATGTGTCTGAAAATGTCAAATTAGTGCTGTTTTACTGGTTGCCGTACAAGCTTCATATTGTATGTGATGGATTATAGAAGAGTGTCCGTGATATGTAAGGATCATTCTTTCATCTTACCAGTGCTGGCTGAAGAAGCAAAAGGATTCCTTGGCACCAGAGAAACAAGATGCAGGAGATAATGTCATGTGGACATCTGGTCTGGTGTTTGGAAAAGGCCAGGTGTGTATGTTCTTTTCTTATTTGCATAACTACTATGGGAAGAATATCTATAAGTGCTATAACTGCAACAGTATCAGAGATGGACCCTGGCATTCTTGTATTATTGAGAAGATTTCAGATTTTAATCTGAAATTTAAGGCTACTTTGTTTCTTCCAAGCTCCCAAATCCACCTTTTCACGCCTGCCCTTTTTGATTTTTTTGAACTCTTTGGTCTTTACATTTATAGCCGCTGCTTCGTTGAGGGTTTCTCGAGAAGAAGCTCTCGATCTTCTCTGATTTTTTTGGATCTGCGTAATTTGCTCTATAAGATTCAGAGAAACATACATTCTTCACGTACACATTGGGCAATGACTCCTGCACTAAGTGCTGAAATTTCCTTTAGAGCTAGTATAATGTCATAATATTACTAGCTGAGTTTTTGCTTGAAAATATTAGATGCTTTCTAAGTTTCTTTTTCAACTTTGTCCCCTGTTGAGCCTGACTCTGATATGGGAGTTGTTTGTAATATGAGCTTCTTTATCCCTGCAGGGGATCATTGGTTTGCAAACTGAACATGGAACTCTTCACATAAAAGTAAGTATTAGAGCTTTTCACTAAGTTCTGTTTGATTATTACATTGCTCTAGTTTTGTGTTTGTTTCATCATTGTAATGGTGCTGCATTGTGTTTTTCTTTCAGCTGTATCCTGATTGCGCTCCTCATTCTGTGGCATACATTCTCGACCTCATGAGCATTCGTCACTGTGCTGGCTGCCATCTTTACCGTGCAGAAAGTAGGGGGAGCTCTTGGGATTCAAAGGGAAACCACATAGCTGATGTAACTTCCATTTTCTTTAGTATTTTTCTCTTTGCCCCGTCCCATTTCTGCTTTAAAAAAAAATCATGCCTAAATAAATCTGCTTAATCTTGCCAGACATCTTACGGTCCACCATATGCATTGATCCAAGGGACACTGGAAGCCCAAGGTTTTGAATTCAAGGAGATTCCAGCAGAAGTTTGCCCAACCGTAACAAGGGGTGCGGTTGCATGGGTCGATTCCGGTCCTGAGTTCTTCGTCAGCTTAGCCAATCACCATGAATGGAAGGGGAGATACACTGTGTTCGGGTCAGTTCTCCCAGAAGACATGGAAGTAGCAGAAAAGATCGCTCGACTCCCCACAAACACGGAGGTCTGGAATAATATAAACGTTTCAGTTTTGCGGAAACCAGTATCCTTGTCTCTTCACGGAGTCGTCAAGTAGAGCAACCAGGATCTTTTGTAGCGAGAGAGAGAGAGATATAGTAGTATGATACATGAATAGGAATATAGTTGGTCACTTACACCTATTCCTCCATTTGTGATTAAAATTCATGCTGGCTGCCCACCCCCAGCAAAAAAGAAAAGGTCAATCAATATCATTTTATCTTCTTACACGCAGGAAGTGTAGATTGGTGGGAAGACTGAATCACCTATATGCGTGTATTTGGCATCAGATCTGATCCGATTCCAAACTAGCATCCCGTTGTGTTGGAGTTGAGTTTATTAACCACCTGTAGCGAACAAGTGAAGGTCATCTTTTGTTACATCAATTGAGATGGATAAGGCCATATAGGTGTCATAAATTTTGGTTTATGGTTCATAGTTAAACTCTACCTGTAAATATTTACATTAAAAATAAACGTTACTAGCGAAAATTGTTGAGGGGTTGCTATAGTTGAGATATTCAGCAACACCAGACAAGGAGAACGATTGGTTGTTAGCATAACTTTGGAATCCGTTAGGCGATGCTCTCTCTTTGCATTACGCATTCAGAACAACTATAATATAGTGGATTTCACTCATAATAGTATAACAGATAAGGAGTGGGAGAAAAGAAACATAAGTGAGAGGTTTTTAGCTAAAAAAACCAAACAAAATTGGATGTTTTAACAAAACTGAGAGAATGTGAGAGTAGAAGTAAAACAATAGTATTTTGAGGGTGAAATCCATTCTTATTATTGTTGATGCTCTAAGAGTATAATGTTAAGCTCATTTGTCAAATCCATATCGAGCATAGATGGTCATTGATGAATTACCGGTAGACTGTAAATTACTACTACCCTTTTAAAACAAGGGTCAACCCACGAGCAGTAGGGTGTAAAACAAGTGCTTCAGAAATGTTTGTTTATAATTCTTTATCATAAAATTTCATATTAGATCATATTAATATGTATGTAACTATGTATATACTACGTAAAACTCAAGTTGACAATAATTCTTTAAAAAACCCATACTATAACTTAGACACAATATCTCTTTATCCTTAGTTTTCAATGCAGCCAAAGAAAAGGGACCAAGTGAATCACACTACAAGCTCTCATATTTCCTTTTGAATACCTGAACAATAAGCTTCATGTATAAATCATTACCTGTCGTTTTCTATATTACTGATATTCTTCAATGATGTAATATTTCTCTTTTTTAAAATTACTGTTATTCTTCAATGATGTAATATTTCTCTTTTTTTAAATTACTATTATTCTTCAATGATGTAATATTTCTGTTTAACTCTATGCCAATTCCAACTCGACATAAAACCTCAAACACCAAGCAAAATTGGTGGTGTTCGCTCATGGCGTATAATTGAAACTAAACATAGCTATTTATGTGTTTGTGTAAAGCTGCATGTAGTTAACCACTTCTAGTTTGTCATGTGGTCAGTGGTTAGATTTATGTCCAATCAAATTTTGACATTTGTCCTGAAATGTTTTAAAAAACAGATTAAGCTAGTGAATGTTGTCATCGAACGGGAACTTAAATAACACAACCAAGTAGAACTGAATTCTTAGCTCACACATTCCCAAATTTCCAATACAGTATGTCTCTTTTCTATTATCGTTTGAATAAATTCTTATGGGGGTGTTTGCTAATAAGCGTTAAACGCAGCAAAATTTGCGAATCCATAAATGTTACTATGGTTAGTTAATAGGGAGATGCCATGTGTTATGTGGTACAATTTAGTCAAACAATGGAGCAATCATAAATCAACACGTGTAGCATTAATCTACCTGATTTTTCAAAAGTCGCTACCGAACGGGCTCTATATCTTTGTACGTATTTGTCAAGCAGTTGCACCAATAGAACATATATAAGGCATGGAATAGCCATTGTTTCTCAAAGCTAGTCTAGAACCAATTTGGTTGCGGTGCTGTCTATACGGATAGGAAAACAAAAGGCAATGAGAAAGTCAGGAGAAATGGATAATTGATTGCAGTTTGTTTACTTTCACGAAACTAGGAGTAAAATCGAGCAAACGACCCAAACTATCGGAGTGGGAAGTGTAAAGCCGTTCGCTAGAGATTGCAACACGACGGTTGCATTAAGGAAATACAAAAAGATGGCATGGATCGGGCCGGTTCGGTTCAAAGAACCCAGCCGGTCGCATCCCTTTTCAACTACCTCTATACTGTTTACCTTCCCTTGGTTCTTCCCGCCAACTCTTTTATTCCCCGGGAGTTTAGAGAGAAACCCTAAAATACCCAACCTGACAAATTAGAAGAAGAATCTTTGATCCAAATCAGAAATCGGAAATCCAATAGAGGGGCAAATATAGTATCAAACTTTCTTCGGATTCAGATGGTTCAATTTCACGAGCACATAATCTCAGACCTCCTAGAAGACTCACATGGTGGGTTAGTAGTTCTTTCATCTGGACTCGCTCTCCCCAAACTCATCGCCTCTCTCCTCTACCTCCACTCCCCCGACAACGGCACCCTTCTTATCCTCTCCGCATCTCCATCCCAGAAGAAATCCATTACCCTAACTCTGTCATCTCTGGTTGAGCAAGACCCAGAAACTCAATTCCCAAACCCTAACAATGGCCCCACCGAGATCACTTCTGAGCTCCCCGCTCACAACCGCCACGCTCTCTACACCTCTGGCGGAATTTACTTTATCACTTCTCGGATCCTTATCGTCGATCTCCTCACCTCGCGAATACCTACTTCGAAGATCGCCGGGATAATGATCCTCAATGCCCATTCTCTCACGGAGACTTGCACCGAGTCTTTTATTGTCCGGATTATCCGGTCTCTGAACCGGGATGTCTTCGTCAGGGCGTTCTCCGACAAGCCTCAGTCGATGGTAGCTGGGTTCTCGAAGATGGAGCGGATAATGAAATGTCTGCTTGTGAGGAAATTGCATTTATGGCCGAGGTTTCAAGTGTATGTCTCCCAGGAGTTGGAGAGGGACCCTGCTGAGGTATTGGATGTGAGGGTGCCCATGAGCTCGTCGATGAAGGTTATACAGAAAGCGATAATTGAGGTTATGGATGCTTGTTTAAAGGAGATGAGGAAAACGAACAAGGTTGATGTGGAGGATTTGACTGTCGAGAACGGGCTGTTCAAGTCCTTTGATGAGATAGTGAGGAGACAATTGGATCCAATTTGGCATACACTGGGGAAAAAAACCAAGCAGCTGGTATCGGATTTGAAAACTTTGAGGAAGTTGCTTGATTATCTGGTCAGGTATGGGGTAATTTGTAAGATGGATGCCGTGATATTTTCATTTTTTAGTTTCCAAGGTTCACTTTGTGGGTGCCACAAATTTAGTGTTTCATTTTGGATGATCGTGGTAGATTGACGCCGTTGTGCTGTATGGGTTAGGTATGATGCTGTGACATTTTTGAAATACTTGGACTCGTTGAGGGCCGCAGAGAGCTTTAGATCTGTTTGGCTTTTTGCAGAGTCAAGCTATAAGATCTTCGAGTATGCTAAGAAACGAGTTTACATCTCTACAAGATCAGGTGCAAGTGATTGTGGTGGAAGTGAGACGAGTAAGAAGAGGAAAATGCCGCATGGAAGCATTGGGAAGAAAGTAAATGGTAAGTTCCGGGTTTAATTGACACTGCTGAATTTTTTTTGATAATTGCTGGAAAATCCAGTTACAATGGCAATACTATGGCATAGTGTCTTTCTCGCCTATTTTGACAGTTAGGGGCACTTGGCCCAATTGCCCCAAGGGCGAAACAAAATGATAGGAAGAATTGACACTGCTGAATGCTGTTGTTTATTGGTGTTTTGTGTTTGATGTGCAAGGTAGAAAAGCATGGACAATTTTAACACCCCCCCCCCCCCCCCCCCCCCCCCCCCCCCTTTCTCTTCAGTGAAGTATCTGGAATCTGTGTTTGATGTGCATTTTTAGAAGCTTGGTTATGGGGATTGTAAGGAGTCTGCATCCTCTTTATATATATATATTAGCCTGCTTATGGCATGGATTTTCTGTGGTGCTCAGACACAAGAATACAAGTTTGATGCTCTTTTTTTGCTTCTCTGTAAACCTAGGCTTGCAGCCTTCAACTTCAAGCTATAAAATGGTTCTTGAGGAAATTCTGGAAGAACCACCAAAGTGGAAGGTGTTACGCGTAAGTGAGCTCTTGCTGTATATCTATGAAATAAGTCTTCTCTGGTTGTAATTATATGACTGGGGTAGAATGCCTGCCGAGTACATGAAGGTGAATAAATGATGCAAGATTGGTCTTGAAAGTGGATAGGTCATAGGGGACATGAATTTCTAAGCTCTTGACAATTAGTATAGCTTAAGCCTTAAATTTATAGAGCTCATATTCCAGGATATTTTAGTAGAGATTGGAGAAGACAGGCAGAAACAACTTGATTCGGGTGGCGAATCTACAGTCACTGCTGTGGGGGAAGATAATGGAATTGTCTTAGTAGCATGCAAGGATGAACACTCCTGCATGCAACTTGAAGATTGCATAATGAATGGGCCCTGGAAGGTACTCTGTTAGTATCATTTTTCAGTACGTTTCATGTTTTTTTAATAGCCTTTAATAGATAGCTGGAACTTGTACGCGTACGCCAGTGTTAATCTTGAGAAACTTGACCTCTGCAGTGAGTGCCGTAGATGGTTACCCCAAATTGTAATTTACCAATTTACGATTTTCACTTATTGCTGCTAATGCAATCTACTCACATATTGAACTCATTTTCTGGTATATGTCCATGCGCAGGTTATGCATCAAGAGTGGGAGAATTACTTGCTCAGTAAAGTGCAACTGAAAGAACTTCAGAAACGCCCCAAAAATGCTAAAAAGAAGAAAAAAGAACCCACAGGTGTTGGAATTCTTGATGGGTCTGTTCCAATGACATCAATACAAAATAATGATGCTACCAGTGGTTTTATGCAGGAGCGTGATGCATTATTGGCAGCCGCCAGAAAAATAAGATCTTTATCAAAAAAGGATGAAGCAGCTAATAAGGAGTCTTTAGCTTCTCATTCTGCTCAACAGAAGAAAACAAGGGGTAAAGGGAATTCCAAGAAACCCTCACGTAAAGCTAAGGAAAATACCACTGAGGATGAGAATGAAACAGGCTCCACTGCAGGTGATAAATCTGAAGAATCGGGGTCTAGCAAAAGAAGCAAGAGCAGTGATAATGATACAGTTCTGCCTGACAGAGTCCAAAAGAATGGTGGTATAAATCTCTTAGCTGGACAGGGAATCCTTAGGAAGCACATCGATGGCAATAACACTTCTGTTACTGGAAGTGACAGCAAACAACTTCCACCTGTCTACTTTCATGCCTTGGAAAGTGACCACCAGATTCTCGACACTTTGAAGCCATCTGTAATCATTGTTTATCATCCCAGTATATCATTTGTGAGGGAAATTGAGGTGTACAATGCTGAAAATCCCTCGAAGAGTCTGAAAGTATATTTCCTTTTCTATGAAGATTCGACAGAGGTTCAAAAGTATGAGGCAAGCATTCGTAGGGAAAATGGAGCCTTCGAATCTTTGATCAGACAGAAATCTACAATGATGATCCCCGTCAACATGGTATTGCTAATTAATAATCCTTTCATCTTCATCGTCATTGTATTATTTCATATTTTGAAGTATTTATATGCAGTCAAATTTGGCATGTCTGTAGACTTCGTCTGGCGGATGACATATCATGATAATGCTTATATCACTTCTTTTATTACTTATGTTCATGTATTATTACAGCTGATTTTCTGTAAACTGTTGCTGCCTGTTACTGACACTAATATGGAACAGGACGAGCATCTTCTGGAGACAATTACTATGGAGACAAACTCCAGTCTACTGAATTCAATAACTAGAAAAGCAGGTGGAAGAGCAGAAGCTAAAAAAGATATGCAGGTACTCCTCCCCGCCACCTTCACTTCTGTTTTAAGGCTTTAGACGTCGCATCAGCAAAGTGAAGAAAGAAAATTCTGGTTCTTTTGTAGGTTATAGTGGACATGAGGGAGTTCATGAGTAGTCTTCCTAATGTGCTCCATCAAAAAGGCATGCGAATCATCCCTGTAACCTTGGAAGTTGGCGACTATATTCTCTCACCATTGATATGTGTCGAGAGAAAAAGTATTTCAGACCTCTTCATGAGCTTCACATCAGGGCGTCTTTACAACCAAGTTGAAACAATGTCCCGGTATTATAGAATACCTGTTCTCTTGATTGAGTTCTCCCAGGACAAAAGTTTTTCTTTCCAGGTACAGTGGAGCCATGACTTGACCCACTTACTTGCCGCTATTATTTGAGGGTGTTGAATGACTTCTCACTCAAAGCCATAGAAGTAAAATAAACTAATCATAGTCGAAATCAACAGTCTGCAGGTGACATTGGTGATGATGTCACACCGAACAGCATCATCTCGAAGCTGTCGTTGCTGGTTATGCATTTCCCCAGATTACGAGTTGTCTGGTCCCGTAGCTTGCATGCTACAGCTGAGATATTTGCCTCGATAAAAGCGAATCAAGATGAACCTGATGAAGAGAAGGCAGTGAGAGTTGGTGTCCCCTCAGAGGATGGGATTGTGGAAAACGATGTGAGGTAATATACTTGATCATTTTGTTACTCTTATGATATTGTGCTTGTTATTTCTGGTACTGTTGAGCTGGTTAAAATCCGACTAAAGTGTGTAGGTAGGAGAAAAGTTTGTCCACCTTAGCATTTTTGTGGTATATTTGATAGCTATAGCATATTTATAGCATAAATTGGTGGTCCCTGCATGGGTCCCGCGTGGTTCCTATATTCTCTTTCAATAATGTACTACCTCATATAAAACAGCTAGAATGAAAATACCTACAAATATGATAAGACGAAAAGAGTCTTATATAAGGCTATAGAACAGTTACCCTGATGGAATAAGGAGGCAGAAAGATTTTTGGTTTTGCTGTTACTTGACTTCATCATGAAATTTGTAAGCTGCTGCTGATGCTTTGCTCTTTGACCCTTTTCTTTGGTAGAGCGGAAAACTACAACACATCTGCGGTTGAGTTCTTGAGGCGCTTGCCTGGGGTTACAGATTCAAACTACAGGGCAATAATGGATGCTTGTAATAGCTTGGCTGATTTGGCTCTTCTTCCAGTGGAGAAGCTGGGTGAGCTTATGGGTGGCCAGAAGGCTGCTCGAACACTCAGGGAATTTCTGGATGCAAAGTATCCAACCCTGCTGTGAATGATGATGAATTTTTATTTTTATTGCGGTTAATTAGTGGCCTGATCCTGTGAGATTTCACCTTTGTGGAAGGTCTCTTGGTGGGTGTCCCGGGCTCTAGGAGTCTGAGTATTGCCAGATTGCTTACGCTATTTTTCTCATTTAGCGTCACTGTAAAATAGCCTTCTCAGTTTCGGCGCTGACGACTTTCTTTCATTGTTTATTTAGTTAATTGAAAGTCATAGGAGCAGATTAAAGGATCTTACCATTCGTTGATTAAAGTAATTGCCTTGAGACGAGAGACTCCGAGCCATTATCAATCCATAAAAGTGCAAAAGAAAGCAAGTGTTTATCACTTCCTGCTAGCAACTTTGATGAGCGAAGAATATAATCAAGATGACAGAAGGTCGCTTGATTTGATATATACTCCAAGGTACGTTGTAAAAGATTGGAGTTTAATTTTCATAATATGGTAGATTACCAGTGGTGAACAATGGAGTGACTAAGATGTCCATGGTGTATTAACGATGATATATAAGTACATAGGTCGTCAATTGTAATGTTCAACTTTTCCACGCAACCCCCAGGAGTTCTTATGGATTAGGTCATGAGACCAATTAGATATCACCGGCGTGTCAAAGACTCAACCAGCTTACTACTCACTGTGGAAAGACTAGCCATCTACTTTGCCACAAGTAGAGTGGATTTAATCCTCCCAACGACAAGTTTCTTCACTGATTCACATTCCCGTGGTCCAAATGTCTCGGTCGAATGTCAAGCCGCAGCTCACACTGAGTCAACTCCGTCCCTCTTATTGCAGCCCGAGTACTTATGCGCCCCTTTGTGGCCGCACTCGTCCTCGGAACCATCTAGCCTTCATTAGCCCAACAACCAAGGATTCCCAACTAGTACGAGTCAGTAAGTTGTGCCGACGTGGGCCATGTCGTAGCTTGTCTCTGCCCTTATCTAGGAATCAACGTTTGTCGTACCGTAAAACGACTTTGATGTGCAATGCCCCTTGCATCTTGTGTGGCAAAATTCAAACTATCGGGACAACCGTTGGTTGCTTCGCACTGGCACTCGCATCCTGCATTGAGCACAACGTGCTCACTAGAGGTGTCAAAATTTGACCCAACCCGTAAACTCGTCCGTTTTATCCGAACCCGAAACCCGATTGAAACCCGAAAATATTTAAATATAATAAACCTGAAACCCGATTGGGTAAAACCGAAATGACCCGAACCCAAAATGACCCGAAAAATTTATAACCCGAAATCGACCTTAACCCGAAATGACCCGAAATAATAGTAATTTAAAATTAGCCAAACTCAAATAACATGAAATAATATTGATCATAAATTGTCCCAAACCTGAATAATCCAATTAAATATGACAAAAAACTTGGATTCAAACGTATTATATCCGAATGAAATTCAAAATAGGCATTGTATTGACTTTTCTGTCATTTATATGTAGTATATTCTTATAGATATTAGGTATATATTTATTTAAAGTTTTGTCAAAAAATATTAACCATAACCCGAAATACCCGAAACCCGATTCTATCTGACACTATTACAACCCGAACCCGATATGACCCGAACCCGAATGACCCGAACCCGAAAAGACCCGAAAATTAAATGACCCAAACAGATATTGACCCGAAAAAATATGACCCAAAACCCGAACGGGTAACCCGTTTGACAGGTCTAGTGCTCACGCCTCTTGGAGTTGCTACCATGCCACCTTGGTAGCATGCATGCCCAAAGGCAGGTCCGGTCCTCACCAAGCCCGGACGGATGTCCTCCACAACACCCGCTAACTCGGCCCGTGCTCGAGTCACAAGCTGACGCAACTCAGCTCGACTAGGTCCAACGCATCGTGCCCTTCAACCGATGTCCACCCCTCGGACCTTCGTCCTCGGGGGTCTCAAGGACCGTGGAACTTAAAGGACTAGGTCAAAGCGACAATCAAGTATGGGATTGACAAGCAATCCCAACACAAGTCTTAGCAGACACCAACCAAAGGGCAAACTGACACGGAACTACTTGTCACCAAGCATCTCGCTAAAGAGGCGTACGACAAACTCCCCCACTGAAGCTCTTGTCGTCCCCGACAAGATATAACAATGAGTCTTAGCTCAACTAAGAAGATTTTATCATACTTCAATAGTTTCCCTGCTTTGAAGGTATACAACCCCCAGCCATTGTCTTTGACCAACTCTCACAGGCAACTGCCTTGAGCCGTTAATCGGTGTGTTTTTCAAAGCTCAAATATTTTTGAATTCTACCACGTTCTACTTGAATGGGTCGTCAGTCTATAGAGCACCACAGCGTTGGTGGCCTCTTGTGTTGTTTTCTTTGTGACACATTGCCACTTAGTGCCTTGATGCTCAAATTGTTGTGATGTCCTGAATCCTTCCATTCGCGTCACAACAACACCAAGTGGACAACGAACATGTTGCTGCGACATCTTGAGTCCTTCCATTCGTGGCGCGGTAACAATTCGCTGAGGCTGAGTAGTAATGGGTTCAACATGTCTCTTTGATGTCAATGTCCTTAGTCCTTCAATTCGCACCGACACTCACTACACTACTCACCACCGGCGACATCAGCTCTGACAAGCTGAGTCTTAACTGGCGGTGCCTACTCTCGTGCAGAATCTGTACAAGTGACAAAGACCTTGGCAGGTCAACGTCTGCACGCCAAATGGGTCGTTTCCCATTAGGCTACGCCAGGGAAACAACCACCTCAAAGGATCCAAGTAGTTTCAGTACTAAGCACCTAACCACGAGACTAAGGGTAACGTCGAAGCCATAAGAAGAAACTTCCCACTGGTCCTGGGACGCAAGTGCGTCTCCAGCTAAATCAAGTATTGTTAGAAAATTCCCTAGGTTCCACCTTGATGGAGCCCTGGGCCAAAGCCACACTTCCACTAGAACTCTGGGACCTTCTACAGGCTGGGGTCCCCAAGGGGATCACACCACTTCCTACTAAATTGCGTGATATAGTAACTACCGCGGCTCCGCAAGACAACTTGCAAGTGCACCCAATACTTGGTAGCTCGAAGCCACATCGGGTCTCAAGTCCTATCTTGAGCCAAAGGTGGTTTGGGCTTAGATCACATCGCTAATTCTACTCTAGGTCACCGTAGTTAGTGAATCTTTCACACAAAACTACGAGACTAAGCGAATTAAATTTCACAGTACAAGTAAACCGGCAAGAAAGATGGGTCAATCAACCCATTTTCAACTTAATACGAAAACAACATTCCCAACACTAGATTCTAGTGAGGCCATCTTAAGCTCAAGCGGTCAAAGTCTACGAAGCATAGTCGTGGACTTATGACAACCCTTGAATCGTGTTTTGACACATCATCCGCTTTCAACACATAGGATAAAGGACAAGGTTGTTATAGGAGTACCCTTAATGTGCCTCCTTATCAGGAGCACATGTTGTTCACCATTAATTGGAATGAACCTTCCAACTTTCACGGAGTTCCAAGAGTTTCCTGGGGCATGTAGGATTTACCCTTCCGCACCTCAGATCTCGTATCACATCCAATTCACCGCATGGTTTAAAAGGTCTATCTTCACTAGGAGGAAGCTGAGGTGATGTCCAATTTTACTTAGAACCATGTATGCACCTTACCGTAAAGGAGTTTGCAAGAGGCCACTTCCTCATGAGCTTTTATGCTCATTTCTTGACAGGAGGGTCAATTGAATCCTCATCACATATCTAAGGTCAACGTTGGCTCCGTTCCAAAAGAACACCACTTCTTAGTACCACCTCCTTTACTAAGTTCCCATTCCCAACTAACCCATGGAGCTCGACTTAGTCCATTGCCACAACAACCCTGTCTACGGATTAGCCGTAAGGTTTTGTCGGCGACATGACCTTGTTATCAGCCCAACAGCCCATAACAAATCACGACTTTCTAGAACGTCAAATCCACCAACACACTCTAGCAGCTTGCCTACATAAAAGGCTCGCTTGGTGAAGTGACAACACCGATCGAGGTATGGAAACAAACAAGTCTTTGGCTTATCATCCTTTGACCACTACAAGAATACTTTGTTGGACAAGCCAACCATCAAGGAACCCAACAACCTCAAATTGCCATGATTAATCAAGGGGACCGATTCTCTCTTCTAAAGGCACGGTCACCCTCATATTCGGTCTCTTGAAGCTTAGACCAGAATTCAGTGTATCTTACATCTTGGGCTAACCCATCAGTCTATCATAACATTTTACGCATCACCGTGTGAACCTTTAGCTCAACATGGATTACCACATCTCAGTGGTGGGTCCGGACCGCAATAACCAAGTTGTTCGACGCGCACTGCCAATAGGTCAACACAAAGTCATCCGTCAACCACCCAAAGATGGTTGAACCTACTGAACGCAAGATTAAACCTGGACTTTGAGAACTCACCGGCAACGTCGGAAACGCCTATGGTTTCGACTTTTGCCAACAACGAAAAGGGCAAGAACCTACGACAAACACTTTACTAGGTCAATCCTTGGTTGCAACCATTAAGCCAAACATTCGTTGACCATCTAAAACCTTAACACGATTCACCTCCATAAATGAACCAAAAGGCTAAGATTGACCAGCATGTCTAAAGGTTCATTAAGCAACTCTAGCAATGTCCAACCATGTTCTTTAGGACTTTTTTGCCCTCAAAACACTCGTCATTGATCAAGTAACGAAGGTGTTTGAACATCGGATCATGCTATCGTACCGACAATGGAGCGATGCTCCCGCGACAGCATGGGTCTTACACAGCAGTCGACAAATAATCATCCGATCCGACACCATTGGACTAAGCACAAGATCTGAGTCGTTGACCTCTAAGAGGACAAGGCTCAGCATAGGCCTTACGTCTAAACAGCCACAAGTCATTCCGCGAGACTGAGTCTGCAGCCAACACCTAATTCGGGCGGCTCCAGCAAGCTCATTTACAGCAACATGAGATCAAACTTC
Source organism: Limonium bicolor (assembly GCA_023374045.1). NCBI lineage: Eukaryota > Viridiplantae > Streptophyta > Magnoliopsida > Caryophyllales > Plumbaginaceae > Limonium > Limonium bicolor. The sequence goes on along the minus strand of CM041779.1, from coordinate 27,085,425 downwards.
TTTCATTGCAGCTTCAAGTGAAGCCAAGAAAGAAGAACTCAAGGTAAACCCATAAGGGTTGTACCTAAGTGTGAAGGCACACACGATCGACATATTGCAAGAGACTAGCATCCCTACTCGCAGGGTCATATGGACAACTTCTTCTGAACTCGCGACAGGTTTCAAACCCACGCTTGTTCGAACCAACTTGACATCTATCACCGCACACCTGACCTTATCATCGTGCGGACACTCTCACAATGTTTGCATGACACTACAACATACGAGCAAGTTATCCCAATCCCTTCAAGGTCTGAACAGGATGAGTCAACCTTCATAAGAAGGATCTTTTCCGACTTAGACAAATGAGTCAACCTACAAGAGTAGGGTCTCTTTGCTAAAGGCATTTAAGAACCCATTTGCAGTCTTTAATTACAGAATAGTAAACCTTCCTTCGAAGGATCTTTTCTAACTAAGTCCATCACAAGTCAGACTAACCCAAAGCTTAGCCTCATACAAATCTTTACCCAATGACAACATCACGACAAGGGTATTCGATCGAGGTTAACTTGAGTCTAACCGACCTAAGGAAGTCAAGTCTCAATAGAAACTAGATGGGTTTCATCAAAGCCATCATCCCAAAAAAATCATCCAAAAAGAATCCGCGACAACAGCCCGCCTTAGTCAGGCAGCAAGCTAAAGACATCAATGAGCCACTCACATGAAGTATCAAGAAGACCAAAGAGTGGGCTCTGATACCACAATTGTAATGCCCAACCTTAACCCGAAATTTTTTGCGCGGAAGCGAGACCTCAAGGGGCTCTAACGGATTAGGTCATGAGACCAATTAGGCATCACCGGCGTTGGGTCAAAGACCCAACCAGCCTACTACTCATTGTGGAAAGACTAGCCATCCACTTTGCCACAAGCAAGAGTCAAGAGTGGACTTAATCCTCTCAATGACAAGTTCCTTCACTAATTCACATTCCCATGACCCAAATGCCTCGGTCGAATGTCAGGCCGCAGCTCAGACTGAGTCAACTCCGTCCCTCTCCCTGCAGCCCGAGTACTTGTGCGCCCCTTTACGGCCGCACTCGTCCTCGGAACCATCTAGCCTTCATCATCCCAACAACTAAGGATCCCCAACTAGTACGAGTCAGTAAGGTGTGCTGACGCGGGTCACGTTGCAGCTTATCTCCGCCCTTATCCAGGAATTAACACTTGCTGAACCGTAAGACGACTCTGATGTGCAATGCCCCTTGCACCTTTCGTGGCAAGAGTCAAACTATCGGGACAACCGCTGGTTGCTTCGTGCCAGTGGTCGCACTAGCACTCACATCCTAAGGGCTAGCATTGAGCACAACGTGCTCACGCCTCTTGGAGTTGCTACCAAGCCACTCTGGTAGCATGCATGCCCAAAGGTATGTCCGGTCCTCACCGGGCCCGGATGGATATCCACCACAACACCCGCTAACTCTGCCCTCGCTCGAGCCACAAGCTGACGCAACTCAACTCAGCCAGGTCCAACGCATCATGCCCTTCAACCGATGCCCACCCCTCGGACCTTCGTCCTCGGGGGTCTCAAGGACCGTGAAACTTAAAGGACTAGGTCAAAGCAATAATCAAGTATGGGATTGACAAGCAATCCCAACACAAGTATTAGCGGGCGCGCACCAACCAAAGGGCAAACTGGAACTACTTGTCACCAAGCAGCTCGCTAAAGAGGGGTATGACACCAATCCTCCATTAGATAGATACAAGTTGTAAATTTTAGGAAAATAAGATCTGGCCAAGGAAGTTAAGATTCGGTAGCAAGACCGGAATAGATTTTTAGACTAGAATAAGTCTTCGAGCTGAGATAGGCCTCCTTGGAATAAAAATATGGAAGGGAATGAATGCCTGGAATTGAACAAGCTTCTAGAATACTGAGAAAGGACTTAGCGGGACTTAAAGCCCGGTCGGGTGAAATAAGTCAGATTAAGTACTAAAGTCTATCATTTACCAATTATATTATTAATAGATTATATTAGGAAGGAATATAAATCTAGTGTTATAAAATTATGGGTATTTCAAGAGTAGTCACTAGTAGACTAAATAAAACCTAGAGTTTCAAAAAGTTTATCCAACTTTGCATTCCATTGCCTTGAAGCTTCTGTAAACCCTTGAAAGTATTTTGTTTAGTATACAAGCTTTTCCTTCCTCTTTGATGTCTAACCCTTGTGGAATCTTCATGTAGACTTCCTCCACGAGATCTTTGTGAAGAAAGGAACTATTAATGTTAATTTGATCCAAAAACTAGTCCTTTATTGTACTACAATAATGACCAAAGCTTGAATCGTTGTAATTTTAGCCATTGGAAAAAGTGTCCTTATAATCTATCACATACTACTGAGTGTAACCCCGAGTTGAGCTTTGTGTCTTCTATTGTATTATCCTTCTATAGTTTGATTTGTAGACTTATTGACATCCAATTTTTTGTTTGCCTTTAGGGAGATCAGTTGAAGTCCAAGTAAAATTATCCTCTGGTGCCTTAGTTCATCTTGCATTGCCCGTCTCCACGGAGGGTCAAAAGTAGCTTGTATAAAATTGTTGGGCTCATTTATGGAATCAATGACCTGGATATGTTGGCTCGTAGAGGTAGAAAAGGAACAAGATAAAATAGTGTTGTTGGATAATAAATTTTGTAGGGAATCAAAACAAACAATTATGTTCATAGAAATAACAGAATGTGAATGAATCAATATGCTTGATAAAATCTCAAAAAAATAAATCATTCTTTGAAGGTAATATTGCAATGATAATTAGGGGTGATCATTTTACCTAGTATAGTGTGGCTCCTAGTTGAACGCCTTGGTTCATGTGGATGTTCTGTTATGGTCTTCATGGGCAGAGACGCTGGTACGACAGCTTCTGCAGGTGGGTGGTCTAGTTGCTCAGGAGCAAAATGTTGTCTTAGGTCCCGAGTGTTGTCTTGTAGGGATGTTCATTCAATATCATTGTTATTGGGAGTTCTTTCTAAGGACAGAACATGAGAATCCTTGTTTGATGCAAGGCGACAATCATCACTTGAAACTATGTAGTTTTGATAAGCATTCTCTGGAGGTGACTCTCTTTCAACTTCTACATAATCATATGTTAAAGAAAACTATATCCTTGCTAGTAGTATCTTTCTATTGTTTAGGTGAAGGATTTTATAACCTTTTTTTTGGGTAAGACAAAGATAGATGCAAACATAGGCATGAGGGTGTGTAGCTTACCTTTTTCCTTGTCAATAATTGTTTTATAGTAAAAGCACCCAAAAGAACGAAGAGATCTAGTCAATAATTTTCTTATACAAAATATTAGATGGGGTAATAATTCCCTCCCACTTTGAAGGGTAACCTGATAACAAGGTGTGTGGAATACGTAACATAATCTCTCCAACATTTCTGCTCAGACCTGATTGAAAAATAAGAGCACACCAAGTCTTCATGATATATTGTTGTTTATTTCCACCATCTCATTTTGTTGAGGAGTGTTGGGGCTAACTTGTTTGATGAATTATACCATATTGCTTCTCCTTTTTCACTAGTACCTAATTCTTTAGCATTGTCTAATCGTAGAATTTTACTTTATGACAAAGGTAGAGCCATAAATTTTTTCTAAGGGGTGTGAGAATTTTTTTAAATAATATTTTTAAATTATTTTTTATTTTTAAATTAATACAAATTTTCAATATTATATTTTCAAAATTGATATTATATATAGCTTGACATAAAAATTACATTAAAATTGAAATATATAAATTCATAAAAAAAAGAAGTTTGTTTTACCTTTTTTTTTCTCATTTTAAAAAATGGGTATACAAAATTATAAGTCGATGCCAATAATATAGAAAAATAGTTCTAAACTAATAGTTTTTTTCTAAAAACTTCTTCTAAAAATTGTTTTGAGTAATTCTAATATTATTTTAATTCGTAAAATTTGTAATAAAAAACTAAAAACACTTGTATTATGGATAGTAAGGGTACATAATTACTAAGACTGACATAATAATCAATTTTACTTTAGACTATGTTGCTAAAATAAAAATATTAAGAGTTTGCTTATCTACTATAGACTAAAAATGATTTTTGAAATATAATTCTAGAGCAAATATTACATATTAATAGAAATAAAATTGATAATAAATAGAATTTAGTGATACATGATGATATTTTACAAAATATTATGGGGGAAACAAATATCTAATAACATAAATAAATTATATAACAAAAAAACTAAAACTAATTTAAACATGTACGCGAGGGAGTTGGGGGCCGAACACCCACCCGCCCCCCTTGTCTCCACCTCTGTTTATGACCAATCTCTCTTTCCACATACTGGATGAATTTAATGATCTTATCAAGTCTCTCTAATTTTGCTAATTGTGAGTTCAAGTAGCTCTAGAGAATTAATCGGCAAAAGCTATAAAATCTCTAAGGGGGCGTTTGTCTCAAGCAGGGAAACAGAATAGAATCAGAAAAGAGAATAGAGAGGAATGGAAAAGAATTTCCTTTGATTTTCCCGGTTGTTTGTTTGAGCTGGGGAAAATGAAATAAATAACCGGTCAACAATCGACGGTCAATGATCAACAGATGTCGGCTGCTGGTCAACGACCATTAATGCCGGTCAACAGTCATTGGTCGCCGGTCAATGGTCATTAGTCATCGATCAATGATTCATATGTCACCGATCAAAGTGTACTAGGGAAGGGAATCTCATTCTCCAGTAGGGGGTGGAGAATCAAGATAGAGGGTTTTAGGGTAATCCCAAACCTTTTTTCTTTCCTGAAAATAGAAAAAAACTGGCTAAACAAACAACAAGAAAGGGAATCATTTCCTGATTATCCCAAAACAAACACCCCCTAAATCCTTTATCAGTGGTAACTCTCATTTGTCCGACATGAATCAGCTCAAAAACAAGTTATGATTTTATTTCAAGTTATGCAAGCTTAAGCTTTTATCCTCTAGCCTTATAATAGACACTACAAGGCAAGATAGCAGGTGCATTGCAATCATGTAGGATATTCTTGATGTTAAGCTTTCTAATGGGCACATGGCCTAGCAGTATATGCTACTTAATTGTATAATTATTTACAGAACAAAAGGGATATTTGGGGGCATTCATGCCAAAACACAACTGATCAGTGATTCTCTTCAGAGCTTGGCAATATAAAATGTATTAACCGTGTTTTCGTATCCAAAGATGAAATGAAATCTTCTTTCAAGGTCTTGCAAAGAACAGTTATCCAAATCAAAAGCAAAGGATAAGCCTTTCTAACCAACAAGATTTCTAACAGAAATGAGGTTGAATTTAATATTAGGAATTATCATCACATTGTTCAAAGTAAATGTCTTTGTTAGATTGGCATTGTTGGTATAATATATTTTAAAAATATATTGCAAATTTTACTATGCACTAATGACTTTTGTTCCCAGCTCACTACGCCTTGGCTCGAGACAGAAAATCACTTGGCCGAAGTGTCGGCCCAACCGAGAACTCCTTTTTCCCCAGCCCCCGGCGAGCAGACATACCCACGACACGACCTTTGGAAATGTGAGGCTATCTATGGGGCAAAACAGGTTCAAGATCGTGTTAGGATAAACTCAAACTGGACCTGCTTATTTAATGGATTCAATTCAATTAATTAATTGTGTCTGAATATTAAACCTAAATCTAATATGTTTATTAAACAGGTTGATCTGGTACAATCCAATTAATTAATCGTGTCTAAATATAAAACTCAAACTCACATATATTAAAGTCAAACCTTACCACGTAACCTGTTTAATTATATATAAGGAAATAATTTAACTAATTAACATAATTTTTTATAATTCTATGATATTATTAACTTTATTTTTAATATTTGTATATCCCATTAATATTAAAATTTTTTGAAAGAATATTTAACATTTAATTTATAAATATATATTTATTTAATATAAATATTTAATCGTGTTAGCGGGTTACACATACTAAACTCAAATCCAACACGATTATTAAACATGTCGTGTCTGGTTTAACCTATTTATTCAATCGTGTTAAATTTTAAAACCCAAACCTATAACTTCATATCCGATTCATGTTTGATCAAATGGGTATGTTAAAATTACTACCCCTAGCCTACCATACCATGCATCACCAATTTCTAGGATTCATGTGTAGGCATGACCCACGACACCCAGTCAAGCCTATGTATGAGTCACAATAAACGAGTTTCTTGGATGTGACCCATGACAAGCCGTCAGACATGGTTGTGACCCGCAAAAACCCTCCCCTTTTTTGCGGTTTATAGGGATTGGGCCACACATCAATCCCCGGTGTCAGCCGTGCTTCTCGGCCAAAGGTGATGTCAAGGAGTGGTGCACACCCTCCTAATGTATCTATAAATAATGTTCACATTTTAAGATAGAGAATCGTGCTTTTTAGAGTCAAAAAATTGTAATCTTCATTCTTGCTCTAGTGTTGCACACACCATGAAGTAGGTAACCTTAAATGAACCTCATAAGTCTTCTTGCAATCGCTCAAAGCTCATCATCTTCACTCACTAAACATAACACAGAGTTGATCAAACCATTAGTCAAGGTTATGCTCTAACAAACATCTCCACAAAAATTAACACTTCCCATCCAACATGGTTATGCTTATGGTCCAATTCATTATCTTTAACTGCCTAAACGTACTAGGATTTCCGCATAGATTTTCAAATGCACCATATTCAATAATCCAAGCATCTTTCTAGGTACTTATCTCAGATGTGCTAAAATGACCAAAGCAGAGTATAGATAAAAAAAAGAAGTTTCAGAACATGTTCAAACGCTAATGGTTGCAAAGAAAATTGCTTTCCAGATTGACCCTAGTCTATTTCATCAAACAGGCCCCTTCGCTAGAAATATTAAATCACAACGAATCAACACGATAAACATATAAGTGAAATGTAAACTTGGTCAAATACACACAATTGCACCTTACCAGTTAAAAGACTATAAATTGCGTGAAATTCATCAACCAAGAAGACAGACAAATCACCGCCATGAGATGGAGAGGCACTTTTGGTTCCATAACTTACCATTGGAAAACCTAAAATCTCTGCCAGCATATGAATGTAGTGTTTCTGAACAGCTAACAAAACTGCTACTGTTGATAAATTTGTCGGCATAATTGCTAATCCATGACAGTCATAAATAATTAATCGACTCTGATACTAAGACCTACATTTTTATACAAATACTACTACGACAACAAGAAGAAAAACGACAGTCTCCGTGAGCCGAAAAAGGATTCCGAAACCATAAACTGGAGGCGCAAATCAGTTTTACTTCGAAGGACCAAAAGGGAAATTCTTTGGTGCAACCCTCACGAAAAAGCAAGTTCTTCTTCACCTTATAGAATGGGAAGGCTCGATTTGATGATATGAGCATAGAGTACTGCCATATTGTGGCTATTTTAAGTGAAGCAGAAGACTTCTAGGTCAAGAATGAGCGCCTCTGATTTCAGTCTTTACGCAGACAAAGCTAGTAAAAATGAGCAATTGGTGGGTAATTTGGACTTATCCAGTAGCAGCGTATGAGTTAAAAAATACACAATATCATACTAAAAAACAAGCTCAAAACCTATAAGTTACATCAAAGTTACCTTTCAAAATTGTGCTCTCTGCATCCAGTTCTACGATAGTGTACTGTCATCTCAAAATTGACTCAAACGACTGTAACAGTAAGGTCACATAGTATAGACAGTAAAATTACAAACATCACAACATCCATTTAACACCACTCGTCTCTACACTTTACGAGCCAGGGTCCTTTGCTTAGTAGCATGCTGAACCACTTTCTCCTCCACAGGCAACCCTTTTCTCCGCCTCACGGCATCGATCAGCTTCCTAGCCGTATTCTGCAGCACACTGGACCCATCACCAAACTCTTCAATCTCTTCCTCCGTTTTGGGCACAAAAAATGGATCCTCCAACAGTGGCTCCCAATGACTTAAAACTAGAAGAGCACTTGAAGCCCCTGATGTCCCCCTTCGGAGTTCATCAGCAAACCCAAAGCTCTCGGAAACAGGAACATAAGCGTTAACTATGAACAAAGGAGACCCTTCATGCATTTCCTCCTTCAGAATGTGGGCTCTTCTTCGAGATAGTACATCATACATGGGTCCCAAGTACTCCGTTGGGGTGTTCAGCTCGCAAAAATACATGGCTTCTACTAAACGTGGTTTCCTTTGAAGCACGACTGTTCTACATGCCTCCTTAACAGCTGTCATAACCTGCCCAGGAAACATACCAAATTGCTCAGGGTGAGCATTTTCAAACTCTGTCTGTGATGCTAGTGGCGATGAGATGTGAACCTCCACCACAAATGCAAGGCCCCACATTGGCTCGTCACACAAGGGACCAGCTGATGTAGCCATCTGGAAGCCAGATACAATGCTGGTCTCAAGGCTCTCAGCCTCAATGTGCAGAGTGTGAGTTGCTCCTTCAAATGTGTTATCAACTTTGCTGCTGGAAGAAGAATCATTAAATCCCAACTTATCAGACACATGGGAGGAGCCACAGACCAGGATATATGAGTTGTTATCATCTGCTCTGGATTCAGGAATCAGCAGCATGTTGGGTCCAACATGGCCAGGACCAAGAGACCATATTCTTCTCAGGATTTTCTGCCACAGGCTCTTGCATTTCTCTATCTTTTCTTTCTCATGCTCCCCATAAGCAGAAACAATTTCACTTTCCAAAGCATCCATTGCTCTTTTCCTAAATGTATCAAGTGGATTTTCATCTGGCATTACACTTCCAATCTGAGATTCCAACTTCTTGTAAGTTTGGCCAACAGTACCACCAATGATCTCCCTAAGCATATCAGAACTCTCATCGAGCAGTTTAGTTAGAGAATCTGGAAGCTTCGCCACATGAACTCGGACAGTGCACCTTCCATTTGAAGTTATTATTTCAACATACTCAGAACTTGAACTCATCAGTGGTTTTAAATTATCAAGTGGATTACTTGTGTCACCCTCAATGGTCTCTCTATGCAAGACTAACGGAGGAGAAACTTCCAAGTTAACCATAGCAAATCTCTCTTTCAAATCCTTTATGCATCTCTCTAAATGAACTTCTCCGGCGGCTGCAAGAACATGCTCACCCCTAGAGGAGACAGTAACCTCCACAAAAGGGTCTGCTCGGTTCAGAAGTCTTAAGCCTTTCATGAGTGCACCCATGTCAGCAGGATTTGAGGGCTCAATAGCTACTTTTAGGGTAGGAGAAACTTGAAACATCAGGCTAGAGAAGGGCCAGCAGTTTTTCGTGGATGAAAGAGTTGCACTTTTAAGTATATGTTGGCCAAGCCCTTTTATAGCAATATTGCCTGCCCTAGCAGAATGAACCAATTTCAGGCCTTGGCCCATCATAGAGTACAGAGCTTGTGTCTCTGCTTCTTGCAAATGTTTTTGTATGGTTTCCCCTTTCAGTGGATCATATAGAGCAGATAACACAAAAACCCTCTGCCCCATTCTGAGAACCCCGCTAAAGATCCTAGCAAATGCAAGAAAGCACTCATCAGCATCTCCACCTTCATCAGTGAAGTTGTTTAGGATCTCCCCATCAAGGCCTCTCTGAGGAAGCAATTTGAATGGAACGACAAACATTTTGGATACAAACACAACACACGGTGCTTCAGGGCTTGAATCACAAATCTCAACTGATTTCCTCACACTCTCTGCCTCAGCAAACACAACAGATCCAGCCACATGATCCATAACTTCTTTTGGGAAGTAAGCATGAAATTCTGAATGATTGAGCAGAAACTGGATCTGGCATGCATCTTATGGACATGGACAAGATTGCATCAGCCAGCGGAAGCCACCGACTCATAACTGATTAGAGCACAGCCCTAGGATCCTTATTTATAAGTTCACGAGGAGGAATTGATAGATTAAATTTCTCAATCACCTTCTCCAGCATCCCCTTGCCACCATCCAGTTCAGAAGCAGCCTGGTAAACCTGCCAAACTGGCTCCAGCACAAGCTTCACAAACATAGGCTGTAACTTGCTGTCTTTGGGCAATGCTTTCTTCCCCAATATCATCTTAGTCTTGTGATTATAATACCATGGTCCCCACAATCCTTTCTTCAGCGCATCAGAATTTGCCTTGAGCATTGCTGAATAGAATTCAGCAAACTCCCAGATTCCAAATCCCCATCCATCCAGAGCACATGCAAATACAACATTGCCCTTTTGGGGTTGAAAGGTATCTTCCTCATCATCTTCGATGAACTCCTGATTCTCATCAGGGACCACGTCAGCAGGACTAGCAAGGATTGAATCAACATCAGATAAATATTTTTCAGACTTATAACCACTAACAATCCCATTCACCTCATGAACTATCCTCGACAGTTTAGTATATGCTTCCATAGGGCTCAACTTTAGCTCAGTTATCAACCTATCAATCTTGTTAAGCACCTAGCACGGTGTAAGCTTCTCAACCCAAGCTTGTCTAAGAACAGCATGGGTTTGAATATGTACCCCCTCCACTGCATCAACCAAGATCAATGCACCATCACTCACCCGAGCAGCTGTTGATACTTCACTACAAAAATCCATGTGGCCAGGAGAATCAATCAAGTTAATCGAATGCTCCTTATAGTGAAGAGCAATGGAAGAGCTCTTCATCGTGATTGCTCTCCTTTGTTCTTCGTCCAAGTAATCCATGAACCGCATTTTACCAGCTTGTCTTGGGTGTAAAACACCACCACCAGATGCAACGATCAAGTGATCAGCCAGCGTGGTCTTGCCATGATCAACATGGGCAAGTATGCACATGTTTCTAACCTTTCTACAATCAGCTTCACCACCCAGCTCTAATCGTTCTCTTATTTCATCACCCATATCTAATCGTTCTCTTTTCTCACCACCCACCTATGATTGAGATACCTGAACATTGGAAAATACATTGTCAGCAGTGCTGTCAAAATAGCACTGCCATGGCGCTATTGCGGTGCGGGAAAACCAGCAAATGCCATAAGTTTCACTGTTTCTAGCTAATAGGATACTAAACCCACACAAGAAAGCTAAAGGTCACTTGTTCGCCTACTTTGCTAAATGAAAAAAAAAACAGCAAACTACCCAAGTCTAGCTCATCAAGAGAAAAAAGCCACTAGTATCTTCTGGAAAACAACTAAAATCGATACGAAAGAATTGTTATCATGACAAATTGGCACTTCACCATAATCTGAAACAAAAAAAAAACCGTAAAATAAAGCTGATGTATTACCCAGTACCACCATTCGGTTGAATAAGACTTGAAATGTCGATTGAAGTAGCAATTAAAAACCTAATTTTATGATCATCCTTGCGGTTGGCAAGGGAAATGAAAAGTTGACTAACAGGTTGAAACCGTAATAATAGAATGAGATAGAGATTTAGTTCGCACCGGTCAGCAAATTCACGTGAAATTCACTGCAAAGGGCAGCAAGTTTATTCGTTAGAGCACCTAAGAACGCAAGTTAGGGTTGGGAAATTTAGAAGAGGAAGTACACGCTTTGTATGGAATTACATTAGTAGCCTTATATGTCATCCGCACTTTCTTTTGGGAAATTCAAACCGCCGGTTACACAACTGTATTCACTACGAGATTTGAAGAACAAAATCCATCTGGGTTAGAATATGTACGGTGTGACGGGTATACATCTTCTCCGGCGATGGTGGTTGTTCTTGCTAGCTACTGGGGAAAAAAATTAACCATATTAGAGTACAAGTTTCCCGGAGCCGTAGAAACTAGGAATGGTGAAGGGAAAGAACATACCTTTTTTGAAGCGGGAAATAGCAGGCGAAGAGACAAGTTTCCTGCAACGAACAACCCGGGGTTAGCTAGCCACAGTCAAGAACAAAAACGACATAGAGGGAAGGGAAATGAGGACGACAAACAAGGGCGACAAACGAGGACTTACAAGCTGTTCTGTGTAATGAGTTTCCTTCAATCGAACTTCTCTGTATTGAGGAAGGAGACGGTGAAAGAGTGCTAAGAAGGAAGATGGGTATTCCATGCATGGACGGGGAGTTTAAGCTAGCAAAGAACGCCTCAACCCATAAAGTTACAGAAAGTGGGCTTTAGAAAAACAGATTAATGCAGGATTAATCAAGATTGAATTCGGCCCGCAGCAAACGAACGGCCCCTATATAAGAAAAAGCTGCCACATGTACTTCTTTGGTTACTCAATTCAAAACCTTCCGAACAGTACACCGTAACTTTTAACAAGAACTCTTGAAGCCAGGTGATACATCTATAGTCTCATTAGATATACTAATCCAGCTATATACATAAAAGGAAATCTGATAGACCTACATCTGCTCAAAAGAGTTGAAGAAATATATGTTGGAGAACAAGTGTGAGTCCCACATTGAAAAATTATAAAGCTAGTAAGTAGTTCATATAGCTTATGGGCTACTCCACCTAATGCCAATTGGTTTTAGGATGAAACCTCATAGGTTATTGGGCCTTACTAGTTTATATGGGTATTTTTATATAATTCTCTCCATTGGGCTTATTTCTCCCCCACAATATTTCTAATATGGAAAACGGACTGTGTCACGATAAACCAAGAAGGGACCGGGCCAGTACCATAGAATTGGACTGTGTCACGGAGCAGAGACCGGACCAGTACCAAATGGGTCCAAGCAGGGTGCAAAGGCTCACACTTGAGGGGGATGTCGGAGAACAAGTGTGAGTCCCACATTGAAAAATTATAAAGCTAGTAAGTAGTTCATATAGCTTATGGGCTACTCCACCTAATGTCAATTGGTTTTAGGATGGAACCTCATAGGTTATTGGGCCTTACTAGTTTATATGGGTATTTTATATAATTCTCTCCATTGGGCTTATTTCTCCCCCACAATATTTCTAATAATATAAGGTTTTCTAATCAAAGCGCACCAACAGTATCCGCAGCTTTTTAAATTGGTACCTTCCTAGCTCCTTGGAGACACTAGTCACTGCTTCAATAGCAAGAGCTCCCAAAGATGCAAGGATCGAAACCTGCAAAAAAATTCTAAGCCTTTGACCATCTCATTTCTCTGTTGAGTGTGTTTGTCTCTATTATTCTTGGGCAGATGCATTTTTTACTTTTTGTTGTGAAGGAGCCACACACTCCAGACACGGCTGCTGGGAGGCACCTCTCTCGTGTGCGGCTCCTTTACAAATTTAAAAAAGAGTCGTTGGCTCATCTGCAAAGGAGCCGCACACGGGAGAGACGTCTCCTAGCAGCCATGTCTGCAGTGTGCATCTCCTTTGTAGATGAGCCAACGACTATAAACGGCCATTTTTTCTCTAACATTATATATATGTATCTTCTTACTCAATTCCAATTGCTAGTCTTCTTCTCCATCCCCAATTGCTATTTGTTATCTTCTTTCCAAGTTGTTATCCATTTACTGAACAAGCTTTCTCCAATGAAAATCACTTGTACCCTCTTTCTTGATGTAGAACGCAACTACGAAACTAATGGAGTGTATTTTCATATTTCTCGCTCGTCTAGGTTTATATCCACACAAATTTTTGAATTCACCACATTTAATTCTTTCAAGGATCATGTGAAAACCAAGTGGATTCAGAGTTGAGATGAGATTACATAATTACCTCCCTCATTTATCAATAGCTCAAGTGCAAATATCCATTCCCTTCATTTCTTCCTCTTCAAATCAACAATGATGCTCGTGTTAGGATGATGATGATATCACACTTCTTGTAGGGTACGGATAACCTGAAGAACTTGGCAGTACAAGTGGAGTTCAAGCCTGCTGGCACAACTTCTACCGAGCAAAATAATGAAAACATTGAAAATGCATCTAACCCCGTTCCTTTGGGCGTTGACGAATAAAGTTCGGAAGATGATCCTGAGATGGAGTCGGAAGATTTCCCTGATGGTGATGATGGTGACGATGTTGATGACGAAGCCGGTCCTTCGACACCATACACGCTTGTTGCTTTATTCTCAACGCGGGTAGACCTACATGCCATAAGCCAAATGCCCTCAGACGTCGACCGACGCAATATACCCTATTGGAGGCCAGGGTAGGAGTTTGTCAGAGGTCAGGAATTTACGGATAAAAATGTTCTTGTAATGACTGTCAAAGATTATCACTTGCAAAAGAATGTTGATTTTCTACCACAAGAAAACACCATAAAAGTGTACGCGTTAAAGTGTCGACAAGGAGAAGGATGCAAGTTCTATTTTTGAGCTGCTCTCTTGAAGGATGCATTTGAATGGCACATACGCAAATTCACTTCTCACTCGTGCGCTCCTGCTTTGAACGAGAAGAATGATCGGTTCATAACTTACCATTTCATTGTTGAAGTGATGATTCTGCAAGTGAAAGCGAATCCGGCACTACAAGTGAAGACGCTCATTCAATTAATTCGTCAGGAGTATTGAAGGAAAATCAGCTACAAAAAAGCTTGGCTGGGCCATGCTGAAGCCATAAGAAAAGTTTACAAGGATTGGGTGCAGTCATATGCTGAATTACCCAGGTACATCTTAACCATAAGACACTATATGCCTTCTTCGCTTGTGGATTTGGAGTGTAATGTTGTGTTCGAGAACAAGATGCAAACCACATCAGTTAGACAATGTAAACGTTGTTTCTGGGCATTTGGGTCATGCATAACTGCTTTCAAGTACATGAAACCCTTATTGTAAATAGATGCTACTCACCTTTATGGGAAGTACAAGGGTATGTTATTAGTCGTTGTTGCGCAAGATGGTAACAACAAGATTATTCACATGGCTTTCGGCTTGGTATCCGGGGAATCTAAAGATGACTGGAAATATTTTATGGATTGTGTGTAACAAAATTATTGGGCCACAAACTGATGTTGCTGTAATTACTGATCGTGCCGAAGCAATAATAAATTCCCCTAAGGTTTATAAACCTAATTAAAGGTTAATCATGAGATTAGGAAGGCTAATGAGCCTTAATGAATTAAAGAATCATGGAAACTCCAAACACATTGTATAATTAAATATACAAGGTCCAAGAAGGTCATTGGACCTTATAATAATTAATGGACTAAAGAGGGGTATTATAAAGGAGAAATTAACTCCTAAAGTCAATGAATAATGTCACACATTAATTCTTGAACTGAGATCACAAACAATGTGATAAGACTATGTAACACAATTTATATAGTCAAAATAATTTATAAGTGAAATAACTACTTATAAATACACCTCAAGACAATGTGATAACGTGTGTTACAAATCTAACACATAAACCAAGTTCAAAATGTACAAAATTTGACTTATAACATGATAATGACACAAAAAGACCAAAATTCCCTTGGATATTATATGGGACCGGAAATGGAAGGAGGGAAAAGAGAAGAAAATTCTCATTTGGTAACTTACTAGATATTTGTTGATGACTCACCTCTCATTTGACACATAGTTCTCTTCACACTTAAGAGAAATCAAAATACAAACTCCCCCTCTTCTCTCCAAAAGAAAGCGGCAGCCCTACTCTCCTTGTCCCTCGTGTTTCTTCTTCTTCCTCTAGAAAGCTTCATAACTCAACCATGGCTATAATGGTTGATTGATCGTTCTTACCCTTTTCACCTAATTCTTTCACCTTTCTTCATCCTTAGTCCAAGGTGAGCAAGGATATACACTTTGTTTGATCAAGAATAAGAAAAATCTGTAGCTTGGGAGGAAAGAATTCAGCAATCACAAGGTCATGAAGCGAAGCTAGAGTTCTTCATCCTTAAGGTACAAAAATGTGCTTTAAGCACTTAACCTTCCTTTGGTAAACTATAACTGAGACCTACCACCAAATTTAACAAACTTCTTTCACTCATTTCATAGAGAAATCTTTGTTTCATCAAGTACCCAAAGAGGCCGAGAATTAAGCAAGTTTCTACCATGATCAAGGTAAAAACATGCCTTAAGCTCATACCTTTCCCTTTGTTCATTACATGGCCTAAAACCATGGTTCCTCTTGCTTATTTTCTTCTTCTTTGTCCACAAAAATTGAAGCATCTTCCACCCTTGGAGTTGGCCGAGAATCAAAGAGGAACAAAGGGCTACATTAAATCAAGGGTAAACTTCTAATCTAAGCTTTAATGCTTAAACAATGTGTCAAACCTTTTAATGTGCACAAAAATTGAATGTTCTAGCTATTTTGGAATATAGGGCCGAGAGCATTGGTGCGAAAGTCCCTAGTTGGAGCTTAAGGTAAACATTCTACCTTAATGCATATTTTGGTGTTTTAAAGTTACTCTAAGTAGAGAACTAATTGGGGCCCAATACGTAAATATTGGAAAGTTCTGGGCACTACATGATAAAGAAGGTCAAACATAGATGGGTCAAAGTGTTGACCAAGTTTGAGGAGGAGATAATGAAAAAAGGAATTAAGAGAAGTTTATGAGTAAATTGTAAGTTTAAGAAAACTTAAGAAGCCAAAGTATAAATTCTGGAAGTATAGGGGCGGAAATTAAAATAGAACAGCTTGGGGTCTATTCTGAAATTTTTGGAGAAATTGGGTGGAGGATTGGAATTTAAATTGGAAGGTTATAAAAGGTGGAGTTTAGGAATAAAATTGTAAAGTTGTAAAATACTTGTGGTCGATTCATAAATATAGAAAGTTTGGGGTGAAGAGATAAAGTTGGACAGACTTAGGGTCTATTCGAGAATAGTGGAAAAATTTGGGTTGAAAGTGGAATAAAGTTGGGAGATTATGATTTAATGTGAATTAAGGATTAAATTATAAGATTTATAAAGTTATGGGGCGGATTTGTAATTATGGAAAAAGTTGTGGTAAAAGCTAGAATTAAAAAGAGGGTTGTTTGATAATTGTGATAAAATTATGGGTGAAACTTTGGATTAAAATTCAATAAGTGTAGAAATGTATAAGATATATTATTTGGGGTGTAATTATAATATTAGAAAATAAGTGGTGGAGAAAGACAATAATTGGAGAATATAAGAGTCTTGGCGTGAATAATAGAGATGTATGAGTGATTTTAATATATGGTTGAGAATTACATAAGGTTACATTAAGACTAAAGTCTTAATGTCATTTTGGAGAAGTTGGTATGAATTAAGGATTTGATAATTCACATAAAATAATGAGAAGGTTTGGGTACATTAGATCATATAATAAAGTTTGAGTGATTTTAATATATGGTTGAGAATTACATAAGGTTACATTAAGACTAAAGTCTTAATGTCATTTTGGAGAAGTTGGTATGAATTAAGGATTTTATAATTCACATAAAATAATGAGAAGGTTTGGGTACATTAGATCATATAATAAAGTTTGAGATGGAGTGATGGAGAAATATGTGACTACTTCTACCACATAGGCAGTGTACCTATCGTTTTGCGGGTATAGTGATTAAATGGGGTTGTCGATCTCAGGGACCTCGTATAATTAATTGACAAATATTTGATTAACTGGGAAATTAAGTTAAACTAAAGAAAACAGGAAATAACACTTTTTCGGTTTTGATTGATTGATTAAAAAGAAACTAAACTACAAGGAAAAATAAGACAACTTAAATAAACACAGAGGGATTTAAAGAGTGGTGAAAATGACAAATAGAAAAGCGCACCCCGGGTTGTTTGCTTACCTATTCCTTTTATATCTGTTACTAAATTCTTCCTTTAATTTTACTGCAATAACTCAGAAACTTTAATTAATTCATTAACGACTAAGTATAATGAATCCTAACCAATTGTTAGACCTAGCAGGCTAATGCTCTAGACCGGACACAATTAATCGCATAAAGAGCAGTTTCTATTGGAGTCTAATTAACCTATAGGCCGGATCAGGCTTCTAGCTGTTAATTAGGTTCAACTTCCTCTGTCTAGTTTTTATCTCAGCTCTCGCATTTTAATAAAATAACTACAAGGGTTGTTTTAACTACCGGCCAAATAATTAAAACACTTGAAGGACAGGAATTGAACTGTTGCAGTTAACAGAATTTATTTAAAGAAATACATAACAGAATTTAGGAAATAGGTTCGCTTCCCAACCCGGGAAGCTAAAATACTTACTCGCTCATCGTTACAGAAACAACGATAACAGAAAAGGAATGCATTAAATAAATTAAAGTAAGGGTAAGAGATAACTCCAGTTTAGAAGTTCACTCCGGTTCCTCGCTTCAACTTCGTCTTGCGCTGTCCCGTCTGCTAATTTATTTCTGTAGAGCTGGTGCGTAATAGTGGAAATAAAATGGAAAGTGGGGTGTATGTATTACGTGGGAATTTAATAAAGTGGATGGGTGATGATTTCTGATTGAGGGAAATGAAGTGAATGGAGCGTGAGCGTGAGCGAGGGAGTGTGGTAAATGACTCAGTCGATGGATGATGGATGCGTGGGTGAATGGATTAATTCGTGGACTGATAGATGAATGGATTGTCGATGACTGGATGGATTTTTTAGCAAGCAGAGTGTGGGTTTATATAGGCGGAGGATTTCAGAAACAGACAACGGAGAAGTGACAGGAATTGTGAGCTACTGAGTAGATGGCGGTGGAGTTGGTGCAGATCCGTGAAGATTTCAGTCAGAGATTTCATCGGGCAGAGCAATTGATTACAGTCACGCGTGCACAAATTAAGGTGGGCGATCGTCTGCAATTAATGAAGGTAGTTCGACTGCGGCGTGAAGAAGGAAGAAGAAAACTCTGTTCGGAATTCTGTTGGTCCCGTCCGCCTCGCGGTCGTCTGTGTGCTGTCCGCCCGATAAGAGGCGGTCGTCTCTGCTCCTGTCCGCCAGGCGGACGCCTGTCCCTTGTCCGCGAGATAAGAGGCGGACGCCTCTGTTGTGTCCGCGACCAAACCAGGCGGATGTCTATCCCTTGTCCGCGAGATAAGAGGCGGACGCCTCTGTTGGGTCTGCGCCTCTCTTGTCCGCCTGTTAAGCCGATGTATTATATATGTATATATATACGAGTGTAGTCCAATCTTGAATCGGCTCCAGATTCTTCGTTATAAGTCCGTTTGACTCGCCGTTTGTTGCGTTGGAAAGCTTGTGAAGTAAACTACTTGATTCCAACACTTTTTCCTACATTTAACACATAAAATATATCAATTCATATCAAAACATAAACCTAGGAAAATCGTCAGATAAGTGAGAAATATTACTTAAAATACTGCAAATTACAAGGTAATTAAACCCTAAAAAGTCTATATATTTCGCACTTATCATGGAGGAATTAATATAAGGTTGGAAATCAAATTGTAGCATTAAGCTAAGTCTTAATGTTGGTGTATTAAGTTGAAGTAAATCAAGGAATTTTATAATTACTTAGAGTAATATAACCCTTAGAATATAATTGAGGAATTATATAATTCAAAGAATTAAATTATGGGTATATAAGTAAGTTGACTTTGATAGTCAACCAAGTTGACCGAGAGGGTCAAGTTGACCAACTCATGATTAAATGAGGATTTAGATGCCAAGGCTATTAATACTAAGGCCAATTACATAATATCTTGTAGTAGTAAATTTATATGAGTATATATATAAGTGTGTGTATATATATATAAACAAGGCCTATAATGAAAGAGATAGGCTAAGGGAATTAATCCTAGAGTTGTAAAAGTTGCAACGTATTAGTGAAACATAATTAAATGATTGATTAGCTAATCCCGACCATATGTAGAAACTTGAGAGTATAATGAATAATTAATCTAGGGTCAAGTGAGTAGAGCACGGGCCCGAGACGGGACATCTGCTACATGTCGTCGGTGAACGGTATGTTATTGTGTGATCCGATTGTTCTTGAGGATTTTCCCGGGTTCGGATATGAATTATTAGTTAATTAGATTATTAGTTAACCATAATTAATCGAAACACTAATTAAAATTAAACAATCAAACTAATTAAAAACAGACTAAATATGTTTATAATTTTAAATTTAAGTTCAATTTCATAATACAAAAATTTGATCATAAGAACTATAATACATTACTCAAATTAGTTATAATAAACTATTCGACATAAATTATTAGTTAATTAGATTAAATTTAGTTAACTGTAATTAATCAAAATGCTAATTAAATTTAAACAATCAAACTAGTTACAAATAGACTAAATATGTTTATAATTATAAATTTGATTCCAATTATATGTTTTTAAATACTTTCGTCAAACTAACTCTGATTAAATAAATATTAAAGGAGGTCAAATTAATTTAACTATAATAAACTAGAACATGTTAATCATCTAGATATAATTCACTCTATCCACCGATAATTCATAACATATGATCAACTACTACAAATGTAACACATGAAAAAAATACTAAATTTTCATCACTAAATTCGATAACTAATTTACAAAAAAAAAATTAATACTAATGAAGGAAAATCACCAACCTCACCCGTAGATGCATACACGGCAGATATAGTGTGGTCTGCAAACTGAACGGATGTTCCTCTCTTGGCCCTTGCGAGTCGAAAACATGAAACTCCGACGATCCATCTCGATTTCAGGAACTGGATTTGCACCGGTGGGGAAAAACTCCCCTAGTGTGGGCGGCTCTGGTGCGGCTTTGGTGTTGGGCGGGCCGCTCTGGTGCGGATTTGGTGTGGGGGGCAGCTCTTGTGTGGGGCGCCTCTTGTGTGGGGCGCCTCTTGTGTGGGGTGACTCTGTTGTGGGGCGGATGGTCTCGGAAGTTAAAATATAAAACTGAGGAGAAGATTGAAAATGAGGGGGAGGAGTGCAACTTGTATGCGCTTTGTGGGAATGGAGGACTTGTATGCGCTTCGTGGGCAGGGAGAAAAATGGTGAGAGAGTGTGGGAAATAAGCGGTAGAAGGAAGGTTTTATAAAGTTTATGTGGGCATTTATATTTGTTGGCTCATCTGCAAAGGAGCCGAACACTACAGGCACGAATATGGGAGGCGCCTCTCCCATGTGTGACTCCTTTGCAGATTACCCAATGACTCTTTTTTCATTTGTAAAGGAGCCGCACACGGGAGAGGCGCTTCCCAGCAGTCGTGCCTGCAATGTGTGGCTCCTTCACAGCAAAAAGTAAAAACTGCATCTGCCTGGGAATAACAAAGACAAACACACTCGACATAAATGAGATGGTCAAAGGATCTTTGACCGGAAACACTAGTACAAAACAGACCTACCGCAGCGCCCCTATTGCAGCGGTTGTAAGAGGAACCGCTGCAATAGGACGTTTTAAAATTTTGCGTCACCTACCGCAGCGGTTCCTAGCTAACAACCGCTGCGGTAGGTGACGCGAAAATTTTAAAACGTCCTATTGCAGCGGTTCCTCTTACAACCGCTGCGATAGGGGCGCCGCGGTAGGTAGGTCAATTTTTTAAAAAAAAATCCCGCTTTTTTTTTAAAAAAAATTTCACTATCCCGCTTTATTTTAAGCCTATTGCAGCGGTTGTTAGCTAGTAACCGCTGCAATAGGTAGGTCGATTTTTTCAAAAAAAAATTCCCACTTATTTTTTTCAAAAATTTCACTTTCCCAGTTTTTTTAGCCTATTGCAGCGGTTGTTACTAGGAACCGCTGCAATAGGTAGGTCGATTTTTTCAAAAAAAAATCCCGCTTATACTTTTAAAAAATTTCACTATCCCGCTTTATTTTAAGCCTATTGCATCGGTTGTTAGCTAGGAACTGCAATAGGTAGGTCGATTTTTTCAAAAAAAAAATCCCGCTTATTTTTTTCAAAAATTTCACTTTCCCAGTTTTTTTAGCCTATTGCAGCGGTTGTTACTAGGAACCGCTGCAATAGGTAGGTCGATTTTTTCCAAAAAAAAAATCCCGCTTATACTTTTAAAAATTTTCACTATCCCGCTTTATTTTAAGCCTATTGCAGCGGTTGTTAGCTAGGAACCGCTGCAATAGGTAGGTCGATTTTTTCAAAAAAAAAATTCCCGCTTATTTTTTTCAAAAATTTCACTTTCCCAGTTTTTTTAGCCTATTGCAGCGGTTGTTACTAGGAACCGCTGCAATAGACTTTTTGTTTTAATATAAAAGTTTCTCCTTTGTTAATTGACGTTATTTATGCTCTGCGCTCTCCTTCTTCTGGCCGCGGCGAACAAGGAACAACTCTACGCTCTCTTCTTCTCTTCACTCACGGTCGATGTCGAACAAGGTACGCATGCTCTGCGCTCTCTTCTTCTTTCACTCATTTATTCTTCTCTTCCCTCATGGTAATATGCTCGAACTTATCTTTACTTCGGTAATTTTGTAACCCTAACTGAGAACAAGATGCTCTGCGCCTCCATTAATATTCTCATGCGGTAATTTTGCAACCCTTACTGGCGAACAAGAACATATATGCTATGTGCCTCTTTCTCTTCTCATATCTACACCTCTTTAACTGTAATTTTGTAAATCTGGTTGGTGGACGAGGAACAAGTGTTGCCCCTGTATTCTCATCTCACGGTAATTTTGCAACAGGTTTGGAGAACAAGGAACATTGTGCGCCTCACGGTAATTTTGCAACTTGATCTGGTGAAAAAAGGAACATATTTTGCGTCGATTCTGAACTGGTGAATGGCTGCGCGAGGAAGAAGATGAAGCAGGTTTTTTTTAAAAAAAAAATACCTATGGCAGCGGTTCCTAGCTAACAACCGCTGCAATAGGCTTTTTTTTTTCAGAAGCCCACCTATGGCAGCGGTTGTTAGCTAGGAACCGCTGCCATAGGCTTGTTTTTTTTTCAGAAGCCCACCTATGGCAGCGGTTGTTAGCTAGGAACCGCTGCCATAGGTAACCTACTGCAGCGGTTCAAAAACCGCTGAGATAGGTCGAGACCCTATCGCAGCGCACCTCATCGCAGCGGTTCTAGAACCGCTGTGATAGACCCAAAACAACCTGCGATAGGTCTATTTTGTACTAGTGAAATTTTCCAGAAACCGGTCATCGATGACCTGACACTTGCTATGTTACAGCAACGACGTCAATTCTAGAAGAAAGTTTCACTCCGCTAATTCTACAATGACAAACTCCCAACAACTTTGAAGTTCAAATTATAACTTCTTCCATATTTTCATACCCTGTCACAGAATCACAGATTGTAGGAAGATACGGCCATGAACCGTGTTGGAAAATCTAAAGCCTTAATGATTATCTCGTTCTAAAGCCTTATTGATTACCCCATTAATGGGGTAAGTCAAGGGTTGTTGTTTATTAAGATATTAACTATCTTGTAACTAAATGAGTTAAGTGGGCAAATGAAGGGTTGGCCTTCCAGTTTCTAAGTTTCATTAGAGTATTTGAAGAGTTTTCATTATTATACGTTTTATTGTTAATTAAGTGGACAAATGTAAGGGTTGGGCTTGGTTGGTTTTGTCTTTCCTTTATATTATAAACAGGGAGTTCAGCCATGGATTAACATCATCTGAAATACAAAAATGATTTCTTCTTTTTATATCAAATTTCTATCAATTCTATTATCTTCTTTATATCAAATTTCTATCAATTATATTATGGTATCAGAGTATGCATCGATATTTCTTTTAGATTATGACAAGTTGAAGAACAGTGTTGCAGAACAATTGCAGTTCTTTCCTCGGACAGACATGGCTAGCAAAAAAGGAACCGAGAAGAAGTCTAGTGGCGAGACAAGTGCGATGGGTTATTCAGATCATATGTATGTCGATCCGTCTGAGAAAAATTGGCAGGTCTTTGCTTGTTGAGTAAGAATTTGTAAACTAGTCATATTTTTTCTACAAAGTGGAAATTGGACACTAGGGCAACAGATCATATGTCTGGAGCTCATAATTTCTTTGTGAGTTGGAGAGTTTTGTCACACTCCAGGTCAGTGGTTTTGCTTGATGGTAGGCCACAGTTGTTTCTATGGTTGGAGATATGGAATTGGGAAAAATATTTCTGGGTTAAAGATGTATTATACGTCCTAGATTTTGAGTGCAATTTATTCTCCGTTAAAAAGGTTAGTAAAACAAATTGCTCAGCCGCTCATTTTGGTGAGAAATATTGTTTCACAGGATCCTATCACAAAGAAAGTTGAGGTCATAAGGCTGCATAAGGAAGGTCTCTATATTTTGGAGGCAGAATGAGCTAGTCAGGTTTTCTGTGATTCTGAAGACACGACAGAGAGAGCTGGTCATCAGCATTTTGGTTTTGTTCCTGGAGTTAGTGCCAAGGCTATGGAGTTACATTACAGTTTAGGTCATGTTCCGTTGAAGAAGCTAGTTCAAATGGGACTTAAAAGAGTAATGATGTTCCGTCTGATTATGCTTGTGACATTTGTAATAAGGCTCGTGCACAATGTCTTCCATTTGGGCACTCAAAAATTAAAACCCATAAACCTTTTGAGATGGTTTATATGGATATTTGGGGACCGTTTAATGTCACCACTTATAATGGTTACAGATATTTCATCTGTTTTGTAGATGATACTACCAGAATTACTTGGGTTAAACTTTTGCAACACAAGGGTGAAGCATGGGAAGCTCTTGTAAGCTTCCTTAAGTTGGTAGAACGACAGTTCGATACCAAGGTAAAAGTGGTCTGTGGTGACAATGCAAAAGAATTGGGTAGTTCGAATGAAGGGAGAAATATTTCACTCGAGAAGGAATAGTTCATCAAACTACTTGTGCTTATACTCCTCAGCAAAATGTCGTGGTCGAAAGGAAGCATAAGTACCTTCTTGAGACCGCCAGAGCCCTTTTCTTTCAATCTTAGGTTCCGCTTGCTTACTGGGGAATATGTGTTTGCATGCAACCTATTTGATTAATTGGCTGCCTACCAAGGCTTAGAAAGGGAAGGCTCCCTTTGAAGCTTTTTACGGCACAAAATCCTGTTATGATGATATGCAAACCTTTTGGTTGCTTGTGTTATAGAACTCTTGTGGATGACAAGGGTGGCAAATTTAGTTCGCCGGCTGAGGCTTGTGTTTATTTGAGTGAAGAACCCAGGAAGAAAGGGCATAAGTTATACAGTTTGGATACCCGACAAGTTGCAGTTTACAGGGATGTGAAGTTTCATCCCCCAGTTTTCCCTTTTACAAAAGACCAAGCTGTGTTTTCTAATTCTTCGGGGAATGTTGTTGATTCTTCTGAACAATTTCCTCGGGATTGGGAAGTCAATAGTCCCATCCCCCTTGTGCGTACTTCCACTGATGATAATGTCATTGTTCATCCTTCTAGTGAAGATGGTGTGCCGTCTGTGGTGGTCGAGCCGGATCATATGGGCGAATCAGAATGTGGTCTTTGATCCTCTAGCCGCGAGAGCCATCGACCTGGGTATCTTGATGATTATGTTTGTCCTTCTCATTTCTAGGATATTTTGGCTGTGTGTGCTTATCACATAGGAAAACATGAGAATATGTTAGAGGGTTGTCGAAGTTTGACGGATACAAAGCCTGGGGTTTCTTATGTGTTCACTGTGACCGCTCCACATGCACCGGTTTGATCGCATTATGAAATAGGAGGAGACACAATCATATAAAGAAGCGGTTGTTTTTGCACATTGGCGAGAGGTTATTCAGAATGAACTAAACGCCCTGGAGGCAACCAACACTTGGGAGATTGTAGATTTACCTAAGGGAAAGAAAACTATAGGTTACAAATGGGTTTACAAGATTAAACTCAAGTCCGATGGCACTCTTGAGCACTATATGGCACATTTGGTGGCTAAAGACTTTACTCAACGTCATGGGTTGGATTATCATGAGACGTTCTCACCAGTTGTTAAGATGACCACAATTTGTGCTCTTCTTGTTGTGGCTCTTCATAACGGGTGGATTGTAAATCAGCTAGATGTTAGTAATGCTTTCTTACATGAAGACCTTGGTGAGTAGGTATATATGAAGGTGCCTCAAGGTCTGGATGTTTCTAGACATAATAAATCTTGTTTGTTAACATGTTCTCTCTATGCTTGAAACAGGCTTCATGCCAGTGGTTTTCTAAGTTGGATTTCTTTCTTAAAACTCCTGAGTTTTGTCAATCCAAGAATGATTATTCTTTGTTTTATAGAACTAGTGGTGCCCAATTGCTCTATGTTGTGGTTTATGTCGATGATAAGTTACTGGTTGGTACATATCAGGAGGACATAGATAAGCTTAAGCAAACATTTGATGACAATTTTAAGATTAAGGATCTTTGGAGTTTACATTATTTTTTGGGTATCAAGTTTTTGCATGCATCACCAGGTGTAATTCTAATGCAAAGAAAGTTCTGCCAGGATCTCCTTAAGGAGAATGATTGTGAAGACAGCGGAGTTGCAGTTGGTCTTATGCAGCCCGGAATTTCTCTGCGCCGTACTGATGGCACACCTTTGGATGACCATTTTGTTTATCGACACCTGGTCAAGAAATTGAACTATTTGTCTAACACTTGACCAGATCTTTATTTTGTTGTTCAGGTTCTTCGTCAGTTTATGCAACAACCTACTGATGTCCATATGCAAGCTGCTATGCATATCTTGAGTTATGTGAAGGGTACACTGACTTACAGGATCATTCTCCGTCAGGGCTCTACGATTCCGTTATATTTGGTTGCCTATTGTGATTCTGATTGGGCGGCTAGCCCGAACACGAGGAGATCTGTACATGGGTATTATATATCTTCTTGGGGAATAAGTCCAATCTTCTGGAAAACCAAGAAACGAGGAACTGTGTCACTTTCAAGCGTAGAAGTAGAATATCATTCTCTCTGTTGTGTCACTGTAGAACTTACTTGGCTTAGTCGGCTTCTTCATGAGCTCGATGTTGTTAATATCACACCCATACCAGTGAAGTGTGATAATCAGTCGGCCATTCATATTGCTCGTAATCCGGTTTTCATGAGCGTACAAAACATATTGAGCTTGATTGTCACTTTGTTCGTCATAAGATCCAACATGGGCTTGTTGATGTTTCTTATACTCCTTCGACCTCTCTGCTTGTCGATATGATGATAAAAGCCCTACCTGGTACTCGCTACCGTGAGCATCTCTAGAATGGGCATGGGACGTGCAGATAGTCCAAACCTTATCAATTCAGATCACGTGCAGCTTGCGAAGGGTGTTAGAATATCTAAAGCCTTATTGATTATCCCATTCTAAAGCCTTATTGATTACCTCATTAATAGCATAAGTCAATAGTGGTTGTTCATTGAGATAGTAACTCTCTCGTAACCGAGTGAGTTAAATGGGCAAATTTAAGGGTTGACCTTCCAGTTTCTAAGTTTTATTAGAGTAGAGTTTTCATTATTATAATTTTTATTATTAATTAAGTGGGAAAATATAAGGATTGGACTTGGTTGGTTTTATCTTCTTTATGTATTATAAATAGAGAGTTCAGCCATAAAACAGCATGATATGAAATACACAAACAATCTTTCTTTTTACATCAAATTTCTATCAATTATATTATCTTTCTTTATACTACCTCCGTCCCACTTTGACCTTCCTGTTTGTTTTTTGGCACGTTTTTCCACTTCAATATTAAACATATAAGATAAAATAATTTTATAAAACAAATTTCTATAACATATAGCTTTTGACATAAGGATTTCATTGCAAAACTTAGATTTGTAAAATTATATTATCTTATATGTTAAATGTTAAAGTCAAACGACATGTCCAAATAAGGAATATAAAGGTCAAATGGGGACGAAGGGAGTGGAAAAATTTCGGTTCAGAGTTGGTTTCCCAACTCATTTCCCATCCGCGGTTGAATTGTCCCGTAATTACACCACAGGTGTAATTTTTTCTTTTGGCTGAGTTGGAAGCGCACAATAGAAGTCAGCCTGTTGGCTGACTGACATCTATTGTGCGCCTCATGTGCAACTTTTTTTTTTAATTTCTCCTTTGTTAAGGAGGCGCACACCGCAAGTCAGCCTCCTGGCTGACTGACTTGCAGTGTGCACCTCCTTAAAAAAGGAGAAACCGGTTTTTTAAAATCTGCTACTTTGTTTAGGGAGCGCATACTAGAAGTCAGTCTCCCTTAGAAATGAGGCATCAACGGCTCTTTCTTCTCCCAACGGCTATTAACAACTAGTTTTTTCACAACATCTATATATATGCATCTTTATTTTCTGATTACAATACCTACTCTTCTTATCCAATTGCTTCTCCAAACTAAACTCAGAAACTCATATTGCCTCCTCTTCCTTTGCTCCTTGCTGTCAAAACCATCTAAACTATGGAAATTCCTTGTACTCTCTATCTTCATATAGATCTCAATTATAGAAATCATGGAGTATATTTTCATATTTCCCCTTCCTCTAGGTTTATATTCACACACATTTCCGAATTATCCACATTCAGTTCTTTCAAAAATCATGTTAAAAACCAATTAGATTCAGATTTGGGAGGAGATTACGTGATTACCTCCATCGTTTATCGGAAGCTCGAGAGCAGATACACACTCCCTTCATTTGTTCCTCTTCAAGTCAACAACAGCGCTCTTGTTAGAATGATGATATCCAACTTCTTGCAGAATCCCGATATCGTGAGGAACCTGGAAGTGGAAGTGAAGTTCGAGTCTGCCGCTACAACTTCAATCGAGAATAACCCCGTTAATTTGGGTGTTGATGAACATAGTTCGGAAGATGATCCTGAGATGGAGCCGGAAGACTTCCCTGATGATGATGATGATGTTGATGAAGTTGACGAAGTCGGTCCTTTGACACCAGCTGAACCTTACACACCAATTTCTTCATTCTTAACGCAGGTAGACCTACAAGCCATAAGCCAAATGCCTTCAGATCTCGACCGACGTGGTATACCGTATTGGAGGCCAGGGCAAGAGTTTGTCAAAGGTCAGGAGTTTCTGAACAAAAATGTTCTTGTTATGGCTATCAAAGATTATCACTTGCAAAAAAATGTTGATTTTCTACCACAAGAAAACACCAGAAAAGTCTACACGTTAAAGTGTCGACAAGATGAAGGATGCAAGTTCTATTTTCGAGCATGTCTCTTGAAGGATGCATTTGAATGGCGCGTACGCAAGTTCACTCCTCACTCGTGTTCTCCTGTCTTGAACGAGAATAATGACCGGTTCATAACCTACCATTTCATTGCCGAGGCGATGATTCCCCGAGTGAAGGAGAATCCGGGACTGCAAGTGAAGACGGTTATTCTATTAATCCGCCAGGAGTATCGTAGGAAAATAAGCTATAAAAAAGCTTGGTTGGGTCGTGCTGAAGCCATAAGAAGAGTTTACAGGGATTGGGTGCAGTCATATGCCGAACTACCCAGGTACATCTTAACCATAAGACATACATGCCTACTTTGTTTATGGATTTGGAGTCTAATGTTGTGTTTGAGAACGAGATGCAAACCACATCAGTTAGGCAATTTAAGTGTTGCTTCTGGGCATTCGGGCCATGCATAACTGCTTTCAAGTACATGAAACCCATATTGCAAATAGATGCGACTCACCTTTACGGGAAGTACAAGGG
Organism: Limonium bicolor; assembly: GCA_023374045.1. Taxonomy (NCBI): domain Eukaryota; kingdom Viridiplantae; phylum Streptophyta; class Magnoliopsida; order Caryophyllales; family Plumbaginaceae; genus Limonium; species Limonium bicolor. The sequence continues at coordinate 27,056,052 of CM041779.1, read as the reverse complement.
TAAGTTACTAGTGGCTGTTGCGCAAGATGGTAATAACAAGATTATTCCCATGGCTTTCGGCTTAGTTTCCGGGGAATCCAGGGATGACTGGAAATATTTTCTCGATCGTGTGCGTAACAAAGTTATCGGGCCACGTTGTGATGTCGCTGTAATTATTGACCGTGCCGCAACTATAATGTCAATAATGAGGGATGATCAAAAGCTGGCTTCCACCATACGCAGAACATTTCTTGTGTCTCCGTCACGTAGCTTCGAACTTTCAAACCAGATATGGGAACAAGGAATGGAAGAAGTTTTTGATAAACACTGGTAATTATTTGATTTATACTTCTGTTTATTAACTGTAAGTTAGTAGTAATTGTTTATGACTGTTTGATTTTTATTTGTATGTTGTTAGGTTACTCATTTAGGAAGGATATTGTTGATGAAAGATCCAGTCATTCAATATCTCTTCACCCCTCGATTGCTGCCTTCTTCAATGATCTCCAAGTGGAGAAATGGTCCCGTGCTTATGATGACGGTAGACGGTGGGGTCATACAACCACCAATCTGGTGGAGTGCATGAACGGTGTGTTGAAGATGGTTCGCTTGCTGCCCGTGACAGCAATTGTGGAGAGCACACTGTACAAGCTTATTGATTATTTCCGAGATAACTTGGAAACGTATACTGCACAAAGGAATAGCAGATCGATTTTTACAAGGCAACTCCTTGAAAGGGTTAACGAGAACCAAATCCTATCGAACTATCACCGTGTGGTTGTCATTGATTCGATGGATTTGGTATTCAAGGTCATTGACAATGGTGATGCCACCCTAAGGCAAGAAAAAGGTAAATTCGTTGTCCGAATCAACGAAAGACTATGTGAATGTGGGGAGTGGCAGGCCGTTAAGTACCCCTGTTCACACGTTATGGCTGTTTGTTCCAGCACCACACTTGATTGGAAAAACTATGTTCATAGCGTTTACAGACTTGATACCATGATACAGGCATATCAGGAGAACAAATTTGTTCCTTTAGGTAACCAAGGCAACTGGCCTTCGTATGTCGGCCTCACTGTGGTTCCTGACCCAAATATGATGCGTACAGTTAGAGGACGTCCAACATTTTCACGTATTCCAAATGAGATGGACGAGGCGTATGAACGTGAAAGACGAAGGTGCGGGCTGTGTTGACAACGGGGACATATTAGGAGAAACTGCCCAAATGCTAGTTATGATTGAAGAAATATCTGTTGTCAATCTTCTTTTTTTTTTACTTAGCAACTGCTCCTGCTATGACAGGTCGTGCCTTTAGCAAGCACCCAAAAAGAATGTAACGGAATGTATTGTATTTCAATAAAATTAGGTGTGCCTATTTCGGTGATTTGGTGGTGTTATAACTATGGTCTTAATTTGATCATGTAAATAATCATGCATCACTATATGTATTCGTTATTATTAAGGTAAGTACAATGTTTATTGAATTATAGAAGCACCCCAATGAAGGGAGCACACAACAATGGTACATTACTAAGGAAGAGCATCATCGTACAGTGAGTTATATGACAAACATACTTAAAACCGTTAATAATTTGTCAAAGTTTTATGACCATAATTAACCATCTACCTTCGGCTCATATTCCACCAGTAGCTGAATCATACCCATGTGTTGCTTGTTGTTTATGTAGTTTTCAACCATAAGACGCACGTCTTCATCATTTGTGATTACCATCTGGCTCCAGAAAGGCACTGGGAGAGGAAACATCATTTTTCGGAAGACAATGGACGTTGGAACAAACTTCTCATCGCCACAATCAAGGTTACACTCAACTAGGAATTTGAAATAGTTGAAGTCAATGAAATCTGTAATCGTGAGACGACGCGTTGTGCTGTATTCGGTTGGTTCGAAGTAAAAGCCAGAATCATCAAAGGACGGGATGTGGTGCATATACATCATACAAGGAATAAACATTTTAGAAGTACAACTTGAAGTGGAGGGTTTAATGGCAATGGTTTATACATCACAAAACTTCAAGGGCGGCTGAGTTATTTATGGACGTTGGCACGACCTTAGGTCGGGACTGGTTGAGTTTATACGCCTCATACAGTCTGATAGCATCTTACCTTCTCGTAGTATCTTATCCCATACAGTGATACCATGTTATCATGTTCCAATTTGCTGGACTCTGATTGATGGTGGGTTTCGGACGCATATGAGATTTCTTAGATTTCCTTGGATAAGATATGGGAATATTTTTTTACTACCACAACTTTTGGTTGCATCTTGTGCTCAATTCGTGGCTCATCCTCAATGTGTACTTTTGTATCAAGTGTTGTCTACTCAAAGCATCTTTAATAAGCTTCATCAACGTGTATCAATTACATACAGCACACTGAGTTACAACTTCCCTATTCCTTTATGGCAGCCTATGGTTGCTACATTGTCCTTTTGTAGGTGTGTCTGTAACTCTAGTTTGAAATTGATTCATGGACTTTTCATAAGGCAGTCCTCTATTTACGATTTTTCAGGACTACAACACTCTACTTCTTTGTGTTGTCTTGTCATTTACACTACAAGTACTTCGATGGACACCATGTGACTTATCTTTCCACTGCTCACACTTTCTTCATTAAAATGGAGAAATGACAACTCCATATGTTACTGAACACTATTTTGACTGTACCATGTACTCCATTTGCTACAGTTCTCCTTCCTATAAATACTGGATTAATTGCTTAACAAGACCTGCATCAGCTCCCTTTCTTCTACCCTTTGTAATGGATCTATCGTGTATCTTGTGTGCATGTTACCCCCTCTTTTGATGAGACTGGATTTTATTTTAAAAGACAATCAAATTCACGTTTTATTGATTTCGATATTCACTGGTCAATAACCTACCAACTATACAACTGCGTGGGGAATGCCTTAAGGTCATGTGTTGCAGGGAACTGCATCGTGCACACCATAATGCACAGACTCCTTCTTGAGTCTCCCCCAGATGTCGCATGGACTCCGCTCCTCATTGCGAACGACCATGAGGGTAATTGTGGAGTGTTAGGCAAGGAATTTTTTGAGGGTAATTTTAGGTCTATGGCAACAGAATGAGATTTCGGTAACCTATTTCGCTCGCTCCACCGGTATTTATTAACAACTCAGACTTAGAGACTTCAACATAAGATAGACCTGGCAATTATACCCAACCCGAAACCCAACCCGAACCCAACCCAGAATTTTACGGGTTAGGTTCTGAATTGACCCATTCATTTTTTGGGTTGGGTTAGGGTTATAAGCTAAATTTGTGGGTGGGTTAGTGGTAGAGATCCAAACCCATGACCCAACCCAAAACCGAAAATATATTTATAATAAAAAGTAAAATATTAATGTACATATATATTACTTTTAGACCAAACTTATGTTAACCTATGTAAAAAATATTTCTAATTAGTTCAAGTCCATTGGACTATCCACATTTAAAAACATACACATTTCATTATGTTAAACAAATCAACGGCCAACAAGCTCTGCAAATCAAATCATTATTTTGAGAGTTTGACTTCACATCTTATTTGTTTAGTTTGACTCAACCAGCTATACAATTGCTAATGTGAAAGCATACTCTATAGGATGTTGTTTTGTCAATGATATAAGTTTTTGACCTTTTTTGTAAACGATACCACACAACGGTATGTTTAGATGGTCTAGAGTATGACAAAATTAAATATATATATATATGTTTGTGAATGCTATTATACAACAAGATAAGTTTAATACTTATGTCTAGTAAGTTCAAGAATAGCTACTATATTTTAAAAAGTGGTCCAAATGCTATCTAGCGGATGAGATTATATCAATTAATATGTTATGTAATGTTATCCGGGTTTGAAAAGTAGTTTTTGTAATTTGAAAATGGTCTATCAAATAGCTATTATACTAACGTATACTCAATTCTGTTCTAAATAGACGTTTTCTGGCACAACACATGGAAATTAATGGAGACAATTTGTGGACTATTTTACCCTTACTTTCTTGGGGAATAGAAGAGTTGTGTGATGAAAACAAAAGTAAGGGTTAGATGTGAAGTAAGTGTTGTAAAAAATAACAAACATTTTATATTTTAGAAAAAATGACAACACTTACAAAATCATCTATTGAGAACGTGGGGAGTACAATTTAATCTCGTATAATATGACATTTATAGTTGTGTTAGATAGTATGAGTTATGTTTGCTTAAAAAATGGGTTGGGTGGTTGGGTTAGGGTTTAAGGATTTTAAACGGGTGGGGTAGGTTAAGATTTTTGACCATCGTTGGGTTAGGTTAATAATATTTTAAATGAGTTGTTAGGGTTGATGTCACCCGACCCATAAACCCGAATTGCCAGGTCTAAATAAGAGACTGTAGAAGACGAGGCAATAGTGACACCTCAGCGTGCAACACAGATGACGATGGGGAAGTAGATGATTAGTGATTAGTGTGTTATGTTTGAATGTAAGGTCATTACCGTTGTAACTGCTAGATTTTTAAGTTGCAAATAAAAGTTTACCACGACCTTTGTATGGATCAGCATCAACTATTATAAAAGACGATATCCTTCGGAAAATATCTCAAACATAAAGTGATTACTCATTCCAATTTACCAATTTCTTATGTTAGAATGGTTAGCTAGTAGGAATCAGTTAGAAGTCGTATACTACATTACTTGGTCAATACAATACAACAAAAGCACACACACTTCATTTCCATTCATTCATTTCATGAATATACAAACTAAAGTTTAAGATAAGCATTCAACAAGGAACAATATCATATAAGCACAAGTAAAGCAATAAATCCGATTCGAGCGATGCAAATAAAACGTTTACCACGACCTTTGTATGGATCAGCATCAACTATTATAAAAGACGATATCCTTCGGAAAATATCTCAAACATAAAGTGTTTAGCATAGCATCTTACATTTCCCTACTTTAATAAAAAGAGCTTTGTATGGACCTTATCAATCGAATCATCTTGTCCACTCACTTACCTTACAGCATCTTATCTTATTGAAGGAATGTGATTCAAGGCGTTTGATGCTATCCTTAACTAAAGCAGAATGGATACCAGTATAAAAGGAAGACAAACATTCGACAGTTCAGACCATTAACAAATCAATTCCTTACCATTTCGTTATTTACGGCAAAAATGAATCTACCAATTAGATTGTTCGTAGATTACACTCACATAGTGGATAGGTTCGGCTTCAACTTCTGTCCAACAGACACTTCGCAGATATTTGATCTTGAATTGCAATTCATCCATTCTTTTGAAGTGCTGATGTCTATAATCCGTCAATGTCTGGGTCTGAGTAGCAATACTCGTCGTGCAATTACAATAATATACAGATCATTGGCCTACAACTTCCCTATTCCATTCTGGGAGCTAATGTATATCACTGAAGAATGCAGATGTAAAGGCGATGGTGGAAAATTACATGGACTACATCGAGCATATTGATAGGATTCAAATCCTAGTTCAGTTCGACTAATGACATGAAGTGTCGAGCGAACAAAATGCAACAACATCATTAAGTACGAACTGTGGATGATGTTGTACTATTTCTCTTTCGTTTTGGAATAACGCAACGACGGACGTCATTGCTTACGCATTTGTTTGTTTTAAGCAACATGCACACAGTGTCGAATACATAATAATAGAAAACTCTTATTCTAATAAATGACATCCATCATTGTTTTATTACAAATACGCACAAAGAAAACAAATATTAGGTTACACAATAACATAGGCAGAGTTACTTAGTGCTTATTACGTGATTTCCATGGAAAAGACCGTCCCTCGTAAGAGGAGCGACCGATCAGTTCTCTTGATACCTTAACATGGGATGTCCATGTGTTATCCACATCCATACTAACCATCTTGTTCAATGTCATCCGAATCGTAACCGTCCTCGTATTCTTCGGGCAAGGCTACGCCGGTTGGTGGTAACTGTGCTGGGTTATCTTCCCTGAATGCAATTACGACATACAGTTCTAATCTAGAATATAATTGTTGATTGAACACGAAACGTTCAATCATTCATTGAACGTCTTCATCTTTTTTAATCTGTAGAGGCCCCCATACAAGGTGCGGCTGAGAGCATAGCAGCAGTAATCGATGAAGTATCGATTCGACCACACAATAGTAACCGTAACGCTCTTTCAATCTGGTCTCGACAACATTCTCAAACTCAGCAAATGTAATATCCATGTCGATCTCGAAATCAACATGCTCAGTTGAATATGTTCTAGCAAAATGCAAACCTGAATCGTTGGTAACCGGCTCAATGTCAAGCAAGATAGTGCAAGGGATCTCCATTGATGAAATGTGTCGATGAAGTGCAGCACAACCAATCGTATGCTAATGTTATGTAGATTATTATTATAAAGCTACATTCTAATTAAATAAACGTTTTGGGTTACTCATCTCGACATTCTAATTAAATAAACTACAAAATGTTAATCATGTCTACATTATTATTACAAAGAAATTAGATTACAATTATAAAGCTACAATATAATTAACGACTTACATTTATAATTATAAAACTACATTATAAAGCTACATTATAATATCAAGGTTATATTATATCATTATAAATATACGATATAATTAACAAATTGTATTTATAATTACAAAGCTACATTATTGTTAACGAAAATTATATAGATCATTATTATACAGCTACATTCTAATTAAATAAACTACATTGTTAATGATTTCTACATTATAGTTATAAATAAGTTAGATTACAATTACAAAGCTACAATATAATTAACGAATTACATTTACAATTATAAAACTACATTATAAAGCTACATTCTAATATCAAGGTTAGATTATGATTATAATATACGATATAATTAAGAAATTTTATTTATAATACAAACTACATTATCATTAACGAAAAATATATAGATTATTATTATAAAGCTACATTCTAATTAAATAAACGTTTTGGGTTACTCATCTCGACATTCTAATTAAATAAACTACAAAATGTTAATCATGTCTACATTATAATTATAAAGAAATTAGATTACAATTATAAAGCTACAATATAATTATAACCTACATTCTAATTAAATAAACTACAATGTTAATCAACTCGTAATTGTAATTATAATGTTATATTACAATTATAAATCTACATTATACTTAACGAAATATATTAAAAATATAAAGTTACATTCTAATTAAATATACTACAATGTTAATCATTTCTACATTCTAATTATAAAACTACCATACGATTAACAAAAATAAATTTATCATTACAAAACTACATTATAATTTGATAGTTTATGAAGCTACATTATAATTTCACTCAAATAATTCACAATCTCTAACACATAATCAATAACTAACTATAAATATAACACAATACAAGTACTTAACACTAAACAAAATTTAAAAAATTATACTAATTCAAAAAAAAAAAAAAACTAACCTCATCTGCAGACGCATAAGCTGTAGAAATATGGGTCGTCTGCAAGCTAAACGGTTGATTCTCGGCCGGTCCCTGCGCATCAAACACTTGATAATGCCCCGGATCCATGGTTTCTTCAAAATCGATTTATCGATAGATGGGGAGGTGGACTGGTTGTGGGTGTGGGGAATGCTTGTAGACAGATGCGGAAGAGAGGGAATGGAGGAGGAACACTTGTAAATGTAAATTGGAATGGGTTTTGAGAGGAAGAAGGGTAAAAAAATGGAGGAAAGGGAGGAACTCGGCGGAGGAAGAAGAGAAGAAACGGCGAAGAAGAGAAGAAGAAGAAGAAGAGGAAATGAGGAAATGAGGCGCGGGCGTGTAAATGTTATGCGCTAGGTAAACCGATTTCTCCTTTGTTAAGGAGGCGCACACTGCAAGTCAGTCAGCCAGAAGACTAACTTGCAGTGTGCGCACACAATAGATGTCAGTCAGCCAACAGGCTGACTTCTATGTGCGCTTCCAACTCAGTCAAAAGAAAAAATTACACCTATGGTGTAACAATTCAACCGCGAATGGGAAAGAGTTGGAAACCAACTCTGAACCGGAATTTTTCCCGGAGGGGAGTATCAAATTTGTATTAATTATACTAAACCAGAATCGACGGCGCTCCCACTCCTTGTATATACCTAGACGGCAATGAAAATGTATATCCCTTTTTTATTTCTAATGTTGTCTGCAAGCAACTTTCGCGTAAAGGCAGAAGCTACAGTATATAGCTGTTGTTGATAAAAAGAACACCAGCGGATCCGTGGCGCAATGGTTAGCGCGTCTGACTCCAGATCAGAAGGTTGCGTGTTCGTTCGATTCACGTCGGGTTCAATCCCGATCCGTACGGGTTCTCTTTTTTCCTCCCCAATTTCCTTTTGGCCGCGGTCGCGTAAAGTGGCAAATACATTAAATATGATCAGATAGAATAAGGTACAGCAAATTGTTTGTATTTGGATAATATATTTAATCTTATTTTTAATTTTTAAATTGATTGCTTTACTAAAAAATTAAATGTTCAATGTCAGTGGATATTTACAAGAAAATTCTATCATTGTTACTATTATAAAATCTTTTGTATCATTATGCTAAAAATGTAACTTTTTTTGAAAATATTATTTGCAAACAGTTTTTAATATATAATCCATTTATAACCATAATACTTCTTAATTGAATATAAAGTACAACCACTATATATGTTAAGGGGGTTGCTATTCACAGTATAAAATTATTAATCACCGCAGTACAAATTTTTTTTAATTCATATTGACGTTGTACACAATGTAATGATGTGTCGCTATGTTTTTTTTTCTTCCAAAAATGATATCTGAAAGTAAATTTACCGAAGTAGTTTGTAGTTGATTAGTAGCGAATTATACTAGTTACTTTTTTTGTTGTAATCAATACAGGAACCTTTTTTTGTAAAAAAAAGTGTTGGATTACATTTTTATGTGTTTATATTATTAATTTGACTTAAAATTAATTTGTACTGCGAATAGCAAAATACTTTACTATTTGCAGTACAATTTTTTTTTCACCAAACTTAGTTGAATAAGTTTGAATGTTACGGGGAGAGACACTTTTTTTTTGAAATAATAGAGAATTGAATGACCAAATTTAAGTCAATATGATTAAAACAACAACTAAGTTAAAGAAAAACTAAGTTACAACAACTAATTTATAGAAAAAACTAAGTTACAACAACTAAGTTAAAGAAAAACTAAGTTACAACGTTGATCCAACTATCTAGCCTAGATTGTATTTGATGAATCCAAGGTCCGACAGTGTTTGGATTTCTATAAAAGAACCACTGCGGATAGACAGGGGGGAGTGGGGAGTCAACAACCATGCAGAACCTTATGAAATGACCATGGGGGCAAATTCCTATGTGGATCTCTCCTCTTGGGCTATCACGATCGGTATATTATCGAGCGGAAGATATGTGGCACTTGCCATACCCCCCAGACAGTAGAGTAGAAAACTACTACCGAAGTGTACTTTGTCGCGATCACCAACCCCATTTCCGTGGTCATCCATTTCTCTGGAGGTGCTGGCTCTCCTAAATTCCAATGAAGCGCTTTTAACATGTCGTTGTACGGTCCTTCATTTAAAATGGCCCTGTATAGCTGATTCGCCGGTCTGTATTCTTCATGTGATAGTGCAATGCTCTACGGACATCTTTCCACCTCTCTTCGTTTGAATATAGGTAATCAACAATGACCCTGAAACCACAATTCCCATCTCCACGAACATCAATATACCCAGTGATATAGATATAGGTTGGGTGGGAAATTCTGGTAGTATGGGAAGTTGTCTAGGGGCATGAATCGACTCGGATTTGATGATCCTATTACGTGATCTTCTATTTGATGGCGCTCCTTCTGACTGGCCTGCCCTGGTCGGTTATGCTTCCAAGACGAAGGTTCCCGTCGGTTTGGTCTTGAGGTCCCGGTAGGTCTGCCAATCCCAAACTGTTCCAATGACTCTCCTAATTGGCACACCATATCTGGGTGAAGGAAGTTTTGGATTTGACAGTAACATTTCGCCATTGAGAGTAGGATCATCTAACTGTGCTACTCAGAAGCTATATCTTGCATCTATTCTGTTCTACCTCCTTGTAGGATAGCATATCAATTGTCGATTCATGTTTCTCCCAGCTTAGGGTTATACCAGAAGAAACGATGATGATATCCCTCTTGGAGCATAGTATACCACTATCCAGCATGTAGTTTAATTTACAAGTACAAGGTAATTCCATGAGAGGTTACCCGGTCACATCCACAGATTGAAGATGTCCATTTGCACATAATTATTCGCCCTTCCAAGCTCCTTTATTAGCTCATCTAAGCAAAGGATACTAACCTTCCCGATCAGGTCAGCAATTGGAACCCTCATGTGCTATCTTCTGTGTTTTGTCCTGGCTGCCTCGAAATCCTTTTTTAGCTCCCGGATGCTAGTATTCACATGATCGTTAATCTTTGGAAAGATAACATCCAAAGTGTGTCTAGCACTCCTTAATCTCGCCTTTAGAGAAGAATGTGCGCTCTCCACCCTATCAAATGTTTAAGTAAGTTTTATAGATCTATAACAATGACTGTATTATCTTAAAAATTACAAGATTAACAATTGTACCTATTTGTCGTTGTGTTGCCGAAGTGCAACACATTCTTGACCCAAGCCTCCACAAATTTTCCTTGTGTTTCTCCCAGACTGATGTAACATACGTAATGAAACGTGGATAGCTTCGGTATGTATACTTGAAATTTTTGTAACTCTCGTTGTAGTCTTGCTCTGTGCTCGAGTAGACAACCGAAGTCCACATTTGGACTGCAGCCGCCGCCCTACCTCTATCACCCATATAAGTCTCGGCTTTCCCTGAATGTTCCTACTTATGTGCCACCGACAAAGAAGATGATGAGATTCAGGAAATACCTATTCTAAGGCATTCATCAGGACCAGACATCTGTCGGTGATAAATGTTGAGGTTGTAGTCCGACCGGAGTTCCCTTAATTGTTGAAGTGCCCACACATACATGTCTATTGATTCTGATACAAGAAAGACGAAGGCAATGCTGAAGTTCTTGCCTATACTCATCACCCCGATGAACTGAACCAAAGGTATTTTTGCGATGTTCGTTTTATAGGTAGCATCAATGCCTATGACGTACGGGAAAGCATGGAGCAGTAATCTAGAGGTAGGGTGTGCAAAGAAGATGGACCCAAGTTGTGTTCGATCCCCCTAAATTGTGAAATATAATCATGTTATCTATCAAATTAATATGAAACCTAAAGGATTGTAGTTATTTGAGACATACATTGACTACTTGACTACTTGTTCAGTAATGTAATCGTAGTAGTTGTTGTTTTTGTCTAGCTCACTCAGCAGAGTCTGCACCATAGATCGACCATTTCTCTTTTCAAGTTTTGTTTTTTGTATCCTGTTGTATATGTCTTTCCTTGTTGCTGACGTGTCTGGGTTGATTGTTGTGAGCTCTGAATAAATTGCACAAGGTGGCACACCAACTCTGCTTCTCTGATCGATCATAATCTCCTCCTCCTCAGTTAGGCATTTTCCCACAAAATGGCCCTCTGCCCACTCAGCGAGATCATGGTTATGCCATCCGTTACTCACATTCAAGAAACACCCATAGCTTGTGTAATATCCCTTAATTCGAAAAGGACAACCACATTTCTTTGAACCAGATGATCTGCGCCGGTTGATGACACCAGGTCGTGGTGTCCTTCGTGGTTTCCAATACCTCTCGCATGTTATGTGGAAATCTTGGCCCGACCGAGAACTTTGAATTATGGTGTAGATATGGTTGGGATGGCCAACACTATCTACCCAAGCTTTCGCTTCTTCTTTACTCCTAAAGGCCTGGTTTGTTTGAAATAAGTAACCTGTATCCACCACCGGAGGTCGATTATACATCTGTTGCATGTAGTCATCCATCTCTGCATTATGATCTGGAACGCCTTCATCAAATTCATCCCAATCTGAATCAGTAGTTGAGTCACTTTCCTACAATAAGGGTCGAAAGAATGTTAGACGAATGTTGAAATATGAAATATTAGTGTTAATATGATTTGCAAAGACAATAAACTAAATACTTACTGGGCTTGATACTGGAACATACTCATGATCGAAATCTGAAGATTGACTCATGTTTAGAGAGCTTGAACAGTTTTACAAAATTATTGTTGGAAAAGTCAGGAGATAGAGAGCTTCGAGAATATGGAGAGTGAGTGTGTGAAGATGAAATGGAGGAGGCAACCCTTATATAGAGGTTGGTCATGAACTAGCCACAAGGTTACAAGTTCAAAAACGACAACCTGGTACGTGCACAGTGACCTGGTACGTGTACCTTTCCCTGACAAAAGTAATTACCAATGGTAACTTTAAATTCACTTTGTACTGGAAACGGTAACCTGGTACGTGCACAGTGACCTGGTACGTGTACCTTTCCCTGACAAAAGTAATTACCAATGGTAACTTTGAATTCACTTGTACTAGAAACAGTAACCTGATACGTGCACAGTGACCTGGTACGTGTACCTTTCCCTGACAAAAGTAATTACCAATGGTAACTTTGAATTCACTTTATACTGGAAACGGTAACCTGGTACGTGCACAGTGACCTGGTACGTGTACCTTTCCCTGACAAAAGTAAATACCAATGGTAACTTTGAATTCACTTTGTACTGGAAACGGTAACCTGGTACGTGCACAGTGACCTGGTACGTGTACCTTTCCCTGACAAAAGTAATTACCAATGGTAACTTTGAATTCACTTTGTACTGGAAACAGTAACTTGGTACGTGCACAGTGACCTGGTACGTGTACCTTTCCCTGACAAAAGTAATTACCAATGGTAACTTTGAATTCACTTTGTACTGGAAACGGTAACCTGGTACGTGCACAGTGACCTGGTACGAGTAGCTTTCCCTAACAAAAGTAATTACCAATGGTAACTTTGAATTCACTTTCTACCGGATCATCAACTTCTCCATGGTGTGTTTGGTACGCTTCCTTCGGCTAGAATCTAATTTGAATAGTGGGGGTGAATACTTTTTAGGGAAAATTCATGATATAACCCTATTTTCTTTCATAATCCACAATATATTCCTGTCAGTTTTCGAAATTCAACTTTAAACATGTTTAAATGTAGTCCAAAATTGATGAAACTTTACATAGACGGCTCCTGCTCCATGTCACTGTTTTAACCTTACTTTTCTCAGTAGCCGTTGAACTAGCCGTTGGACATGTCAGTGACCGTTACTCAGATATTATAAAAGAGGGTATTAGTGTCCCAACATACTCATTCCTTACCCTGTGCTCTCAGAATCTGTCTAATTACATCTTGTGTGAACTCTTCATACCTTACATCCCATTTCGCTCTCAAAATCAAATGGAGTTTCCTTCTGTTCGCACGTTAATTATGTAGCTACTTTTGGTCATCATGGAGCACAATTTGATAGAAGAATGGGGCACAAACGCGTAGAAGTTACTATGCCATATCCTAGTAATCTCCGTGATCTACAACGACGAGTAATTCGAGCACTACAGTCCCTCCTCGGCAGAATAAACATAACAACAATGGTGTATTTGGGGCTGGAGGGCGACTACGAGTAGACTTTTATTCATGTACGAAAATGATACATCAGTTTGCCGGATGATGAAGAATTACATGGAGTATAATGATTTCATCGCTCATATTCCATTACTTGTTATTTATGATCCTATTGATCCCGATGATGATGATTTTCAACACCAAGAACCAATTTATGAGATGCGACGTAATGTAATAGCACAGGGAATAGAGAGACAAGGTTAGGAAATAATTAGGTTATTGGTTATTGCGTAATTGATCTTGTTCGTTCTCGTGTTGTTATACATTTCGGGATTATAATCTTTGGTAGATGTTTGGACGTGGAATAAACGTGTTGTTATAGTTAATAAGTTTCAATTATGTGATTCATCAGATTTGAATTCGGGGACTTCTCTTTCTTAGGAATTTCTACATTTTGATATATTTCATTTCTCGTGACACACCGTATTATCAATAACAGTACGGGAGGGACATTATCAGGGCATCCACCACAATCCACCACAAACTTGGGGTTCCAGCTTTCATCCAGAAATTTGCAAGCCTCAATAATTTGGTCAAGCTTGATGTTTAGAACCTGGTTGAACTGAGACTCACTCACACCATCCCTAAATATAAAAACTGCTCAGGCTTCATTTTCTCAATCATGTGTTCATAGGATTTGAATCCGAGGACTTTTCTTTCTTAGGAATTTCTACATTTTGATATATTTCATTTCTCGTGACATATACAATCTTTGGTACATGTTAGATATTTCATTTCGACACTATCATTGCTGGAGAACGCTCAACGGCCAACAAAGAATTTAGACCACCCAGATTGGCATTGATCTTAAGAAGCACATTTGTCAAATACTGATCGTTAACTTTGAAAGGAGCCATGCATTGTCTTCTTCTGCCAAGGCCATAGATCTCACAATTCTTTCTCTCAGGCAGCAAGCACAACAGAAACAATGGCATCCGGGAAGTTATATTGAAGCTGGTCACACATCTTTTCTTTCTTAGGAATTTCTACATTTTGATATATTTCATTTCTCGTGACATATACAATCTTTGGTACATGTTAGATAGTTATTCACTTTCAATCATGTGATTCATAGGATTTGAATTCGGGGACTTTTCTTTCTTAGGAATTTCTACATTTTGATATATTTCATTTCTCGTGATACACGTGCTTGCTCTCCAATCATCAAGCTACATTCTTGCTGATTTAAAAGCTCTACAGAAAGATGCATTTCTAGAAAATTTTTGGCATAGTCTCCCCTGTTTTTCTTATCTCCACCGGTTCTAAGAACCTCCACAAAATCAACCAAAAGATCATCAACAAGGTCACCAGGATTGTCAGCAATAATTCCACCATCACCAAGTCCACCAGAAAAAAACTACAACCACACAAATTGTACTAGCGTCTAATACACAAGTAAAAATGAAAGACAACAAATAGTTCCAAGATGATACTAAAGTTTATTACATCCAAATCCAAGATGTAACACCCCATCCAAAGCCTATCGTGGTTATCGCAAACTGAACACTTAATCGAATACGTCGCAGCAGAAATAAACCAACACCTGGACCTTGCCACGGTCTGATCGTTAGAATATACCGGCTTAACGTTTACAATACTTGTCCAAAATACTCATCCAACTCAAACATCAACATTTATAATACCACAACCAACCGAGTACTATATCTTAAACATAATCTCAAACTTACATCAGTTCATCTAAACAGTCGGGTGCACAGGCGCAACCGAACTCGAAAAAACAACCCACCCTAAGTCTAACCGCTCCTACTCTCGTAGTGCGTCCTCATGGGTCTCTTACCTGCAAGTGTAAAAATAGCCCCCGAGGGGGTCAGCACGAATGCTGGTACACCCTCTCATGGCCCCAAGCTAACGGGGCTACTACGACTAATTGTCGATAGCATGGAAATTGATTACATACACAAGCATAATATGAAGTGCAATAACAATAACCACAGATGAACATATATAGTTCACAACCAATGAACGACTCAAGCGTTCCCTTAACAAGTGGGTTAGTAACCCCTCCTTAGTCCTCATTTCCTTAATCTCAGTTCCTTACCTTACCTTAATCTTAATCTCAATCTTAATCTTAATCTCTGTATACAAACCTTTCCTGGAAGGGATTGGTTGTAGCTTAATTCGAACCTGGGATTTAGGTGATCCCACCGCACCATCTTAATGCCACCTACTCTGGACGGGAGTCCAGCGTAGCTGAGCCGGCAACCGGCCCTAGGCTACAAGTCCGAAGACAAGTCCTTAAGCGGAGGCGGATCTGATTCAGATACCGTCCCCCTTTTTTCCTTAGCATGCATGACCGGAGGTCGGTCCCGGGTTTCCTCACTCAAGTTCCAGTTAGTAGACATCTTAAACACCATGTGTGCTAGCTAAGCCTTAACGGGCATTAACCAACAACCATCAAACTTAACTCTTATTCTTAACTCAGTAAGTACTAAACTTGGTTAGTAACAATCTAAAGTCTCGCGGGTTGGTGTACAATAACAATCACAACGAGAACAATATAACCGGTTGCATGCTTTATCTTGTTTTAGTCATAGCAATTAAACAGATAGCACACAAGCCGAGGGACACCTCGTTAGCAAGCATGTCACAAGAAGGATTGTACCGTTCACCGTCGACGATCGTTTGGTTTATCTCCTTCCAAGTCCCAATTCACAAAGCCTAGAACATTGATTCAGTTTTAGGTTATTATCAATCCAACTCAATAGAATTACTTAACTTTCCTAGACATCAACTTTTACCCATTGTTTTCACTAAGTCTTATGGTTTTTAACTTGACTCCTAAGTGCATCATTTCCTCATTATTTATTACACTTACTCTCCCACTTAATGACCATCACACCCACCAAACAAGTCCTTAACAATCTCATAACATCCATACTTAATTATCCCCATCATTTCCTAACCTTAAACAAGGTTTTGGTCCATACAGTGGCCTGTCCGAACTTGTGTCCGGACTTCCAAGTTCGGACACAAGTCGAGACTCAAAACTGAAAACAGACGCCTGTCCGAACTTGTGTCCGGACTTCGGAAGTTCGGACATGGGTCGAGGAAAATTCAAAGTAGAAGCGGACACGTCCGAACTTGTGTTCGGACTTCCAAAGGTCGGACACAAGTCGAGACTCTGAAAATTTTCACGCAACAGGGTTTGTCCGAACGTCCATGTCCGGACGGATGTTCGGACAAGGCAAAACACTCATTTTCTAAGCCTTCAAACACTTAACCAATTTTCACCAAACTTCTCCTAAACCTTCATAATGTCTTCTAACTTCATTTGTCACATTTAAATCCTCATACAACATCCCACAAAACTCATTTTCCATCTCCTTAAACACTTACTCACTTCATACCAAAATTCCTACACTTATGATATTTTCTCCTTGGTTTTCTAAGTGGTTTCATACCTATGATAGCCACTATGCCAATAAATGTTCCCTCACTACTACACATCATCTCCCAAGCATCTTTCTCCTTCTAAAACTCTTTTATGCATTTACTTAAAGTTCCTTCCCAAGCTTAAACTTCCATCATCAACACATTATTCCCTTCCTAGTTGTGCAACAACATTTGCCTAAGTCCTAAATACTCAGATACATTCTCTTGATTTCTAAATCCTTCCTAGTAATGCCTAAGTCATTATAAGTCCTTAGAACACCTTATTCTCACCCTTTTTCACCAAGACAATCTCTAGAACATCCTAGTACCTCACTTAGTCATTAAATTCCCTTAGAATGTCTTAAACACTTAAGCTCTCCTTTAAATTTGCCATAGGCTCTCTAGTATATAATACCACCTAATACATGGTTTTTCTCCATCAAACAACCAACATCACCCAAATTCTCACCACAACACCTTAACACCCAATTTACACCAAAACCACACCACATCATCATATAGTGCTTAAACTTAAAATGCTTGGCACTTAGGACCTTAAATGACAATAATCTTAACCACTGAATTTCCACATATATATGCCTTCAACCTGCGAATACACTCAACAAGGCTCCCATTGAAATAAAATGCTTCTTGTACTTCACCTTGATATTCTTAAACTATCTCTTTTTCTCATTTGCTCCTTAGTCACAAGTTCACAAGTATAGTCATTGTTTCTCCTAGGTTTTATATAACCCTTTTCTAATGTAAACTCTCTACTAAACTCATCACATACCTAAATCCCATTCCCTTAAACAACAAAACACCTTAAGGTAAGTAATTTACCTTGTTCTTTACAAGCTTAAAGCTTTCTTCCTTAGGTTTTCTTTGTTCAATCTCGGTCACCAATGTGTATCTCCTTGCCAATGTTCTAAACAATATCCAATGACTCCAATGAGTACTAGATAACCATTAACCCTAAGGGACAAACCCTAGGTTAAAAAAAAATATGCTTTAAGGTATTAATGTGATTGTTTTACCTTGGTTTCTCAAGACAAACTTGGATATGAAGCAAGAAGGACCTCCTCTCTCCTTTGAAGAGTAGAAGCAAGCTAGAACAAGGCATAAAAATGGAGTCCCATGAGCATATATTTTCGGACATGTGAAGAAAATGGTGGAAACCTAGATTTTCTTACACTTTCTTTACCTTAAGAGAATGGAGATGCCAATGGAGTCTCCAAACTTGAATTCCTCCTCTAATGGTGGTTTGACTTGGCACCAAAATGAAGCTCTTGAAGTTTTGAAAAGATAGAAAGGAGGAGCTTGAGCTAACTAAGAAGAGTATGTATTTTGTTTTGGATTTGGAGCTAAAATGAGCAAGATGTGGCCAAGGGAAGATGGAGCTTTCATGGAGGTTGAGTTCTACGTGAATGGAGAAGGGAAAGAGAGCAAGAAACCGTGTGAAACAAGGGAGAATGAAGAAGTGAGGAGAGAGAACTAATAAAGTGATATTTATGTAAAAGGTGAATAGTGTTTTACTTTATAACTCTCATTTGCTCTCTTATTGCTTAATGACTCATGTAGGTGATGACTCACCTCCTAAGAAACCGGCCCCTTTTATTAATGAGGGTAATTAAGTCTTTGTTGACCAAATGTCTCACTTATATAAACTTATGTTATAAACTAACTTAATTAATTCACTATTCATCAAAACAAGGCACATTGTTGTGAAATTTTTGATTTCCCATTGATATAGACCTCCAAATGTGATACTATATAGTACACATATTAATTAAAGAGTAATGATGGACATTTAGCCATTCAAAACTCATTTACAAGACAATTTTTCAAAAACGTGCTTTAAGACTCCTTAAAGCACATTTTGTGTTTTAACTTGTTTTCAAGCTTGGTTCTTTTGGTAATTGACTTAAAATGACCATTAGGATATTACTAAGGTCTTAGGACAATATTTGGGTACTCTCCCATGTCTCTCCAAGCTTAGAGCACGTTTTTGTCAAAAACTGCTCTTTTGGTGTTTCCTTATGTTTTCTTTGATTAGAGAAATGTTTCTTAATGTTCTAAGGCATTATTTAGCCTCCTTATATCTTAGTTTATCATTTGGACACCATATCTAAGTTTGGGGTATTCACAAGATGACAATTACTAGGGTGCATCATGCTGGCGCTGTAACTATCCCATATGTATAAAGAGCTGAACACATCCTCAAGACCTTGAGTTGCAGCCCTTTGTTCTTCTTCTGGCATCCCTGACGATAGTATGACCAGTCCCATGCTTGTTCTCTTGGTAGTACGGGCGTGCAAGCTCACTTGCCTCAGACAGTAGTTGTAACACACTTGGTCAGGTAAGTACACATAAAAAATAAAAGTGATATGTCATGAAGTACTATGAAAATATGACTTACTAGACAGGGATCTGGACGATGAACCAGGGTGGTCTGATAACTCTCAGGGTTTAGGATCTTCGGGTGTGTGCGCTTGGTGTACCAATCTAGGTAGAGTGGGTCGCAGCATGCAACCGCGCATTTGTGCGCGTATACCCTGGAACCAGCAATTTAGGAGTTTTTCCCATAAACTATACATGAGGGGGTATACACAGGTGTAGGGCGGGTTTTTCCTCTTTTTTCAGACCTTGGGTGGGGTCTAATAGGAGGTTCAGGGATACCCTGAATGTAACCAAACTGGTGTAGACAACGCCCAGGAAGTACGGCTCATTCAACCCCATAACCTGTATGTTACCTCTATACCATGTACGCCATCCATGAACATTAACATTATCCCGACCGTAGGGCAACCAATCAATCTACAATGAACATTAATAGTAGATGTAACACCAACGAAAAGGCAAAAATAATAATGGTTCAATGTGTTAGCAACTACAAACACTACATTTAGAGCAGTCAAAGCATCTAGATGCTCACGATAGTCTTGCAGTGAACGATGATCATGCACTTGAGGGTAGATCTCACCCATCTTAGAGCCCAAGTCTGTCATCATTAGCGCGCCAGTCTGGGCTAATCGCTAGTCTTAATGTAGGGAAGTACGCATAAATCCAGCACTGTGCATATAAAACACTAGAATGATTAAGTAGTACCAATTATTAATACTCGGGGTATTATATACTAGATGCACATTAGGACACATACCTCAAGTAACGTCATAGAACCAGCTATCCACTGGAGCCGGCACGAGAGGCTATCCCTAGCTGGCGATATAACCATGCAAGAGTACCAGCTCCCATGCATATTTACGAAGCTTCGTAGCTTTCTTCATGGGAGCTACTAACGAGAATAGTTGTGGACTCAGACGACCATTTGATTTACTAGCTAATATGATGATGGCACCGATCAGATGATACAACCAACCACATGCTGCTTCATTGGCTCTTCATTTACATCCCTACATTGCTGCAACAAGCTCGCAATCGATACAACACCGGTATTCCCACAGTGTCTCTGTCATAGTCTGAACATCTCCCCCAAAATTAAGACAATCAGCCATTACCTCCTTAACCCAGGGGTGGATGAATCCCCTATCAATGAACGACCGACGATGGGGATTTGCAGTATCATCCACACATCATGCAAGGTAATCGTCATCTCACCGAATGGCATATGGAATGAGTTTGTATCAGGTTGCCACCTCTCCACAAAGCACTGATGAGGGTATATTGTTGTATGGCATCGTAATATCCTGTAGGTGCTCTATACCAGAATACTTAAGCATGTTCCTTGCTCTTTTGCTGGAAATTTGATCTTTTGGCCAGCAGGTAAGCATCACCTTACGGGATTTGAAACTCAAAACCCCACGATTCTACATAATGAGCAATATTTAAGACTTACAAAAAGTATGATATTAAATGATCAAATACAAGAGAAGATAGAGAACATACCTTAGTCGAGGTCCATAAGTCAAGCGCTACATGACCCCGAAGCTAGTGATAACACTAGTGAGTAGTGGACCGCGAGGAACTAGCACCTCTGTCAACTTCAAGAGGTAGGAATGACTGGAACCATCGCTAGCGCTGCTTCCTCGTCAGTGTCATCCTCCTTATCCATGACATCATCATCTTCATTATCCTGCTCCTCATCCACGTCGGGTGAGTCCTCATCATCAGCACCACGACCATCGTCATCAGCATGTGGCGAACACTCAGTCATCACATGAACCTCATCAGCACGGGCGGGTGATGGGCGTGGTGGACGTGATGAACTACCACCGCCTGACGTCTGAGCTTCTAACGGAGCAATCTGGTGGCTTGCTTCGCCGAGATGTTGTAGCTAGCGCTGTGTAGTGATCTGTCAGACCAAGCACTACTGGATGATGACACCATGGCATGCGTCTCCTCGGTATATGCTTGAACATCGCCGAGTCATCCTCCACTACCATTGGTGGTGTAGGTACTTGAAACGCCGGGTCGTTGAAAGATTGACCCGGATGGAACGATGAATGGCGTGCTGCTTCCGTGAGGGGGGCAGGATTACGCGGCCTTCACCAGGAGCATGTGCACGACGACGGTACGAGGCCGTCATAGGCTGCTTCGTATCCCGGTCTTTATTCTTCCTCTTCGTGTATACATTTGCACTGCTTTTTTCAGTCGATCAATCATTGCATATGAATATCACACAGTTATTTCCTCATTCATAACATAAAAATTCAAACATTTATAAATCATTCACAATATTAGAATTCAAAAAATAGAAAAAAAATTCAAACATTTATAAGTCATTCACAATATGAGAATTCAAAAAAAAAACAAATTCAAACATTAAAAATCATTCACAACATTAGAATTAAAAAAAAACAAATTCAAACATTTAAAAATCATTACAATATTAGAATAAAAAAACAAATTCAAAATTTCAATAATTCATTCACAATAGTTAGAATTAAAAAAAAATACTTCGAGCCCACTAGGGGCTCGCCTTCCACCGAGTAGATAGCGCAGCTGCTCTGGTTGCTCCACCGCGAGCAACGCAGGTGCTCTATCCTCTCCAAGGCGAGCAGCGCCACTACTCGAGAAAGCCGTGGGCGAGCAGCGCCATAGCTCGCGTCCCTGTGTCGCTGGAGAACTGCAGGCGCGAGTCGCACTCCTCCTCGCGGTGCTGTTGATCGAGCACCGGTACTCCTCGCTTCACTTCCAGGCGAGCAGCGCTGGTACTCGCAGGGCTCCGGGTAGAGCAGCGGCGGTGCTTGCCCTAGCGCGAGTAGAGCCGCCCTGCTCCTCGCCTTCCTTTTTTTTGAATAATTTCGAATCTTTCATGCTAGATCTAGCTCAAATGATGTTGAATTTCAAAAAACTACACCAAATTCATACTCAGGACACCCAAATCTATAAGTTGCAAAAAAAAGTCGAAAAACTCACCGGAAAAAATTTCCGGCGGTGGTGCCGCGGTGGTTGGCGGCGGCAGGTGGTGGCTCCGACGGCGGCTCCGGCAGTCGAAGAGAGCTTCTTGAGGAAGAGAGAGTGAGTAAGAGAGAAATGAATAATCCAAGGAAGGTTAGGCTATATATAGTACGAGCGTTTTTTACCCGAAATTGATGTTTTTTTAACTGCGATTTCAGTACGACGTTCTGAAAGTGTAACAATGTTTGTAATTTAGTCAAACACAACATAAAATGTCTTTAAATTACGTGGAGTCACAATTATAACGTTTAAATGCGATTACAAAGGGTTTAACGTCTTTTATTACAATTAGAGCATTTTTCACCCGAAATTGGCGTTTTTAACTATGAATTCAGTACCACATTCTGAATATGTACCAATGTTTGTAATTTAGTCAAACATAACGTAAATGTCATCCAAATTACGTGGAGTCACAATTAAAATCATATTGACGCAATTAATACGGGTTTAATAATGTTTTGTAACAATCAGAGTGTTTTTTTACTGTTTACGCTCAAGAAATTATTTTTTAAAAAAAACAAAGTTACAACACGACATCATTACATGTGTACAACGTCAGTATGAATTAAAAAATTTATACTACGATGATTAGTAATTTGTACTAGAATAGCAACCCAAACATGTTAAATGTGGATTTCAGGATTCGTTATAAAAACTCATTAATTTGCAAAAATACTCCATGTTTTCAAAGAGATACCTCATAAAAGTTTCAAGGCATAAAATATATTGTAATTCATCATACTTTGTAATATTTTATACAAATTCATCACGATATGTCACAAATTAAATTGTATATTCTTTTGTATTTGTGTATTACACGTTTCATTAAAGTGTTATTATTTACTAGTATATACTAAGAAGGGAGAGGGGAAAAGGAAAATGATCTCTCCTCTATCTCTCCTAACCCGCACAACTAAGTTTCTTCCACATTAGCCCCTCTTCCCCTATTCTCTTCTCCTTTTGGTGTTGAATTTTTTATTTTGTCTTTAATATTAGAGGTTTAGCACTCTAATTTTGTCTACTCCCTCTCTGTCGAGGAAGATCTATTCGCCTAGTCTGGTTTTGTCTTCGGTCTCACAGGGTTAGTTTTGGAAATTTGGGAATAATTTGGGCACGGGGACTGCTGATTTTTGCGAAGGATTAGGCGGTTGAAGCTTCTACTTGTTGTCGGTGCCGATTCTTTTTTTTTGAATAAAATGGATATGAATATATTAAAGAAATAGAAGTGTTAGATACATGGAAGCCCCATATATCTGATACAAATAGGGTCAAAGAACTCTGCCCTAGAGAGAAAACCAAAAAAGCAAAGGCTAATTGAAAACTATCCCGACTTGGGAGAAAAAACAGCGTATTGCTGACCAAAGAAAGAGCGAGAACAACTTAATACATGATAAAAATTTCTAGGAGCAGAGCACCTGGTCTAGCCAGCCGAAGTCTGCTATGGAACGATTTATTTTAGTACATATAATGGCTTTAGTTGCCGCTTTGATGTCACAATTATGCTCTTGGGCTCTCTGGATTGGTTTGGCCATGGCACGCTTGCACCTTTCTATCCAGATATGGTAGAACGTTGGCTACCGCCGCTCTCTTCACTAGATCCACCGGTCGATGCCGCTTGCAATAACGAATAATCCAGGAAGCGCAGCTACGAAGACTTCTCCGGTAGGTGGGGATCCCCAGCCAATCGCAGATGGTCCGCCAGATCCTATAAGAGTACCTGCATTGGAAAAATAGATGGTTGCTTGTCTCTTGAGCATGCTCACAGAGCCAGCATCTGTTAGCAATACATATGCCCCATGATTGGAGCTTATCACTAGTTTTAAGCCTACCTTTCAAGGTTACCCATAAATAATTTGGCTTTAGGGATGGACCAGTTATCCCAACAGACTTGTACCATTGGAAGAACTGGGGAGGGGTGGAGATGTCCTTGTAGAACAAGCTAACTCTTGGGCAAGGTGGATAGGAGTTGAACAGAGATAAGGCATCCTCAGGAGAGCCACATTGGTTTATCCACCAGTCCCTGGCGTGAAGGATAGCTTTCCAAGTCCAGGGATCATTCCCTTTAGCCGTAGCTGACCATATGCTACTAGGAGAGGGTAAGAAGAGCTTGTGGATCCATTGGATCCAAAGGCGCTCCGAGTCTTGAGCAATGGCTGAGATGGTCTTTAGAATAAAGCACATGTTCCAATTATGAATATCCTTAAGGCCCAACCCCCCCCCCCCCCTTTTTCTTGGTGTTTGAGATGGCATTCCAGGCCACCGGAGGGGTGGCTTAGAGTCAGCCTCGCCCGACCAAAGGAATGACCGAAAGCAGCTAGTGATTCTTTTGATGACGTTTTTTGGGATGGTAATGCATGAGGCCCAGAAGCCCACAACGCCAAAAAGAGTACTCTGGATGAGGGAGAGTCTGCCTGCAAAAGAGAGGGATTTACTTCCCCAAGAGGTTATATTTTTCCGAATACTCTCATTAGGGGATTAAAATCCACTGCTTTAGGCTTCCGAGCAGTGATAGGGATGCCTAGATATCGGAATGGAATGAGCCAAGATTAAATCCCGTAGGTGCACAAGGGAATCCGAGGTGGTAGGGTTTACCCCTCCGAGAAATATGTCAGATTTGGAGGGGTTAAGCATGAGCCCGGAGGCCTCAGAGAAGAGATTGACCTTGTTGAGCATGGAATTAATGGAATTATGGTCACCTCTACTGAATAAGAGGGCGTCATCCGCAAAGAAAAGGTGGGTGATCTTGAGAGGTTTGCAGGATGGATGATAGCTGAAATTTGGATCGGTAGGGAGTTGGTCGAGCAACCGGGAAAGCATGTCCATGATGAGCGCAAAGAGGTAGGGGGATAGGGGATCACCCTGGCGCAGCCTCTTTCCCCTTTGAAAGATGCCGAGGGAGACCCATTTATGTTGATCGAGAAGGAGGTGGAAGTGACACATTGTAAGATCCAGTTGCTAAAAACCGGGGGGAAATTTAGGAAGGAGAGAGTGTCCTGGAGGAATTTCCAGTCGACAGTGTCAAAAGCCTTCCTGATGTCCATTTTCATAGTACACCGAGGAGAGATGTTGGCCCTCTGGTAGTTTTTCTCAAGGCACGAGCAGAGCTGGATGTTGTCAGAGATGAGGCGCCCTTTGATAAAGGCTCCTTGGCTGGGATTTACAAGAGAGGGGAGGACGCTCTTAAGCCTGTCAGCCATAATTTTGCTAATGATTTTATATAGAGTATTGCAACAGAAGATGGGCCTATAGTCGCCAGGGACGAGGCATTGTCTGTTTTGGGAATAAGGGTGATAAGAGTTGCATAATTTCTTTAAGCAGCCGACCGCTGTGGAAGAAACTTTTTATGGCACCACAAATGTCCTCACCGGTGATGTCCCATGCAGCTTTGAAGAACTTAGCCGTATAGCCGTCCGGGCCCGGTGCTTTATCATCCCCGATGGAGAAAAGGGCTGATCTAATCTCGCTACTCTCAATTGGCTGGATTAAAGAGATCCAAGAGGAGCGGTCAAGAGTTCTGACATTGTCCAAGTTAAAGTCAGCCAAGGAGCGCTGGGGGGGAGTCCTAGAGCCTAAGGTATGACGGAAGTGGCTAACCAGGCAGTTTTCTATGTCGGAGGGGGACTGGAGAGTCTCCCCGAGATCATTGATAATGGACGCAATGGAGTTTTTATTTCTCCTAGCCTAATGGCTCTATGAAAGAAGGAAGTATTAGAGTCCGCCCATTTAATCCAGCGGGTTTTCGAGAGCTGGCGCAGAAAAAGAAATCTCTTGAGAGTTCCTAGCAAAGAGGTTGTGCCTTAGCGATTTTTCCTGGGAGATAAGGGTTGGATTCCAAGGGTCAAGGTCCAGGCGTCTCTGGACGTCTCTTAGCTGATCCCTGGTTCTTTGCCTTTGTCCCCAAGGGAACCAAATTCAGTTTTATGGAGGTTGATGAGCCCTTTGCTGAGATGTTTAAGCCTTTGGACAATAGTGAACAGACGGCTCCCACTCGGGGCAAGATCCCACGCGTCACGCACAAGGGGGAGAAAGGAGGGGTCATAGTCCATAGGTTGAGAAATTTAAAGCATTTCTTACGACGAGACGGAGTAGGAAGGGAATCACCATTGGGCTATGATCCGACACCGGGGAGGGAGAAGGAAGCATAGCTGGTGGGGAACTCCAGGAGCCATTCTTCATTCACTAGAACTCGATCAATTTTCCCTAGGACACACGGCCGTGGTCATATTGGTTGTTCCACCAGGTGAAAAGTGGCCATAAAAGCGGAGGTCTTGCAGAGCCGCCGTGGAGACACAGTCGCAAAGTCGCGGCAGTCTCGGGGAGAGGGTTGCGCCTACTGAGCCTATCTTGAGCATAGAGGATAGTATTGAAATCCCCCGCAACTACCCAGGGGCCAATAGTATTCTGGCTGAGGTTTAGGATATCCTCCCAAAGCTGGGACCTAAGGACCTGGCTGTTCCGCCCATAGACAACGATAAGGTGAAATTTAAGGTACCCAAAATAGACACTTTGCAGGTTAGGATTTGGTCAGAGGAATGGATGATGGAGAGCGCAATGATGACGGTTTGAAAAGTATCCAGATACGGCCATTCTGATTCGCATCATAGTTATGGACAAGATTCCAGGAAGGGAAGAAGCGAGCAAGGATAGATGGATGGTTGTTGAAGGTGACATGAGTTTCGAGGAGGCCAAACAAACTGAGTTATTGTTGGCCACAAACTTTTGGATTTCCAGGAGCTTGGGTCGTTCGTTGCAACCCCTAACATTCCATATTGCTAGATTCATAAAGATGGGGTATTGAGGGAGGTGGTGGGGGAGCAGAACCCTCCTCTAGAATATCAAAAGCGTTAGTGAGCAACAGCGAGAGGTCGTCGGGTATGGGATTCGGGTCCTTACTGGGGGCCTTACTAGAGGCCTTCCTACGGATTGTAGGAACCATTTGCCAGGCGTTATCAGCGTCAGGGGCGAGCAGAAGCGCGAGGGAGGGTGACATCTGCTCCCCTGTAGAGTCAGGATCCTGGGAAAGACTAGCTATAGTAGCCCCCGATACTGGCCCACTGGGGGAGAAAGAGGGGCATCGGGGTGGGGTTGAGGACTAGGGACAGTGGCTGATCGGGGTGAATCCCTGTCTGATTGGGAAACCTGTCCTAAAGTAGAAGGGGCAGGGTTCTTCCCGGGGCCCAACAATGATCCTTGAACATGACTAGTTCCAGAGAGGGTAGATATTGGGCAGCGAGCAGAGGAGTGTCCTAGGAGACTGCAACGGGAGCAAGAAATTGGTTCCCATTCATAGACAACCTTCTGGATGCTAGTGCCACCAGGAGCTCGGATCTCAATTTCTCTAACAAGTTCCCGATTGAAATCAACTTCGACCAAGATTCTAGCATAGGATTCTAGTTTTGGAGGCTGTAGCTTGGTCAGTATAAAGAGGGGAACCCAGCTTAGTGCAAATCTTAGTGAGGCTGGATTGGGACCAGAGGCAGGTGTGGGAGGCAGGGAGCTGGATCCAGACAGGGATGCGGTTGAGATCTTTCGGATTGAACGAGAAATCAGGAGACCATTTCTTTAGGACCAAGGGAGAAGAGTAGAGGAGCCAGGGGCCCTTTTCAAGCACTTGTTGGAGGTCCTCTTCACTATCGAAGCGGAAAATAAACCATCCCTCATTATGAAGGAGATTTGGGGCGTGGCAACAAACTCCAAGCTCTCTTAACATATTCTTTGACAATATTGAAACCAAACTTTTTCCCCCATATATGACCAACCAGGCGTTTCTCTCCAGTAGTTAATCTCAGGCAATAAATCATTCTCCTCAATAGTAACAAATGGGCTATCCATGTCTATAAGGTCATTATTATCTAAGCGTAAAGACATGCCACAGTTAGATTTCTGTTTAGCAAGGAGCGTGTCCAAAAAAGACGGGTTAGAGTTCTTACCTGGCGCCGGCTTACTTGAGGGGTAGGGCGAGGGGTTCGTTTGGCCCAAGCAATCCTCTTTCCAGGAGCAGCGGAACCGTCCGGGGCTTTAGACAGGGCGGGAATCCATGTTCATCGCAATCGAAGGCGGGGGGCAGAATGGTTTTGAAATTCCTGTAGCATCACATCCATTGGAGGGACCATAGGAGCGACGAACTTGGGAGAGGCCTCAGCAGTCTGGGGGTCGGGGCGATTGAGATATTCTTGAAGAGCCGGATCGGCTGGTGGCCCGGAAAGATCAACAACACAGTTCCAAACTCGATCCACCAGATGCTTTTAGACCATTCACCTGGTCAGGAACTTGAACACTCCCATTAGCATGGAAAACTAAGTTTTTTCCGCCTGAGGGAAAATCAGTTGGGTTGTGGCTATTCGGGCCGACCTTCAAATTGGAGCCGGAATCAATTAAAATGGAGGAGTGTATGTTCCCGGCTCCCACCGTCGCATCCACACCACCAAAGTTAATTAAGCCAGGCGCAATATATGGGCAAAGAGAGGAGGCTGAATCCTTCTCAAATGGGACCGAGACCAGGCGTGGGCCTCCATCCATCTGGGCACCTCCATCGAAAGCAAACAGAGCAGGCGCCTTTGTATCCTGTGCCGGTGACGAAAAAAGAAGCAGGGGGCGCGATGGGAGACAGCGCCGGTGAAGAAGAAACGTCAGAGGCCGCGACAATACTAGGCAGGGGCACCGACGAACCCACCTGGGCACCGCCACCATGAGCAACCAGCGCGGGCGTCTTGGAGGACAGCGCCGTAGTTGGAGAAAAAAACAGGGGCCACCGACGGCGGGAGCTTCGTCTGAGGAGGAAGGCGAGGGCGGCCACCGCTTCCCTTACCACCAGAGGAGGACGCCGGCGAGGAGGAGGGAGTTGCTCGAGTAGAAGGCCGTCTCTTCTTACCCATGGCAGAGGCAGGGCGGGAGAGCACTGGGGGGGGAAGCACCGCCTAGTGGGGCCGGCACCACCAGGCAGGAGGCCGGCGGGCGGCGGATCCACCAAGGGTTCAGGCGCAGGCGTAGGCGACGGGGCGGCGCACCAGTAGAAGAGTCCGTTGGAGAAGAAAAGAGGGGAAGGTTGAGCTTGGGCAGGGCGCGTGAAGCGCGTTCCTGCTGGCTAACGGGAAGAAAAATCCTCTTCTTTTGGGAAATTTACAGTGTTCTCTTCTCTCCTGCTTGAACCATAGTCGGTGCCGATTCGTGTCGTCTGAAGTTTTGTGTGGCGATCGTTTCTTCCGCGCTTGGCATGCAGAGGATTCGACAACAATTTCTTCACCTGGTTGTGCTGATTTCTTCCCGTCAAAGGTGTACTTTGGAAGAGTCTTCATTTCATGACGAAACTGACGACGGGCAGCAACACACGGGGGAAGGGAAGAGAGCGGCCAGGTATGGGTTGCAGCAAAGATATGTGGATGAGGCTATTCACTGGCCTGCAAGCTTGCATGTCCACGTTGATGTATTCATCAACAATTTTGCACAGTGGAAGTGGCTCGGTGATGTCGCTGATGTGCTCAGAGTAGTGTTTTTGGTACCAACAATCCTGTGTTTTTTGTGTGATTTATTTGACTATGGTGGTTTCCACTTTATGTTCTTCGTATGTTTATCTTAGTCTTTAGGAGATTATCGCCCATGTACTATAGCCCATTATCATCTCATATCTTAGTCTGTATTGCTGGTCCGTTAGTCCACCCTGTTTGTATTGTTGTACCGTTAGTCTGCTAGTTACTATATATATGATGTGCCTCATCTTTGTAGACATATATAACATTCTGTACATACCATACGGTTACATTGATAGATATTTCTGTATGCTGGTCCGACCACAGTTTGTCTATTGTTGTACTCTGTTCTCTACATCGTTACGTATCATATATTGATGTGGACTCATCTCATTGTAGACATATAAACATTCTGTACATACACCATTCGTTCTATCATTCTCATGAGATATTATTACAAGATCAAATATTATACTCATCAAGTGATCAAGTCAGGGAAAAGTATAAACAAGCAATTCAGAATAGAACCTATCATCGGAAAAAACAAGAAAACCAATTAACCTCTTTCCTCTCTCCTTCCTCATGAAATCGACATTCCTCAATATTGACAACAATGGCTGACGAGATACCTGAGAAGGAACAACAATACCAGAAATGAAAAGAAAATTGAAAGCTTTACGAGTTCGACTTCATCAAATGCGATCTACAAACAACTCTAGATCCATCCTTCAGACCCAAGCACTCTCCTTGCGCACAAATTCTACGGGAAGGGTTTTGGACTTGGAAACGTGCATTTATTGTTGGTCCTCAACCAAATGCAAGATTTGGTTCGTTACTGGAGCACTTAGGCGAGAGATGTTGAAGAGGAAAAACGAGCTGACTGGGACAAAGCGAACGAAATGGTTCTTGCTTGTGTCACAGGATCCCTATCACTACAAAAACGTATATAAAATTCAGGAAGTAAATACTGGCGCAATTCGTGTTACGTCGAAAAGTTATGATTATTCTCAACGAGACAGAAAATTACGTTTAATTGACGTACTTTCAAAACTCTTAATTATAATCCCTCTGTCTTTGTTTTAATTTTTCTTTCTCTGCTCGATCTTTTCCAGTCTCAAGAGACAGTTTAGGGTTTCTCTGGGAGCAAGCGACCCTATCATCCACGTCGTCACCACTCTCACTGTCCTCCTCTGTCTATAGCCACCTAAGGGTATCCACGGTGGTATGGATTCCACCCATAATATTAAAAGAGAAAAAAGAAAATGATGAGGTGGAGGAGAGAGGATGTGAGAGGGGTTCTTAACTAAGACACCCTCTCTCTAGAGAACCTAGGTAAGTAAGAGAGAGATTGTGAGAGAAGATAATAAAATAATATTTATTGTGGTTTGGAATCCACTTTTACCATTGTGGATGCCCTAATTTTGACGAGATGCTAGCGCATCGTGGTGGTCATCATCTCCACTTGTTATTGTTAGATAAATCACTCACCGATCGTCTTGGTGTTCACTCTGTATCGTGCATTCGTGCTCACTCCATCTTCAATAGTTCTCAAATCCTTAAGCTCTGCCTTATTTTTTCCCTTTACAAGTCCTGCGACTCACTTCTGCAAGCTTTCCATACTCTCACTCTCACCTTCTCAAGTTTTGCTTTGTTTTTCCCTAACCTTTTTGTGTTTGTTCACGCCTCTGCCGAAGACGGGCCCTCGCCTAGCAGCAAATTTGAGACAACTCATGTATTCTCTGTTTATTTTAAAATATCAATTATTTTGGTTTTTATTCCAAATCCTCTTCGTTCTGCTATTTGCCTCATCTTCTCTTTTAATATAAGTTTAAATATTCTGGATTTGGTGCATAATTGAGTTTCTCTGAAATTGTAGGCCAGAGTTTGGGTGAAGGTGTTGCTGGTCGGTGAAGTAGCAGCAGAGGCAATAAAAAAGTTCAGTCGGCTTGGTCATACTGGACAAGTAATTGCACACCAATGTTTTATTTCTTGTTTTTTAAGTGCATACTTGCTACATCACCCATTTGTCACTGGGGCATGTTAGTGCTGAATCATTTAGTCTAGCTTCAGTCTATTTGGCGTATTATGGCTGTGAAATGGCTACATATGACGTTCAAACTACTTGATGTGATCTTTATGGGCAGATCAGAATTGAATCTTTAGTATAGTGAGATGAAACAATGTGAATCATATAAATATCTGTATCCGAACTAGCTATTGCTCTATA
Organism: Limonium bicolor; assembly: GCA_023374045.1. Taxonomy (NCBI): domain Eukaryota; kingdom Viridiplantae; phylum Streptophyta; class Magnoliopsida; order Caryophyllales; family Plumbaginaceae; genus Limonium; species Limonium bicolor. The sequence goes on along the minus strand of CM041779.1, from coordinate 27,023,924 downwards.
TCCCATATGTTCACCAGTTATATTTATTCCTTCATATGCAGGTAGGATTGCGGTTACTGTTATGCCTTATCTTTATATTTGCCTCATTCAGCCTTTACAATTCAAGGGGTGTATCTCCTTTATACAATTTGTCTATCTTGTGATTGATTCTGTTTGTCCTTTGTGCAGTTCTCCTGTTAGGATTGCCTAGCCTGTTTACTAACATTCAAAGCTATTGAACATAATAATGATGCTAATGAACAATGAAACATTCTTTGTATTGACCTGGTACATTTTCACTTTTCCGCATCGCATACTAATTGAGCTTGAGTTGTTTCATTGTTTCCAATGGATATTATATCTACTCTAGTACCATGTATATCATTCTATAAAAATATAAAGAATACTTCTATCTATCATTGTATATGTTTATGTCTTTATTATTATTACAAGGTCCCTTTCTACTACCATACAACTTTTCATTTTTGATGACAGGGTGCTTGGAAGAAGAAGATCATTCACCCTTGAAATCCTAAAGTTGTATATCACTGATCAGGAAATGTGCAGACCCCTTTCCCATATAAGTTTTCACTGTTTTACCGGCAGATTCATGGAGAAGGTGAATCTCTTTGTTGCTCTTGTTCCTGCAATGATTTTCACCTATATTTAAATGAAGGTAACGTTTCCTTGCTTCTCTTTTTTGTTCTTTTGAGCTTCTTTTAAAATTGTAATTTATATAAACTATGCTACAGATAAGCAATTCCCGGTGTAAAATTGCAAGTCACTGGTGTTTTAGATGGAGAAAAGGTCTTATGTACAAAAAGAAACGAGGTGAGAAATTCTCTCTCCCTCTCTACTTCTCTGCCTAAAGGGGCGATAATATTATGATATTCCAATGCATGTGGGATGCCTGATATATACTCATGTACGTTTGGGTAACTAGCTAAGGTATATTTCATCAGTGGTTCTCTGCTTTAAAGTATTTTGTTTTTATTAAGGGTATGTTGTGAAACTAATACTAAGATCTTTTTTATTATTATTATTTTCAAGGTGCTCAATAAGAACCTCAAGTAACGATGGTAATTATCGTTGCTTTATAAGGTGAGTTTTGTTTCATAACATCTCATATTGCTTATTTTTTGAGTTCTTTGAGCGACTGCTGATTACTCTTCCAATAATTTGAATGCAGAGGCATGAAGCTCTCGTAGAGAAATTGGTTTGCTGGAAAATGACAGCTGAATTTTTCATAGTTGGAAGCCAGGTAAAAATCGCTATAATAAGATTTTTTTTTGTATAACGAATCTCAGTTCTCTTTATATTAGATTTCATCTGACTTTCTATCTTATGCTCGTAACTTGGCTGTCTATATCTCTCTCATAGGTTTTGCTACTACTACTTCTACTACGGTGGTCCTATATGGACTACAGTCGGAGGAAAATGGTATTGACTTATCTAGGGTTATTATTGCTCTTGCTCTTTGGCGTTATTCATGTTGTTTGTTGCCTTTTTTAGTAGTCTTACTATTTACTACTGCTTCTTACCAGGCAACAAATTGGTAGGTTTATACTGATGATATTCTATCTTGAAATTTAAAGGATGAACATTATTTGTCGATTAGTTTTCTTGATTCTGGCATGAGTTTGTTTCTTATATATCTTTTGCCACACAAAACACATTTGCAATTGTTGGTTTTTAGGGCAAATTCAATACTGTTGAGCCAAAAATATTATTATGCTTCATGGAATTTTGATGGAACTCGGTATGCTCATGATAACTTGTAGAAGCATCAAATGTGGTAAAGTGCAGGTAAGGTTTCCTTGGAAAAGCTGAAGTAGGTATGCATTTTTTTTTAATGAATCATGAATACGTCTGCCATGATCATGATATATTTAGATGATCTTGTGTGCCTATACATTGGTGCCACTGCTTGATTGACGTTGAAATGATTATTGACTTTCTTAATTCTCCAGATCAAAGGAGAAGATACCTTAGCTACGAGTCTACGGCCTTATAGCACTTAACATGGATCTCTTGTGGAGGTAGGATAACTTCATGAATAACTTTATTAGGTTTAGGCGTCTCTACTACTCAACAAGATTGTCATACTCTATAGTTTCCTTGCATAAAACATCTATTCGTCTGTTTCTCTGTATACTTGCTTTATACAAAAGTACTGAATGCAATATGACATTGATAGCGAGCATTTCATGAAGGCTGAGGGAAAATTGAAAGAAGTTGTAGAGCCTCGCTACAATAAACGCAAGTATATGGAGTTAAGTTAGAGATTTAATTACAAATATGACTTGGAGCTACTCAGTGTATACAATGTTGCTCATTTCTTTTTATTTATGATTCTAACTAGTGGATCCTTTAAGCAGGTTTTTTACATCTCATTTTCAGCTTCTAAAGTTTTATACTTATAGATGTGACAGTGGCAGACAGGTTTATATTGATGCCTCTTCTTTCTTCTCGTTTATATTGTTGCCTTGTATATTTTCCTGTTAGTTAATTGTTTCTTATCTCGCAGTCATCATAATATCATTGACATGTTCAGTGAACTTGTCAAAGTTATACTTTTTTTTTCTTTTCAATGCAATAATCAATTTGGTATGGTGATGAATTTGCAGCATATTTATTGTACTGTTAGATTTTCTCAGTCACATTACTTAACAGTTCACACCCTCTCTTGTTGCTGATATTGGTATTAGACTGGTGGAGAGTAGGATCAAGAACACATTGATATTGCAACTTTGCAAGCCAAGTAGGAGCCTTGGCCTCTCAAAGAGCTGTTGGATGAGCTATTGAATGTAGGAGAAAAACACTAGTAAATAGTTCTGTTAATTACAGTTGTATTCAAACTATGGTTACAGATTTGGGTGTGAAAACTGCCATTTTGAATGTGAAAAGTAGTGAAAGCTGCCATTTTGGGTGTGGAATAATGAATGTTGTAATGCAGATTTTTGATTAGAATTTTGGATACATTGTAATGCAGTTCGTATGGTATGATTCTACATATAATAATAGTATTGGACAAACGTCTAATTAGTTCCTTTTATTTTTGTTTTATTTTTTTTTAAAGAAAAACAAAAAATTTCGACGCAATTTTGTTTATTTCTACGCAAGAAGTTCGTCGAAATTTGATATTTTTGACGCAATCTTGTGCGTCGAAATAAAAGTCAATTTGCATCGAATTTTTTTTGACGGTCACTAGACGACGTGAGGACGACACGTGGATTTTGAAATTTTCGACGCAACTCTTGGCGTCGAAATTGTATTTTTTTTGCGTCGAAAACTCCCTGTTTCTTGTAGTGTATCGACCGTATGAGAGGTTGTGTGTGGTCCATATAGGACTATGGGCTCTTCATTCATTGAGCTAGCTTTTGGGATGGCTTTCTCACGGTCTTATATGCTCTAGGTTGTTGTTTAAAGAAGAACATTAGCTCGGGGGTTTGTAATAGATGAGTTGTTTTGTTTTTAGAACATTAGCTCGTTCTGTAACATGGTATCAGAGCCACACCCCCGCGCGCCCCCACACCACCAACATGGGCATTGGCGCTCAAAGGGATGATCTGTTACAGGATCCCACATCGACCGTATGGGAGGTTGGTGTGTGGTCTATATAGGACTATGGGCTCTCCATTCCTGGAGCTAGCTTTTGGAATGGCTCTCTCACTGTCTTGTATGCTCTGGGTTGGTGTTTAAAGAAAAGCATTAGCTCAGGGTCTATAATGGATAAGTTGTTGTTTAATGAACATTAGCTCTGAAATACCCCAACAAATTAATAAAACGTGGATTAAATATTTATCACACATTAATTAAGGCCTAAACATGCCTTAAAAGTCAACTGAGAACAACAGCGGTCCACACAAAACAAGATGTTGCACCCTTTGACTGTTAAGGGTAAATAAATACCCAAATGAATTACCTAGGACCTAAAATTTGTTCTAAGTATATTAATAACACATTACTGCATACCTAAAATGGTTGAACAACACTCCAACACAAGAACAAGCATTTCATGCTTCAAGGTCAAAAAGGCAAAAAATGGGCTCTGAATCCTTTTAAAAAAAAAAGGTCTAATCTAACCTCTAATGAGTAAAAATTGGATACCATGGTCAATATCACTGTAAGGAACACAACAAAACCGTGTCCAAGAAACAGAGCTCAGAAACGCCTTGGGCGACACAAAATGTGCACTAAAACTGTCCTAAAGCACGTTTTTGTGTAATTGTCTTCTAAATTGGTCTTAAATGGGCTAAAAGGTTATAAATACCTTTAAATACAATAAAATATCATATATATGATATAGGAATTTAATTCCAAGAATTTACGAATTTTTATAAATTAATATTAAAATATTAATAAAACCCTAAAGTGGGGCCCGTTTGGGTCAACATTGACCAAGTTGGTCATGTTGACCATTGACCACGAGTTGGACTACCTAAAATCGGTGAAGCAAGTCTCTTAATAGACCAAGAGACAAAACCCATGTGACAAATAAAGAGATTCCTTTGCTTTTGCATAAAATAAGGAAAAAAAGTACACTTTACCTTATAAAACAAAAAAAGTGGACCTACCTCTTGCCTTCCCATGTGAAGCCAGCCGTTGGAGAGCCTCTCCTTCCCTTATTATACGATTGGGTTCAAGGCTCCAAGCAAGACAAGACAAAAATGATGACTCATCTCCTTAATAATGGCTAAAAGTAACATTATTTGTCCATTTTTTATTCAAATTGGAGTCAATCATGCACCCACCTTCTCCAATCATACACGGCTGCCCCCTCCTTGTCTCCACCGAATTTACCCATCAATTATCAATTACAATCAACCTTGGTGAGTCATCAAATCACTAAAGGCATAAAAAATGCAAAAATGTGTTTTAAGCCCAAATTAGGTCACCTTCTCTCATTAGCTCCATTCCAAACGTGGAGCTCACTGCCAAACTCTCCCTTTGGCTCCTCTTGACCGAAGGTAAGGTTCCCAAGCTCCATTGATGAGAGTTCAAGCTCTAGGTAAGCTTCTAAGGCATAAAAATGCCCATTTTCTTCATCTTTCTTTCCTTTTTCGATTGATCTAAGCTCCAACCACTTCCATCCATGAATCTAGGTTGTTTTGGAAGTTAAATGAAGGAAGAATCTCGGCCATAACAAGGGAAGGAGGTTGAGAAACTCAAACTTGTTCTTAAGGTACAAAATGTGCTTTAAGCTCATATCTTTTGATTCCCTTCAAATTCGGCTGTGAAACTTTGTTCCTAGCCTTATTTTCTTCTCCTTTTCATGTAGATTCAGTTGGTATACCAAGATCTACAAGGAGTAGCTAGATCCAAGCCAAAAACACCATTTTTGGCATCTTAAACAAGGTAAAACTTAACTATCTTCCAAGCTAATTCACCCACGGTTTATACCTTGTTCTTGAGAGTGTTTTGATACTCTTTCTCTTCTGGAAAAGTAGGGCCGAAGTAGATCTATACCAAGCTTGAAGATCTAAGGTAAAAATCCATGATTTTCATGACTTAAATTACTTCTTATGGTTAGATCTTTTTTGGAGACTAACTAGGCCTTGTTTTCTGTTTGAAAACATGTAAGAGAAGCTTGGAGAAATTCTCCTTAAGGTGGCGAATCCAAACAAGGATTTACCTAGCTAAATCAAGGTATAAATCACTTAAACATTAACTTTGCTAAGTTAAAATGTTCTAAGCTATTTCTATAGTTATTGCCATGAGTGAAGAAGTAAAATAAGGTCATGTTTGGCCTTAAATGGTTAAGAAATGGTTTAATAAATTTTATAACTAATTAAACAAGCATAATTGTCAAATTTAAGACATTATGTGGAAGTTTGGTAAATAAATGAAGAATATATGGTGAGGCCAAAAATTTATATGTATTTTGGACATTTATGTGTGATTTATTTTGCAAGACAATGTTTGTAATAAGGCCATGTATTTTAGGCCATTTTATTTATGCATTTACAAGCTTTTAATTAAGTTTAAGTAGTATAAATGCATTACCGAAAATAAATGGGGTATTTGGTGTAATTAAATTAAATTTGGGGGCTTTAGAAAAATAAGGCCGAAAATTAGAGTTAAAAAGGAGTTAAATAAAGTTTATAAGATTTTATAAAGTTTTGGGGTTAAATGGTAATTTTGAAAAGTATGGGTACAAACCGTGAATAAAGGAATTAATGGTCAAGGAAATATTAAGGTGTTCAACCTTGACCATATGATAGGTTTTGACCAAAAGATAAGTTAAATAACTTATCTAAGGTTGTATAATAAGATAAGTATCTTATGGTAATATTTTTATAACATATGTGGTAAATATGTTATTACTGAAAATAAAGGGGTGTACAATGGTATTTTAAACACCCATGGGCTATTAGGAATTTTTAGGAATTTATTGGAATGTTTTTGGAATTAAAATAAACTATATATGTATAATATATAGTTATAATGTCATTATGACACTTTGGAGAAAAATAGATGGTGGAATGGTAAATATTGAAAGTATATGGGTTAATAAGGATATTCATAACCCTTTGGTGGAATTTGGAGATTTTAGAATCATATAAGAGTATTTAATAAGATATGTGTATAATATATGGTTTTAGTGAATTATTGAACTATATGTTATAAATAGGGCCAAATGGCAATTATAGAATAGCACAAGGGCTGTTCGGAATTTACAAAAATAACCATAGGATATACTCTTTTATAAGTTAGAAATGTTATATTAAATGGAATATATAACATGGTAATAAGAAGGGGTGATTTGTAAATTAAGGAACTATGGCCTAAGGAAAAGAATAAGATTTTCTTATGGTGCCTAAGAGGCAATATAAAATAGTTTTGTATAAAAACTGGAGGTTATAAGTTAAAGGGAATAAAAAAATATCACATAGTATGATATTAGTATATGGTATAACATTACATAATGTTATGTGGTCAAAATGGGATTTAAATAAAGTTAAGGGCTATACCGAGTTAATAAGAGTTGGAAAATGAATTTTAGACTAAGGTCTATGATGTTATAAATGTTATAACAATTATATGGTTTAGATGGAATTAATATAAGGAAGGGTACTCACCACATAAATAATGTGACAAACTATAAATGAAGGGGATCTATAAACTAAGGTATTTATGGAATAAACCTTAGGAGTTGTAAATGTACAACATAAAATGTTACATAATATTAGGATAACAATCTTAATATAAGTTGTACAATACAATACAACTAATGGGAATAATCATCTAACATAAGATGATAAAATGTAACATATGATATAGAGTTTATTAAACTCATGGGAATTACCTACGTGGTAAATATATACATGCACAAGGATAATGTATATAAGGTGGATATAGATTTGGTTGGAAACCATATGATTTAATGGTGGTGGTTATTTAAAAAAATATATATATATAGTCATGAACTATAAGTTATGAGTTTTGGATACAATACAAAAATAATAATATACTACAATCATGCGTGAATACATGCAACTATAGGATATGTACCTAAGCTAGATGGTGGACAAGATTAAAAAGAAATACAACGAATTAAACTTAACAGTTGAAATGTTATGACGTACACGTCTAAGTAACAAAACCGACTGTTTTAGAGAAACCCGTAACGAACACTGTAGAAAACAGGGGTGAACTGTCGGGGTTACTTATTATTCGGAGATACCGGATGTAGTTAGTCATGGAGACTGACTTATAGTTTATTACCATTTAGATTGTACTTCTGACAAGACGCTCGACGAGCTAGAGGACTACAGGAGCATAGGATCTTGCTGATTCATACTCCACCGTAATACAATCAGGGTGAACGGTATGTAAAGGGTTTGATCCGAGTTGTCCTAAGGTTGCTCCTTGGGCTCGGATTTGGTTGATATAACTTGTATGTTGTTATGTGTCTCTGATTGTCCCTGAAGGCTTCCTCAGTTCAGACATCTGTGTGATCTGTGATAAGATTGTTTGTCTGAATGTGATAATTAATATGCATGAACTGTATATTTATAGCTGCTTATTATTTACTGTTATTGAGTTAACAGTATTGGTTCGTATATATGAACCTATATATATAAAACGAACTAGGCTATGATGGTGCTATCTTATATGAAATATAAGGGACGTAAGTAAAACGTTGTAGCACTATGATAATAACATATACATATTATCTGAGACTTTTATACGGAGCATTGGCCTTTCTATACGCCGCTCTTGTATCTAGCACTGGATCCCGAGTTTACAGACTCCGGATTGGACTAATGACCTTAGTCTGCTGTTAGAAAATTTGGTAATGCGATGCGATGGTATAATTAATTAATTAATGGAATGGAAGTAAAGCCAAGAGATGTGGCTCTTGGTGCGCGCTGTGATCACACAAAACGATACCAGGATGTCCGCGTATGGGTCCGTAAGTATCAAGAAAATTTCCCGTGAGCTAGAATGGCTCGTTGGTCGGAGACTCTACCGTTGGAGTGGCTACTGCCGTGGGTGACCCGCCATAATATATGGGTAACTAGAGACATGTCGTTTTAACGAGACATTGTCACTAGGTCTAACTGAACAACTAAAACAATTGAGACTTATACAGTGGCGAACAATACCAAGGACGAGACTTAATACTTGTTTATTATTCTCGTTGTTTCGCTGGTTGTTCATTGGTTATACTTGTGGTTATTTTATTGTGTGTTGATGTTTGGATGGAGCCTACAAGGCCAAGGTAAATTAAATATGAACACTGTACGCTACGGCGAATGTACACTGTACATTATATTGTTATTGTTCGATACGTTCGATATATAATTGTGGATTGTGTTATTAAATGATTGTGGATTGGATGGATGGTTGAATATCTATGAATATTTGGATGGATGAATATGTATACTATACATGTTTATTTCAGTATTGTTTATAACTGTTAAATGGTAAAGCATGAAACCAACCTAATAATAAGATGGTTAAAATGACAAGTGACCATTAGGGTCCAGGCCCGGCATACTCAGCGTCTATCGCTGATACTACACCATTACAGGTTGTTGATCATTGTCGGAGCTGAAGAGCAGGAACAGGGTAATGGAGTGTTACTTTTGTCACCACACTTGGAGATGTTGTATAGCAATGAAGATGGTGAATTGTATTATGGTAAGGTTGTGTATTCAGGATTGGGTAGACGCTCACTTGTCGATGTTTATGGTTTATGGACTTAGTGTGATGTATAGGAGTTTCTCGTTATCACTGCGGTTAGCAGTTTGTTTATTTTGGAAGTTGGATGTAGTTTGGCTACGTTGCTCGCATGGGCGAGTATGGCCGGTGACACCCGAGTGAGTTTTGTAATTGTTGTTTATTTTCCGCTGCGAGACGTTTTATTTATTGCTACGTGAGAGATTATACCGTGAATATTGAGAGGGGTGTTACAAGCTCGTTCTGTAACAAGGTATCAGAGCCAGACCCGACGAGCCCCACACCACCAACATGGGCGTTGGCCTTTAAAGGGGATGATCTGTTACAGGATTCCACATCGACCGTATGGGAGGTTGGTGTGTGGTCCATATAGAACTATGGGCTCTCCATTCCTTGAGCTAGCTTTGGGATGGCTCTCTCACGGTCTTATATGCTCTGGGTTGTTGTTTAAAGAAGAACATTAGCTCGGGGTCTATAATGGATGAGTTGTTGTTTTAAGAACATTAGCTCGTTCTGTAACAGTTTGGCTCTCACAGCCCTAGATGAATCGATTAAGGAGAGCGTGATTAATTTGCCACGGCAGTTAAGTCTGGGCGAATCTCTATTAGAGATTTGATGATCCTCCAGGATTCGTTTGTATGCCCTTCGGCAAGAATCCCAAAGTAACGAACAAGGCCACGACACTGTAAATGAATACTACACCAGATGGGTAAAAATCTGGAATGAGCAGAAGCAGCTTATCAGTATTTATCCATGCACCTGGGATCTGCTACTCAATTGCAAAATCATCATGAAAATGAAAGGGTATTCGACTTTCTCATGGGCCTCAACAATCTTTACAAAACCCTACGAAGTAATGTCCTGATGCTTAGTCCTCTTCCCAATAAAGATAGTGTATACGCCATGGCTTGCCAAGAATAAAACCAACGACAGACACAAAAAACAAGGAAAGCTGGCAGTAATGATGGTTTAGCTTTCGCAAGCGTAAACGGCAATCAATTCAACTGGGCTAACCATGACTCAAAAAAATAAGACAGAAAGGAACGAAGGGAAAAAGTGAAATGTACTCACTGCAAGAAGACTGGGCACACATATGAGGATTGCTACTGGGTCAAGGGCTCATTTCCAAGTTATTGGCGAAATCAACCAAACAAGACAAAGAAGGCCATGACTGTCACCCTCTCTGAAGATTTTGACAAGAATACTGGAAAAGAATCACATGTACCGGGTTTTAATCAGGAGCAATTGACTGCTCTGACCAATTTCTTCAAAGATGGGAAGACGCCTGTGCCAGGAGTTTCCCAGAAGTAGCTCGCCAGCCTCAGCACATATCTTGACCAAAACTTTCTACAGCAGAAGAGTGGGAAACTGATTTTTATAACCAATTGTAGGTCTTACTCTCTCATCGTTGACTGCAAATATAGGGAATAATTTCATGAGTAAATGGGTAGCGGACACGGGTGCAACAGACAACATTTATGGTAATCTGGATATGTTCTTTGATAAAAAAAATTCCTTGCTTGCAACTATACTGTGTGCATGCCTGATGGTCTTTATGGATCTATTGAGGGCATAGGAAAGTGTTAAACTATCAGATAAATTAAACTTGCATGATGTAGAGCTTCAATTTTATTTGTTGTCAGCTAGAAAATTCTTATTGCAACTGAATGCAAAACTGGTCACTTGTACTAAAAATGTTGCCTGGAGGACCTTAGAAGTGAAATCAGTGTTGACATAGCTTTTGAAAGAAAAGGATTATACATCCTAGATATAGACTATATGGATACCTACATGTGTGAAGTGTCTTCTGTTTCTGATAAATGCTTGATAGATGAAAGTCCTTCTGATTTGTCAAAAGAATGTAGCTCAGAACATTGTCCTGTGAATGTAAATCATGCATGAATAAAAGGAAAGGTGTATTCCACGGTCTTTGATGATGTTCACCTTTAGCACATTAGATTAGGCCATGCCCCTCTTAAGAAAATATATAAACTGCAACTCATCAAACAAATATTTATTGAGTATTGTAGATGACAAGAGTAGGGCTCTATGGGTTAAACTTTTACAACACAAATCAGAGGCCTTTACTGCCATTAAAAACTTCATTACTTATGTTAAACGTCAATTTGACAGAAAAATAAAATCAATCAGATCTGTTAACGCTTTAGAACCTGGGAGTTCCAATGAGGGAAAGAATTTCTACAAGGATTAGGAATTATACACCAAACATCATGCTCTCACACCCCCCCCCCCCCCAACAAAACGGGATAGTAGAGAGAAAACACTGCTATTTAATGGAAATTGCAAGAGCAATGTATTTTCACTCTAATATCCGTTTAGAATTTTGAGGGAATGTATTCTAGCAGCCACCGAAATAATAAATAAAATCCCATCGTTCTGCTCTGAAGGGAAAAAACACCCATGAAGTTCTATATGACAAACCACATGAGTATGACATTATCAAACATTTTGTTTGCCTTGCCTACGCTTTAAATCTAGGACAACAAACAGGAAAGTTCAGTTCAAAATCAAGTGCTTGCATCCACTTGAGTTTGGCTGAAAGGCAAAGGGCTATAAATTACTTCATCTAGAAGACACAAAAAAATAGTTTCAAGACATGTTAAATTCCATGAAACTATTTTCCCTTCCAAACAACATTTTCTCCCAAATGTCCTTCCTCAAATTACATATTTGGATTCAACTTCCCCTTCCGAACAACCCCTTTATGCCTCTGATGATGAACTTCAAACACAACCACCAGCTACTTCTGCAGCTTCTGATGACCAAGAAAATCAAACACATATCAGTCATGAAAACTTCCCTTCTCAAACTCAACAACAACCTACTGATCAGGTTGGTCAAATAAGAAGATCTACACATTAAAACAACCTCCACCCTATTTAGAAGACTACTGCACACATCTTGCCCATACTTCTGTTGATTCTTTTACCAATATTCTCAGAAATAGAATTACCACTTCTTGGAAATCTTTTGAACAATCCTTAAGCTAAAACTCCCTTACTGATGTCACCCCATCATTTTCCTTTAATGCAACTACAATCCAAAACAGAAGTGCCTTTGACAGTATCCTAAGTATCCAGGAACCACAAACTTATGAGGCGGCCTCACAACACAACGAATGGACAGAAGCCAAACATAAAAATTACAAGCCCTCATAAAAAACCAAACATGGGAACTAACTAAATTACTCAAACAGAAAAGCTATAGGTTGTAAGTGGGTTTTTAAGACAAAAATTAAGGGATGATGGTTCTGTTGAAAGGCATAAAGCCAGATTAGTTGCAAAAGGATTTAATCAAAAATACGGTTTAAATTATACCAAAACCTTTTCTCCCGTTGTTAGGAAGACAATAATAGAACTCTTATGGCCATTGCGGTCAAAAGAAAATGAATAATAGACCAGCTTGATGTTAATAACGCTTTTATACATGATAATTTACATGAAGAAATTTACATGCAAATCCCAAAAGGACTGAAAGTCCCTGAAAATATCACAACTTGTAGATTAAGAAAATCACTCTATGGCTTGAAACAAGCCTCTAGGCAATGGTTTACTAGGCTGAGTGATTTCTTAGAAGCAGCTGGATATGTAAAATCTAACAATGACAGCTCTCTATTTTTAAAATAAACTAGAAACTTCACACCTTCCTTATTGTCTATGTTGACGACATTTTAATAACTGGAAACGATCCTCAAGTAATAACTCTTATCAAAGCTAGCTTGACAATGAATTTAAATTAAAGATCTTGGCTGCCTCCACTTCTTCTTGGGAATGGAATTTCTCCATCATGAAACAAATATGGTTATTTCTCAACGAAAGTTTTGTATGGACTTGTTGAAAGAGTATGACATTCTTGAAAAGTTTCTATAGTTTCACCTATGCAGCTTACTACTAAGTTGGGCATCAATAATGGAGAGCTTCTATCAAATCCAATAACCTACAGAAGTCTCATTGGAAAGCTAAGCTACATTTCTCATTCTCGACCAGATATCAATTTTACTACTCAGCTACTAAGTCAGTTTTTGCAGGCTCCCAAAGAAAGACACGTGACAGCAGCCATCCACACACTCCAATACATAAAAGGCACTCTTAACTACGACATCAACCTCAACAACAGACAAGATTACACACTATAAGCCTATTGTGACAGCGACTGGGTAAGCTGTCCTTTCCCCAGAAAATCCATTTCTGGTTACTATATTCTCTTGGTCAGCTCACCAGTAGCATGGAAATAAAAAAACAGAGTTGCATCTCCTTGTCATCCTCAGAAGCTGAGTACCGGTTATGAAAGTTGTCACATGTGAGTTAGCTTGGCTGAGTCGCTTGATCAATGAGCTTGGAGTTACTAAAATACAACCTATACGGTGCGGTGCAACAACAAATCCACAATCTTCATCACCAGAAATCTAGTCCAGCATTAGAGGACCAAACATATGGAAATTGACATATACTTCGTGCGTCAAAAAATACAAGAAGGGCTCATTACAGGTTAGCACATGCCGAATACACAACAGTTAGCAGATTTTCTCACAAAGTCTTTAAAAGGCAAATGTTACATCAGACTTCTTAAAGACATTGGCCTCTTATTACTACTGCAAGACATACATAGAGAACCTAGTATATCTTGGGGGGTGTTTGGAGATTATCGGCCCATGTACTATAGCTCATATATCATGCTCATAACTTAGTCTGTATTGCTGGTCCGTTAGTCCACCCTAGTCTGTATTGTTGTACCGTTAGTCTGTTAGTTACTATATATATTGATGTGGGCTCATCTCTGTAGACATATATAACATTTTGTACAATACCATACGCTATACATTGATAGATATTTCAATAAAGTGAAGGTATCATGTTCTATACTCTCTCATAGTCTTTATGTAAACTTAGTTGCAGTTCCCTTTTGTTTAATTTACATGTTAGTGGGAGGTTCCAGGTTAGTGTTAGTGTTGATGTACGTCTATACCTAGAAGAGCTTCTCGAGAGTTTGTCTCATTATCTACTGATTTCGTAACCTCCTATAAGGAGTCGGATGCACTTGGCACATGGAAGCGTTAGACTCCAGTTTGGGTTTATGTCAAGGGTGGACAGAAGAGGGGTCACCCAATACTAGGGAAATGGTCTACAGCAACGTTTTTTTTTTACTTTTTGCAACGCATTTATGCGCTGTCAGGTCTTTACCAACGCATAACAAAGCGTTGTGTTAGATCGCGTTGCCAGGTACTATTGCAACGCATTTTTAAAGTGTTGGTACAGGTAGAAATATGCGTTGCCATTGCTCGCAACGCTTTTACCAACACATTTTAAGTGTTGTCACTTGACATCTTCATTTCCTTTCTGGCAACACTCTCGCAACAGTCTCACAACAGTCTCACAACACTTTCGCAACAGTCTCACAACACTCTGGCAATAGTCTCGCGACAGTCTCACAACACTCTCATAACAACTCACAACACTCTCGCAACAGTCTCGCAACAGTCTCACAAACAGTCTCACAACAGTCTCACAACAGTCTCACAACGGTCTCACAACAGTCTCGCAACGGTCTCACAACAGTCACGCAACAGTCTCACAACACTCTCACAACAGTCTCGCAACAGCTCGCACGGTCTCACAACGCTCTCGCTACAGCTCCTGCTACACTCTTATAACACTCACGTAACGCTCCAGCAACGATCTCAGAAAGGTTCCACAACGCTCTCGCAACAGTCTCACAACACTCTCATAACAGTCTCACAACACTCAGCCAACGCTCTCACACGCCAAGCCAACACTCTCGCAACCAGGGGCGTAGACAGAGGGGGGTGGAGGGAGCAAACACACACCCCCAACTTTGCTAAATTTACACAAAATATAGTGTAAAAAAAAATTTAGCAATTTTTTACAAAACCCCCCTAATTATTTGTAATTTTACATATGCCCCCCTCAACTTTTATTTCTGGCTCCGCCCCTGCTCGCAACACTCAGCCAACGCTCTCACAATACTCAGCTAACACTCAACAACGCTCTCACAATCTCAGCTAACACTCAACCCGCTCTCACAACGCTCAGCCTGCATTTCCCACACTTTCCCAATACTCAATTAAGTAGATTTTATACAGTAGCTAATATTCTCATACTCGGAGATCACAGTACATAAATATTTTTGTATATATGTAACACATCAAGTAGCCAAAACAACCTATTCAAACATCCATAAGATAAGTACGATTCAAACATTCATTGTTATAAACAAAACCAGTGGCAACAACTAACTGAGAGAGGGTTGATAGTAGCTAATATTCTCCTAAGATAACCAACAAGTATCTAATATTCTTTCCTTTTGTATCATTTCCATAATATTGAGCAGAGAAGCAAACCCCAATGGGACTAACTGAGATTTGCTTGGACATCATCTCATAGAAGAAAAAGGGAGCAAAACATACACACACTTTCTCCAAATGGCTGTTGCACAGATCAGTACCTGAGAAGTAACATAGTTGAAGAAAATAGAATTATTAAGCAACAAGCAGATGACATAGTTGGTGTAATAAGAAAGATGGTGAAAGATGCATGTAGTACATACATATCAATATATTCCAAACCAAACGGAGAATACAGAGCTAAAAGGAAAATGGAAAATATAATATCATGGTGCTCTACACCTTGATCCCTCATAAACCCCAACAGTTAGCATTAATATTAGAAAAAAGTCCAACATCGAGGTACCATTCCAGATCATGCCAAACGGCAACAAAAGTAAATATGACCCAAACATTGAACACCTGTCCACCAAGTGGAACATACAAGAATCTCCGGTCCATTCTTTGCTGAAGCCCAGACCATTCTTACCCGCCACCTTTGTCTCGTCGCTTTCCCAGTTTCCCCTTTCCGTCGCGCCAAGGAACCATCATAATATCATATATTCACCTCCTCGCACAGATCGATCAACGAGAAAGTATCACTACCTACCAAACCTCTCCCTTCGTTCTAATAACTCATCCCGCCATTTTCTTTATGATTCTATCCCCCATCTCTTAGAATCAAACTAGCGAGAGCAGGATGGAGCAACATTACCAAGAAATCAAACACGAACCGCCACAAGAACATTCACAGAAGACGACCCCCAAGGCGGCTATAACTCCATCGAAACCTTGGTCGTCGAGAACAAATCGCTACCTTGCCTGCTTCCAACCACCACTCAGTATCCCCGGTCGCGGCATCTGCCACTTCTCCCTCCTCAAACGGCAAAGCACCACCGCACCCACGCCCGTCTCACTTCTTGAAAAAAATATCTCCTCCCTTGCCGCCAACGCGCACTTCCGGCAATGCTGTCAGGCGAACCCTCTCCGGAGAGTACAATGTCCTCCCGCTTCCAACTGCCAGGAGCTTACTGACCGAACCCAGCACCACCCCTCTCCGATCCTTCCCCTTCCTCCGACGTTGCTCCAATGCACCTCTCGCCAATTCACCGCCGCCGCTGCCTGGAAACGCTAACCTCAACTCGTCTATCCCCGTGGATGTACCTCCGTCCGCGTCATCCCCGAATCTCCGCACGGAGTCTCGGTCTCCTTCGCAGCAGGGGATGAACTCGTCTCCCCGAACATCGCCTTACTTCCCACGTCACCTTCTCACCCGATCGGTTTCTGACCCGAACCCGATTTGTGGAGTCCAACTCAAGAAACGCAGAAGGAACTCACCGGTGACGTTCCCAAGAAACCATTCGACTTCACCAACGCCGGGAACTTCTTGCGTCACCGTCACCGACGATAGCCCTGTCCAAGGTTTGGTGATCTTTTCTTTGTTATTTTCCAGGTTAAGATTATTTATTATAGGGTTTTACGACTGCTTGAATAATTTTCTTTCAATCGGGACCCATGATGAGTGCAGAGATTGAAGACCGAGAGAATGAGAGAAATGCGTCGATGGTTCGATGAAATGATTCACGAACAAGAGATAGGCTCTGCTGGTGGTGGTTCCGATCAAGGTGAATTCTCCACGGAGATGGAGGTGCCTGGTCTGTCTGCTGCTAGGTACCAGACCGAAGAGGTCGAACTGAAGGATAATGGAGAATCAAATTTAGCGGTAGTGGCTGCTGGGAAGAGGATGGCTGTGATGGAATGATCAATGGAGGTGAAGAAGCGGGGAGATCAGAAGCTGAAGAAAAGGAAGAAGAGGATCTGGTGCTGGCAGAGATGATTGGGGATAGAATCCATCTCAAGTTCAAGTGCAGGTGCGGATCTGGTTACGAAGTGCTTCTTGTTGGCGAGAATTGCTACTACAAGCTCTTGTAAACTGTTCAACTAAAGTTTCTCGGCGACAACAAAGAACAACAGCACGCTGTTCTTCTATTTGTCCGATTCGTATAGTCAAAGATTTGTTACTCGTTTTGTATTGATATCCTGTGAAGTTGGAGTAACATTGATTTTGTTCGTTTGTCAAATTTTCTGTGTTAGGATTGTTCGTTTGTCAATATAAATTGTGTTTTCGTTTTCTGCGGTATATTGTGTTGTTTGTTTAGTTTTGTATGGTATTTTGTGCAGTTTGAATCATTTTGTACCATTCGTTTGTCAAACATTGTGTTTCTCATATTGTATGGTATCCTGAAAAGATTGCTTGTTCGACTGTTGAAGGAATTATTGAAAGTGAAGACTACTGGAGAAAATATGTGTGCTTCAAGGTAAAGGATAACATACAGAGGCATATAGAGAGAGAGAGACTGCTACAGCTACCGTAATATACAAAGGCTGCTAACAAGTAATCCAACTATTAATTAATACTATAATCTAACCCCCCTAGTCAACTATTATTTGGTTGACTAGACTTTCCTTTTATTATATTAACTTTAAATGATTATAATTTTTAAAATATAAGTTCAACATGAAAAAAGTATATCATTGTTCATCTATATTCAAACTCTTTAAAACAAGACCAAACGTGAATATGTTTTGATAACTTTAAAATTTTTATTATTACATGTATACATTGCTCATATCGATGAGACTTATGATTCATTATATACAATTTAAAATACATCATAGAGCAATAATAATACACCATAAAAAATAATGATCTATTATTGGTCCGAAATTGATATGTGAGGAAGATATATGATTCATTATAAAAGGCTTGACATACATAATATAAATAATATACGCCACGGAACAATAAAAGATACATCACCAACAATAATAATTTTTTTACTGGTTCTGAAATTTATTATCTAATTCACCGCTTATTAGTTAATGAATCATAAATATCTAAATTAATGTATCATATCATATCATCATAAAACATATAAATAATACATCACAAAACAGTAATAAAAATAATAATTTTTATTGGTTCTAAAGTTTGTTATATAATTCACAACTTATTAGATCATAATATCAATTTAATGAATCATAATATCAAAATTAATGAATCATATGTTATAATAGTGTATCATCGCAAACAAATAAAAAATTAAACAAAAAAAACACAAAATAATATTTAGTATGTATGAAAAATACATGATTCACCATATAAGGTTTAAACTACACCATACAAGTTACAACAATAACAATACACTACAAAACAATAATGATTTTTTATTGGTTCCAAAGTTTGTTACATAATTCACGACTTGTTAGTTAATGAATCATAATATTAATTTTAAATTTTAATGAATCATAATTTCAAAATTAATGAATTATATTATCATTTTAGTGTATCGTCGTTAACATGTAAAAAAAATTGTCAAAAACATATTCATAACTGGTCTTGTTTGAAGGAGCTTGAATGTAGGTGAACAATGATATAATTTTTTCATTTTGAACTATATATTAAAAGTTACAACCATTTAAAGTTTATATAATAAAAAGACAGTCTAGTCAAAAAATAGTCCAGTTAGCAGCTGAATGGGAATGTCAAATCACTAGACTGCACAATAGTGGGTATGGGTGTGCCGCAACTTCGTATTTGCACTTGGGCATAGCGATGCAAAAGACTTGCTATGAGAATGAATCTATCCATTTTCATGTCAAGTTTGTGGAAAACTGATAGCCTCAGCCTGATAGACTCTTTGTCATAATATCAGCGAGCTGAAGCATTACGGGTATGTGTTCAACTTGAGTTAGTCCTTCCAGGACCTTCTCCCGCACCATATAGACATTAATGGTGGCCACGGTTCCGGTTCCGGAAAATGTGTATTCGGATTCGGAACCGGTCCTGGGCGGTTCCGGGGCGGTTCCAGTTCTGGTTCTGGAACTCTGTATTCGCTTCGGATTCGCTCAAATCAACGGTTCCGACCGTTTCCGGAGCGGTTCCCGTTCCGATCGGTTCCGACCGGTTCCGGGGCGGTTCCGGAAAGATTCTATGGGCTCCAGTTTCTTCGTTTTTACTCCGATTTTAGATTCGTTTGCGCACACACGTTGCTCTTTTCGTCTAGTTTACTCGTACCTAGGTTATTCCTCAAGTTTATAATCTTAAATGTGTAAGAACCAAAGACTTAAATTTTGTATTGAATTTGCAAAAATTAAAGAGCAAAACGGATTTTATTATATGATTCACTGCCTCGTTAAAACCTTATTAGGTAAAAACCCATGGGAAAACCCTAATAAGGAAAAAGTGTACAGCTACTAATAGGCTACTTTGGCCGGTTCCGGGCGGTTCCTGTTCCGGTTCCACCGGTTCTGGTTCTGGTTCCACGGTTCCGAATCCGACGTGAATCCAAGCGGTTCCAGGCGGTTCCGGGCGGTTCCGGTTCCGGTCCCGGTTCGGTCCCGAATCTCAAATTTGTATTCGGATTCGATTCGCAAAGGGGTAGTTCCGGTTCCAAATCGGTTCCGGCCCGGTTCCGGCCGTTCCGGTTCCAATCGGTTCCGGGTAGAACCGCCGGTTCCGGGTAGATTCGGATTCGGTGGCCACCATTAATAGACATCCAACTCATTCATGAATGAGCACTGGGTAGCGGGATATGAACACAATTGAATTGTTGTCTGACTTCAAGGTGTTATATTATTAACCTTCAATTCTGACAGAAGACTAGACAACCAACAGAATTCTGTTATGACTCTCCTGATGGAGCGATTTCTGCTTCTACGGTTGATAGAGACACACTGAACTGCTTCTTGCACTTCCAGTGATAGGTGAGCCCCCAAATGAATAATATAATCGCTTATTGATCTCCTGGTATATGGGCAAGTAGCTCAGTCTGCATCACAGTAGGCCAGTAGTTGCAAATTAGAGTCATTGTTATAGAAAACACCATATTCCATTGTACCTGAGAGATAATTGCAGCACATGTATGGCGGCCTGTCAGTGCTCTTTGCCAGGTTTTTTGAAGGAATCGGCTTAAATACTGAGCAGCAAAGCAAATGTCTAGCCTGCTATTCGTAAGAAAATTTAATTTTCCTACAAGCTGTCTGTACTCAATGGGGTTTCCAGAGGGGAATCAGCTCCTTATGGAGTTTTTAACCTGTTTTTAACGGGGCAACAGCAGCTTTGATGTGCAAACAATCATACTGTTTGAGTATATCATGCATAAATTTCCTTTGGGTCATAACTACTCCTTTGGAAGAGTACAAAATTTCATTCACAGAAAGTAATTTAACTTCTTCCAGGTCCTTGATTTTGAATTCTTTATCCAAGGGTATCTTGAGTTTCTTAATTGGGAAAATTCGCAAGATACCAATGTTAACGTTTCTAATTCACAAAATACCACTGTTTTTTTTGTAATTCAGCTTTAAAAACATGCTTAAACGTTGTCCAAAATTGATGAAACTTTACATGGACGATGCTAAAATGTTATATTTTTTTGGTCCAATATCAAATTTGAAGTTTTTTAAGCTCGTATGTGACATGTGGGACGCAATGAACATGTCTGCATTACAAAAAAACAGTGGTATTTATGAATTAGAAACTTAAACAGTGGTATCTTGTGAATTTTCCCTTCTTAATTTCACTAACAGAATTTCCCGCAACAAGTAAATCATCAACAAAGCTAGCATGTATATGATAGTATCATGCTTATGTCTTATCATCAAAGAATAGTAAAATAAGTGACTGAACATAGCCAAGACCTTGCAAGAAAATGGTCAACTTTTCATACCACTGCCTAGATGACTGTTTTAATCCATATAAAGCTTTGTTAGTTTGCAAACAACATTCTAATTTTTATGATTTAACCCTTTAGAGAACAATCATATAAACATGCTCATCAAGATTTCCATGGAGAAATGCATTATTTACATCCATTTGATCCAAAACCCAACCCTTTTTTTACAGCAACAATAACTAATGCCCGGATGGTTGTCATCTTATTGTGCAATTTGTAGTAAGGTGTTTGAAAATTGATCACACGTACTGGCAATCTGTTTATTAGCATCGTATCATGAAGAATGCAATCCCCCCAAAAATTTATATTCACACCAGATTGATAATAAAGGGCCCTAGCAACTTCTAGAAGATGTCTATGTTTCCTCTCAACAATTCCGTATGCACAAGATTTTTGATGCATGATTCCAAGACTTTTAAAATAAATGTTTCCATCTCTACTAGGACCAAGTTCAGGAGCATTGTCACTGCGAACAAGTTTTGCCTTTCTTTCAAATTCCTTTCTACAAAGTAATGAAATTACAGAGAACTTGAAACGCTTTTGATTTATTACAAGCAAGTGAGTCCAAGTGTGTTCTAGTAAAGATCATCTGGTTAGAAATTTTTTCTTGTTGTCATAAGTAACATCTCTAAATGGTTCTACTATATCAACGTGAATCAATTCGAAGGGAACAGAAGTTTTCATTTCCTTTTGATCAAACTTCAGTCTTACAGCTTTTGCTTTAAAGCAAACATCACATGCCAAAGTATTGAGTAAGTTAGTATAGCTAACATCAGGAATAAGCTTGAGTTTATTCAAGGAAGCGTGAACTAGCTTTCTATGCCATTTCAAAACAGAACCCTCAAGTTTACTCCTAACAGATGCTAATACAAAATGATTAACAGAATAACCAAATTTTTGTCTTTAAAGAAAACATCTAGACTAGTTTCATCAAGCAAGTACAACCCACGAGTGATATTCCTATTTTCTTTTCCTGCATCTCCTAGTCTCTTGGTCCTGCATAAGACACGCATCAAGGTGGAACATGATAGGCATATTAATTTGTTCTACTGGTCTATTAACAGACAACAGATTAAACTTAAAGGAAGGAGTATAAAGAACTTTCTGCAAGGTGAATTTCTTCCCAATCTGAACATTTCCTTCGATGCTAGTAATTTCAGATTTATTGTTAGGAAGGGTGATGAATTGTTGCCTTTCAATAACTTTAGAATCTTTAAGCCAGCTTAGTTACCGTTAAGTTCTCAATTGCACCACTATCTAAAATCCAGGAACATTTAAGAATATCTATAATCTTAGGTCTGCTACTCGTAAGGCAGTAAAGAAAATTAGAGTCGAAGTTACCAACAAATCCGCAATAATCATCCTGATTGGGTTGCTCCTTGTGATTCGTCACCGATAGATAGCCGACAAGGTCCAGGAGTTGATCTCTGTTCAGGCTTTTTAGTTATGTATCGTCGAATGTAGTTTCTTCTTTTGGAAACTTCCGCCATCCAGAGCCACACCAGCAACACTCCTTGGTTTGATCGGCTTCCATGTTTTAGGTCGCCCATGAATCAGAAAGCAGGTTTCAGTGGTATGACCTCTCTTTCCAAAATGGTCACATAATAGATGAGCCTTCTTTAGATTTCCCTTATAGGTAGCGTCTGAATATTAAGTGAGGCCCGTATGTTTGTTATGGTCTTGGGCCAGTTTTCTATTTAGTTAAGTTTGGGCCAGTCTGCTATCTGTTATTAGGCTGTCTTTTACAGATGAGTCCAGAAACATGTAAATCTGTAATACTGTCCTTACTATAAATAGGACTTATACACTGAATACAAGGACAATATGACAGATTCCCAAAACCCTATTCACGCTTTTTCATTTATGGTATCAGAGCTACAGTGAGGCGCTGTAGCTACCAATGGCGGCTAATGTGCCTCTCAACAATGACGTGACTTCTGAGACTCCTGAGTAAATTCAGGGACGTCAGGAGCAAATTCTGGCCGAATTCCAGCAGAGAGCAACCCTTCATCCTTCCAGACGACTGGTACTGGTACGCAATCAGTGTTAAGTGCAGCTGGAAATTTGATTAAACTTTCTCAAACAAATTTCAGTCTATGGAAGACTACTATTGTTCCCTTTCTTAAAGGGAATGACCTTTTCAAGTTTGTCGACGGTACATACAATTGTCCTGCACAGTTCAAGGAAAATGGAGAATTAATTCAGATTTTCAAAAGTGGATTAATCAAGACCAGTTAATAATGTCGGTTATTCATATGTCTCTCACTGAGCAGATTATTATCTCTGTTGTTGGCTGTCAAACTCAAAACAATATGGGATAGATACATAACACGTATGCAGCTCAAACATCAGCTAATATGGGGCATCTGCATCTGCAGCTTGCAAATATATCAAAAGGGGGTGATGAGTCTATAACAGATTATTATAAAGGGTTCGTACCCTTTCTCACTCTCTTGGTGTTGCTGGTCACTATGTTTCAGACACTGAGTTTCAAACTTTCTTGTTGCGTGGCCTATCTTCTGAGTACAATCCAGTGACATCTATCATTATGGCTACTCGAGAGCAGCTAGCCCCTTTTGAGATACTTAGCACCCTGCTTCAATTCGAAGCTACACTAGCCCAACAGTCACAGAAATTAGAACAAGGAATAAGTGCTAATTCCACTATCACTACACTTCCAGAAACAACAATTCAAGAGGAAGAGGATACTATAGAGGCAATTACAGAGGAGGTTCCTCTCGTGGCAGAGGAAGGAATACCAACTCAAGAGGTGGAAACTCTAACCAGGGCCGTGGTTAGTGGAAACAGCTTCACTCTCTTTTCTGGTGGTCCTGATAATAGACCTCTTTGTCAGATATGTTACAAAAGGGGTCATGAAGCGCGTGATTGTTATCACCGTTTCAATCACTCATATCAGTCCATGCCTCCTCAATCATTCACAGCAAACTCTCTACATACAACACTGCTGACAGTTATGGTGATTGGCTCCCAGATACTGCTGCAAGCCATCACTTCACAGGGGATTTATCTAGGCTCAACCTGGGCTCTAGTGATTACAATGGCAGTGAAGCTATTTCCCTAGGAGATGGGTCAATGTTACCTATTTCACATCAGGGTATGGGTCTCTTTTCCACTCCTCACAAAACTTTCAAACGTAATCATGTTCTCTATAGCCCTTCTTTAACCAACATTTGCTATCTGTAAATAAATTCTGTGTCGCTAAAACCTTTTTTGAGTTTCATCCCTCTCACTTTCTTTTGAAGGACTGCAAAACCCACCAAATTTACTTCGAGGCCCTGTTAGACAAGGGGTTTACATTTTTCCTAAAGCTGCTGCTGAAGCACCAGTTTCTACTCAAGTCAATCTCAGTGTCAAGACTACCCCAACCGTGTGGCACTGGAGACTAGGGCACCCCTCTATATCTACTACTAGACATACTCTTAGTTCTTTTCAATTACCTGTGCTTAATAATACACCTTTGCAGTTTTGTTCAGCTTGTTGCATTGGTAAAAACCATGCTTTACCTCACTATATTTCTCCTAGCCGATCTCAACATCCTTTTGAGTTGTTATTTCTTGATGTTTGGGGCCCTGCCTATGTGAATTCAGTTGATGGTTTTAATATTATCTCCTAATCGTTGATGACTATTCTGGATATATGTGGCTATTTCCTATCTGTCTCAAATCTGAAGTTAAGAATATTGTGCATACTTTCTGTAATTTGGTGGAAAATTATCATCAATCAGCAATCAGATCAGTACAGACAGATGGAGGGGGAGAATTTCAAGCTCTCTCTACATTTTTTCAGCAAAAGGGTATTAGACATCGTCTCACATGCCCTCACTCTCATCAACAGAATGGATCTGTTGAAACACGACACAGACATGTTGTTGACAGAGGCATTACAATCTTGCTCAAGCCTCAATGCCTATTACCTTTTGGACCTATGCTTTCAAAACGGCCGTTTACCTGATGAACAGGCTTCCCACTCCACATCTGGGTGATAAATCTCCTTTTCAGTTGCTTTACAATTCAGTTCCTGACTATAGTTTCCTAAAGGTTTTTGGGTGCTCTTGTTTCCCTAACCTACGGCCGTTTCAGAGACATAAATTATCTCATAGATCCACCAAATGTGTATTCTTGGGTTACTCTCTCACCATTGTGGCTATCTATGCTATGACATCAGCAATAAGAAACTTTACATCTCAAGAGATGTGATTTTCCATGAAGAAGATTTTCCTTTTGCCTATATCTCTCCATCTTCTTCCTCTCAAAATGATCTCCGCACTTACACTTACTGATTCCATCCTTCAATCCCTCTTCCTCTTTACCTCAAACCTCCTGTCCAAACTCTCCACATACTGTGCCTCCTTCACCACCCACTTACCCTTCACCACCTAGCCCTGCTGTGTTGTTTCCTTCTCTACTGACACTCACACTTCTACTTCAACTGAGACACGCTCTCCTCTCAATGCAACACATTCTCCCTCAAATGAGACAACACTCTTCTCTCTCAATGAAACACAAAAACCATAGCTCCCCTGGCTCTATCTTTACCTGCAACCGCAGCCCCACCCACCCCCTTTGCCCCTACCCATCACCCTCACCATATGGTCACTAGATCCCAAACCAACTCTCTCAACCTCTCATTCACACGATGGCACCGTCAACTACCAAGCTCATCAAACTGACCTCACCACCATCCCTGATGACCCTACCCTAAAACAGGCAATGCAACACAAAGTTTGATTCAGGCCATGGAAAACGAGCTGAAAGCTCTCCATGAAAATCACACTTGGGATTTGGTTCCTAATCATCCCTCTTCAATATCATTGGTGTGCGATGGATTTTCAGGACTAAACGAACATCAGATGGCAAAAATTGACAGGAGAAAAGCGAGACTTGTGGCCCAAGGGTTTTCCCAAAGTCCAGGTTTTGATTATTCTGAAACCTTCAGTCCGGTTGTCAAACAGTCTACCATCAGATTGGTCATTTCTATTGCTGTTTCTAATCATTGGCCCCTTAAGCAACTTGATGTTCAAAATGCTTTTCTCCATGGGGATTTAGAAGAGAGGAGGTTTACACAAAACAGCCACCAGGTTTTGTCAATACACTGAATACAAGGACAATATGACAGATTCCCAAAACCCTATTCACGCTTTTTCATTACTGAAGACGTCTTTCCCGTGGAGAAGGCCATGGTCGTGGTTTCATCCTTCTGGCATCTGTGACCTTGCGTTGACGTTTGTCTTGAGCTACAAGGGCATACGTCTGATTGAGCGTGGGTTTAGGGCTCATTAACAATATGTTCCCCCTTGTCGTCGCAAATGTAGGGTTCAGTCCCATAAGGAACTTCATCGTCTTTCCTCCTCCAATAACTGAATGAAGGGTTCCCGTTCCGCGCAGACGCAAGAGGGAAGCTTCCTTATTGAAGCTTGTTGGTCCCATAAACCCTTAAGAGTGGTGAAATAGTTTGCAACACTCTCATCCTTCTGCCTTAGCTCTACTGCGAAACGACATATATCTGGACTCGGTTAGGCTGTTCGAACCTATCTTCAGACATTTCCACACTTTCGGTGTCGTGTCATAATACAAGACGCTTGGCAATATGCTTCTCCAGGTAATTCATGATCCAAACCATGATCATGTTGTCGCCTTCTCCCAATGATGAGCAAGCGTTGAATCATCAAATGGATTCTCGATCTTTCCTTATAGAAACGAAAATTGTTCTTCGCACCCAGGGCAATCGTCATCAGTGTCGGACCCAGACTTTTAAATTAGGTGTGTCAAACTTATAAATTCAGATTTTTGAAATAATAATAAGCTTTATAGATTATTATATTGAAGTTGTGATCATATTGACAATCACTAGTAGAATACAGATTTTTGGTAACAACAAAAAATCGTTACCCAAAATATAAATCGTTACTAATTTAATTTATTGTAATGACAAAAGTTGTTACATGTCGTTACACGTGATGACGTAACTAAGATCAATTAATTAATTGTAACGACTTTTATTCGTTATTAAAAATTATCATTAAAAAATATGATTTTGTAACAAGTATATCGTTACTGTAGTCTCAATTTTTTTAAAAATTTAATACTATCTTTGGTAACAAAATACTTGTCATTAATAACAACAAATTAAGTAATAAACTTTAGGGCCTTTGTTGTTCTTAGAGATAAAAAAGGTGGAAAGGTTGGAGTGCATAATAATCAAGATTAAGAAAATAAACAATATTAGGTGATGAAAGAAAGATACAATTAAAATATATATAAGGACTAAAACAAAAAACTAAAGCAAAATATAAAATACACACATTAAGAGTGATTTACAAAGTGAAATACAGTTATTATTAAGATCATTCTTTAGCCTTGAACTCAATTTATTTTACATATATTAGATGATATTTTGTAATGAAATAAAAAAATTACGTTAACCATATTTGAACTCAACTCATATTTATCAATACATAAGTGTCAAACCACCTAATTAAACATGATTAGTTATATATATAAATAAATTTTAGCTTTATTATGAATTGTATGTGTGTCAGTTGACACACTACGCTCTACATGGGTCCGCCCCTCATCGTCATTGCACGTTTCCATTCACCGAAATCTTCACCGTCAAACTTCCATGTGAGAATGGAGCTTGGTTGACCATTAGAGCTTATGTACAACGGATCTCCATATTGTATTGGGGATTTCTCGTTTCTTGATGTTTCTGATGCATCTCCTTCTGACGAGATTCCTTTTTCTTTATCAGTATCTTGATTTTTTTTTTGAAACAACAGTATCTTGATTCTTCTTTTCCATCGAAACTCGGCAGAAGAAAGAGCGCTCAACGGAATGTATTGAATGTAAAAGTATGTACTACAACCCTAGTTTACTTCTGATAAAGTAATGGAAATATTTAGTAGAAGATACTAACTAACCAAAAATACTAATTAACCAAATATATTAACCAAATATATCAATCTCTATAACCCACACTTGGTGTCCGGCACTATTTGACATGTCCATGCGTTGAATTTGTTCTTTGTTGTACCTTGTCACCGAGAAGAACTTTTTTTCAAACATTCTCAAGTTGCTCAGTAAGTATGAGTATCACGACATCACCAACTTGTTGAATTTTCTCGCGAACGAAGTAACAATCCATCTCAATGTTTTGCCTCTTTCGTGGAAAACAGGATTATGAACGATATGAATAGCTAACTGATTATCACACTTAACTGGTATTGGTGTAATACCATCAACCCCAAGTTCGTACAGAAGACGTGACAACCAAGTCAACTCCGCTGTGACCCGTCGGAGTGACCGATACTCTGCTTCTGCACTAGAAAGAGACACAGACCCTTGCTTCTTCGTCTTCTAGGAAATTGGACTGTCCCCCAGGAAAATATAATACCCAGACACCGACTTTCTAGTATTGGGACAAGCTTCCCAATCAGAATCACAATATGCCATTAATTTTAACTGTGAACATCTTCTACTGGCAAGTAATATCCCATAATTGATAGTTTCTTTAATATAGCAAAGGGCATGCAAGGCTGCCTCCATGTGAACATCTGTGGGATTCTGCATAAACTGACTCAAATTTTGAACTATATAGCTAATGTCAGGTTGAGTGTTAGACAAGTAATTGAGTTTTCCAACAAGGCGTCTATAAGTGGTAGGATCATACAAAAGATTTCCTTCAGCTGATAATAAATGCTTGCCCACGACCATAGGCCCTTGAACTATTCTCTTGTCTTGACACCCATATTCTTCAATGAGATCCAAGCCAAACTTACGTTGGGACAAAACATAACCACCATGTGCTGGAATAAACTCTATCCCCAAAAAATAGTGCAGAAATCCCAAATACTTGATCTTAAAGTTAAGATCCAAAGCATGTTTGATCTTGTCCACATCCTCTTGTTTTGCACCCACATTCAGAATATCATCAACATATACAGCAAGGAAAATTCTTCCACTACTTGTATCCTTGAAAAACAAAGAATAATCATTCCTTGACTGTGTAAAATGAAGTGTTTTGAGAAAACTCGCCAGCTTAGAAAACCATTGTCGCGAAGCTTACTTAAGACCGTACAACGATTTCTTAAGCAGGCAAGCTTTGTTAGTGGCTCCTTCAACATCTAATCCATTAGAAAGTCTCATGTAAACTTCCTCGTCCAAATCTCCATGCAAAAAGGTGTTATTCACATCGAGCTGATTAATAATCCAACCTTTGTGAAGAGCTGTGACAATAAGAGCTCGGATTGTTGTTAGCTTGACTACCGGTGAGAATGTTTCTGTGTAATCAAGGCCATGTCGTTGTGTGAACCCTTTAGCTACTAACCGCGCTTTGTATCTCTCCAATGACCCATCAGACTTGAGTTTGACTTTATAAACCCATTTGCACCCAATCACTTTCTTGTCTCGTGGTAAAGTGACAATATCCCAAGTATCATTTTGCTGAAGAGCTTGTAACTCTACGTGCATGGCCTCTCGCCAATGAACAAACTGAGATGCTTCTTTATAAGAATGTGGCTCTTTTATGTGACCTTAGAATCATCATAAATAGCAAACGATAATGCTATGCAAGTATCAGGCTTGACATCTGTAAGACTATCATACCCTGTAAGGAGATTTGTACCACTGCCATTATCTCTATAGACTCTTACATCCAAAACTTCTTGAAAAGTTGTACTACAAACATAGTCATCTAAATAACCAGGCCTATGACTCTCCCTACTAGAACTTCGAACCTGAGTCGTTTGGTCAGCAACATTAGGAGGCGTGGGCTGCTCTAAAGAAACAACCGAAGGCCCCCTTTCTTCATCATCAAGAAACATGTGAGCATTGTCTGTATGACTTTAAGTAGATGGATGAGAGATGTCACAACCTTTTATATCTCCTGCGTAAGGAAAAACATTAGGATGAAATTTAACATCCCTACAAACTTCTACTTCTCGTGTGTCAATGCTCAGAACCTTGTGTCCTTTCTTCCTAGGATCTTCCCCAAGATAAACACAAGCCTATCCTCTTGGTGCAAATTTTCCTTCCTTGTGAGTAACAAAGGTTCTATAAAACTAACATCCAAAGGGTTGGGTAGCATCATATGTAACCTTGTGCCCATATAAACTTTCAAATGGTGTCCTTCCCTCCAAAACCTTGGTAGAAAGTCGGTTGATTAAATAAGTGGCATGAAGAATGCATTCACCCCAATAAGCCAGTGGTACATTAGACTGAAAATACAAAGCTCTGTCAGTCTCCAAAAGATATCGATGTTTTCTCTCGACCACTGAATTTTGCTGCGGAGTATGAGCACAAGTGGTTTGATGAACAATACCTCTCTGTGAAAAATAATGTTTACCTTCATTGGAGCTACCAAGTTCCTTAGCATTATCTGTTCTGATAATCTTTACTTTTGCCTCAAATTGTCGTTCAACCATAATAACAAATTGTACGATTGTATCCCAGGCTGTACCCTTATCCTTTAGGAGCTGAACCCACGTGGTTTTGGTGAAGTCATCAACAAAACAAATAAAATATTTATAACCATTATGAGTTTCGACCTTGAAAGGACCCCAAACATCTATGTGAATCATCTCAAATGGTTTCTTCGTCTTTATGCAAGAATGACTGAACGACAACCGTTGGGCCCTACTCTTATAACAAACATCACAAGCGTAACCCAAATGAAAATCATACTACTTTATTAATCCCATTGCAACAAGCTTTTTGAGAGGTACATGTCCAAGTTTAATGTGTAACTCTCTTGCTTTAGAACTAATAAAAGAAACATCTTCTAAATGTGTACTACTATTGCAAATTGAGATTGGCCCATTATTATTCTCGGCCCTGACGGTAGCACCAAGATCTATGTAACACCCCAACTCAATCCAGATGTGGTCTCGCAACTTAACAGTATATATATAAACATGTCACAGCGGAATTCCTTACAATCCAGGACCTTGCCACGGTCTGACTACAGAATATACCGAACATTAGTACAACAATCTTAACCATATACATATCCTTCTTACAACCCCCTCACATCCTATACATCTTACTAACTCAAATTGCCATACGAGTGTACATGCACAACTCGTAGGCCACACTAAACCCTTAACAACTGAATCCTCTTCTTACTCTCGCGTCGGCCGCTTCCTGATGTACCTGTGTAGTAAAAACAGCCCCCAAAGGGGGTCAGCACGAATGCTGGTACGATCCCCTCATGGCCCCCAAGCTAACGTGGCTACGACGACTAATTGTCGATAGCATGGAGGTTGATTAAATGCACAACATAATAGTAAATGCTGTAAACAACAATCCATATATGAACAATCAAAGTTCACACACAATGAACGACTTAAATGCGTTCCCTTAATTGGAGAGTTAGTTATTTAACTCCTTAAGTAATGTTCCCTCTTAACCTTAGTCCATCCTTATCTCACCTTAATCTTAGTCTTATCTTAACCTTAGAAACAACCATCCTTTAATAAGGAGTGGATGTTGCTTATCTTAATCTTAATTATACAAATCATCCTTTAAAAGGAATGATTGTAACTTATCTTAATCTTAATTTAATCTTAATCTTAACAATACAAATCATCCTTTAAAAAGGAATGATTGTAACTTATCTTAATCTTAACAATACAAATCATCCTTTAAAAAGGAATGATTGTAACTTATCTTAATCTTAACTTATTCTCAGAATACAAACCGTTCCTGGAGGGGAATGGTTGTAGCCTAAGTCCAAACCTGGGATTTAGGTGATCCCACCGCACCATCTTAATGCCACCTACCCTGGACGGGAATCCAGCGTAGCTGAGCGGCAACCGGCCCTAGGCTACAAGTCCGAAGACAAGTCCTTAAGCGGAGGGCGGATCTGATTCAGATACCATCCCCCTTTTTCCTTAGCATGCATGACCGGAGATCGGTCCCGGGTTTCCTCACTCAAGTTCCAGTTAGTAATAGTCTCAAGACCATGTTTGTTGGTTAACCTCTTTCGGTTCATATCGTCCCTTATTAGGGGCGTTCCTTAGTCTCACTCAATTTCTTACTAAACATTGGTTAGTAAGTTCTCACGGTATGTTGTGTTAGTTTTCAAACATCACACAACAATACAATATTCATAATATTCCGGTTGCATGCTTTATCTTGTTTAGTGAGCACACAAAAACAGATAGCACACAAGCCGAGGGACACCTCGTTAGCAAGCAGGTCACAAGAAGAACTGTACCGTTCACCGTTGGCCGTTCAGTTGCTTAATCTCTTCCGGAGTCCAATTTCCAAGTCCTAAAACATTCATTCAGTTTTAGGTTGTTAATCACTTAACTTAATTCAACACTTAACTTATTAACTTGCTTAACTTACTTAACCCTTAATGATCCCCACCTAACACCTCTTAAGTCTTACAACTTAATCTTACAAACTTAATCTTAAACTTTTAAGTTAATTCTTAACTTAATCCCTTAGGTCTTTATACCTCTAATCATCATTGCCCCCTTAATGGGGTACCATTAATACCACTAAACTCTCTTAGGGTTTCTTTCTCTTTTTTTTTTTTTTTTTATGGTCCGACCGACCCACCGACCGACCCACCCCCTGGGTAGGTCGGCTGCAGAGAACATCCAACTTCACAGTTTCAGCAGCCCGACGACCCAGACTGGGGTCGGTCCCCTGGGTAGGTCGGCTGCAGAAACTTCCCATACATTGTCAAATTTTCTCCAAATTTTCCTCAAGCCTCCTAATGTGTTCTAACATCATTTGGCACATCCAACACACCTTATAACCTCCACCAAACTCATTAAAACAACTTCCAAAGATCTTCTCAAACATTTGCTCAATTCTTACAAACACTCCTAACATATCATATAATTCCTTACATTACCAACTTGTATCTTTACCAAAACTTCAACCAACCCAAGTGTTCCCTCCTTAACAGTTTGGGCACTCCATAAACATTATTTTCCATCTTCAGTTCATTTACCAAAACTTCCTCAAGTCATCTTACATAACCATGCACAAATTCCTCTCTTTTCAATTTGTTACTCATCATTCCTAAACTCTTGGGCATACCTAAACATTTCTTGTCATCCTCTTAGCACCTTAACCTTGTTCTTCTTTACCTTAACTATACTACAACCTCCTTGGACATTTCCACCTCCTTTTACTCACTTACTCACCATTCTCACGATCATACGCTCTTTTACATTCCTAGTCATTTTCCTTGATGACTTACAACATCCTCCTACCTTTTTCACTTCCATCACCCAAGTCCACACATTACCATTCAACTAAACCTTACTAGTCCACCACTAACATCATCACACTTACACAAGGTTCTCAAAACTCTCATTGTCTTACTCTCTAGTTCATACCTAAATCTCCTTAAGGCATTATACACCTTTCCTTAAAACTTATGCACAAGTCTTACATTCCTCATATCATGATTTTGGTGTGTTAGTACACTCGCCAATCCTCTAATTCCTCCTAGACATCTCTAGGTCACTCTAAACCTCAAGAACTCCTTAGTTAACTCATTTCCACCCAATTTTCTTTTCATGCTCCCTAGTAAACCCTAGGGCATATTAACTCACCACTACCACTTAAACACTTTGTTTTCTACTCAAATTTCGCCATAGCTTCCCTAGTATCTTATTATACCCAAACACATTATTTTTCCTCATTTAACCATCTCACACACCTCAAGTTCTTCCTCATCATATCTCATCACCCAAACCAACTCATTCACAACAAACTCAATATATTGCAATAAACTTAAATTGCATAGCACTAAGGCTCTTAAATGACATGGCTCTTAGGCCCTTAAATGACTTAAACTTAAACACTGAATTTCCCACATATATAAGCTTTCAACCTGCAAATACACTCATCAATCTCATAGTAGTTATAACGCTCTTAAAATCCACCTTAAACTTATATTACTAACTCATTCTCATTAGCTCCTTAATCACAAGTTCATAAGCTTGTTTAAGTTCTTCTTCTTAGGTTATATAACCCAATACACAATGTAAGCTCTAAGCCACATTGGTACTTATCTAAAACTCATTCCTTAAAACTTAAACCACCATTAGGTAAGCATTTTACCTTGTTTTCTCAAGCTTATCTTAACTTCCTCCTTAGACCTTCTTCTTGCATGAATCTCGGCCACCACTTAAATTCCCCTTGCCAATGTTCTAATCATTCAATGACTCATAGAGTAATAAACAATACACAACCTCAAGGAATAAAAACCTAGGTTAAAAATGTGTTTTAAGGTTATAATGAATATTTTACCTTGAAGTCTTAAGGTAGGCTTGGATATGAATCAGAAGGACCTCCTCTAGCCCTTGGAGAATAGAAAACAAGCTAGAAAAGGCATAAAAATGAAGCCCCATGAGTATAAATTTTCGGTAATGGAGAAGAATGGTGGAAACCTAGTTTTTCTTACATATTCTTTACCTTAAGAGAATGGAGAAGCTAATGAGCTCTTCAAACTTATTTTTCCCCCTTCAATGGCGATTTCCCATGGCTCCAAAATGAGGCTTTTCAAATTTGAAAAGATAGGAAGCAAGGCCTTGGTCTAACTAAGAGAAATCTATGCTTAGTTTTTGATTTGGAGCTAAAATGAGCAAGTTATGGACAAGGCAAGGTGAGGCAACCATGGAAGCTGCTTGGGACGGTTTGGAACAGAGGAAAAGAAGAAAAGAACCGTGGAAGAAGAAGAGAATGAAGAAGAGAGGAGAGAGGTAGGCTAATATAAGGTATTTGCTTTATAAAGCAAATAGTACTATTCTTCTTTTACTCTTCTTTTCCTTTATTTGCTTAGTCATATGGTGACTCCTAACATCAAAAAACCGGCCCCCTCTTGTAGTTGGAGATATTTATGGTCTTAGTTGACCATCTCATTGACTTATGTTGACTTAAGCTTAATTTGGGCACTATTTGGCACTATTCACTAATTAGTGCACATATTCGTGAAATTTTGATTTCCCATTGATTTAGGCTTCCTAATGTGATACTAATTAGTACACATGTTGATTAAGGTGTAATCATGGGCATTTAGCCACTCAAAACTTATTTCTAAGACAATTTCTCAAAAATGTGCTTAAAGACTTCTTAAAGCACATTTTGTGTTTTAACTTGTTTTCAAGCTTGGTTTTCTTTGGTAATTGATTTAAAATGACCATTAGAATATTACTAAGGTCTTATCATGATATTTGGGTACTCACTCAAGTCTCTCCAAGCTTAGAGCACGCTTTTGCCCTGATTGCCCTTAAGGCACTTTCTTGTGTTTTCCTTGGTTTAAATTGTCTACTAATCTTTCTAAGGCATATTTTAGCCTTACTACATCATGATTTGATGTTTACTTAGCATACTTAGGTTTGGGGTATTTCAATCTACTTCTCTGGCCTTTGTATTCTTGCTGCCCAAGCTTGCACGGCCCACACCGATTGAGTCCAGTACATACAAGCCAGCTTGAACCTTCCCGAGTTCTTTAGTCTCCCCCGTCATACGGTCCTGGAGAAAACATATAGTCGAACGAAAAATCACAGAGGAATTGCAATCATTAGTCAGATTCTTTACCGAAATTAAGCTAAATTTAAACTCCGAAACAAACAAAACGCCTGTGAGTCGAAGAACACTGCCAAACCCTACATCTCCAACCATTTCAACTCGTCGTGTTCTGCCGTCAGGCAAAACAATCATCTTCTTCGCTTGCAACTTTCTCAGGTTTGTAAAACATGTTTTATTTCCGGTTATGTGATTTGTGGATCCCGAATGGAGAATCCATCTGTCTTTAAGAAAGTTATGCGAACTAGTAAGGCAAATTTCGGTGCAATTAGACTTGTTACCTGAAAAGTTGTTGTAGCATGGTTCTTCTGATTTCAACCCTGAATTTACGGCGCGAATGAGCTCCGTAATTTGTTGAATCTGTTTCGAAGTGAATCCTTCTTCGTTGTTACTCTGCTCTGCTTGATCTTCTGATTTAACGTTGTTTGTATACCCCTTTCTCCTTCGTGCGAGAACATTATTTCTCCCATGGAGATGATAGCATTCGCTGTCTGTATGCCCCGACTTCTTACAATGACCACATCTCTGCCTCTGGTAACAGATTTGTAGGTAAGCCTTTTCCTGTCGATTTCACTCTTATTCCCGCTAGGGTTTCTTGGATTTTCTGTTTGTACTTGTTGTATTGCAATATTGTTTTTTTGTCGCTGTAACAGATTCTACTGTATTACAATATTGTTTTTTTTGGCTTGTAACAGATTCTGCTGTATTACAATATTGTAACAGATTCTGATGTAACATATTCTGTTGTATTGCAACATTTTTTTGTTGCTGCTATAACAGATATTCGATCTAGTGTATATTAAAGATGTTATCTGTTGCAATTGTGCGTAGAGAATGAATGTCTTTTGTTGCTATTTGATCCAGGTTTTGCAATTGTGCAGTTTCTGCACATCTGTTGCATATCTGTTGCAAGTCCGTCCTACGTTGCAATTGTGTAGCTATGTAATAAAAAAATTAAAAAAAACACTTTAGATTACGGTTATTGGGAAAACCGTAATCTAAAGTCCCTGACACATGGGACCGGAAATGGACCTTTAATTATGGTTTTAAACCGTAATTAAAGACGTCTCTGTCTTAGGTGACGCCCGCGTTGACTACGGTCTGAAACCGTAATTATACACGGTTATGGACCGTAATTAAAGGCCCTCATTCCACCAGTGATTATTTTCACTAGATATTTAGGATTAAAATAATACATTGGTACATATTATATTTTTCAAGTATATTTTAATATTACATTTTTATATCACTAAAATACACATAATAAGTATTAATTTACCGAAAATAAATATATAATAAAAATATGAAAAACATAGTCAATATGGAACTCATTTTGTGGAGAATGAGATTTCAAGAATTTTGATATATTTGGTTTATTTATATCATTATTAGTTTTAAAAATATTAAGATTTTAAAATTATAAGATTTAACTATTTATAGTTGACATATTATAATTGAAGAAAAAAAAAATTGTGGGTCCCATTTATGGGTTCTTAAAAGGTTCTTCCCCCAAGAACCTAAAATTAGAGTTCTTACCCCTCTCCCTTCCACCTCATATTTTTTTACTTAAGAACTATTGATAATCATGCTCTAACAGTAACCACAACAATACATAATTCCTTAACACTTCCCTATGTGTCATGTCACTAAAATACTACTCCCTCCGTCCTGAATTGACCGTCCTGTTTACTATTTGAACATGTCGTTTGACTTCAATTTTTAACTATAAGATAAATTAAATTTTGAAATTTAATTTTGCATATGAATCCTTACATCGAAAACTATATGTTACAAATTTAGTTTTATAATTATTTTATATTAATGTTTAATATTGAAGTGGAAAACGTGCCATAAAGCAAACAGACGGTCAATTCAGGACGGAGGGAGTAATATTTATTAGTTAAGAAACTTCTCTCATTACAATAGCAAAATTTATTAGCTTCTCTTTGCTTCCCACTTTTACTTTTTCTACTAGTTCAATATTATTTAATTGTACAACAAAGAGAAACGAGCACAAATATCGATGCCTTGCACATGAGGGAGGAGATTGGTGCAGTGAGTGCTGACCAACGAACAATAAAAACAAAGCAAAGTACAATTCTTATCTAAGGAACTATGAGAGAGAAGATGAGTTAATTCAACTCTACTGTAGAGGTTTTTCTTTTTTTTTCTTGTTGACATATAGAGTTGAATCAACTATGTTGTAGTTGCTCTAAGACTGCTAACAACTAACCTAACTAATTAATTAATATAATCTAATAATTGTGTACTACGTATGAGCGAAGTCCTTCATGATTTGAATATTTCTACTTCTAGACATTCTCTCACTCTCCTCACTCTTGTATGAGTTCCCGTATTTAGGCTTCTCCATTTGGTACAATTTTTTTCTTTTTAAAGTTTATCTTTCCTTTTGTTTAGGTAATTTTATCGTGGATAGTGCTTAAGAAAAAATTGTTGTTCAAATGGATATATGTGTGGCACTAAAGATGGTGATGGAACAAAATAACCAAAACACTAAATTGATGGACTTCATAAATTCCGCAAATAGATGAAGGTTGTCTTTAAAACACTACGCACGGGTTTCCAATACATGCAGTTGAAATTAAAAAAAAAAACAAATGCCCTTGCTCTTATCTATAATTTCAAATATACGAGACATTAAAAAACCAAATAGGGTCTTATTTCTCTCACATCTCTCTAGAAACGGTATCGAATGTCAAACCCGGATGAAAATTATGCTGAGAAAACATATGAGTGGCATAATCAGAGGTGTTTTTGTCGATTTAAAAAATATTGTTGAATATGTCTTGAATCTATATTGTTGGCATATAAGGCACAGTGGGCGCGCGGGCACGAGCGGGTGCACGGGTGTGGTGGGCGCACGCAGTGACTGTAGCAGATATATGTTATTATCTTTACCTAGACAGTGTACCTATCATTTTGCAGAATAGTGAATGTGTGGGTTGTCGATCTCAGGGACCTCATTCAATTAAGACCATTTACTAATCTAACTGAGAAACCAAACTAAATTAAACTAAGAAAAACAAGAAACATCACTTTTCAGGTTTAATTCAATTAAAAGACTGACTCAATAAACAAATAATAAAATAATAAAACAGTAAAAATAAACTAAATAAATAATGAAACTCTTAAATCTTAAGATGCACCCCAGATTGTTCTACAAACCTTCACTTTATAAATCATTAATACACTCTCCCCTAACTCTACAATAAACTCAGGAATCTTAATTAATCCATTGATCATTCCTGTACAACGAATCCTAACTGCCAGAAATAAAAAACCACAAACCATGCTCAAGTCAATTCTAACCAATCGCTTTATAACCAATTCCTATTAGAGACAGATTAACCTATAGGCAAACCATGCTTCTAGTTGTTAATCTGGTTTAACTTCCTATGTCTTGTTAACTAATCTCAACGCCGCATTTTGATTACAAAACTACAAATATTGCTTTAATAATTGATCAGAAAATTAAAACAAATGATGAACATGAATTAAACTACTAAACGACAGCAAGCCAGCCAGTATCCATGAGATCAAAACCACCGAACGACAGGGAAGTTAATAATTAGACTCCTCCTAATCTAAACTGCTTAAAATTTAATGTCGATTGTGCCACTAACTCTTCCCTTAATATTGCAGCAATTAGTGGCATTTGCAGAAACCCCCTAGGGGAGTGGGTGGTCGGGTTTGTGGAGGTGCTTGAAGAGCTAGATGTACTGCATTTGAAAGCTAGAGCCATCCTCAAAGCGGCTACAATTACCAAAGAATTACAACTATCCTCTATAGATATTTGTTTTGATTCGCTACTTTGTGTGGATCTGTTCAGTTCTTGTAATTTTTACCACCCCTTGAGGCCTATCATCTATCTCTGTAAAAGTCTAATGTCTCAATGCGTGGGGTGTAATATCAGTTTTCACCCAAGATCTAGTAATAAGGCAGCGGACCGATTGGCTAAAGTAGGACCAGGTTGGGTGAGGGGTTCTTACAGTTTTTCGTCTCTTGGTTGTCTTCTCAGCTTGCTGATGATTGTAACAATGATTAATCTTAATATAAGTAGGCTCTGCCTCCCAGTTTAACAAAAAAAAACTAATCTCAACGCCGCATTTTGATTACAAAACTACAAATATTGCTTTAATAATTTATCAGAAAATTAAAACACATGATGAACAGGAATTAAACTACTGCATTAATGAATTAGTGAAAAGATTACAAAATAAATATTAACTTCCTATGTACTCCTGCTCCTCGTTCTGATTCCGGCTTCATGTCGGTGCAACAACAGTGAATTATGGATGTGTGGTGCGGTGTGGTGTGTATGGAGGTGATGGATACGGTGGCGGTGAAGATGGTGTATGGTAGAGGTGTGCAATGACGTGTGATTATGGTGGTAATGTGATGGTTGTGGCTCGGTGGTCTAGTGAGTATTGGCGTGGTGATCGTGGATGATTCGGTGAAGAGAATAAATGTGGAGGCACAGACCTCTGTTGAGGCATGATCTTCATTTGCAACCCTAACTTGCGTATATAAACACCACCGATCGATTGATTTTAAATTTTTATCTATTAATTCTCTGAAACGTCGTGTTGAGAGTTGCTCTATCGGTCGCATCCAGACTTGCATCCGAATGAGCAAGTCCGGACGTCTCTGTATTAAGCCACGCAAGATTCTTCCTCTGACGCGTCCGGACATGCGTCCGAGTCTGAAGTCCGGACGCGTCTGTGTGTGACGTCCGACCCACATGTCTGGATGAAAGTTTGGACGCCTATATGTTTAGCCTGCGCTGGAATTCTGGACATGTGTCCGGATTGACATGTACGGACACCTCTTGGAAAACTATCGGTACTTGTTCGAACTTGCAGGTTCGTATTAGCTCCATTTCGCTCCCCGTTTGTTAGGTTAGAATCTTCATGAGAAATTCTATGCATTTCCAAGACATTTCATTGCGTTAGGCACATAATGTGCATCAATTTACATCAAAACATAAATCTAAGGAAAACATATGATAAGTGAGAAATATTACATGAATAGTTATGAAAATAGGAAGAATTAAAGCCCTAAAAGTAGATGTATTTTGCACTTATCAGTGACACAAGAACGACACACTCGGGCGTGGGCATTGGTGCATTGGGCACATGGGGGTGCGGGCGTGGTGGGCACGAAGGCATAGGGGCATTGGACGTGTGCGGAGGCACGAGCACCTGAGCGTCGGACGCTAAGGTGTGGGTGAACATTGATAAGTGGGGAATCTATATTTATGTGCTCTAATTGTGTATTAATTTAAGATATAATGCTATAACCTGTCCCACTTAAGTGCTTAATTATTAATGCAAAGAATATCCCTCACGTGTGGTTTTTATGCTAAAATAGATTAAAATGCTTAAGGA
This sequence comes from Limonium bicolor, assembly GCA_023374045.1. NCBI lineage: Eukaryota > Viridiplantae > Streptophyta > Magnoliopsida > Caryophyllales > Plumbaginaceae > Limonium > Limonium bicolor. The sequence goes on along the minus strand of CM041779.1, from coordinate 26,982,679 downwards.
AAGGTCAAGGAGTGTGTGGTGAGAGCTTAAGGATCAAGACGGGACCGGAGGAGAGTCAAAACAGCTCTTTTGGTGCAATTTAGGGCTGGTCCGGACCTCTGTCCGGACATATAGGTTCGGACTAACCCCAAGAGTCAAAAACTTATACGGGTAAAAAGCTAACGACAAGTGTACTGGTCTAACATAACAAACTTTTCTAAAGTGTCATTCTAGGTTATCAAACCAAAGGTTGCGGTGTCTAGTTAAGTCTCTATCTAAATGTAACTATTAATTTAATGAAATCAATATCCAGAAATTTGAGGGTTTGATTGTAAAATTAATAAACTAAAATAAAACAGTAAAAGGTTGATCTTTGATGAAATAACAAAGGAATGCTGATTTACTACTTCCCCTAGTTCTTCAGTTCTCATTCCTATGTGATATCCTAATTTTAGATTGCAACATTAAATCTTAATAAATCCACATCCGGTCTCCCACTCAGTGGATTCTTATTAGCAATTACCAAATCCTAACTCTCGCTACAAATTTTCTAATTACTTACAATGTTAAGGTCACATCCGGTTTGATAGTCAGTTAATATGTAAACTAGTATTGTTCCTGTAGTCTATTGAATGTCTCACTTCTCACTTGTAAGTGAACAAACTTATAACTATCAATTGTGCGGATCACAAGAGATTGATAATTTAAACAACGAACAATACTACAATCTTCAGTAAATCAGTTGTAAACACAAAAGGAAGTAAAATTCACAACCTAGGGATCCATAGTAAACTAATATTCAAGCTAACTACTTAGACATAGAGAACAAAGAAATAACAAAAGAAAAAAATGAATAAAGCCATCAAATTTGTTGTGGAATCGATGACAAAATCCAATCCTGCCCCCACCGCTCTCTGTCTCCAATCGGTCTCTTTGTACTGTGTATATGCCCGCTGTTTGCTATGTCTAGGTCAAAGATCAATATCACCAAAAGATATCTTGATCAATTGTTGCGTTTTAGTTTATATACTTCCACCTCTTTCCTTCAAAAAGCAACATCTGATTATTTATGAAGATGACCCGGGAGTTTTTCCTTGCTAAACACCCAGACCAACATATGAGGTTATGCGCGCGAGAGAAATTTAGCTTGGTCTAGGAATTTTCCAAGCATATATACTTGGACCTGGTGCAAAATAAGGCAAAAAGTTTCCTTTGTTGATGGTCCGGGTATGCTTATAAGTACATACACTCAGACCACTGAGAATCAGATAGTAGACAACTCTCGAGGTGGGTCCGGACCTATATGTCTTAAGAGAGATTCGGACCTATATGTATGAAGAGAGGTTCGGACCTATATGTCCAAACAGAGGTCTGAACCAGCCCTAAATTGCACCAGAAGCTGTTTGGACTCTCGTTCGGTCCCGTCTTGATCCTTAATCTCCGGCACACAGTCCTAGACCTTTCTTCAACATTTTAACTCATGTTAGCATAAAAACCACACGTGAGGTGCATTTAACATAATTAAGCACTTAAGTGGGAAAACTTATTACATTATATCCTAAACTAATAAACAACTAAAGCACATAAATATAGATAGATTTCCCACTTATCACGTGTCACACGCAAGCGATGGTGATCGGGCGCTGGGCACCAAGTGAACTAGCGGTTTGGTAGGGCTTGCCCAATTTTGCCAAGTTTTCCCCGTTCTTTGCCCTATTTTAACTCTTTTTGACCATTTTAAACCGGTTTTACCCATTTTGTCGGATTTTGACCGTTTTTTGCCTGAGTTTACTCAGTTTCAGGTATTACTTGTAGTTTGTCACACCTTTCAGCTATATATTATATTTTTGATATTTTAAACAAAGGACAAAATGGTCATTTTCTTGTTACGCGAATTGGAAACCCGACTGCGCGTACTGACACAGCTTTTTTATGGACCGCTATTTATTAAATGGATGAGATTATGTATCCTTCTCATATACTCGTCAAAGTTGTGTTTCTTATTTAATACAATCTTTATCTACCGGACCCGATGAAGTAAAGAGTATGGGTGACCAATACGTTATGAGACAAGCGTAGAGATGTCAATGGATCAGGTTTGGGTCGGGTGAAGCATCACCCACATCCTTCACTAGGATATATCATCCATCATTTGTCCATCTGTCACCCATTTATTCTTCATCCGGCATTCGTCCATCCGCGGATGATTCGGGTGGATCGGGGGAAACTTTTCTATATCATAAGCAATAATTTTTTAGTATGGTAATGAATATAAAATTTTTATGTATTGCTACAGATAAATATCTCTATATTTTAAGAAAGTTCACTCCAACATAGGAAAATATTCCATCAATATCAATAAGAAAATAAACATACGAAGTATCAAGTTGTGGGTTGTATAAGAGAGAAAATAAAAATGGACACTACGTAATTTACAAGTCTACAACTATTTTTTTTAGTATTTTTCAAAATCTTTTAAGGTCTATTTGGTTACTTGAAATCATTCAAAGTGTAACTTTGAACGGATGACCGATCGGGTTACGGATGAACTTTTTCACCCGAATCCGTCACCTGGTCATCCGTCACACGGTCCGTCTTCTGTTTATTTCGGGCTTTGATCCGTTTATTTAAATCAAATGGATCGGGTTAACATGTATTCGTTTGAAATTGTCATCCCTAGTCAAGCGCGCTACGCCCTTCCTATTGCTGGTTGGTGGTAGTAACAACAACGTCAAAATGGTGGGAAGGGTGCCCATTCAAACGTCCACAGACGTCTTTATTTTGCGCACTTTAGGTATAGCACCATTGACTTAGCCACCTTTTATCCAGTGGATGGCCACAACACTACCCCTCAAACAATGACCATAAATACCACCACAATCACCACCCACATTTCTTCTCATCCTCCTTAAATCCTTGATTCTCCTCTTCTAGATCTCTCCCCCTCCCCCATCTACTCACCAAGAACATGTCATCTCATTGGTCTTGTTCTCACTATGTCAACCGAATTCCAACCCAAAAACATGTCGTTGTCACCCATAACAATAATTGTTACTACAATACGCGACGACTTCCACTGCTATAAAATTATCTACCCTAGCTGGACATATGAGGATACCAAGAAAGGAGCTAATCTATGCACACATGGACAAGTGGTACTGATTGATGTTGAGACCTCTGCTCTACTAATTGAGAATACATCTTGGTTCACGGTTGATCTAAACACCCTATTCTTGACATCCACTTCGCCTCTCCTGGTGGCGACGGATGAGTCAAAACTGTTGCCCAAGTATCATAACCAGCATGCTGAATACATTATGCAGTGCCAACAATAAGATGAAGAATATGAGGAAACGGTACAGGACAAGAAGTAATACCTTGAGAACCACCCCAACTAATTCATCACCTCGTCATTGGTGTTTTTCAATCTATAAAGATGATGAAGATGAGAGCTTACAGCTTGAAAGGTGTTGCTGAGCTTCCCAATGTGAAGGAAAAGGGGTGGAGTGAGATTTAGGGTGAGAAGAGTTTGGTGACGGGAAATTCATGTAAAGTTTGGTTATGGATGGTAGGTCATCAAGAGGAACTAGTGAGAGTAACCGTAAGGGTTTAGTGATGATACATCGCACGTAGATTTTTTTTACACTGACCTTCATAGCATTAGATTAATGATAAGATACAACGTGGAACATCGTTACACCTCACACTGACTAACTATCATTGTCTACCTAAAATGGCTAGAGTATGCGCAGCCAAAGTACAATCCCAATTTACATGAGTCCACATGACCTGAAATGGAGATATAGATGTAAGAACATCGAGTAAAAAAGTTTAACTTCAGTTCTGACATCACTCATTCCCTTAAGGAAATTAACATTATAAAGACTATTTGTGAACATACGAACTAAGCGGGTTCCAATTCTAGTTGTCAATTCCAGACCAAAGATCAAGGCTTTCACCTCAACAGCTGCAACATCCCAAGGAGAAGAGCCCTAAGAGATTTCAGCAACAAAAATTTGTCCATCTGTTATCTTACACACCACACATATTCCAAACCCGTTTGCTCCCGCGCTGCCATCACCAATAACTTCAATCTCATCAGCCATAGCTTGTGACGGTTCCCCAACAACCCTAATTATTGGTGTCCTTATTGATAGTGTTGTATCTATAAATGTCAGAGCTTGATCCATCCCCAATCCACAGTCATGAACCCGACCATGTTGTATCAAAAGTGTTGGCATCTTATGAAACCATAGTTTCCAAAGAAGGGAACAAACTTTCTCAATGTAAGCTAAATCTTCTATTGAACAGAAAGAAGTAAATAGTTTCGCGTGGAAGCATCAAAAGTAATACTGCATCGGCGATCTAACCCTTTGATCTTCCACTATTTCTTAACTTTAGGACAATGCACGAAAACATGAACCATATCCTAAAATCCACCACAATAAGGACACCATTCTGTCACAAGATCACTACACCTTCGTTGGAGTAAGGCACGCTAAGGAACAATCCCTTGCAAGATTTTCCTTGAGAATAAATGGACCCGTTGGGGAAGGTTACACTTCCGGACTATATGCATGGCTCCACCTATTATACTCTTGTACAAAGTTGAAGTATCCTTTGGTGGTTTAATAGTGGATGCTAAATGATAAGCAGATCGAACTGAGAAATTTCCATTCTTAATCTCTTCCAAACACCAACCATGTTGCATTATTGAATGACTTAGGGTAGTTTTCGGGATACAAGCCACATCCTCCTCATTGAACCAAGCTCGAATCTGATCCATATCCCACCTTCTACTAAAGCCATTGATCAACCATGATACGTAGCCTTCATCTCTCACCACAGGCGGTAAGGTCCACTCTTAAGGCTTACCCGCTACTTTACTCAACAACCAGCTATCCATAATTCGAATGGTAGTACCGTTGCCTACCACTCTTCAAGCACCAGCATGAAGCAGATATTAAGAATCCTATATAGAGTGCCCCCTAAATGTGAGGGTAAAATATTTTGCATATTTCACCGTCAGAACTCTTGCCACCAGAAGATGCAGCTGCAGTAAAACCCTTCAACATTGGCGAGCTAATACTGCATCATTAAAGGAATGTAGGTCATGGAACCCCTAACCTCCATTGTTTAGGCTCTTACACAATTCGTTCCAACTGCGCCAATAAATACCTTTGCACACTAAGGATTCCGACCACCAGAACTTGTTGATAATGTCTTGTATTTCTTTGATTGAAGCATTCGATAGCCTGAAAACTCCCATGACATAGGACGGGATAGCTTGTAATATTGACTTAATTAAGATGCCACAATCAACTTGCGAGACTAGGAATTGCTAGTTCTGGATACGCTTATAAAATTTAACTCGAATATACCCAAATATTTGCTTCCTATGTCACCCAACTGCACTTAGGAACCCCAAGCCAAGATCATAAACTTCAAAGATGCTAGGGATTTGGTCCCGGTGATAAGTAGGCAAACCCGCCCAGAACATCAGATCAAATTTAGTCACGTCAATGCTTTGTCCCGAAGCTTCCCTGCATTCCTCACTCAAGTCCATCATTCTAGCAGTATATATTTGCCCTTCTGAACACAACACAATCATCTACAAAGAAAAGACTCATAACATCGAATCCCAAACCTCTACATATTCCACAAACTACACTAGATTAAGCGGTTATGCATAGGCTTGAGGATAAGGCATCCATACAACACACAAATGAAAATGGGGATAATGGGTCACCTTGTCTCAGGCCCCGCTACAGGCAAAATATTGTACATGTGTATCCATTGATTAATACTGCAAAAGAGATTGTAGTAATGCACTTCTGAACAGTGCAAATCCAGTCTCATGAAAGCTCATGCTTCGCAGAACCCCTAAGACAAAGACAATTCAACACGATCAAAGGCCTTGCCATATCCAGCCTCAACGCAAAGAACCCCTCTTGGTGACCTTAGAGGTCTTCATTAGGTGAATGAATTCATGGACAATGATAATTTTGTCAAAAAAATCAACCTGCATGAGATGAAAGCTCATTGATCATCCAAAATCACATTGTTCATAACATGTCTAACAGGATTCACTAGGATTCGGAAAATGAGGCGGTATATAGTATTAAACAATGAAATGGGTCTGAAGTCAGCTAAGGTGCAAGCCTATGCTTTTTTGGGAATAAGAGCAATGTGAGTATGATTGATACTAATGGGCATAAAATTTGTGTTTAGCACCCTAAGAATAGTGTTTATGAAGTCATCGCCAATTATATCCCAAAAATTCTTAAGAAAAATGCCATTGATGCAATTAGGGCTAGGAGCTTTCTTGTGGTGCGTATCCTTCATGCCATTCAAGACTTCTTCCCTATCATATGGTTTCCCAAGAGCTTTATGCGGATCAGTTGGAACCTAATTCTTTACACATGCGGACAGGTGAGGATTAGAATGAGGTGTTATAGTTGTAAACAGAATGTTAAAATAAGACCGAGCAACTTTTTCAATGAAACTATCATTGTCCATGAATTCATTCACCTACGACAGAAGGATTTGAAAGAGCAAAAGAAACTATTCTGAAATCAAAGTGATCGACGATAGAAGGATTTGAAAGTTTTATAATACAATACATTTCCAAGCACCAAATTCCTTATTACTACAAAAATTTACCCACATAAAAAAGATTCTTTAATGGAAGATGATTTGAAAGTAAGCCTATAACATTTCACAAGGTGGATTTTTGTCATTTTCATTATTTTTGGATATTCATACAAAATACAAATATATTCAACAAACCTGGGTAGATAACTAGATACATAAGCCCTATAACCCTTTTTACCGAACACCAACTAACAACCAAAATACTTTCAACCGATAATGGCATAGAGCATTGATCACAGTCTCCGACTATTGGTAAATAGTCTCACCTATCATATATATAACTCTGCGATTATTATTTTTATAAATGACTCCAAGCTCAGCTTAAGAGCGATACTAAGGTTCTAAATGAACCTTTCTCACAATACGATAGTGATGAGCTTTGAACCTAAGAATATAAACTCTGCGATTATGCTTTAGGTTTTTTCCTTTTAAATGGCAAGCCAAGTTCAACATTGAAGTATATAAATGTGCAACGATACAAATAGGAAAAATGTAAGATGTTGTACAATGCAAGGAAGAAGCACACCACATTAACACCATATCAACAACAAGCAAAATGCACCGTGATGGTGTTTATATCTGAAAATAATAATAAAAGAAAAAAATACAGTGTCTATATAGCATCTTGTACCTCTAGAACTCCACTTAGTAAACTATTAATTGTACTAATTATTAAAGTTGGAGCTTAATTAGGTTTTATTATGGTTGATCATAAATCGATAGGCTTTTTTATTGACCGATTCACTGGTAAAGAGACATTAAACTCCAGCTTTATGATGAGCCCATGTGGTTCAGGGGCACTAGTAAACAATTTCTTATACTCATGTTGTGAAACCTTTATTAATTGGATGTAAGCAAATAGTCACATTCTTCAAGTTCTATAAGTTATCCAGTGGCTAACTTGTAAATTGTAATAAACATTATTTTGCTCACCTATCTTCGAATATTAATAAGCTCGAGTTTAATTCGTATTTGTTTGTTCTTCTAATATCAACAATCTTTCATTTGGATAAGTGATTTCATTATGGACTTTTCCTAGTGGACTTGCTAGGGAAATCTTGGTAAGTAAACTCTATTATCGGTAAAATCAAGGTCATTGTGGAAAAAAATTCTCAACATCCTAAAATCAACGTTCAAACTTTAATGCATTACGATACTACTCCAGAGTCATCATGAACATGAATTATCTACATAATCATGAGTAACAATTGCTTTATGTTTCAAAAATCATTCACAACTGTCCATGCAAATTCACTATCAATTAGTAGTACTTGTAATCTATCATTTGTGATTTGAGAATGCTAATTCCACAATAGCAAGATTTTCAAAAAAACACTGGCATGAACAAGGAACAGGACGAAAAAAGATGAGAGTCACTCTTTGTCTTGCTCCGTGATTTTCTTATTCTTCTTTGTCTTTTTCACCGGTCGCCACTTCTTGTGGCACTGACCTGTTTGTTTTTGTCACTTAAACTTAATCTTTATCACAACACCCTGATCCATGGTAATTTTCCGTTTGAAAGATGGACAACCGGGAATTAATGAGCAAGTCGTCCAAGAAAATGCGGAGTCAGAGAGCTTGGAGATGAACATAGATAGCTGTCATCTGGAGTAACAGAATGTTTTGGCCTCCTCGTAGGAACTGCTTCATTCATTCAAGGAAATTGTCACGAATCGTCGAGACCAAAGGTCAGAATGAGAGGAAAATAGTGATTGGCTGGATTCGGTTTCTGATGGTGAAGAAGAGAATATGGAAGATGATGATCCCAAATGTCCCTCTATCCACATCTCGAAAGAACAGAAAATTTGGTACAGGAGCCCATGGCGAAATGCCATTATCATCAAACTTCTGGGAAAAAATTAATTTACCGATGATTGTACTCTATGATAGACTGAAGCACAGATGATGCCTCCATGGAGACTTTACGATGGACGACTTGATGAAGGGCTTTTACAAGGTCACATTCGCCAGCCAGGAGGATTTACTGTTCATGCTAACCGAAGGGCCGTGGCCGATCTTGGACCATTACCTCACTATTCGCAGATGGAAGCCCAATTCCAAATTCGGAAGCTCTAGCAAATCTTGAAGTTCTGGTTAGATTCCTAGATTTACCAAGTGAGTATTAAAATGAAGAGTTCTTAGGTATTCTTAGTTTGAAAGTTGGGAAGGTTAAAAAGGTCAATTTATCAATGGCGGGATTTGGTAAATGTTAATTAGCCAGGGTGGCTATAGAGGTGGACCTCACTAAACCGCTCCTAATCAAATACCGTTTTTGTCGCCGCACCATAAAGATAGAGTACGAAGGTTTACACCTTGTTTTCTTTTCTTGTGGGTATGTGTTACGGGCACAAGGATGTCACTGTCCTAATCGGGATCCTGAGGTTCATGTTCCATAGAGCAAAGGGGTTTGTCTTGTGCCGGAGAAATCTGTCGAGATTCCTTCTCATATCACAAGGGATTATGGGGATTGGATGGTGCCCAAGAAGGGCAATTCTTTCAAATCTACCCAAAAGAAAAGGCCATTGGACACAATCACTGACCGTAGTAAGACGCAAGGTGCTTCTCGTTTCAAGATTTTGAATAAAGTGGTCAGGCGGCTGTTTGAAGATGGAAAACTTTCAGCTAAATAAGTGGTCCCTTGCGCTAGGGTTCCTCGTGAAGATCGTGTTGATAGTCTTCTACTGAAATCGTCTACCCTGATAACAAATCCACTCAGTAAGTAAAATTATGACTCATTTTATGTTGACATTTCCAAGTCTGGATCTCTAGTCGTTAATCCCAGTATGGTTAAGTTTCATAATGTTGTGGTCCTGCGTGTTCAGACTCATTCTTCTCTGGAGAATACGTAGCTTTCTGACAGGTATCTAGTTTTAGTTATTAGATGGCCATTTATTTTGGAATATTATAGGTGCTCTTAGAGCTAGTTTCCATAGATCTTTAAGGGATCTTATTCGAGTAAAACGTTCCATGATTTTGGTGTTGGTTGAGCCGCGAATCAATGGAAGAAATGCTAATTGATTTGTAGTAGAATTAGGTTTGATAATGTCTTCCGAGAGGATGCCCATGGATTTAGTGGAGGCATCTAGGTATTATGGAAAACCCGATTAGCAATCAAATTCTCAGCTCAAATAGGCAATTTGTTCACTGTCAAGTTATAAACTCAGATAAAACCTATCTCTTGACTGATATCTATGCTAGCCCCAACCCTTCTCTGAGACAATAGATTTGGTGTGATATTAATCAGATTCAGGTTAGCAATGATGTTCCTTGGGTTTTGGGTGGGGATTTTAATGCCACTCTTAACCCTAATGATAGAAATCGCTCAACTGCTAGGAGTAGTGGGGTGGATCCTCTATTTAGGATTGAGTTCATAATCGAGGTCTTATTGACATGCCTGCTTCTGGCAATATTTACACCTGGACCAACGGCTCTTATAGGGCCAAGCTTGATAGAATTTTAGCATTTACGGATTTGTGCAATAAGTTCCCTAATGCTCTAGTTGAGAATCTCCCCAGGGCTATTTTTGATCATTGTCTAGTGCTATTGTCTCTTACTGATGATTTTAGGAGATGTCCAAAACCTAAACCCCTTAAATTTTTAGCTGTATGGTTTACCCACCCTGATTTTCATAGTTCTGTTTGTAACACCCCTACTATTAATACAGTCATTAACGTCCAATCTCCTTACTCATCAGATACACGCAGCGGATACTTACTTACATACATTGGGTGATACAATGCCGTTAGCCACCCACGTGACTAACAAGGCTTCTACTACTATATACAGCATCGGTCTGATGGACCGGAATCCCGAGTACTACACATCTATAATACATACTCCATTCATCAATCAAATACAACAATGCTCCATTCAGTACTTACTCCTCCATAATCCATACGATACAATATACTTAACCGAGTCTACTAGGATCCTTATACAATTACAATATCACTTCCAAGTTCATACATACTCACTAGGAGTCTACATCTACCCATTCCTCACAATTACTTACTTTCTAAAGTACAAGGGTGTGCCGCCAGTCTCTTACCTTGACCACATCCGCTTCAGGTACCTGCACACTAAAAACGCTCCCCCGAAGGGGTCAGCTTTCGCTGAGCATGATAACCGCATACCCCGCGTACTAGTGAGGGTACGCCGACCACTTGGTCGAATACATGCGGTTGATTTCATTCAAACATACATGCATACATGCTTTTATACAACAAAATACAATACATTACGCAAGGAATACATACATACAATTCAATACATACATGGTAATTCATACAAACCATCAGATACATACTCACCTTTCTGAAATCCACAGTACACGGTACAATATACAATACATACGCAATTCATACCAATCCAATAAACTTGTTAGCTCATATTGGTCCACCCGGGTTAATCGGGTGGAGATTACTCTTTTACTCGTTCCACATTACTTACGCATACATACTCATACATACTTACTTACGGATCCATACTTACTTACTCTTACTCTTACTCATGTTAAGTCGTCGGGACCTCCGGCCCGGGGACTACTCCGTCCCACCACCGGGATTTACTTGACTCACCAATCCGGGATGCTACCCATTTAAGGGATTTGGGCCGCGGACCAGTTAAGAGTCAGGAATTGCAGCCAACCTCTTGTGACTCCGCATCCTCACGCGTTGGCCGAAACTATATCGGACTTCTACTCATTCCAATTTACTCACTTAAGTTAGGAGTTAGGTAGTTAGGAATTAGTAGAAGTCAACATTCAACCACATACACAAATACAATATTCACTTACACATCCATACAAAACACAATACAATATACAAATACAATACGAGATACAAATACACATCATCATCTTTCACATATTTCATGAATTATACAAACTAGTGTTCAAGACAATAAATATCAAGAACACCTAGGTCAAGCACAAATAAGTGCAATAAAGTCCGGTTCATGCATTTATCTTATTTAGGTGATCAAATAAGCACACAAATCGGGGTAACCAGATTAGGATACAGGGCATGAAGAAATCATACCGTTCAACCGTTGTACTTGTATCCAACTTTCCTCCGGGTTCACAATCCAAGTCTAACATACATGTGATCGAGTGGTTAATTCCCTATGGGTAACCCAACACGTTTCATCCTTTATGTTTCCCATGTACCATTACTAGTTCCTTAGATTCATACTTAATTCCAAAATCATTTACTTCACATCATTTCTAAGCTCATTTTCTTAGGTTCTTATGTATATTATTTTCTCCTTACCATCATTATTCCCTATGGTTTACTGCTTAAGCCCAATTTTTTTTTTTTTACCGGACCTCCCCTGTGGGGCGGTCCCTAGGGGCGGTCCGAGACAGAAGCCATTTACGCTGCGAGATTCCAGTAGTACTGGACCTCCCCACAGGGGCGGTCCGTAGGGGCGGTCCGAGACAGAAAACCAATTTTTTTTTTTTAATCTTCTCTGCACTGGACCTCCCCTGTGGGGCGGCCCTAGGGGCGGTCCGAGACAGAAACGAATCCGTCCACTGAATTCGACTATGGACCTCCCCACAGGGGCGTCCATAGGGGCGGTCCACAACAGACCCTGTTTTAAAAGTGTTTTTCTACTCATTTTGGACTCCAAATTCACCCTAATTTTTTTTCCACTTGATCCACAATCTTTCCACATGTTTCCTACATGTTTAAACACCTTAATTCATCCACTAAATCCATTAAACAACTTACACAATTTCCTCATCTCATTTCAACACTTACAACAGTTTTTACTCTTCACTTGCTACAGATTTTATTCCCTTCTCTCTGCTACAGATTTTCCTCAACTCTTATCCTCCAATACTCTCTTAGCTAATGCCACTCTTAGCATCTTAAATACATTAGTTCACATCCTAAGTCCATCCCACTTACAAACTCATATCCAAATCTGTTGCAAGCTACGAAACACTCCATTTAAAACTCTCCAAATACAACCTAGCTACCACCTAGGTTACTCCTTTTCTTAAACACTTAGTCCTCTCATTCCTACACAAATTTGACAGTCTCCCCAGAATTCTTACTTAGCTCACACACTACTTCAGTTCACAATGGCTCATTTTCACAACCTGTATACCACACATTATACCACATGTCAACTCCACTACAACACCATAAATTCCTGCATACCCATTCAATACCCAATGTTTTCCCAAGCTTTTAAACATCATTTAAAAACTTCAAAACAGTTACATTACCATTCCTCATATCCACAACATACTTATATTCATTACCATATACACTCATTTTTACTGCACAAAAACTGTTACAATACCATACATAAAACTAGTTCAAGGTAAGCACAATTACCTTGTTTTGCTAGTTTCTTTCTTTCTTTCTTTCTCTCCTTCCTCCTTTCCTTCTACCTTGTTCTTCCTCACACAATACACAATGCTACAGCCACCATACCATACACAACTACTACTTAGCACATCCATTTTAACTAACCCTAGAATTTAGATGTTTTAAGGGTTTAGAAAGAGTATTACCTTCCAACCAATGTATGAGGTTCTTGACTAGCAAGAGAGCAAGATTCCGATCCCAATGGAGAAGCCAAAATCGGCTGGAGCATAAGGAACAAGGAGTTCAAAATCTGGAAATTTTCGTTTTGCCAACAAGGGCTAGAAAAGATGAGCTTTCAAGAATATTTTTACCTCAAATTAATAAGGAGATGAAGGTGGTTCTAATGGTGGTCTTGAAGCTCCAAATGCAGCACACCCATGGAGATGAACATGCTTGTTTTCGATTTTTGAAAAGAGGATAATGTTCTCCTTGATGAGAGGATTCCAATGGTACAAGTTTTGTAATTTTTGGAGAAGATTTGAGTAGTTAACAAGAGGAGAGAAGTGGGGTTGGTGTGGGAAATGGCAAATCGCCATTGCTGCTGCTTGCTTGGGGAAGAAGAGAAAATAGAGAGTGAGGGAGAAGGGTGTGTACGTGAGTGAGGGAAATGAGAGTATAGGAGAGAGAGTAAAAGTGAGGGTGGGGTTTACTTATTAATTTGTCCGCTAGTGCATTAGGAAGATTAAAAGAGTGAGAGAGCGCATATAAAATCGGTCCCCCCTCATCTCTTTCTACAGATTTTTGATTTTTATTTGCAAAGTGGACACACTAAGTTTGCTTATCTGCATTCTCACCCCACAACTTTCCGGTTATGACAGTTTTACTAACCGGAAACCCGTTTTCCGGAATTTTCTCGTTTAATTAATTTTATTGGTTCTAAAGCTTCCATAAATGCTTATTCATTGTTACTTAATGATTTATAATTTTTACGGGTTCGTTTGACCACTTAAAGTCACGTTTTTGGGTTTTTCTCGAAAAACGTGCTCTAAAGCTCTATTAGCGTTTTAATGTATTATTGGATCCGTTTCTTCGGGAATTGTTCCCATAAATTATTTAGGCCTTATTAGGCTTTAAAATCCATATAATACGCTAACCGAGGTCTCATACCTCCTATGGTTATTTTACGCTTATTTAACGTTTTTCGTTTTTTAAGCGTTTCTTTATTTCTTTTGGATTTATTTTTCCTCACCAATATTTCTTAATCATTACTAGGCTCTTAAATACCTATTAGGATAATTAAATTGCCATAATTAAGGTCGGGGTATTTCACTGTTACTCAAAATTTGAACTTCAATATGGAGTTGCGGGGATCCCTTGAGAACCTCAGTGCTTATCTCCAGGATTGGAACAGATCGTCTTTTGGTCATATTATCATGAATAAAAAAAGGGTTATGGCTAAGATCAAAGGTATTCATAGGGCCATTGATTATGGTGTTGGCGATCATCTTAGAGGGCTAGAGAAATATCTTCTTAATGAACTAGATTTGTGGCCTCATAGAGAAGAACTGTTATGGTTTCAAAAGTCCAGAGATGATAGGTTTAAACTTGGAGATATGAATACTTCTTACTTTCACATCAAGACTAACAACAGAAGAAGACACAATACAATTATTAAGCTCATGGGTAATGATGGGACATGGGTTACTAAGGATGAGGATCTTAGTCTTTTAGTTCAGGATCACTTCTCAAATCTCTTCTCTAGTAATGAGTCTCAAGTAAGGAAGCTTACTGACCATGATTTTCCTAGTCTTTTAAGGTTAGATTTTGAGTCCCTTTCCAAGGAGGTTTCCATGAATGACATTACTAAGGCCTTGAAAAGTATGAAGGCATTCAAGGCCCCTGGTGTGGATGGTTATCCTGTGGGGTTCTTTCAGGCTTTTTGGCATCAGATTGGCCCTTCCATATTGAGATTTGTTAGGGAGTCATTTGTTAGTGGTTGTTTTGACAGTAACATTAATCATACGATCATTCCTCTTATTCCTAAAGTGGAACAACCTTCTTTAATGACCTATTTTAGGCCTATATCTCTTAGCCAAGTGCAATATAAGATCTTAGCAAAGATAATCACGAATAGGTTAAAGCCTTTTATGCCAAATTGGATTTCTCCTAATCAATCTAGTTTCATCCCTGGTAGGAATATTTTTGATAATATTATATCATGAAGCCCTTCATCTGTTACATAATACCAAACCTAAAAGTGGTTTATTAGCCTTAAAGATCGATCTTGCTAAGGCCTATGACCGCCTGTCCTTGAGCTTCATTGAGAATACTCTCACATGCTTAGGTCTGCCCCATAACCTAGTCAGGCTTATTATGTTCTATATCTCTTCAGTATCCTTCCATGTTTGTTGGAACGGGGTCTAACTAATATCTTTAAAGTAGGGAGAGGTGTGAGGCAGGGTGACCCCCTGTGCCTGTTCATCTTTCTGCTATGTTTAGATAGGATTTCTCATACGATCCATAGGTCAGTAGATAGTAAGTCTTGGAGACCTTTGATTATGGGTCGTTCTAGCATTTCTCTGTCTCGCAGCTTTTTTGCGGATGATTTGGTACTTTTTGGGGAAGCTACTCCTAGGCAAGTGAGTGTTATGAAAGAAATTCTAGCTGAATTTTGTGAGGTCTTTAGCTAGATTATAAGTTTTAAGAAGTCGATTTTGCTTCTTTCCAGAAATGCGAGTAGTGAAAAAGCCCATGTTCTTAGTAAGGCGGGGATTCCTGTATCTAGGGATTTTGGTCGCTATTTGGGCGTTTTTCTCCAACAGGGTCGAGCTGATAGACATAACTGAGAACTCTTGTTAGCAAAAATTAGGAACAAACTTTTGGGATGGAAAACTAATTCTCTATTCCCTCGCAGGTAGAATTTATCTGGTGAAATACTCAATTGCTTCTATTCCTATCCATAATATGCAGTATCAATTATTACCGGGGGAAGTATGTGATCAGATTGAAAAGTTGTGTTGCAACTTTATTTGGGGAAATAATTCTAATTCGCACAAAATTAACTTGGTTTCTTGGGATCAAATCTACAAACCAAAGAGTCTTGGTGGTCTAGGGTTTAAGAAGTTTTGCCTCATGAATCTGGCCTGTTTTGGGACATTAGTTTGGAACCTCATCTCCAATCATACTGGTAGTTGTAGTTGTCTCCTTAGAAGTAGGTACTCCAACCCTGATGTTAGTCGATGCTCTATAACATGGAGAAACATCAGGAAATGTACTCCATTGATACAGGACGAATTTAGATGGGTTGTTAATAACAGGAAAACTATTAGTTTTTGGACTGATAAGTGGCTGCTTAACTCTGATTTGCTTTCTATGGCTACCATGAATGTCCCTGACTTGATTACTGATGAAGTTGTAGCTGATTACTAGGATGAGCGCCTTGGGTGGAATGGGACAAATTTATGCATTTTCTTCCTGCCTCCCTGAAACATGATTTTATTAGTTAGTCTGTCTTTAGGAATGCAGGTGATGATTTTATTGCTTGGAGTTTGCATAATTCTGGAAATTATAATGTTGCCTCTTCATATTTGTATTTGCATTCACAGGTTGGCTCTGGTAGTCAGCATTGTGTGTGATGGTATTTTTTGAAAAATTTGGAAGTTACATGTGCAGGAGAGAATAAGAGTTCTGATATAGCAATTGAATTTGGGGAAACTTATGACTAATACTAAGCATTTTTCTTTAGGTTTTACTTAAGATAAATCGTATCACTTCTGTGGGGTGGAGGAAACTATTTCTCATATATTTCGTGATTGTTAGTTGCTAGGAATATTGGAATCATTTTATCCCAGAAGGGAATTTTATGGGCTGCCTCTGCTAGATTGGTTATCAGCCAATATTGTAAGGCCTGGCCCCAGGTTGATTAACTTTAATTGGTGTGAAGTTTTTTCAATCTATTGTCACATTCTTTCAACATGGTGAAATAGTAAAGTTTTGGGGGAGGAACGGAGGATGTTCTTACCTTTACATTCTGTTATTAGATCTGTTAGACTAAAACATAGAGCTTGGTCTGTTGGTAGCCTTTTACATTCAAGAAATGGTGTTGTTCCTCGGGCCTGTGATCATTCTACAGCTTGTGTTTGGAAACCACCAGGTCATGGATTCCTTGAGTTTGATGTTGATGTTGATGTTGTTGTTAATCTAAACTCTAAAATTGCTGCTGTTAGTGGAGTCTACAGGGATAATGGAGGTTCCTAGATCACCGGATTTGGAAGATCGATAGGCAAGGATGGCGTTCTTCTTGCGGAGGCTATGGCTCGGCATCACGCTCTCAAGTTAGCATGGGAATCTTCATTTAGCAAGGTTATCTTCAGCACTGATTCACTGGAGTTGGTTAACCTGATCGAGCATTGTCCCGCTCAATATCACTACAGACCTGTTATCATAGAATGCAAGGATATGTTGAATCGTAATTGGGAGGTGTCCTTAATTCATTCTCAGCGAGGATGCAATAGAGTAGCAGATTCTATAGCCAAATTTAGTCTAACAAACTGTTTGGATAACCATGTTTTTCTCGGCACCTCCTAGTTGTATGCTAGATCAATTGTTGGATGATGTAAGAACGATCGTGGATATCAATATATGAGGCTTTTCCTTTCGTTTGCGACAAAAAAAAAAACTGGCACGTAGTAAAATTTAGCTCAATGTTTTGAAATTTTCAAATGAAAAAAATAATTATCCTTCTGACTAACATAGCACAAAAATTGTCAGAAATTTGCTGAAATCATCGAAACCAGTGCGCTTACCAGTGATGGGTTGCTCTTTATTCAAGCTTAAACAAGTCCGAGTCAAAGTTCAACTATTATCAATATTGGAACTCCACATCCTTTAAAGGGTCGAACTACGTGTAGTTATCTTTGACTACATTAATTGAACATGTGGAAATACAAAAACTGTATATGTGGATATATAAAAGTGTACATTCCGTGTACAACAAAAATGTACATGAAAATTATACTTTCAGTAGATAGTTCATTTATGTAATGTACATGTTTTCCTTGTTTGGTGTACAATAAATGTAGTTAGAAATAGCTACATATGGGTGTAGGTAGAGATGATCACATGGGCGGGACCGGCTTGGAAAGAATTTTAGGTCCATCAGGCCTGATTTTAATGCCCAAGCCCAGTTTTTATTTTTCGGGCCGGGCCAGACCCGGTTTGTTTCCGTCCTTTCGCTACCCAGCCCGTCTAACCCTATTTTTTCATTTATTTGAATTATCAATTAATTCTAAATAAAAGTTTAAATAACTAATAAAATTTTAAAATAAATATTCAATAATTTATAAATTTATAAATAAAGTTATAAATTATATTAAAATTAAATTATATATATATTAAATAATATATATATATATATATATATATATATATATAAATTCGGGTAGGGCCGGACTTTGTTTCAGGTCAAAATTTTATTGAAGTCAGGCCTAATTTTTAATTCGGGTGTCGTTTTTTGTCCAAAGCTGCAATAACCCGGTTTTGTTTCTGAATTTCTAGCATCGGTTTTCGATTAACATCTTATGTTATGTGTTTTATGGCATTTAGGACCTCCGGGGCATTTAAATAAAAGAGAGGGCTAAGGAGGTCATTTCCCCTCTCTTGTTATTTGGTAAGTCTTAAATAACCAGTAGAGAAGTTTTTTTATTTTCCCCGTTCAGTTTTGCAATACGATCGTTTCCCTCGCAGTTTTGAGCGCTCTCATCCCTTCTTCCTTCCTTGGGCTGCTTCTGATTTTTGGTGTGATTGTTGCTGCGTTTTGCTCGTCTCCTTCTCTGCTGCTGCTATTGCATTTCATCTGCGTGTTTCAGGTTCGTCTAGTTGTGCATTCGAAGGTTGTTCCTTCTCTCGTTGTGGTTTGGTATTTTCTGATTTTGGGTTGGAATTGGTTGTGCGATTCAGTGGTGTTCCGCCCTCTCTTTGTCTGCATGATCATCCGGGGATAGTCGGGCTTCGGTCAATAACCGTCTGCACTCTGAATCAAGGTAAGTATGAGATGGAATCAGGGTAGTTTACTCACCCATGGGGTGCTTCCGTTGAATTGTGTTTCTGATTGTTTTATGCAATGCGTTGTGTATTTTCTCTTCCGAATTGTGTTGGTTTTGGCGTGGTTAAACCCCTGTGGGCACTGAATTTGCATTCTTGAAAGTGTGTTTGAAATTGGAGTTAAATTGATGTTTTTTCGTCCCTGTTGCTGCTCTGTGATTTCAGGTTCTTGTGACGTCCGGACGTCTGTCCGAACTTGTAAGTTCGAACATGTCGTCTGGCGTGTCTGAGGTTCTCTGTATTTTGAAGTGTTTGAACATCTGTCCGAACATGTATGTTCGGACGGAGTGCAAGGACGATTTCTATATTATGCTCTCGGCTTGTGTTCGAACTTGTAAGTTCGGACACATGTCCGGACATCTCCTGATTTTGGATTCTATATTTTGCTCTCGGCATGTGTCCGAACTTGCAAGGTCGGACGGAAGTTCAGACACTTCAAATTTTTGAACATTTTGAACTCTCAATCTATGTCTGAACATGCATGTTCGGACGCATGTTCGGACAGGCCTCCGATTTTGCACAACTTTTTCATTTAAGCTCCGTTTTGAATTCCGTTTGCGGGGTTGTATTCCTCTATTTGAGTACCAGCTTTCTGTGCTATTTATATGCATTATTATGCAAGTATGATTAGTATTTTACGAACCTATTTTTTGAGACCTAGTTACTATGCTTCTGATTCTTGGATGGTCGGGTCGGGCTGTCCTGTAGCATACCGCAAGAATTCCTTCCGTTTAAGTTCCTTAGGGTTTCCCTTAGGACGTTCAGTGATCGACGGGTCCAATAGTTGTCTCTACGACTTCTGAGGTGGGATCTACGGATCCATAGAACATTAGTGCGTGTCCTTCTGATGTGTTAGCGGGTTTCTAGTGTCCCACCCTGTGATTCTATTTCTAAAAGTCTGACTGATGATTTGATGTGATATTCCGCTCTGTTTTGGAACTGTTCTGCTTCTGCCCATCTGATTGTAAACTGTCATATGCTTTTCTTTGTTTTACGTAACTTATGATTTCTGTTTTGAGTAGGCTTCCCTGAGGAAGTTTTCTGCTTACTGGGCTAGTTGAGCTCACCCCTTTATTTACATCTGCAAATTGACCGCTTGGAGAACTTCTTATCTCTTTGGAGTTCTGTTTCATATTTATGTTATGATGAGACTTGTATTTGGTTTAGCGTGATAAACGCTTTTGATATTATGTAGCCTACGGGCCTTTGCGTTGTATCTCACCTTGGTACTTGGGATATTGTAAACACTTCTTTTCTTTAACGCAAGTTTTCCGCTTTGGATTTGAGTACGTTTATGTTAGAGCCTTACGTTAGTAGATAATAGATATGTGGCGTGTACGGTGTGACGCCCTTAACTCTCAGGTCGATTTTGGCGTTGTTACAAAAACTGTTCAAATTATTTTTGAAGCTGATTTTTCGGGTTTTTAATCGGGTCCCGGATTAGGTTTGATCAACTCTAGATTGTTGTAGGCAACAAAAATCATTAGAAGTATTGAAGTATATGAATAACCAATATTTTTATCTGTTTAATTAATAAATACTTATTGTTTTTTTTATCAAAAATACTTATTGTTTTTATTTACACTTAAATAAAATACCTAGCCAGAAAATGTTCGAAAACACACGTTGAGATCTATCACCGTATGTAGAACTGATGATTTCTCCTAATTACCTGGAATTCCAACTCATCAATCAATAGCTTCAGCAGCGGAACCGCGCCATGCTAGGGAACGTCTGTCTCTTGACACATAACTGATTCTCATGATCAAGCTCAGGAACCTCTTGGGTCAGGCTAACATGCGGTTTAATCCTGAAGTTCCTGGAAAGTACTTCTCGAAAATCGAAGTTTACCCGAGGATGAATTCGATGAGGCAAGTGGAATTTTCTGCTTCCTTGCTGTCGATGATGGGGGACATGGAAGGCTCGGGTTGGCTCTTACATGTTTGTGGAATTAATCAGCGGCTGAAAATCTGCCCTATCAACGGTATTGTAGCTCTCTTATCGGACGGACTGCATTTCTAGAAGAGAGGCGATGCAGTAGAGAGGCGACGCAGACGAGGGTCGTAAAACGAGTAAGCGGGCGGGTACGAAAGAAGACGGCGCGGCGGGAATAAAAAAAACGAGAAATATGCTACTTTAAAGTTTAAACCCCGCCTCAACCTGCCCAAACGGTGAAGGTTTTACAGTTCCTTTATTTTCCGCTACACCGAGCGATTGTCGAACTTGGTCTGCTCTTGCTCAGCTGTTCTGTGCATATAACACCATGGCTTTGTGTTCAGACGAATCCATGGCGACTCTCCTCTCTTCGCTATTGAAGAGCTTTCACGCCGTCCCTGCATCTGCCTTACCGGCGATGCTTGACTGCGTCTTATCTTCTTCTGGCGTATCTTCATCTATGCTATTCGATTTGCTTCTAAGTAGCTTTTCCAATCTCGACGAGGTGGGGAGATGTTTTCCTTTCATTACCCCAGTGCCCCCTTTTTTTCCGTTATTTTTGCGAAGTTCATTCGTAGCTTAGCTGGGATGGTTTTCTAGATTGAACAAGTATTTGTGTTTGCAGGAATTTGGTAACGTACCTGGGAAGTTGCTGGGTGCGGAGCAATGTAGGATTCTTGTAGCTTACTCGCGCTCCCTATCTCACCTGCTTAAAAATTTAGGTGAGTTGCATCTCAAAGGTTGAGGTTGGTGTGGTTATTCATTGTTGCATACTCTCTTTTGAGGCCGAGATATAGCATCTAGTAGGGCTGCGATGTGTATTCTATTCTCAAGAACTCTGTTGAAAAGATCAAGCATCATACCTAGGATGATAAAATGAGCATAGAACAACATTTTGGGTTTTAAGGCTGTCACTTTAATTTATGTCTAGACTTTATATGCCGGGTATGTCTCAAGAAGTTCCTCCATGAACCTCTTATTACTATAATACGACTAACGAGGTCGATTTGGAAAATTTTACATTTCTTCTATTCTCTGCTACGGATTATGTCTCTCTGTTTTCTGACTACACTCTCTCTGGTTACAGTAAATTATCTCTTATCACAATAATTTCAAAGTCAAAGTTGGGAAATGGTCGACGAGCTAACTGCAAGTCATTTTATCGTTTCATCCTACAGGAGTTAATTCCGTATCTCTGCAATCGTTTATATGGAAAGCATTTGTTCCGTTGATGAAGAAGGGTCATTCATTTGACAGGGAAACCCTAAATGAGGTAAAAACATGGTCACAATTTTGAGTTTCATGAAATTTTGTGAAGCCTACTCCTTTAGACCATTGTCTCTCACATTTTGATCATTCTACATCTGTTGGTGTTTGATCTTAGATCCAAGATTCCTTTCTGGAGATTGTTTCCACGAACAGCAGCTGGACAATTGTTGAGGCTACCTTGGTCCCTTTGTTTATAAGATCAGTGAGGAGTTCAATGGATTTGCATCAAAATAAAGAGACATCTACCAACAAGCGGTCGAACTGCTCTGCTGTTCAGGACTCAGAACATAAGCTATTTGCACCCTGTGATGGGAAAGAAATACTTGATCTGGCATCTTCACTTCCATTGAGAATATCATGTTATGTACTGAGTTCTTTATTGGGTGCTGCTCTCGAACGCTATCGAGCTCAAGGAGCCTTTTGGATGGGCCACTACCACTGGAAGGTTCCAGTTCAGAAAAGAAGATTTTGTCAAATCTTCTATGGGAATTATGTGATATCACCATTCATATGCTCTTACAAAGTTATGAGCATCGTTCTTGTGCCGTTGGTCTTCTATTTCCAACCATTCTTGATGCATTTGCTTTTAAACACTCCTTTGAGGTGTTCGTGGATGAAAAAACAATTAATATTTCCAGGTTAGCTCTGGAAATTGGTCTATCAATTAGTAATGCCACACAATAGAATGTGACCGGTATGCAAAGCCTTATAATTCAGGATTTTTTCTCCATTTCAGGAATTCTTACTTTATGAGAATATGGGAGTGTTGTAGCTTACTGTTTTCACAGGGACCTATGGAAAGGAGAGATGCATATGGTATAATATCGCTGTACTTATCCTATTTACCTTGTGTTGAACGCTGTGAAGTTGAAGTCCTTGATAGAGCTGAAGAATTTGATATAACTGCTGAAATACAATTCTGGGCTGAAATAAAAAGAGGCTTGGTATAGCAGCATCATCTATTCTTCATTTCATCTATTCCTTTAAGTACACAATGGATAATACACCTGGATCCCTTTCTTCGTTCTGACTTATTTTCGGTCAAATGTGTAAGCTTTACATTTGTTATTGTGACCACATCATTTTTGAAATTGTTTTCATTTTATATCTTTAGGTCAGTAAGGAGAACCTAGTGAGGAAGCAAGCGTTACAAACTTTGAGGAAAGCATTGATGATACATGAAGGAAAAAAATCAAGCTCCAGCCGTCCTGAGAAAAAGTCTCTCCATAAATCTTCTGTTCCCTTTGGTATGACCAAAAGGGATGTATACGCTGAGGAGGAAGCCATGTCATTAGGTGTTGGGAAAATATTCGAGTCAGTTGATCATTGTTCGGTTGAATGGATGAAGTGGGAAGCATTCATACTCTTGTACGAAATGCTTGAAGAGTATGGTACACACTTGGTCGAAGCTGCTTGGAATCACCAGGTTTGTTTCCTCATGAAGTAAGCATGTTTGATTTCAAACCCCACCCACACCTCATGGAAAGATCAATATTAAAAATAAAAATGGAATACTATTTCTCAAAGGTAATTATGAATTTGCTGCTAGGAAGAATCTTACATAAACAGCTGCACCCTTGAATGTGTGTTTATCTACCTGCAGATAGCCCTTCTCCTTGATTCTTCTTGCCTGGAAGACAGAACACTGAATGCAGCTGTTGGAGGCTTTTGTTGGTTGGCAATATTGTGGGAACGAGGCTTATTTCATGATAATCCTCTCGGTAACTGACTATGATTAAATTGTCAATTTTCTTTGCAAGCTATGTAGAGTCTCTTATTGGCTCTAATTAATTGAGCTACCTTATCGTGGTGCTTTTCTTGCTTTAGTTATTATCCTTATTATTGTACATAAATCTTCTTTTGTTTTGTTGCAGTTCGATGCTTGATAATGGAATCTTTTCTGCATATCCAATGGGAGAGACAGGGAAACATAGCAGGATTATTTCCTGAAGATTTCTTGCTTGGTCCTTTCATGGAAGGGCTAAATGATCCTGTGCATCACAAAGATTTTGGTTTGTTGGCATTGCTCAGCTTAATCTGCTTCGACACTGCTGCTTTCTTTTCTTGAGTTGCTGAAGTCACCATCTGAGCTTAATTGGCCTTGATATGCTCAGTGTTTAGGACATGAATCCTTACACTGATATATGTAACAATTGTTCATATAGGACATGAATTGTTTGGTCCATGATGACATTGCATGTGAGAAATAACTAGTTGCAGTAGAGTACTATTATATGTTTTCTTTATGGTGCATAGAATCTGTGTGTGCATGAACCGCTTGCTGCAGTTCTTAGGTTGGTAGTGGGGTCGTGATTTGGGTTGGTATATGCGAAAGATACCTAGATGTTTGGCATAACATTTTATCTTAAATTGAATAGTGTTTCATATCTCTTGTCCTTGGTAGGATTGAAGGGGATTTACACTTCAAGGACAATCGTAGGCGCGGCTGCATTTTTGCAGCACTATTGCATTTTCCTAGGGGAAAGGTACTTTACTTTGCAGTCAATCCTCTATTTCTGCTTATGTTTGAAAGTCTGCCATCTTAGATGGTCACACTGATTTGTCTTGAGATTTCGGGGGTGGGGGTGGTTATGGGATATGTTGGAGAATTAATGTAATGTATTTCCTTTATAGGCATATTAAGCATATACTTGAACGATAAACTGCATCAGCTTGTGAAATTATATTTTTCTTGGACCTTGAAAGTTACTGACTTTCTTGATCACTGACATTAATTACTAGCGCCCATCTTCCTGTATATCTAAACATATCTTGGCTGGAAAATATAAATTGTGGTTGTATTTGCAGGAGATGCATTTCCTTCTTGAGCAACTTAGCATCTGTTGCAAAGCACCAGTCTCTTGGACGAGCTGGGTTGATGGCTTTGGCAGAGTGCATATCTTCTGCAAGTAATTCTGCAGGCATCTGTAGGATTGAGAGCAATCACGTTGGCATTTATGAAGCCAGATATGAAACAGATACCGCTCCTGATTGTAATGAGCCTGGCTGTCTAGATAATGAAACCTCTAATCAGAAAACGGACTTAGTTGATGGCCTAAGGTTTCTCATGGAAAGTAGCAAGCAACATTTTAATGCTTGTTATCGGCTTAAAGGTTCTACAGCCAAGTCCAGTGCACTTTAAGCTTCTTTTTTCTTTCTGATATTTATGTCATTGTATATAGAAATTGTCTAACTTGAAGCTTTTGTGTCTTTACAAGTATGTGAGAAGTTGTTACAAGCTGCTACCATGGTAGTGTGCGCCCACGAGTTGCCCCTGGATATGCTTTTTCTCTTTATAGCAGCCGTGCCACGTGATTTCACCGATAGTGATGGTATATTATCTCCTTTTCTTTTTCTTCCTGAATTTGTCCTAAAACTGAACATCCTTGGTAAATAATCTTGTTAACGGTCTTGTGGCAGCATTTTTGAGGTATAATTTATGCTCCACAATCTCTACTTCCTACAAGAGGAACCAGTTTTCTTAGCAGTGTGATGCTGCATCTATACACCTCGGTTAGCCAGTTAGCTATTGATGACATGCTACAAGAATAACCTGTTTTCTTAGCGATGCGGTTCTTCATCTATGCACCTCCAATAACAGTTAGCAATTGATGACATGTAACAAGAAGAACCTGTTTTCTAAGCAATATGATTCTTGAACTTTGCAACTATGTTACAAGTTAGCAAATGTTAACAAGTTAGCATATGATGACATGTTACAAAATAGAGCACACCTTATCGTTTTATTATGTTCTTTAGATGCTTTTATTTCTCTTTCTCAGGTGAAGGATTCAAGTCACTGAATGTATCCTATGTTTTTTCGCGTGAGAATTTTTATGCATAGATATTATGCCCCACATTCAGCATTTTCTATTTTGTCTGACACCCTTCATTCCTTTTGTAGTCCCTCTAAGGAGCCAATTGCAGGAATGGCTTGCAGGGTGTAGTAAGCAGGTTTGCGAAGCTAAATGCTCTGACGATAAGATGAAGCTTCTTCGAGAACTTCTGGACTTTCCTGATAGATTTATGCATCAAAGTGAGCATGGGGATTCTCTTCGTGATTATGATGATGAAGATATGATTGCATGGGGAACCATGTCTGGAAGATGGTCAAGGGTGCTGTTTCTTCTTATAGGAGCCACCTATGCAGGCACTATTTACGGTATATCTCCAAAGATTTTGACTTTCTCGTCTTACCATCAGATTTTGTTCACAACAAATATCAGTATGTTTGTTTGATGGTCTGTTTATTTAACTGAGACTTTTTTCCAGTTCCTGAAGGAGAATGGCACAAAAATTAATCAGCATAGTTATGTGAGGTGCATCCCTGTGAAGTTTCTCATAATTATATTGAGCTTGGTCGATGAGCTGGAAGTAATGCTGAGTAAAGCAGGCCAAGGTTTGACAATGCTAGATAAATCAGAAGATGGGTTGCAGGAGAAAGTTGACAGTGTGATGCTTGTGAAAGATTCATTAGTTGTTGAAAAGTTTGCTGAGTCCTTCCTTTTTATATTGGTAATTATGCATTGATCTACCTACTGATTGAATTGAAATTTTTATTATGGAAGACGTCTAAATCTGTGGTAAGTAGCTTTATAATATATTGACGATGGTAAAGTAACTTATCTATGTAGGAGGAGCTGACCTCTTTTAGTGCCTCATCTTGTTCCATATTTTGGTCTGATATTGAAGAGGATAAAGCTGATCTACCAGGGGCTGTAATAGGAAAACTTGGAGGACCAAGTCAACGCCGGTTATCTTCTTCTATGACAACAAGTGTTTTGCGAGCTGTAACTTCTCTTTCCTTTTCCTTGTACATTTGCATATTTAGATATGTTTCCTTCATTATCTTGCATTGTTTTCATTATAGTTGGAGAGAGCAGTTTTGTAATTTTTGTGTGCTGTTTAAGAGTCTACCTTGAGGGCTTTTTTTTGGCGAAGTGGTGTGATATATAGACAGGTTAGGAGCATGCCAAAAATAGGTTATGTGAATAAGGCTTTGTATCCCGGTTTGATTGGTTGGAAGTCACTTAGTAAATAAAATATTGCTCTAGCATGAGCTTTCTTATGCTTGATGTTCTGAACAATTGCAGCGATAGCAAATACGCAAACAAAATTGAAGTCACATGACATCACATAGTTGTATGTACAATGGTTAATTCATTTAGTCAGCTTAGCAATGCTTTCAACCGGGCATGAAGATCAAACCTCATGTTGTATGTCCCTATTTGAATAATAAAGCAGTAATAATGTGATGAGGAACAATTAATATTGAATTTTACCTTGCAATAGTACTTGAATTTTGACATAAAATAAAGGCATTTATATAATATTGAGTTTAAAACACTATTAAGCTGGATAGAAATTCTGATGCATTTTATGTTTTACCTAATACATTTTGATAAGATTACATACTTTTCCCTTAAAGGACTGAACATTTATGACTGAACTGACGGAAGCTAAGAGTCTTTTCCAAATTCCTTATCTCGTGTGTTAATATACCTAGAATATAACAGAAGATTTTTAGAAAGTAAATACAGCTGCAGCTCTATTTTCTAATTCATTTGAGCGTTTTCTTTCTGATGTTTTTGTAATATATTCCTCACTTGGTCATAAAATCTCATCATTGGCCACTTACGTATTGCTTGCTTTCTGTTGTGTTTTCAATGGAACAGATAACTTCCATAAGGACTGTTGCTTTTCTCTCATCTTGGTGCTCTCGTGTAAAAGAGAATGTTGATCTGATGACCCCTTGCACTTTTCTTTGGGAGTTTTTTTGGAAGGTTGTTTCTAAACCTGTCTGTGAAAAAGAGGTACAACTTTTAATAGCTAGAGAAGCGTTCTAGGTGTTTCTTTTAAGCCTTTGCAAGATTATCCTACTAATTTATTTCATTTGTAGCAGACTACTGCTGAGATTAATTTGGCGGCTTATGAAGCTGTGAGCTCCATGCTTAAGGCATTGGTGCCCATGTTTTCTGCTCCAATGATCAAATTCATTCTTAAAACCAATGCTTCATCACCCCCACTGGATGAAGCCAAGCCCCTTCTTGATTGCTTGGTTTTGTCTTTTCTTGAACCCTGCAATGAGTTGCTTAGATGTGGAAAACTGGCACGGACTCGGGTGGCAGTATTATTAAATTGGAAGGTAGGACTCCTTCAAATATGCTGCCTATCTCTCTTCTCTTGTGATGAGTTTTTTTAATTCAAATGTATTAGATTGTCATGATTAATTTTTCTGTATATATGTGTGTGTGAGTGTGCCAGGTCACAAATTCATTATATTTGTTTTGTAATGTTCCCTTTTCACCCTTATGTAGGCTGGTGCACATGGCTATTGTTTGCTTTTATTATGTTCAGCTGCAGTACCAGTCGGATGATTGAGGGGTGTCATTTGCTTTTGATTGATCTATATTTTTCTCTCTTCAGTGGCTTTGCTTAGAGTCTCTGTTATCTCTGCCGTGCCATGCTCTTCAAAATGGAGTCAATCAGGGGTGCAATAACTGCTTCTTCTCTGGTGGTGTAGTCGAACATATTTTTGATAATCTTGTGGAAAGGTGAGAATCTATTTAAGATGTACCTTCAAAATTTTATGATGCAAACAGTCTTGGCTATGATGTATTTCTTTTGCATGTAATTAGTTTTTTCTTGCTGATGGAAGTTGACATGAATGATTTGCAGTCTTGAGAATGCTGCCGAAGATTCAGTTTTGCCAATGCTGAGATCCATTAGATTGATCTTCGATATGCTGACTGCAGATGAGCCATATATTTCATCCTGTAATGTGGTTGATATGCAGGTCTGGCATTATGATTATTCGCTGAAACCATATATGTTTGCTTCTTAAGGTTACTATTGAGATACATGGGCGTGCTTAGAAATGTGTCACCTTGTCATGAGTTCTGAAACTTTGTGCCAATTACAATCAACTTATCTGTGAATTAGTTGTCATGTTGAATTTTGGTTTTTGTAGATGATGTGGAAGCTGGTTCAATCTTCTTGGATTCTGCATGTCAGCTGCAAGAAACGAAGAGTTGCTCCTATTGCTGCGTTGCTATCATCTGTGTTGCATTCATCTTTTTTTGGAGATGAGAGTATGCATGTTGCCGATAATACCATTGGACCACTAAAGTGGGTGAGTATGATTGTCTGTAGTATAATAATTTTCTTACCTTTTTCTAGTTCAGATTTGGTCTCACATTTGTGGTGCTTGGGATTTAGTTTTGTGCAAAGATTTTAGAAGAAGGCACCAAGAGTCCTCGTACCACCCGTCTTGCTGCTCTTCATTTGTCTGGGTTGTGGCTCCGAAATCCTCGGATAATTGGACTCTACATCAATGAGCTAAAGCTTTTGACATTATATGGATCTGGTCAGTAATTGTTTGTTATTCTTTTTTTTGTGAACTTGGAATTCAGTGAAATTCTAAAGAAATATTCATACTATTCTATCTATATTAATTGTACTTGATGTTGCACCAGAAAAATGTACTTGTGATTGATGATGCAAAACTATGTTTTGCAGTTGCTTTTGATGAGGATTTTGAATCTGAAATTAATGAAAGGGGTGATGCGAGAACTGAAGTATCACTGTTGGCGAAAAGCCCAGATCCTGAAATTACTGAGGTACAATCATTCACCTTGGAAGCGAACTTGATAATGTTTATGATGTGATGTTTTATCATATCATGGGATAGCATTTGGAGAACTGCCAAGGTGGATTCTTTTGTGTATGGGGGATGTTGCGAAAGGTCTTTGTGATTGTGCGACTGTCTGTTAACGATTAAGTATACGACTTCAGATGTGTTTCTTTATTTTGTTTCCAATCATTGAAGAGTAACCCTCCTGCTCGCAGATGTTTATCAACACAGAGCTGTATGCACGTGTCTCTGTTGCAGTTCTATTTCAGAAACTAGGGGGCTTGGTTGAAATGGCTGGATCAGAACCCGAGGATGAAACTTGCTATCCGGCTCTTGAGGCTGGACAGTCATTTTTGCTGGCTCTTCTCGATTCTGTGGTAAATTAAATATGTACTTTTGATAATTTATGACTTTTGTAAAAGTTATTTGTATTTTTTTGTGCATCA
Organism: Limonium bicolor; assembly: GCA_023374045.1. Classification (NCBI taxonomy): domain Eukaryota; kingdom Viridiplantae; phylum Streptophyta; class Magnoliopsida; order Caryophyllales; family Plumbaginaceae; genus Limonium; species Limonium bicolor. The sequence goes on along the minus strand of CM041779.1, from coordinate 26,952,341 downwards.
CAAAAGTTATTTATCGACTTGTATCCCTTTTGTTACCGACTATCTGCATTATAATGCATTATCTCTTGATGCAGATAAACGACAAGGATTTAGCTAAAGAGTTGTACAAAAAATATAGTGCGGTATGTCACTGATTTACAGGCTTCTTGCTGTCCTGCTTAATGTATTCTAAGACTTCTTATCCATCTTGGCAGATCCATAGACGCAAAGTTCGTGCCTGGCAAATGATATGCATTTTGTCACCATTTGTGAATAATGACTTGACTCAGCAAGTACTGCATATCTTGCATATGGCAATCCTTGTAAGTCAACATGCATGTATGCTTTATAATAACAGTTAATGGTACTTATATATTTTTTTCCTTCTCTAAATTTTGCCTCACCGCTCATAAGATTAAGGCCTATTTGTATGTTTCCGTCATACTAGTACAACACTGATGTTTTACTTGTGTACTACTTCTTAATGTAGAGGAACAACATGCCTAGTGTTCGGCAGTATATGGAAACCTTTGCAATAAATATTTACTTGAAGTTTCCACAAATGGTAAGTGGATTTGTTTATATGATTTATTAAAGTTCGCTCATGGTTGTGGGATGTCAAAGTGTGCTCACAATGTTGATCTAGGAGTGAAATCAGGGTTTAGTAGGGTGCATATGTGCATATTTAATGCTATTTGTACCATGACAGCCTCTGCTTCTTGTGTTTGAGTGTTCTTTGGATCATTAACTGGGAATTCAAGATGATCTTGACTTTATCCGAACAAATTAGATTCTAAATTTCTAAGTCATTGATAGCTGTTTAATATTCCTGCATACAAGTGTTTTCTATCTCCCTCTTGGTGGATATACTTTTTCAACAGATATGATTCTTGATCAACCTATACCTTTGACTCCATGGCAATCCATCACTTTACATAAACAAGTTCTGATTACTTTGCAGGTCAGGGAACATTTAGTTCCAATACTCGCTGATCACAATATGAAAACCCAGGTCAGAAGGTTTGAATCCAATTCTTGTGAAGTTACAAATGGCATGATTTTAACGTTGGAAGAGGATACTGATATTTGATTTTTTGCAGGCGCTCTCTTCTTATGTTTATATAGCAGCTAATGTAATTCTTCATGCAAGTGGAACGGTTCAATCTCAGCACCTGGAGAATTTGCTTCCTCCTATAGTTCCTTTGTTAACTTCTCATCATCATACATTACGGGGCTTCACTCAGGTTTGGTTCCATTCCTTGTGGCTTGCAACAGCTGCAAAAATCCTACATATACCTTGGCCAACTTCTTCTTTCGGTTTTTGTACAGTTGCTTGTTTTTAAAGTTTTCTCAAGACTGCTACCTGGTTCAGACTGTACTGGCTATGAGACTTTTCCATTGGAGAAGAAGTGCTTTGTTGATTTGAAACTGTACTTGGCTCAGAATCCGGACTGTGTGAGGTGTTGGCTAATTTTTTTAATTGTTCTTTGCACTTGAGCTTTCACTATTTCCATTATGTATGGCTTGTAGCTCTTAGTTAGATGCGAGTGCTGCTCTCCCTTAGTTTACTGATTGCATCTGGTGCCATTGACATCAGGTTACGTTCTTCAATGGAAGGATTTCTCGATGCATTTAATCCAAAGCATGCTGTTACTCCTGCGGGGATTTTCTCTAATCGTACTGAGGTCAGTTTTATGCTATTCAAGTTTATTAGATTTTGACCGGTAAATTCCATGATTCAGTTCAGCTGATGCTAGATATCAGCAGTTTAGTGTAAACAGAAAGAGACACTCGATAGTTGACATGCCATGCCTGCTGGTAAAGTTGATCATTTTGTTGGATGTACTCGTATTAACACTTCCATGCATAATTTTTTATTGTACCTCCACCTACAAATTAGGTAGCAGTGTCTCAGTTAAGCATGTTTTGCTTCATATATGATGTATCTTAACAAACTTTGTTCATACTATCGTCATATTGGTCTTTGTTTTTTTTTTGCTGTATGTTGGAAGACGTTGGAGTTTGAATGTGTGCCGGCGTCCCTCATGGAGCAAGTAGTCAACTTCTTAAATGTAAGTATATTGAGGCATTCCAAAATATACCGCCACAATCGTTCTCTAATTCACTACATTCAGGATGCCAGAGAAGAGCTTAGAGATGCAATGGCTAAAGATGAAGTTACTATAAAGAATGAGAGCTTGAAGAGTGCATCATCTCCAAACTCCATGGACCTTCCAGTAACTGTAACGAGAGAAGACTTAGCTGGAGATTCGCCATATGATCTACCTTTGGACTTCCAGAAGAAATTCACATTATTGAAGCATGAGAGGGAGGACAATAGTTCCAGGTGCCTCTTGGATCATCTGGAGATCTACAAGCCGTTAGCTGGTAAATATAAACCAATATAGTTAGAAACATGACGTAGCCCACAGATTGACTGAGAAACATCCGTATCTATATCTTCTTTTGTTCAACGGAGTAGATACTATAATTTTATTCTGTTAAAAAGTTCTTTCAGATAATCGGCTTGAACTCAGGGACACTGAATTACAATTAAAAAGAATTTAACTCTAGGAAACTGCATATTTTTTAATTCTCTGAATTCTAGTAATGTGCCTAACTTCACTTTGCTCTAAAGAAAAGTAATCTACTTGTGCTAAGCAGATCTGGAGAAGGAAGATAAGCTTCTTATGCAAATGCTTCAGTCAAGATATGCATCTATGGAGAAAATAAGGGCAACCAGACAGGAAATTGTTGTCGTAGCTTCATTAATTGATCGTATACCCAATCTCGCTGGACTTGCAAGAACATGTGAGGTATTTAAAGCCACTGGTTTAGCGGTTGCAGATGCAAAGGTGACACAGGACAGACAATTCCAACTTATCAGGTTTGCTATTGCCATATCCCTCTTTTTTCAAGAAATGTGATTACGACATACATTTTTCACATCTATTTAACGGAATAGCTGTGAATCGGGAGCTAAATCTGATACACCAATATTTTCACTTAGTAAGGCTAACCACTTTTGTTGGTATTTATTGTCAGTGTTACAGCAGAAAAGTGGGTTCCAATCTTTGAAGTTCCTGTAAATAGCATGAAAACATATTTGGAGAAGAAGAAACGTGAAGGCTTCTGCCTCTTGGGTTTAGAGCAAACAACCAACAGTGTATCTTTGGACAAGTATGAGTTCCCAAAAAGGACGGTCAGTGTTCTCAAAATAAACTAGAGTTCGCTCAACTCAGCTTACTTTTCAGTTTTCTTTAGAGTAATTATTCTCTTTTTTTTTTCGGGAGAAGACCTTGCAATTGTCTGTTGACCCCTCTATTGTGTTTTCTGTGAAACTGAAAATTTCCTTAATTATTAAGCAAATCCATATTAGATTTTTTGTTTGGGGAGGGTCCTAGGATTGTTTAGTGATAACTTCTTGTCTGTTTCTTAATATCTCCAGGTACTAGTGCTTGGGCGGGAAAAGGAGGGTATACCTGTTGATATAATTCATATTCTGGATGCTTGCGTCGAGATCCCTCAACTCGGAGTTGTTAGGTCACTAAACGTTCATGTTAGCGGTGGTATTGCTCTCTGGGAATACACTCGACAACAGAGATCAAAGTAACTGTGCGGGTGCTCTTGATAATAGACTAGATTACACCTGGACTAGAATTTGTATCATTTGCTTTTCATTTCTTGTGATTTGTACTCTTCTCGTCAGTACAACTCTGATTTGATAGGAGTTTGCAATTTCACTAAAGCAACAATTCTTTTGAAATTGTACTTGCCAGAATTTTATAGGCATTGTTTCTCTTCCGGGGATGTGTATTTCGTCAAATTACAGATGTTGCTGTCCTATAGCGCGGAGTTTGGTAAATTTTGTACTCTTTTGTTAGTAGGCAGAGCTGGTGTTGCGTTGGTGTAAACGAATCCGGACAATCATCGATGTGAATGCTGCTGGATTATCAGTACAAGCGTAGTAGACGCGTGTAGTGTCCCAACTTGTCTAAGGCTCTTGTTATAGAGAGTCACTGCTAGTTTACATTATTATTGTTAGAAAATATCTGTAACTAACTGGAACTCCTCCTATTTATATGCTACTATCTCTCTCTGTACATGTATATTAATATCACTAATACAATGATAGTAGGCGTGGGTATTACTAATTACCTCTCACATGGTATCACACAAAAATTTCTGGCCTCCCTCACCTTCCGCCTAGCACACCACTCACTTTTCTCTCGACAATTATTTCTCCATGGCTGATAGGGCTGCCCAAAGTTCCGAAACCGCGGTATTCGACCGAAACCGAAGTGAACCGTACCTGTTTTCAGGTTAATCGTACTGGTTCTTGCGGTATAGTTAACCGAACCGTGTAAATTGACCGGTTTCGGTTTCGGTAACGGTATTAAATTTTTCAGAACGGTTAACCGCATGGTTAACCATGGTTAACCGATTATATGAACAATGAAAAACTTCAAATATTAATGCTCACCTTATATAATAATTAATGCTAGCTATTGAAGAAATATACATATTATTATATTTTTTGTCATGTATATTAGATTAGTCACTCATGATTTAGGTGATTGATCAATATTATACTACAACATTAATGGTAAGGGTCTCATCAATAAAAAAAATATACGGCTACAAGGTTAACCGATAAAACTGAACCGAACTAAAGGTTAACTGGTCTAAACGGAATGATAATGGAATTGAATTTTTGAAAACCGAATTAAACGGTTAACCGAATCCGGTTAACCGATCTAAATGGAATGATAATGGAATTGAATTTTAAAAAACCGAAGACCCGGTTAACCGAATAAGGCGGTTAATCTACATGGGCAGCTCTAATGGCTAATCAACAACAATCACCTCCCACGTCTCCTGCTGCCTCTGAGCGGATGCTTCTCGTCTCCACTCCATTCTCCAACCCATCAATCTACTCATGTCGCGCTGCCTCCCCTGGAGCCATTGCCATTAATCAAGCCCTTCAAGTAAATTCTATCACCAATCACATACGTGTTGAGTTCACCCAATCTCCCCCAAATTATACGATGTGGCGCCATCTTTTCCTAGTCACATTGGGTAAATTTAATCTGCTAAATCATATTGATGGCACTTCCGCCTCTACCGATGAAAGTTGGGCACTCCTGGACTTCATTGTACTATCGTGAATTTATGCCATCATTCATCCGGATATTTTCTCCCTTATCTTGTGCGACAACGCTACCGCCTTCGATGTCTGGACTGCCATCGAGAATCTTTTTCACGATAACAAGAAAGCTCGCGCTATTCAGATCGAGGCTGAATTTCGTGGCCTCCGCCAAGGCTCACCCACCATAAATGAATACTACACCAAATTAAAAACTCTTTCAGACGCACTTGCAGATGTTTCCAACCCAATCTTAGACAAAAATCTAGTCCTTAAAACACTCAGCGGACTAAATGATTCCTTCTCCAATCTTCGCAGCATTCTCCAGTTCCAAAGGCCCTTCCCCACGTTCCAGGCGGTCCAAAGTGCTCTCATCCTTGAGGAGACCAACCACAACAATTCCCTCACTACTGTTGCCGCCCTCCACACCACCACCACATGATCTGTACCCCCTACCACTGCCGCAGCGACTACCCCCACCTCTTCTCCTGTCGACGCATCGCAGCCTCCTGCCCTCCAA